>OY755039.1:141575368-142775368 GCA_963576565.1 Aspidapion aeneum | reverse complement strand
TGTTTTTTAAAGGAACCATATTCAATTAAATTATTTCTAAGTATTCTGAAGATTGACAAACCTGGTTGTCGTCTTTCTGGCATTCTTATTACACAAAATATAACATTCATACATATCTACTTTCTCCCAATTTGGAAACCTTTCCATGTTAAATTTGATTGATAAAGTAATTTAGAAACTTTAAAACTCCAACTGATAAATCAAATAAATGACAAACTTTTGACAGATAGTTAAGTAGGTATGACAACAAACGCAACTACGGCCTTTGTTTCACAGCCAACCAAGTGAAAAACAGTTTTTAAAAATAAATTCCCATTTTCCGTCATTCAAAGATAGGCTTATTATACATGGTTGAAAAGCTATTTTAATGTTCTATTTATTGACAACATACAGGGACCCTAGAGTGTGGTAATGGGCTGGTATGGTATCAGATTCGTTATGGATCCATTTTTAGCTCACACATATACTATACTAGAGTAGTGTGAGCTATGGTGATCCTAATTTTTTCGAGAAAAAAAAAGTTGCTCCGATTTCAAAAAATTTTATATATCTTTGCGTTTCAGATGATTTTGAAACTTTTTTGTTGCGCCGTCTGTCTGTCTGTATGTCTGTCTGTCTGTCTGTATGTCTGTCTGTAACGACCAACGCGCATAACTCAAAAACCGCTTGGCCGATTTTAATGAAATTTGGTACCTAGGCTGGGTCTTGGGTCGAGACGGTCCCATTTATGAACAAAATCCACCGAACAGAAACCAAATAAAAGGGTAGGTTTCAAAAACTAGAGTTTATGTGAAAATATGGCGTGTGTGATATCAAACGAAAGGTAATTGAGTCTGGAGTTAAACAAAATCATTTTAATTTATTTAAAAAAAAGGGTGGGGGTATATTTCAAAAATTAGAGTTTAAGTGAAAATATGGCGTGTGTGATATCAAACGAAAGATAATTGAGTCCGGAGTTTAACAAAATACATTTTAGTTTTTTTTTCTTCAAAAAGGGTGGGGGTAGATTCCAAAAATTAGAGTTTACGTGAAAATATGGCGTGTGTGATATCAAACGAAAGGTAATTGAGTCCGGAGTTAAACATAATACAGTTTAGTTTTTGTTTTTTTAAGGGTGGGGGTAGATTTCAAAAATTTGAGTTTAAGTCAAAACATGGCTTGTGTGGTATCAAACAAAAGGTAATTTAGTCTGGAGTTGAATAAAATATATTTTAGTTTTTAGTTATATTAGCTCACACGTATACTATAACTATAGTACCTAGTGTGAGCTTAGGGGCCCATATATTGGCAGAGTATTATACATGGTTGAAAAGCTCTTTTAATGTTCTATTTATTGACAACCTACAGGGACCCTAGCGTGTGCTAATGGGCTGTGAAGGTATCAGATTCGTTAAGGATCCATTTATTTTAATCTACGTTTTTCGTTTACAGGTGGCCGAGATATAGACAGACTTCTAGCAGACCATTTCTCAGACGAATTCAAACAGAGATACCATGTCGACGCGAAAACCAACGCTCGAGCTTACCTTAGACTTTTGGCTGAAGTGGAAAAACTGAAAAAACAAATGTCTGCTAATTCCACCACCCTACCCTTGGGTATTGAGTGCTTCATGGACGACAAAGATGTCAAGAGTCAGATGAAACGCGCTGATATGGAGGCGATTTGCGGAGGCCTGTTCCAGAGAGTGGAAGACACCTTGAGACAATGTTTGCAACAGTCAGGTAGGTAACTATTCAGTAATTTTATAATTTCTAGCCATCCATAGGCATTGTTAAAGGAGAAGAAACGAAAAGTCCTGCTTACTTCACAAATATTTTATTGTCTAATCACGACGCGTTTCGGTTTTTAAAAAACCATTATCAAGTGCTCTGGTCTGTAAGAATAATGAAAAAATATAATTAAATTATAATATTTAAAATAAAATATGCTAAAAAATACTTACAGACAGTTAAGAAACATCTTTGAAACAAATGAAAAACTGGAACACACAAAAGTAAAAAATTAAAAAACATTTAAAACAGTCTAAAACAACATACAGATTAAAAATCAGTCAAACGGACATAAACACGTAATTTTTATAAAATACAATTAATTGACAAAGAAGATATAGGTTAAAATAATAAATAATAAATAATATAAACAAAACCCAGATATCCGAAACAAGTACAAAGCGACATCTAACATAAAATAAATAATGTAATAAATGAACAGAAACAATTTAAAATTGACCAAATCAATAAATAAAAGCAGACAAAGAATATTTGAAATTGTTTAAAACTTTAGCTACCTCTTTGAAGTGGGCGTTAGTAGTGGTTTCATTTAAACTAACTGACGATTGTTCAATTTCGAGTTTAGCAATCTCAAAATTTTCCAAAAAATTCAATTTTCTGCCTTTTTGGGTATCATGTAACATTCTAAAATTATTCTCCATATTAAAAGAATGTCCCGTTTCCCTCAAATGCATGCCAAAAGCGGATCTTTTATCGTTTGGGGACTTCTGAGAATGTTCACGTACCCTAACCTTAAAACTACGGCCCGTTTGTCCCACATATTTAGCGGGGCAGTTATCGCAAGAGAGTAAATAGACTCCGCTTTTTTCTATGGTTGGAGTTGGGTCTTTTATTCTCGAAAAAAGGCTTTTAATATTTAAAAAAGATTTGTAAGCAATCTTAATATTGCAATTTAAAGAATTTAAAACATTTCCCACTTTCAAAGAGATGCTGCCCAGATACGTTAATTTTACATATTTAGGTGGTTGGTATGGAGGAATGGAAATATCCAATGGACAGTCAATAGATTTTTAGCTCACACATATACTATACTATAGTAGTGTGAGCTATGGTGATCCTAATTTTTTCGAGAAAAAAAAAGTTGCTCCGATTTCAAAATTTTTTATATATCTTTGCGTTTCAGAAGATTTTGAAACTTTTTTGTTGCGCCGTCTGTCTGTCTGTCTGTCTGTATGTCTGTAACGACCAACGCGCATAACTCAAAAACCGCTTGGCCGATTTTAATGAAATTTGGTATCTAGGCTGGGTTTTGGGCCGAGATGGTCCCATTTAAAAATGAACAAAATCCACCGAACACAAACCAAATAAAAGGGTGGGGGTAGATTTCAAAAATTAGAGTTTAAGTGAAAATATGGCGTGTGTGATATCAAACGAAAGGTAATTGAGTCTGGAGTTAAACAAAATACATTTTAATTTATTTAAAAAAAAGGGCGGGGGTATATTTCAAAAATTAGAGTTTAAGTGAAAATATGGCGTGTGTGATATCAAACGAAAGGTAATTGAGTCCGGCGTTTAACAAAATACATTTTAGTTTTTGTTTTTTTAAGGGTGGGGGTAGATTTCAAAAATTTGAGTTTAAGACAAAACATGGGTTGTGTGGTATCAAACAAAAGGTAATTTAGTCTGGAGTTGAATAAAATATATTTTAGTTTTTAGTTATATTAGCTCACACGTACACTATAACTATAGTACCTAGTGTGAGCTTAGGGGCCCATATATTGGCAGAGTATTTAGTAACGAATTATACTTTTTCTTAATAAGTCTATTTATTAAAGAAATTTGATAGCCATTATTAATTGCAATCTGAAAAATAATGTTTTTCTCCTTTTCAAATTGTAAAGGAAGTAATGGAATGGTAAAAAGGCGATGAATTAAAGCGTTAAATGAAGCTATTTTGTGTGAAAAGAAGTGATTGGAATCTGGCGGAATAACATGATCTGTTTAAGTAGGCTTTCTATAAATGGAAAATTGTAAATTGGAGTTATGTCTTTTTATAGTCAAATCTAAGAAATTTAAGGTGTCATTCTCTTCCAGTTCCATGGTAAATTGAATTTTATTGTTTAATGAATTTAAAAAAGTTAAAAAATTATTAAGTTCTGTCTTTGAGCCATTCCACACAGCAAAAGTATCGTCCACGTATCTGGTCCAAAAAAATATATTATCTAAAAAAGAACTATTAGATGGTTCAAGGACTTCACCCTGGAGAAATCTAAAATTCATCCATAGGCAATTGGGATTGTCAAAAAAACAGTTTTTACCTTCCTAGCCCGCGTGGCAATCGCTAGCCAAAAATTTATTTCCGACAAAAATTTTTTTTTTGAGATAACGCCAAAAATGTGTTATTTGGATGTATTTTGACCTATCCTAGCAATATCGTCGTGATGTCTGTCTGTGTGTGTGTGTATATATCATTTCTGTCCGTAACAGGATAGCTCCTAAGCCGCTGAACCGATTTTCATAAAATTTTCATAAAATTTTCAGGTAAAATAGTGTTCGACACTCTTACAAGCTATTAGATTTTGGTCAAAATCCATTAATGCTGATTACAGTTTTTTGAGAATTAAAAACTTTAAAAAAATGCTAACTTTTTAACGGAGCATTGTATCAATACACTGTTTTCGGAATATAGTAGACTATATTTTGCTCAATAATTCGTGTTATAACAAAAAACTTTGTAGGAGCTTTAGTTTCTGAGATATTTAGAAAAAACTGTTTTCAAGGCTAATATATTATCATGGCTTCACTTAAAGTGTGAAAATAGGCTAGCTAGAAAGGTGTCAGATCCGTCATGGATCCATTTATTCTACAAGTTTGTTAATTTAAACTTTTTTTATTTTTAAAAATATTTTTTTTATTTAGTCGGTTTAGAACGTTTTTCTACGTTGTCCGACGCCTATTCTCCACCTCCTTCGATCCTGACAATCATCTTCTGTCAGATTTTTTTGACTCATTGATCTTTGAATTGACTGTTGCCATTCTAGTTTAGGACGCCCTCTTTTTCTGCGCCCTATTGGTTGCCATTCTAGGACCTGCTTTGGTAATCTTTCGTCGTTCATCCGTTGTACATGGCCGTACCATATCAGTTGTCTTTTAGTGATGTCATCCGTTGTGCTCCCTTCGATTCCCATTCTTTCTTTTATGATCTCATTTCTTATGTGATCTGTTCTAGATATTCTCATTGATCTTCTTATTGCATTCATTTCGACACTTTCCATTTTTGTTTTGTATTTTTCTGTTACGCGACAAGTCTCTATTCCATACAACAGCGTGCTTTTCACCATTGTTTCATATATGTTAAATTTTACATTCTTTTTTATCTCTCTGCTCCATAAAATACTGTTAAGACATCCAATAACCTTTTTTGCTTTTACTATTCTTTTTTCCAGTTCTTTACAGTCTGTTCCTGTCTTATCAAATGTGACACCCAAATATACATACTCATTGCATGGAGATATTACTTGTCCATTGTCTAGTTCTAACTCACTGGATTCGTTTCCAATACATAAGTACTGTGTCTTGTCCACGTTCACTGTTAATCCCCACTTTTGGTATTCTTCCATTAACTTTCTCATCATATACTCCATGTCCTCTTTATCATTAGCTACAATTACTTGGTCGTCAGCAAACTGTAGTGTGTATATGGCATTAACGTATTAACCGGAGGAGACTGGGAAATAAACAAAAATATCGGCCGTCTAGAAAAACAATTTGTTTTAAAAAACGTACTTCTGCAGTAAAGAACTCATCGACTATTTTTGTTTGGTCCATAGAAACTCTATTTCCTTTTTCTTTAAGAATCACCAAAATTATCCAATCTTTCCTTTACTTTTATTTCTTTTTTAAACCAATGCAAGGAAAAAAGACGAAACTGTTCTTCTTACAAACCCTTACCAGATTAATTATACACCACCAAATATGGATATATAACTAGCGGTGATCACTTTAACTTGTGCTTCCAGCATTTATTTTGCTACTTCTTCGTTTTCCTTTATTAAACCAGTGCGAGAGAAAAAAACAAAACTATTCTCGATTACAGTCCCTCACTAAAACAAAAGAATTAGAAACATGCTGCAATGGTTTAGGCCCGCGTAAAGTATCTTATTTTGTTCCTCTTTTGTTAAACCGATGCGAGAAAAAGAGACAAAACTATTCTTGATTAGAAGGTAGTCCCTTTGGACCCATTAGTATTTTGTAAAGGGTCAAGCGGCGTTTCTGACCTGTTTCTTTACGGTTCGGAATTGTTTTCGTGTTTTTTCTTAAAATATATTTTCGATCTAGAATCAAAATTAATCTTAAAAGACTTTAAAATGGTGTGGGGGTGTATTTTGTGCTAAAATCTCGACCATCTTAATCCAGAAGTTTCGTTTTACAAGTAAGTTAAATAACTTGTTTGACCTTCAAAACAAAACAAAGACCAGTGCCGTAGAAATCAATATAAAATCAGAAAAAAAATATTAGGCTATTATATAAATAATTATTTATTTGTTAAAAGTGTTTAAACATAAGTTTAGTTAAAAATGTACAGGGTGTCCCAAGTTTTGGGGTTTTGATACTTTTAACTGAACTACGAGCCTTGATTTTCAACAGATAAGGTAAAAAAGGTATCCTATTAATATAGAAAGTAATTTTTTTACGTATACCTTTTTTATTTAACCGTTTTTTTTGTGTAAACAGTTTTTTTAGATTTGGATCGAGGCAATTTTTTAGGTTGGGTTAGTCCTTTTGACCTACTCTGAATTTTTAAGGTTGTCTAACCTAAAATAAAATACACCAAGCTAAAAGCATCCTAATCAAACATCTAAAAAGTGTAAAGACGAGGTCTCTACATGCAGATTTGTTTTTAACCCTATAAAATGTCAGCAAAATTTTTTATTCAAAAAATTTAAAAACAATAAACTATAGTTGTTACCTATTTATTATTCTTTTCATTGTTAAATAAAATCCATTTCTAAGGATGTTTGTTATAACCCAAAAATTGATTGCAATTTATTTAAAAGCGAAAAGTAAATTTCGGCCCTGGTATCTAAATAACCCTATTTTTTACATCATTTATAAAATATTTTTTGTTCCTTATTTTTAACTATAAGCGAGACGATATAAATATATGTTTTTTTTATTTAACTCATTTTAAATGTTAAATAAAAAAAGGTATTTTTCAAAATAGTATCAGCATTAAGTGATGTGTCAAAAAATAAAACTGACAAATAAAATTAATTTTTTAAACGAAAATGATATTTTGTTCAAATTGCATTGCAAAAATATTCTGTTTAAAAGACAATTTGATTTGACATTTTTTTCAAAAATTACTTTTTTAAATGACATTTTGTTCAAATGGCGTTTTGGTTGAAAACAGTTTGTTTTAAAACATCTTTTTCAAAAACATTTTGTTCAAACATCCACCTGATAAAAAACTTTTGGTTTGTTGAAAAATTAGTTTTTCGAATGACATGTTGCCAAATGGGGTTTTCTTTCAAAAACATTTTTTTAAAAACATATTATTTTCGAATGTCTTTTTATTCAAACATTTTGTTTGAATGTCAATTGATTAAAAACATTTTGTTAAAAAATATCTTTGAAAGCAGTGGGTTTGTATGACATTTTGTTCAAATGGCAGAAAGCATTGAGTTTAAATAGTATAATGTTCAAATTTTTTAGTTTCAAAAATATTTTGTTCCAATGACGATCTGATGGTACATTTTTTATGAAAATATCTTTTTTATATTATATTTTTTTGAAAAACATTTTGTTCAATGACATTTTGTTCAACATTTTTAAATGAGAATCTGTTCAAAAACATGTTCAACTGTGTTTTTAAAACATTTTGTTCCAATGATAATCTGACCGAAACCATTTTGTTTGAAAACATCTTTTTTAAGTGACATTTTGTTCGACTTGCATTTTTTTTGAAAACATTTTGTTTGAGAATCTGATGGAAAACTTTTTGTTCAAAAATTGCTTTAATTCATATGATATTTTGTCAAATTGTTTTGTTCAAAAATATCTTTTTTCAATTTTGTGATCGATATTATGTTCAAATGATCCCTTTTTTGAAAACATTTTTAATTTCTTGAAATGGATACGTTTGCGATCAAATGATTAGAGTTCAGTGTGGTTAGGTTAACAGGTTAGGATCAATTGATAAAGGTACCACCGATTGCGACCTCCCAAAATCAGCTAGTTTTTCGAAGAGTTTTCTGTTTGAAGAAAATGTTTTTGAACCAAACGTTATTCAAACAAAATGTCATTCAAAAAAGATGTTTTTGAACAAATTGTTTAAAAAAATGTCAATTGAACAAAACGTCATTCGAAAAAACTATAATAAAGCAATTACCACAGAACAGAAATTGATATGTTGCATTTTTTTCCAGTTTCTTTTCTAATGAAACTGCTGATGAAAACCGAGATGGTAGTACGTCGGAATAAGTGTCGCATTACCATTTCTCAAAATAACTCGCTATAAAAAAGAGTTGTTTTTTAGGCACATATTTTTTGTAGGTTTTTGTAGACACACCTTTAATCTTACTAAAAGGGACAAAACCACCGTCGTAGGAGGCAGTAAATACAAATATATTTGCAAGAAATTTTAAATTCAGGGAAAATTGAAAAATGTAGAGTAGCATAACCAAAAAAACTATTTTAGTTCTGGCCATGGTTACTATCCTAATTAAAACAAATGGGTAAAAGTAACCCCACTGATGGGGTGCATCTTAATAAATCCCCAAAGTAAGCAAATTGTCTCCCCATCAAAGCAATAAATCGAGGGCTTTTTTAAAAAAAGTCCAAATTATCCTTATCCAAATAGAGCTCTGTTACTTTTTTACAATATTACTACCAATTTTTCATAAAAAAAGGAACTAAAATTATATTTACTTTTTTATATACAAAAGAAAACTAGGCACTAAACATAGGAAATAGGAATAGGACAAAGAGAACCTTTAATACCATTTTCGGCTGCTGGAGACGACTTCACAATTCTCGGTGAGTGTCCCGGTTCGAAAATCAAGTGGGCTCTCAAGTTTTTATTAGAGCCTGACTCCTATTTTTAACGTTCGACTTCTGTATTTGAGAACATAATCTCAACAATGCTATTAATGTAAATTTTTATTGTCAATGGGTATCTATTCAGCTGTAAACTAAATTAAATTGCTTGTTTTAATAAGTTAGGTATTTACTTTTAATAAATAAATATTTTGCCGCCGTCACTGGTAAATCGATGGACCATAAAGAATAAACATACGTCTGCTGTGTGTCGCACAGCGTTGCCATCGTCTTTCCAAAAAATATTTCCATTCTTTTCCAACTCATTGAAGCATCTAGGGGTTAAATCGAATGGTTTTGATGAATGAATTTTTGCCGCGGTTCCTGGTCTCCTCCGGTTAATACGTTAATGGTATATGGTAAATCGGTTGTTAAGTTGTATTCCCATGCCGTGCACTTTCCGTTTCCAGTTTTTTAGAGCTACTGCGATATATATTTTAAAAAGAGTTGGAGAAATACAACATCCCTGTCTTAAGCCTTTTGTTACCAGGAATTCTTTTGAAAGTCGATTTCCAATTTTAATTTTAGATTTTGACCCTTTGTATAGTTCTTTTATCGCTTTTATGTATGTATGATTGATATTAGTCTGCTCTAGCACTGTCCATAGTTTTTCTACTGGAACGGTATCATATGCTTTTTGTAGGTCCACAAAGGTAACATGAGTCTCTATATTTCTGGCGCTCCTTTTCTCAATTACTTGTTTAAGACAAAAAACATTATCACTACAAGATCTGCCTGCACGAAACCCACTTTGCTCTTCTCCTTCTTATTCATGAAAATCCTTCTCTATTAGATCTCTAAGAATCCTACTGTACAATCTACTTAGTTACTACTTTTAAAAATAACAAAGTAAAAGACGCTAGCCCTACCAAGTCCACTTCCAATCCCTGACTTCGCATGCGTAGATCTACCAATATTATTTACCTCATGTATTAGAATAGATGTACAGGGTGATTTTCACTTGAATGATTCTAACCACATGAAAATAGAAAGTTTCAAAAACCTAACCTAACGAAACCTAATCAGATCTAACCGAACCGAACCAAAGCAAACTAAACCAATATTAAAAAAAAAAAAAAAACTTTCCTGACTTCCTACCCGGGATCCTAGAGGATGTGAATCCGAACCGGACCTTACCGAACCGAACCTATCCAAACCTAACCCTACCCAACTAAACCTAATTAGCAGTACATGTTGTAGTTTAGTTTGGTTAGGTTAGGTTTGGTTCAGTTTAGTTAGGTTCGGTTTGGTTTGGTTCAGATTCACATCCTCTAGGATCCCGGGCAGGAAGTCAGGAAAGTTTTTTTTTGTCATTTATTGGTTCAGTTTCCTTTGGTTCGGTTCGGTTAGATTTGATTAGGTTTTGTTAGGTTAGGTTTTTGAAACTTTCTATTTTCATGTGCTTAGAATCATTCAAGTGAAAATCACCCTGCATTCATCTATTCTAATACATGAGGTAAATAATATTGGTAGATCTGCGCATGCGAAGTCAGGGATTGAAAGTGGACTTGGTAGCGCTAGCGTCTTGTTAACAAAGTTAGTATTGGTGGACACTTAACTTGGAACACCTTGTATAATAATAATACAGTTCATAATAAAAAAGGTAAACATTTTTAATTGAGGAAAAGATAAATTTGTTGATGATATTGGTTGGGAAATTATAAAATATTTATGTAAAACAGGACAAAAATGTGGGAAAAAAATCAAAATTAAAATTCAAGGCAACTGGTATTTTACCAAACTTTTTTTTTATCTTATCACTGTTTATTAAGCCTTATGTTTATTTTTAATGTTATAAAAATTATTCAATTGATAAGATTGCTGCTATATTCTTTAGATAAAAAAAATATGAATTATGAGATTTGCTATTTCAAAAATTTTGCAATAATTTTAAAATTCAAATACATATTACCTTTATTGTAATGCATAATTTCTTAAAATTTCGATTTTCTGTTGTAATTTTTAAGGAAGATATAACAAAAACATTGAAATAAAAATGTTATTGTCCACTGTATATCTAAAAACAAAGAGGTTTTAAGGAAAATGTAATGGGATTTTTAGCTCACACTACTACTACTACTATACTATAGTAGTGTGAGCTATAGTGATCCTAATTTTTTCGAGAAAAAACAAGTTGCTCCGATTTCAAAAATTTTTATATATCTTTGCGTTTCAGATGATTTTGAAACTTTTTTGTTGCGCCGTCTGTCTGTCTGTCTGTCTGTAACGACCAACGTGCATAACTCAAAAACCGCTTGCCCGATGTTAATGAAATTTGGTACCTACGCTGGGTTTTGGGTCGAGATGGTCCCATTTAAAAATGAACAAAATCCATCAAACACACGTCAAATAAAAGGGTGGGGGTATATTTCAAAAATTAGAGTTTATGTAAAAATATGGCGTGTGTGATATCAAACGAAAGGTAATTGCGTCTGGAGTCAAATAAAATACATTTTACTTTTAAAAAAAGGGTGGGGGTAAATTAAAATACTCTGCCAATATATGGGCCCCTAAGCTCACACTAGGTACTATACCCAACTAACATTTATAGTAGCGGCTACATGTTCTAAAGGCTTTGCTACTTTCTTATAGTAGAAATGTGGTGATCCCAACCAAAATTTGTTACTTTTTAGTTCTAACTACTATTTAGTATCAGGAAATAGTAGATGTTTCGTAAAAACGACCCTCTAAACTACTTCATAGGATTGTTTCTTGATAGTCGATTCTGATAGTCTTCTCTACCACAATAGGACGTTGCTAAAGTTTTACTTTCTTTTTAGTCGTTATTTCGTAGTCGCCCTGACTTTTATATCCTACTTAATTACCACTAGAAAGTTAAGCTTCATTGGAGTCCCAAACAAGTGTATCCGACAACTACATTATAACTTTAATTTTTACCACAAAAGTTTGTGTCATCATAGTAACATCTGATGTAATAATGTAGACAAAATAACTTTTTGGATCAACTTTAAAGCCGCAACTACTTTCAAGTAACCTTTTCGACTATCAGGGAATATAGTTTGGGACGCCATGTTTTTATGTAAGAAAGAAAATTTAATATTTTTGTTGTCGTTTTATGAGCTCATATTAAAGAGCCATACTATTTTATAAACAAATTAGTTGAAGCTTACCAAAAATGCTCTTCTTAAGCACCATTTGTTGTAGTTAACTGTCGATTATGAAAACATAACCTCCAAAATCACAACACAAAAATTCCATCAGCTACCAGAAAACGGCTCAATTTTACGGGCGCACCGGTTTTTTGCAATATATATAATGCATGTTATACAAAAAACTTTGCGTCGCACTCGAATTTTGATCCTCTGCTCGTAAATTCTCACACTTTTGGATAACATAGTTCATATTATAACCATAACCAAACAAAAAAACTAAGCGAGTTGTGTCCACCATATTGTGTAACAATTCTACCAAAAAGAAACGATTATATTATTTGCAACTACATCGCAACTTTTATGCCATTACGGAAAAAAAACAGCCTCTACGACGTAGTAGATACCTGGCTACGACGTAGTAGTGTAGTTGTTACTACAGTGACTTTAAACACTTGGCCAAGTAGTTATAACCAGAAATTGGTTCCCCACTTAGGGAATTATAACGTCGCTGTATGGTATACTGAGACGTAGCGGGAGTACGTTGCGGTTACTTTTAAGAAATTCTTTCTAGTTGGGGTTTCGTCGTTACAACTTTAATTGTTTGTTGGGTAGTTATAGTGTACGTGTGAGCTAATATAACTAAAAACTGAAATATATTTTATTTAACTCCAGACTAAATTACCTTTTGTTTGATACCACACAAGCCATGTTTTGACTTAAACTAAAATTTTTGAAATCTACCCCACCCTTAAAAAAAACAAAAAACTAAAATGTATTTTGTTAAACTCCGGACTCAATTACCTTTCGTTTGATATCACACACGCCATATTTTCACTTAAACTCTAATTTTTAAAATATACCCCCACCCTTTTGTTTTAAAATAAATTAAAATGTATTTTGTTTAACTGCAATTACCTTTCGTTTGATATCACACACGCCATATTTTCACATAAACTCTAATTTTTGAAATCTACCCCCACCCTTTTATTTGGTTTCTGTTCGGTGGATTTTGTTCATTTTTAAATGGGACCATCTCGACCCAAGACCCAGCCTAGGTACCAAATTTCATTAAAATCGGCCAAGCGGTTTTTGAGTTATGCGCGTTAGTCGTTACAGACATACAGACAGACAGACAGACATACAGACAGACAGACAGACAGACGGCGCAACAAAAAAGTTTCAAAATCATCTGAAACGCAAAGATATATAAAAAATTTTGAAATCGGAGCAACTTTTTTTTTCTCGAAAATATTAGGATCACCATAGCTCACACTACTATAGTATAGTATATGTGTGAGCTAAAAATTAGTGTTTATGTGGAAATATGGCGTGTGTGATATCAAACGAAAGGTAATTGAGTCTGGAGTTAAACAAAATACATTTTAGTTTAAAAAAAAAAAGTGGGGGTAGATTTGAAAAATTAAAGTTTAAGTCAAAAGATGGCTTGTGTGGTATCAAACGAAAGGTAATTGAGTCTGGAGTTCAATAAACTATATTTCAGTTTTTAGTTATATTAGCTCACACGTACACTATAACTATAGTACCTAGTGTGAGCTTAGGTGCCCATAGATTGGCAGAGTATTTCTTTAGACTTTTCCTACTACCTTCTATGGCTAATAATGCAGAGGCCTTAGTGGTATATCTTTGACCCAAAAGAGTTTTTTCATGTACTGGGTGGAAAAAAAAAATATGCCACTTTAGTCAAATTCAGTATGTAGGTACATGGGCACAATAGATCCATTTGTGGTCGCAGTGTATGGAGGTCCAGTAGGGCCTGCCACCACTTTTGAATACATACATACATACTACCCTCTATTTCTATTTAGCTTTCTTTGATCGACATAGGCCTCCCCCAATATCTTCCACACTTTTCTGTCTTTGGCCGTGTTCATTCATCTAGTTTTCGTTAGTTTCTTCAAATCGTCCGCCTATCTCATTTGGGGACTTCCCCTACTTCTTTTATTTTCCTAAGGTCTCCCATATACATAATATTCCAATACCCACGGTAACTGCCCATTCATGATGCAAACATGAGGGCCTTGGGGTCTTTAAGCAAAAAAGACCTGATTGGTTGCTTTCAAAGACATATGCATATTATTTCCATATAGTACGTATTATTGCAATACCTACGGTACCTTACTATGCAGAATGCAAACATATTTGAAATGGCAATATCAATGGATATAAGTCAATCTTTTTTGCGGTCCTTAAGATAAAATGTCCTGATTGGTTATACTTTTACGCATGAATATTATTTTATTCTTGTATTCGTTACGTCAAATCATCGGCGTACAGTTGACAAAAACTCTATCTATGTAAATTTGGTATCTGTGCATTTTTCGTACCTTTATTTCTGAATGTTTGCATCAAACGCCAACCATTGTGTAAATAGGTAACAGGGAGTATTGGAATATTACGTATATGAGGTCTCCAGTTTAATTTAAGTTTTATTATAGTTTTTAGCTTCTGTATGCAGTTCTTCCAGCATTTTTATTAGTTCTTCTTTTTTATCTGTTATGAAAGCGATATCGTGAGCATATCTCAGGTAATTCAAGTATTTTTTCCATGGGATTGGCTTGGTTCCTTCGTGGATTTTGGTTGATGTTGTTGCTTCGCTATATATATATTTAATGGGCTATTAGGTCTGTGTATCTGCGATCTATTCGGCTATTAATTAAAGATGCTTGTACTGTCCATTACTCAATGCTATCGAAAGCTTTTTCAAAGTGTACAAACGCCATATATAGTGGAATGTTGTATTCGTTGGCTCGTTCTATTAGGATTTTCATGGTTAATAGGTGGTCAATTGTACTAAAACCTTTTCGGAAGCCTGCTTGTTCTTTTGATTGATATCCGTCAAATTTTGTTGTGCTAATCTATCCGTTCAAATTATACATTTTTGTATTTTCATGAATGAGGTTATTGGGTAATTTTGTACCAAACTGCGACTAGTAGTTACAAGTAAATTTAGCAGTTGGGTGTTTTTTTTTTTTTTAAATTTATTTCCAACTTTTAGGGTTAGTTCTTATTCAGCCTTATAAAAAGCACTATGCATTTACAATTCATTTAGCTTTACCCAAAAAGTATGTGTAGATTTTCTACGGACGCGAGCAGTGTTACCTTCCATTGAGTGAAGGTGGGGGAGAAGAGAGGGAGAGGAAGGGGAAAACTAGTAAAATGATGTTGGAAAAAAAGTCTTAAAGCGTGTGCAGAAAGAATTGTTGAAATCGCTCTAAATTTGTGAAAGCTATAGCTACAACTATTACTAATAAGGAGGGTAGGGAGAAGAGAGGGAGAGGAAGGGGAAAACTAGTAAAATGATGTTGGAAAAAAAGTCTTAAAGCGTGTGCAGAAAGAGTTTTTGAAATCGCTCTATATTTATGAAAGGTATCGCTACAACTATTACTAATAAGAAAGGAGGGGAGAAGAGAGGGAGGGGGAAACTAGTAAAATAGTGTTGGAAAAAAGTCTTCCAGCGTGTGCAGAAAGAACGCTTTATATTTGTGAAAGTTATAGCTATAACTATTAAGAATAGCAGGGTGGTGATAGATATAGGCGGGGGGGGGGGGGGGGTTCGGTTCGGTTCGGGGGGGGGGGGGGGGGTCGGTTCATCGGCGGGGGGGGGGAAGAACTAGTAAACTGAAATGAAATAAAATCTAAAAGCGTATGCAGAAAGAATTTTTGAAAGCGCTCTATTATCTAGTCGGTTTAGAACGTTTTTCTACGTTGTCCGACGCCTATTTCCACCTCCTTCGATCCTGACAATCATCAGACTTTTTGACTCATTGATCTTTGGATTGACTGTGCCATTCTAGTTTAGGACGCCCTCTTTTTCTGCGCCCTATTGGTTGCCATTCTAGGACCTGCTTTAGTAATCTTTCGTCGTTCATCCGTTGTACATGGCCGTACCATATCAGTTGTCTTTTAGTGATGTCATCCGTTATGCTCCCTTCGATTCCCATTCTTTCTTTTATGATCTCATTTCTTATGTGATCTGTTCTAGATATTCTCATTGATCTTCTTATTGCATCCATTTCGACACTTTCCATTTTTGTTTTGTATTTTTCTGTTACGCGACAAGTCTCTATTCCATACAACAGCGTGCTTTTCACCATTGTTTCATATATGTTAAATTTTACATTCTTTTTTATCTCTCTGCTCCATAAAATACTGTTAAGACATCCAATAACCTTTTTTGCTTTTACTATTCTTTTTTCCAGTTCTTTACAGTCTGTTCCTGTCTTATCAAATGTGACACCCAAGTATACATACTCATTGCATGGAGATATTACTTGTCCATTGTCTAGTTCTAACTTACTGGATTCGTTTCCAATAGGAGGAGAGGTACACAGAGAAACTAATCGAAAGCGCTCTATATTTGATATAATTATGCGAATATGGTTTTTGAAAAGGGTGGGGGGAATGACAGTAGGAGAGATGGAATTTCAATAAAAACCGCCTGAAATTTAGATAATTTGTATGCCTTAAAGCCTACATCATGTGACAAAATGGCGTCTGAAGACCGCCATGTTGATTCCTGTTTAATAAAAAAATATAGCCTATATCACCTTCAGGATCAGTCGCAATTCAGCGACACCTTTTTTGTCAAAATCGCAAATTAAGCATTTCAATAAAAGTAATAATGTTAAAATTATTATTTAAAAAAAAATACTCAAAATTATTACACATAACATTTTTTCTTTAACAAAAATTATTATTAATATATTAATTAAATATAGTGATGCACTTTTGTAGAATTATGCACTACAATAAAGGCAATAATTGAGTGTTAAAATTATTTAAAAAAGAATAAAGCTCAAAATAATTATCACAATAATTGTTTTTTTAAATATTGTTTAGGTTTAACTTTGGATGACATTTACGGAGTTGAAATAGTTGGAGGCTCCTCGCGAATCCCCGCCATCAAACAAGTGATTGAAAAAGTGTTCAAGAAAATTCCAAGCACCACCCTAAATCAGGACGAGGCAGTCAGCAGAGGATGCGCTCTGCAGTGCGCCATGTTGTCTCCTGCTGTTAGAGTGCGCGATTTCAGCGTTACCGACGTCCAGGTATGAATTTCTTCAACATCAGTTGACAAATGACATTTGACAATATGACAGCTGACTCAATATCCGTCTCTAAGAACGTAGTCACGAATTATGGAACATTAATCACGTGAATTAAAAATCAAACAAGTTTTCTTGGCTAATCGGGAAAAAATAAGGGTTTTTTGTTTCTCTCGTATTTTTCCGTGGGTAGCTCGAAAGCTGAACCTCATGGGGGTCCAAGATCTAATGGACACCTAATAAGTGTTGACAGTTAACTGTTTCGTCCTTATGGGACTCTGCTTCTGCTCTCTTCAGAACGGGTGGCGGAACAAAGATCGAAAGACAAAAGATCGAATACAAAAGATCGAAAATACAGAAGATCGAAGATACAAAAGGTCGAAAAACAAAAGATCGAAAATACAGAAGATCGAAAGTACAAAAGATCGAAAGGTAAAAGATCGGAGGGCAAAAGATCAAAAAACAAAATATCAGGAGATAAAAGATTGAAAAAAAATTGAAATATACAAAATGACGCGTATCATGTTTGCTTAGGTATATTCACATAAACAGTTTAGGCAAGGTCAGGTAAGGTAAAATTACCTAACCATTAAATAAACCAATGAGTTGCCATACTTAACACAAATCATATAGTTCGATAAAGGGGTCTCTTGTTTCAAACAAACAAACTTTCCTGATTTCTTTCCCGGGATCCTAGAGGGAACCGAATCTTACCGAACTAAACCGAATCAAACCGAACCGAACCGGTTTGGTTTTACACCCTGTAGGATCCCGGGAAACATGTCACGAAAGTTTATGTTAGAAAGAGACCCCATAGTCGAAGCGGTTCGGTTCGATTCGGTTTAGTTACACATCCCCTAGGATCCCGGAAAAGAAATCAGGAAAGTTTTTTTTTTAACTATGTAATAGCCATATTTTAAAACGCGCTATTTTGCTCTTTTGTCGTTCGATCTTTTGTACTTTCGATCTTTTGTCTTTCGATCTTTTGTCTTTCGATCTTTTGTTTTTCGATCTTTTGTATTTTCGATCTTTTGCATTTTCGATCTTTTATTTTTGGATCTTCTGTATTTTCGATCTTTTGTAGTTTCAATCTTTTGTTTTACGATCTTTTGTGGTTTCGATCTTTTGCCTTTTCGACCTTTTGTATTTCGATCTTTTGTCTTTTCGATCTTTTGTATTCGATCTTTTATCTTTCGATCTTTGTTCCGCCACCCCTCAGAACACTGCTTGGTCAATGTGACACCCTTGCTAAATTAAGTATACGGTTTTGTCTCTCACCTTACATTTCCAGTGCGAAAACTAAATCATATGCTCCACAAGAAGCGCCATCTACCGAAGTACGTGAGAAACTAAAACAGCAGCAGGCGAATAAAACTGCTATATCATCGACCGATGAAAGTATCGATTGAAAGAAAGAATCCATCTCGTGACCTACGACACACATTGCCTTTTTAGGTCAGATCAACGCTAATTGCGTTTATTACGCTATCAAGACGTCGGCATCGCGTCAGTCAACGGAGTTTTTTTTTACATTTTTTGCTTCACATTGGGTTCCCAATTAACCCCTAGGTATAAAAAAAGTTAAAAAAGAAATCCAGGTCCGTATATTTTTTTTTCTTAATTGAACTCGACGGACCAAAAAATTGACAACGTCATTTTATGGACAAAATCAACTTTCTGTAAAGAAGTTTTAACAGAATTGAAATCTCTGCCCTAATAATGAATTTCTGGGATTCCAAATTTTTTGAATTTTCTCTTGTAGCTTCAAAACTAGAGCTAGAAAAAAACGCTTGACTTATTTTTTTCTTATATCAAACTTTGAGGACAGTAATGTGAAATCCCCAATCCTCTAGCTTTTATAATAAGTGAGTGTCCCATTCAGTATCATCAAAAATGGGACACCCTGTACATTGATAGGGTTACCAGACGTCCGGATTAATCCGGACATGTCCGGATTTTTACTACGTCCGGGTGGGTCCGGGCGGATTTTTCATAAACGTCCGGATTTTAAAGTAGCCGCCTTTATGACCATCAAATAATGCAAAATAAACTAGTTTCAAAAAATGTAATTAAACAATAATCGTCGATAAATTTAGCAGTGTGAATTCACCTTTAAGCGGGGTCTTCACATAACGTTTTACCTTACATCTTGCCTGTTTAGTCAAAACGCATCAAGTAAAACTTTGTGTGTAGACGGAAAAACGAACGTTTTACTTGAACTGATTTAAGACGGAAGACCGCCTAGAGAACTGACCGGATCACGCATTGTTTTCCAATAAAACCATCGTTTTGTATCAAAAACTGATCTAAAAACGTACGTTAAAACTATCAAGTGTCTACAATAATGATAGTCTAATCTTTCAACCGTAATACTTGACCCTTTTGACTGACAGGCAAGACGTAAGGTAAAACGTTATGTGAAGACCCCGCTTAAAGTAGTATTATTAATTTCGCCTTGTTGAAGTTTACACTTCTGTCGTGTGGTTTAAGAACACACAATTTTTTTGATGAATTTTGTAATCTAAAAAAGTACATATCAGGCAATTCTACTTCTGATGACCACAATCTGCCTACCCACGAAAAATGGGCAAAATATTTTAATGCAAGTATTTCTACCCAGTGAACCAAAGAAAGAAATAGGCTGCTTTTATCTTCTGTAAAAGGAATACTCATGACTTCATACAATTTAAGAAATATGAGCTGGTCAGAATTTTACGATTTTGTACTTCTGCCTAAAAATTCAACGCTGTTGAATAAAATACAAAGCAGTGAAAAGTACCTATAAAATAGTAGGTATATTATGTTATTTATTACTTATTGTTTCAATAAAAAAAAAGTTGATTTTTTGTGTGTGGCATCGAAAAAATTTTGACGTCCGGATTTTGTCCGGATTTTCTTGACGGCTGGTCCTGGTTAGAGGCGTTTTTATCTGGTAACCCTATACATTGACATATGGGTTTTATTAACTATATATATTTATCGGTTTCACAACGTTCTACGTCTTCCGATACCCAAACTCCACTCGTTTCTGTTTGCCCATAATTCATCATCTAGGCCTCTTATTGTTATTTCACTATCTATTCTCTATTCCTTCTCTCCAGCTTCTCCTTGGCCGTCCTCGTTTTCTTCGACTAGTTGGTTTCCATTGTAGTATTTGTTTAGGTAGTTTTTCATCATTCATTCTTTGTACATGTCCGTACCACACCAGTTGTTTTGTTCTTATATCATCCACTAAAGTACGTTCACCTACTGTCATAATTTCTCTTATTCTTTGATTTGTAACTCTTTCTCTTTTTGATTTCCCTGCTGCTTTTCTCCAATAGTCCATCTCCGTGGCGGAAAGCATTTTTTCTGTTCTATCCTTGATTGGCCATTGGCCATACTTCTGAGCTGTATGTAATAATACTTTTTACAATGGTGTTATATATAAGCTTTTTGTTATGTTTTGATATACTTTGGTCCCAAATTATTCCATTTAATAAAGTTATTGCTTTTTTCCTTGTACGTTTCGATCTTTTATAGCTTTGTCTAGTGTTCCGTCAGCTGTAATTTTTAGACCTAAGTATTTATACTCATCACAGGACTGAATTCGCTGCCTGTTATTTAATATTAGATCCTGTTTCGTTCCACCGATACACATATACTCTGTCTTATTGAGATTAACCTCTAGTCCCCACTTATTGTACTCTTCTATTAGTTTTCATGTCATATATTCGAGGTCGTCATAATCCTGAGCCACTACTATCTGATCATCGGCGAAACATAAAGTGTAAAAGGTCGTTTCGTTAACTAATTTTGTTTTTTTTTTCAGAACTATCCAGTCCATTTGTCCTGGGATGCCAGCCCCAACGGGGAGTCGGCGGGTGACGTAGAGGTGTTCCCAGCCAATCACGCGGTCCCGTTCTCGAAAATGTTGACGTTTTACCGAACGGAACCGTTTTCGATTAGGGCGTACTACGCAGGCGTCGTGCCCTATCCCGATAAATCTATTGGTAAGTCAAACATTTTTACCTCCCTAGATCGAAAAAGAAAACTTGAGATGAGCGCCGAAAATGTCTTATTTGGGTATGAGGGCTGTCTTATATGGATGATTCTACAAAAATGGTGCTGTGGAGTGGGAATGCATATTTTTCAAACACAGACTGCAAATGAAGCATAGTTTTAGTTATAAGATTTAAAACGAAATGTTTTCTTTATGGAGCATTTGAGTTTAATGTATAAAAAAATTTGAAAAACCGAAGTTTATAATTTTTTTTATTACAAAGCAAATACCTCATTCCTCTGGTGTAGTCCCAAACGAAATATTAAAAACTCAGATTGAAAAAAATATCCTAATAAATAATATTTAACCAAGTCTTAACTATTTATCAAAAAATTGATAAAACTTAAGTTTGCAGTCATATTTTTGAAAATCCGAATTTACATCTTCCCTTTAAACGTGCTCCATTTTTAATAACACAATATTTGTGAATACCACCGGTTAATTTCTAGAGAAAGAGACGGCCCTGGATATCTAATTTACTTGTGAGGATGACAAGTTTTGACAGATAATGTCAACTTTAGTTTGGTTTAAGTTATAGATCTTTTTATTTTCGGCAGAAAATTAGTTTTTTTCGGAGAAATCAAAAAGGAACGCTTCAATTATCATTCCTCTGGTAAGTAAATATTCGACTGATATCAATAGTATAATTTTTTTGTTGATTGTTTTAAAATTATAAGTATAGGAACTTTGTTTATATAAATCCTAAGTTAAGTAGTCTAAATAGATTTTGATTTAAATTGGAAAACAATTAAAAAACTCATTCCTCTGGTACTCATTCCTCTGGCATTTTTATGCAATAATTCCTAAAATTTGGGAAAATAAATGTTTTTTAGCTTACACCTAATTAGTTACATAAATTTAAAAAAACAAAATTATTTAATGTGCTGTACTGTTATTTAAAGGCAATGACCAAAAATGATATCCATATAGCCCACTTTTGGTAGAATCATCCATATATTGCTACAAATTTAACTTATTTAAATTTTATAATTAGAATTTATTTCGGTTTAGTGTAGTATTAGGTTGACTTATTTTATGGTTGTATTATTAGTCTAGGTTTTAGTTATCTATGACTCTAGGTTTTAGTTATCTATGACTCACACTCGTACTTGGACGCGAACCTTCTAGCAGAAACTAGTATACTCGTTTCTGCTTCTAGTATCGAAAAAGGATAGATTGTTCACGAAAGATCGAAGACCTCATGTAAAAGCCGGACATCAGGCAACGAGAGTCAGTCAGAGATAACGAACTGTAGTAATCGCGAGATATAACACGAAGTTAATAGGCCGATTTCAGTAGTGCGTTTTAGTGACATTTTTATAAATTGAGCTGTCGATATAAATTGACATATTGTTTTTGACATTTTCTCGTATTATGAATTGTTGTGAACCCGTAACAATATTTTGAAAAAAGAAACATAGAGTGCGACACTAATCGAATATCTTTTCTAAAACTTAACCTCATTCTTTACCTACCCTAAAAAATTCAAGCGTGTACGGATTAGCCTTAGCGACAATTCAAGGTCAGGTGCACTAAAAAACGGATGTCATCTAGAAAAACATCGATGATGTGCGCATGCTCATCCCGGAAGATTGACATGTGACATATCGCGAGATTAAGGCTTCTTTGGGGATTTCAAAGACCTTAATAAAAATTGCATGAAGAAGAAAATTAGTTTCCCACTGAATACCGCATCTGTTAACCAAAGAACAGAAAGAAGCTTGGGTCAATAGGTGTCAGAAAACTCTAGACCGCTTTGAGGCAGGAAACTTGAAAAAAGTGAGCATTGTCAGTGGTAATGAATCACGAATTTACTCATATGAACCCGAAAATAATCGTCAGGCGTCTGTTTGGGTGTTCCAAGATGACGAACAGCCAACAAAAGTCACCCGTTCTCGAAGTGTATCCAAAAAGATGGTCGGGAAATTTGTCTCAAAAGCAGGTCATGGAAGATCAAAGGACTGTTACTGCTGATTGATACATCACCATTTGTTTGCCGAAAGTCATCGCTGAGCTTCGAAAAATAAGCGTCAAACGACAAATTATCCTCCACCAAGTCAATGCAAGTTCGCACAAAGCAGAAAAACCATAGAATTTTTTTATCTCAAAACGTCGAATTGTTGGACCATCTTCCATAAATTGCCGACCTAAGTGCCAACGATTTCTATAGTTTTCCGAAAATCAAGAATGGACTGCGTGCTCCAAGATTTCAGTCGCCAGCCTTCAAGAATGTTATTTTGACAGGACCAACAAACGAGTGGAATTACAGGAATTTTTCATCGATGTTAAGGAAAGTCAAGAAAATTTGAAATTAAAATTTTGGTGGGAACCCTGTAGTTATGATAATTCTGCCTGTTACTTATTATACTTAAAAAATAGACCCGTGTATTGTGGATTCCCAAGCAGCATTTGGACGTCATATTAAGTTACCCATACGTTGCTTGCGATAAACGCGACGTCGGGTGCCGACGTCGTTTCGACCGCCTGACGACCCTCGTTTGCACCTAAATGGGGAATACAAATTCGGGTCGCTACGACGTCAGCATCTGACCTTATAGGTAATAGAGTTTACCAATTAACAACGTAATTGTACGTTGGATTTCCGTCACTTAAATTTAGTCGCAAACAGGTAAGTTGCGTTTGGTTTCGTTTCCATTGCCTAGAATACATATAGTTTTTGCTAAAAAGAATTCCTGTCGAGTAACTAAAATTATACCTGATAAGTAAATATTTTACACTTATTATAACAAGTCTCATAAAAATGGGTGCATTTTACAAATGACAATTATAGTCATGCATGAAAGGGGGTATTACAATATTAATAATTTATATTTTAAAGCAGGAATCCAACAAAAAATTTACAACGAAGACATGTTTATTGATAAATGTGATTAAAATACTTTCAAAAAAAGCAAGCGCTCCTGAAATATGCAAGAATTACTAAAATATATATTTGTTAAATAGATCTAATTTTTAATATTATTTTTATTTTTGTAAAAAAAATATTTTGCTGCCTCACTAAATTCAAATTTGTTAATAATTTTGCAATTATTCTTTCATTTCTACTTAAAATTAGAAAAAGAAAAAATATTTTATAATGGCCGACAGACGCTAACCTTTCTAGAATGGCGGATTACTGTGTCTGACTTAATGTGAACTAATAATATACCAATTCGGACCGGGTCTCCACTTTTGGTTGTGAAAGATAACCAAAGAGTCGAAGTCCGACGTCCGGCAAACGTATTTCGTCCCATTAAATTCGGACGTTCGCCCCGCATGATTTTGCGTCGGCCTACCAACGGATTGGAACTCAACGTCTGCTTTTTTTGTACTACAATAGGTAAAGCCCACGGTCCCAAAGCTAACTACCCACCGAAATCATTGTTTTTTTTTTATTTTTTAGAAATGTTTGTTTTAATATCAAAAATCTAAAGAGAAATAAAACCCATACCCCACGTGTGGGAAGAGGATGGGGTATTATGGTTTCCAAAATCCAAAAAAGATATAAAACTGCGTCATGTCCTGAAACGTAGCCGTCCTGACCAAAATATCTCTTGACCAAACAAATGCACTTGTTGTTAGGTTATGGGCGTCTATAAATGACAGTAGGCTGTACATGTGACGCGTAGGCCATATGAACGGACGTGGAATAGGTCAAGTAAAAGTTACGGAAAATACACCAACCAAACTAAATGCTAGTTTAGGTCTGAGGTTAGGGTCTTCACCGGACGTACCCGACGCCGACGTCTGTTGGTCGTTGGGCTGGTCAGAGTTTTTGTACGTCGCACAAACGAACGTAAGACCGACGTTGGGAAATTAATGGTATATTGCGTTGCATTATTTGACGTCGCGAGATCGTTAAAAAAATGGACGTATATTTGATAACGTCGGTTTTGATATGAATGCGACGTCGCTTAACGCATAATCAATCTTGCAACTTAGAATTCCACTAAATCCGACGTCGGTTCAGGTCACATTAGGTTGTAAGTCATATAAATGTTTCTTGGGTTATAATGATTAAATTTGATAAATTGATACTACACCGTTAATAAATTTTATTATTTAATTTGCAGGTACTTGGATAGTGAAAGACATCCGCCCCAGTCCAGACGGAAAATCGCAAAAAGTCAAAGTCAAAGCTCGAATCAACCTACACGGAATCATGACCATCTCTAGCGCCTCTATGATCGAAACAAAGGAAGCTTCCGAAGTCGAAGAAGAACAACAGAAAATCGACCAAAATGGCGCCGAAAACGGATCGGAAAATGGCGGCCAACAACAAGACGCCAACATGGCGGACCCGCCGGGCAGCAACGGTCAGCAAGATGGCGGAGCGCAAGCGCAGCAGCAGCAGACGGGGGCGCAGTCGCCAGAGGTAGGCTCCGGCGGTGGCTGGACGAAGAAAATATCGGCCTGGTTCAGCGGGGTACGCATTTGACACACCCTGATGCCTGGCCCGGCCGGCGTCTCTCATTTCTATATTATTTTTTTTTTCGTTTCGTTTCGTTTACGGCCGTTTATGATAGAGCAATCATTCAAAACTAGTGGTGAATAAAAACATGTACTTATATAGATGTACTACTTAAGCGTATTAAAATCATTATTAGAAAATGACTGCTACAAGCGTCCGGCATATTGGATTCAAATGAAGCCCAACCACGTAGGTCTTAAATATATTAGTACTGGGAAACAGTGTTGCCACCTCTACCGATTTTTCGGTAGATCTACCGATTTAGCCTTTTACTTTACGATAATACCGAATTACCATAGTTTTCTACCGATTTTTTTTTCGATATAAACTTGTTTTTTTGATACGTAATCGCAATTAAAAAAAACTCCATAAATAAAATATTTTTTTTATCTAAGATCCTTTGTAGAATAAAAATTTTATTTCAAGCCAGTGTTTTTAAAAGTGTATTTATGGCGCCATCTCTTGGATTTTGCGATATACTCAGCCGGCAACCGCAAGCGGCATTAAAGATCACGCTATTATAAACCCTGAGGTTTTTTTTATAATATTATCTACCTAATAGGGACCTATTGCAATAAAGCCAGGCACAAATTGTGCCGGGCACTATATTGACAGTTTCACATTATAAGAACAGCTGTCTTCTTTCAAAATAAGGCCATTGTGGATTATAAGAGCCGGAATTAATAGTGACGCCACAATTTATGGAAAATAAAGACTGGATTTCTAAATTCGACTTTGGTATGTCAATTTTGAAAGATCAACTGTCAGTTTTTAATGCGAAACTGTCAATATAGTGCCCGGCACAATTTGTGCCTGGCTTTATTGCAATAGGTCCTTAGTATGTACCTAATTTTTTTATTTAATTCTTAATTTTGGTATTTTGTCAGTAAAAATAAATCATAGAAATACAATTTACCTACTAAATCAATCCAAACTGTCGATAGTTCTCCAGCACTGCTTGCTGAGATGATTAAAAAATCTACCGAAATCTACCGATTTTTCTCGAAGCCTTCTACCGAAGACCTCAGGGTCGAGGGTGGCAACACTGCTGGGAAAGGGCCTCTAAAAACAACTGCTACAACCGTGCCGGCATATGGCTTGGATAAATTCAGGCTACTGATACTTGCCGCGCTCTCAGCGCCATCTCTTTTCTAATATTAAAAGCACCCATTATCAGTTGCCTTAGGATAAATACCTTTTACTACCACTACTATGTCGGTTTAGAACGTTTTTCTACGTTGTCCGACGCCTATTCTCCACCTCCTTCGATCCTGACAATCATCTTCTGTCAGATTCTTTTGACTCATTGATCTTTGGATTGAGTGTTGCCATTCTAGTTTAGGACGTCCTCTTTTTCTGCGCCCTTCTGGTTGCCACTCTAGGACCTGTTTTGGTAATCTTTCGTCGTTCATCCGTTGTACATGGCCGTACCATATCAATTGCCTTTTAGTGATGTCATCCGTTATGCTTTCCTCGATTCCCATTCTTTCTTTTATGATCTCATTTCTTATGTGATCTAATCTAGATATTCTCATTGATCTTCTTATTGCATCCATTTCGACACTTTCCATTTTTGTTTTGTATTTTTCTGTTACGCGACAAGTCTCTATTCCATACAACAGCGTGCTTTTTACCATTGTTTCATATATGTTAAATTTTACATTCTTTCTTATCTCTCTGCTCCATAAAATACTGTTAAGACATCCAATAACCTTTTTTGCTTTTACTATTCTTTTTTCCAATTCTTTACAGTCTGTTCCTGTCTTATCAAATGTGACACCCAAGTATACATACTCATTGCATGGAGATATTGTTTGTCCATTGTCTGGTTCTAACTCACTGGATTCGTTTCCAATACATAAGTACTGTGTCTTGTCCACGTTCACTGTTAGTCTCCATTTTTGGTATTCTTCCGTTAACTTTCTCATCATATACTCCATGTCTTCTTTATCATTAGCTACAATTACTTGGTCGTCAGCAAACTGTAGTGTGTATATAGTAAATCGGTCGTTAAGTTGTATTCCCATGCCGTGCACTTTACGTTTCCAGTTTTTTAGAGCCACTGCGATATATATTTTAAAAAGAGTTGGAGAGATACAACATCTCTGTCTTAAGCCTTTTGTTACCAGGAATACTTTTGAAAGTCGATTTCCAATTTTAATTTTAAATTTTGACCCTTTGTATAGTTCTTTTATCGCTTTTATGTATGTATGATTGATATTAGTTTGTTCCAACACCGTCCATAATTTTTCTACTGGAACGGTATCATATGCTTTTTGTAGGTCCACAAAGGTAACATGAGTCTCTATATTTCTGGCGCTTCTTTTCTCAATTACTTGTTTAAGACAAAAAACATTATCACTACAAGATCTGCCTGCACGAAATCCACTTTGCTCTTCTTCTTCTTGTTCATAAAAATCATTCTCTATTAGATCTCTAAGAATCCTACCGTACAATCTACTTAGAGTGCTGGTGACTGAAATTCCTCTGTAATTGTTACAATCCAGCTTGTTTCCTTTTTTATGTATTGAGGATATGAATGCAATTTTCCAATCATCAGGTACTGGATGTCCGTTTATGCATTGATTGATAATATATGTGAGATTCTCGAGTAGTTTCTCTGATCTATATTTGAGCATTTCAGCATATATTCCCCCAGGTCCGCTAGCTTTTCCGCTATTCTTTATCATTTCTTTTTCGATGATTACTTCCTCTCCATGTACTTCTATGTCTCTCCTCGGAGAGGCTGTTAGATATTCGGGTCTCGTCTCCTGCAGCAGTCCCTTGTAGTGTTCTGTCCATTGTTCTGGTTTGATGATCTGGATGTTTACTTTTTCTTTTGTTGGGTTTTTTACTACAGAAATGAATTTCCATACTTCAGAGCTCTGCCTACCTCCTACGTGTATATCGTGGCATTTGCGCTCAAACATTTCATTTTTTTCTGTGCGTATCAAACTTCTTAGCTGTCTTCTGTAGTCTCTCTCTCTTAGCTGTCTTAAATACCTTTTAATTTATTTAAAAAAATGCCAAGTAAGCAGCTACAGCTACTCAAAATAATGGCTTTGTCTTCCAAAATCCAAAGAACTTTCTTAAATTTATATCAAAAATGAAAATCAACCACAATTTTGACAACGTCAAATCACCGCATTGACTTACTGTCAATGTCATTTAAAAATCCCTTTCAAACGTTATTAGAGAATTATTGAAATAACAGCCAGGCTATAATTGTGGCAGGCACTACTTTGACACATTCACATGAAAAACTGACAGTTAATCCTTCAAAATTGACATACCAAAGTCGAATTTAAAACTTTTGTCGTTTATTTTCAATTAATAAAAGAAGGCACTATTTATTCCGGTTCATATAGTAAACAAAGGCCGTGTGTTGAAAGATCACAGTTGAAATTACAATGTGAAGGTGTCAAAATTGTGCCTGGCACTATTATAGCCTGGCTCAATGATTCTCTATTAAAAGTGTTTGCTTTTTTAATCCATGGAACACGTTTGGGTTCAATTTTGAGTTCAATATGGCGGAACGGTTGTAGCCGTAATTTTCCATTAATGGTTTTAGTACGCTTTTGCAGTACAGATATATTTAAGACGTACGTGACTTCAACGTATGGCTTGGATTAAAAAAGGAGACGCTTTTAATAAAATTTGAAAGGGACTACTTTCAAATAACGTTGACAATTTGTCAATACGGTAATTTGACATCAAATTTAGGTTTAATTTTTATGTTGGATTTAAATTTAAGAAAATGCTTTGGATTTTGGAGTTTTTGGAAGACAAAATCATTATTTTGAGTTGACGTCGCCACTTACTTGATATTTTTTAAAACAAATTAAAAGGTTATTGATCCTAAGGTAACTGATAATGGGTGTTTTCAAGCTTAGAAAAGAGATGGCGCTGATAGCGCGGTACCCATTCTCAGTAGCCTCAATTTATCCAAGTCATGTTGGGGTTCATTTGAAATCGAACATGCCGGCACGCTTGTAGCAGTAATTTTTAGGGGCCCTTTCCCATAACAAATGTATATAAGTACGTAACAAAAAATTATAAAATGGTTCCTGTGCTCAACCAGGACTCGAACTCGGAACCTGTGGCCTTGTAAGCCAACACCCTACCAATTGAACTATCAAACACATGAGTTTATGTACAGGGTGATTCAAATTGGACACTTTTAATCCTAGAGGAGACTATCCTCCCTTTGTGAGCCTCAAATTTCAAGACAAGATTTTTGGTAAAAATCGCATTTTGATATACAAACACTTTTTTGCGCTCTGGGGGCTTTTTGTTAAGTCTGCATTTTAGATTAGGGCCTATGACTTTTTTATTTCCCAAAATTTATTTTTGGTGTTTGTAGGGTTTTTAAAACTTACTGCAATTGTCGAACTAAATTTTATCTGTCACTTTTAGTTTCTGAGATATAACACAAAGTTTTATTTTTTCTTATGGAATAACCTTTTTTTATTTGAATTTTATAATCAACCTAAAATTTCCTTTAAAGCGATGTATCACACTCAATGTTTTATTTTTGTTTATTTTAGCTCACACATATACTATACTATAGTAGTGTGAACTATGGTGATCTAATTTTTTCGAGAAAAAAAAAGTTGCTCCGATTACAAAAATTTTTATATATCTTTGCGTTTTAGCTGATTTTGAATTTTTTTGTCGCGCCGTCTGTCTGTCTGTATGTCTGTCTGTAACGACTAACGCGCATAACTCAAAAACCGCTAGGCCGATTTTAATGAAATTTGGTACCTAGGCTGGGTCTTGGGTCGAGATGGTCCCATTTAAAAATGAACAAAATCCACCGAACATAAGCCAAATAAAAGGGTGGGGGAAGATTTCAAAAATTAGAGTTTACGTGAAAATATGGTGTGTGATATCAAACGAAAGGTGTTTGAGTATGGAGTTAAACAAAATACATTTTAGTTTTTTTTTCTTCAAAAAGGGTGGGGGTAGATTTCAAAAATTAGAGTTTACGTGAAAATATGGCGTGTGTGATATCAAACGAAACGTAATTAAGTCCGGAGTTAAACAAAATACGTTTTTGTTTTTTTTAAGGGGGGGGGTAGATTTCAAAAATTTGAGTTTAAGTCAAAACATGGCTTGTGTGGTATCAAACAAAAGGTAATTTGGTCTGGAGTTGAATAAAATATATTTCCGTTTTTAGTTATATTAACTCACACGTACACTATAACTATAGTACCTAGTGTGAGCTTAGGGGCCCATATATTGGCAGAGTATTTTTATATTGGAATTTTTTTTATTCTTTGTATTTTTTATAATTTTATTTTTTGGATAATATAAAAAGGTGGAGGAATATTGATAATATAAAAATATTTAAAAAAAGAAAAAGGGTTACACGTCATTTTAAAGGAAATTTTAAGTCGATTTCTAAAAACAAGTAAAAAAATGGTCATTTTATAAATTTTGCTCTGTCATAAACGGATTGTCAAAATAGGTTATATATTTTCTGTGATCCATGTTCCACCCCTTTGTTTATTTATGTTTGTTTTTGTGTTATGTGTTTGTTTTTTATTTGTTTACCTAACTTTTTTCTTTGTTTTTACTCACTTCCTTTAACGTTTCAATGTGATTACTAGCTTGTTGTGGGTTTTAAGGCTTTCTAAAGCCTTGCTTAACAATTTGACAGTTAGTTCAGGCCCTACAGGGTCCAATACTGCGTTTAATAGAAACAACACACTGGGTATGGATAGACAAGACTCGCCCGAACATTTTACGAAACCACCCCTCCAACTCTGGCAGAGGGGTGGTTCCTCCCCTTAAACGTGCTTTTTGACTGTTTTTTGCTAATAACTCGAAAACGGTCAACTTTTCTAAAAATGTCCTTTTTAACCATATACCTTAGTATTAGCTCACACTACTACTATACTATAGTAGTGTGAGCTATGGTGATCCTAATTTTTTCGAGAAAAAAAAGTTGCTCCGATTTTGAAACTTTTTTGTTGCGCCGTTTGTCTGTCTGTCTGTCTGTCTGTCTGTCTGTAACGACCAACGCGCATAACTCAAAAACCGCTTGCCCGATTTTAATGAAATTTGGTACCCAGGCTGGGTTTTGGGCCGAGATGGTCCCATTTAAAAATGAACAAAATCCACCGAACACAAGCCAAATAAAAGGGTGGGGGTAGATTTCAAAAATTAGAGTTTATGAAAAAATATGGCGTGTGTGATATCAAACGAAAGGTAATTGAGTCTGGAGTTAAACAAAATACATTTTAGTTTATTTAAAAAAAAGGGGGGGGGGGTAAATTTCAAAAATTAGTGTTTAAGTGGAAATATGGCGTGTGTGATATCAAACGAAAGGTAATTGAGTCTGGAGTTAAACAAAATACATTTTAGTTTAAAAAAAAAGGGTGGGGGTAGATTTGAAAAATTAGAGTTTAAGTCAAAACATGGCTTGTGTGGTATCAAACGAAAGGTAATTGAGTCTGGAGTTCAATAAAACATACTTCAGTTTTTAGTTATATTAGCTTTCACGTAGATACACTATAACTATAGTAACCAGTGTGAGCTTAGGTGCCCATAGATTGGCAGAGTATTTTATATATCTTTGCGTTTCAGATGATTTTGAAACTTTTTTGTTGCGCCGTCTGTTTGTCTGTCTGTCTGTCTGTCTGTAACGACCAACGCGCATAACTCAAAAACCGCTTGCCCGATTTTAATGAAATTTGGTACCTACGCTGGGTTTTGGGTCGAGATGGTCCCATTTAAAAATGAACAAAATCCACCAAACACAAGCCAAATAAAAGGGTGGGGGTATATTTCAAAAATTAGAGTTTATGTAAAAATATGGCGTGTGTGATATCAAACGAAAGGTAATTGCGTCTGGAGTTAAATAAAATACATTTTACTTAAAAAAAGGGGTGGGGGTATATTTAAAAAATTAGTGTTTATCTGTAAATATGGCGTGTGTGATATCAAACGAAAGGTAATTGAGTCTGGAGTTAAACAAAATACATTTTACTTTAAAAAAAGGGTGGGGGTAGATTTGAAAAATTAAAGTTTAAGTCAAAACATGGCTTGTGTGGTATCAAACGAAAGGTAATTTAATCTGGAGTTCAATAAAATATATTTCAGTTTTTAGTTATATTAGCTCACACGTACACTACAACTATAGTATCTATAGTGTGAGCTTAGGTGCCCATAGATTGGCAGAGTATTTTTGTTCAAAAGCCCATTGTATACAGTTAAATATTTAATAAGTTAGACATAACTTTTTAAAGTAGCCGCCTTGAAATAAAAATAAATGTGTTTGTAGAAATCCTCAAATCAAACAAAAATTTTGAACATTCATTTTGGTAACTCAGTAAATAATACTCAAGGTAAGTAAAAAATATTTTTGATTAGTAATAACTAAAAACTTAATTTTTCGAGTTGAATTCATTTAAATTGGGTGAAGGGGCATCCCTTCTCTGGCCTCCCTCAAAAGTAATCTTTTACAGTATTTTTCTAATTATTTGCAAACTTTTAACTTGGCCAAAAACGACTAAGTAGTAATTATTGAGGCTGACCAAAAGTCCTCTCTAACGATGTATAACACGCTTCCCTTACCAGGGGGGGTCTTATGTCTATTCATACCAAGTGTGTTGCTTCTTTCATTAAACGCAGAATATCGCTTGAATCTCGGATGTAGGGCCTGAACAAGTTTACTGAATGATATTTGAAAGTGTGGTTCAGTTAATAATAATAATAATAATAATAAATTGTCTTTATTGAAAAAATGTCATATACAATATTGCTGGAAATTTAATAAGTATTTAGTAAATAAAAAAAGCACTTTTCAAATGGCGAAGTCTAGCTGACAGTCCAGCTACTCAACATTAACCCTAATTAATTTTCTATAAGTTTTATTAGCTCACACATACTATACTATAGTAGTGTGAGCTATGGTGATCCTAATTTTTTCGAGAAAAAAAAAGTTGCTCCGATTTCAAAATTTTTTATATATCTTTGCGTTTCAGATGATTTTGAAACTTTTTTGTTGCGCCGTCTGTCTGTCTGTCTGTCTGTAACGACCAACGCGCATAACTCAAAAACGGCTTGGCCGATTTCAATGAAATTTGGTACCTAGGCTGGGTCTTGGGTCGAGATGGTCCCATTTAAAAATGAATAAAATCCACCGAACACAAACCAAAAAAAGGGTGAGGATAGATTTCAAAAATTAGAGTTTATGTGAAAATATGGCGTGTGTAATATCAAACGAAAGGTAATTAAGTCTGGAGTTAAACAAAATACATTTTAATTCATTTTAAAAAAAGGGTGGGGGTATATTTCAAAAATTAGAGTTTAAGTGAAAATATGGCGTGTGTGATATCAAACGAAAGGTAATTGGGTCCGGAGTTTAACAAAATACATTTTAGTTTTTGTTTTTTTAAGGGTGGGGGTGGATTTCAAAAATTTGAGTTTAAGTCAAAACATGGCTTGTGTGGTATCAAACAAAAGGTAATTTAGTGTGGAGTTGAATAAAATATATTTTAGTTTTTAGTTATATTAGCTCACACGTACATTATAACTATAGTACCTAGTGTGAGCTTAGGGGCCCATATATTGGCAGAGTATTATAAATTGACGGCTTAATTTACTTTGAGAGTCCCTGACTGTATCCAACAAGAAGAAATCTCTTCACCTTTGAAAAGTGGTCTCAAAATAAATTGCATTGACCATAGTTCCTGCATGTGAATAAGGTAGTTAGCAGTATTGTTCCTGTTTGTTGACATCCTTAATGGGATATCGCGACAAGCTTATCAATGTCTTTCGAAAAGGACAAAACATCGGATCTCTATAATCTAACAATGTTTGGAAACAGAAATTGCTTTGGAAACAATGACAAATTTAAATTCGCAGACGCGAATTTTCCAATACGCATGCGTGTGTTTTGTCGGGTAGACACACAGCTGTTGTGTGCTTTGACGTCATATTTATTTTTTGTTTACATTTTGCGGTCTTTTGACGAGTCGTTAAATACCGAGATGAATTCCAAGACGTGCGCAAGCGTTGATCTGTCACTTCTGCCAACCAATCAACTGAGAGATATTTCAGTATGGTTTTATACAGCAAAACTTTAATAATTTCTAGTTCTTTTTGATAAAAATTCGTCGTTTTTGTGCTGTGAAAATGCCGGTGACGTGCAAGTTGTGTGACAAATTATTTAGTGCCCAATTTAATTTGAATAAACACTGTTAAAGTAAACATGACATACAAAAACAAAGGTATTCCTATGCAGAAAGGGTTTTTTTTAGATGCCTAGAATGTAAATGCTCCTTCCCAAAAAACTTGGATCTGTGTGATGATTTGAAATACAAACACAATCAAGAAATACTTGAAGAAACATTGGAGTTGAGAGACAAAACTCCCATGGCAAAACAAAATAAACGTGAAATGCATAAGATCATATAGAAGAAATAGCCTAGAATGTAAATGCTCCTTCCCAAAAAACTTGGATCTGTGTGATGATTTGAAATACAAACACAAGCAAGAAATACTTGAAGAAACATTGGAGTTTAGAGTCAAAACTCCCATGGCAAAACAAAATAAACGTGAAATGCATAAGATCATATATAAGAAATACTGCATATACCTCAAAAAATATTAATCACAGCACGTAGATATTGTATATTTTTGAAATCAGAAAGAAAAGACGAATCTTAAAATGCAAAAATATACAGGGTGTTCCCTATCAAAAAATCGACTTCATTGTCACACCCTGTACAGGGTGTCCCAAATTCGTTGTTTTTTTGTGGTGTCGGATATTTCTAGGGGAGATAGAAAAAAACTGACCCCCCTTTGCGACGCTTAAATTTCAAGAGAAGCCTAAAGGTGAAAACCACATTTAGATATAGCAAGCCGTTTTTAAGCTACGGAGTGTTTTTGTCTGCATTTTGGGAGGTGGTCTATAACTTTTTTGTTTATAAAACTTTTGTTTTTGTGTAAATAGCTTTCTTATAGATCTTTTCTTGAAGAATTGACAGATGTAAACGGTTTTTATTTATCTCTTTTGGTTTTTAAAATATTGCATAAAGTTGTTATTTTTCTTACAGAATAACTCTTTTTTTATTCGATTTTTAAAATCAGCTTAAAATTTCCTTTAAAATGATGTATCACACTCAATATTTTATTTTTTTCTGGTTTTCTTTATTTTTATTTTTTAATCACCTCTTTATTATTTTTTTATTTTTATAATTTTATAATATTAAAATATTTTAAACCCATTAAGCAAACTAAATGTGGTAAAAATAAAAAAAAATACAAAAATATAAAGAAATAAAGGGATCCTCCTATAAAGAAAAAATAATTTTATGTAATATCTCAAGAACAACGTGACAAATGAAATTTAATTTAACAGTTAAATTCCTCTTAAAAAAGTGTCTTAAGAACGTTTTCACAGAAATAAAAAATATTAATAAATAAACAAGTTATAGACCCCTTCCCAAAATGCAGACTTTTTAAAAACACCCCGTAGTTTAAAAACGGCTTGCAATATCAAAATGCGATTTTCACCTTTAAGCTTCTTTTGAAATTTGAGTGTCGCAAAGGGGATTAGTTTTTTTTAGCCCCTCTAGAAATACCCGAAACCCCCCAAAAACATCGAATTTGGGACACTATGTACATGGTGACGAATAGAAAAAAATTATGTTGGCTTTTAAAGTTGTCATAATTAACCAAAAAATTCTCAATTTATTTTCAATGATAAAGTTGCTGAGTGCTCCGGTTATAAAAAACCACCCGGTACCGACATAAAATCATACCTAAAAATTAGAATTGACCATTATTTTATAACTTGAATTTTTTATTATACGTTAAGCTCTTAGATCTCGCGCCAATCACGGAATTCGCGCCAATAATTTAAATTAGACATTTTGACGTTAATTTTGGCGCATGCTCCTTTGATGGAATTCATCTCGGTATTTAACGACTCGTGTCTTTTGGGTTTGTCGTGTAAGATTGTTTTTTTTTCTGTGAAAAATGGGAAATAATTCACATAAATCATGTGCGGATTGTGGCAAAAAGTCCGGGAGAAGAAAGGGAGTGCCATTCCAAAGGTAATTACTTGTATTTTTGTTTATAATTTGTTAATAAAGTTAGGCGTGGTTTATAGATGTCATTAAAAACTCTTCATGGTCTCCACAATAAATCTGCACAATTCATTTTAGAAAAACTACAATTTTAATCCACAATTTGATAAATTCACCCAATCAACCAGTTTTTACAAGAAAAAAATAGACATAACCCTAAATTTTTAACAATTGTCAAATAATATAGTGACGTAACGGATTATGTTCCAAAACCACCAAAACTGACGCATGCTCAGTAACCGAAATCATGTCTACCCGAAAAAGGAACATTAAGAATTAAATGGCTTCAAGCATCACGTGTGAGAATTTAATTTGAATTTGAAGAAATCCCGGATTTGTTTGGAAAGAGAAAGTATAGGCGGTCTTTATCTTACAATGAACGGCGGTAATTTAATTAATAAGAAAAATCGTCACTCAAAATCGTCGCAAACCCTGTAATGTTTTTAACAAAAACTTTCAAATCAAGTCAGGGAAATTTTTACACAACAGAAAATCAAGGTATCATTTAAAAAATATATATTTCTAATAAAATAAATACAGTACAGTCCCGATTATCCGAAATAATGTGGACCAAAGTGATTTCGGATAATCGAAATTTCGGTTAATCCGATTTTTTTTTGGAAAATAGGAGTTTAGGATAGGGATGGCACTCCGGAGCAGTACCTGTTCTTTTCGGTACAGGTCTGTGCCCGGAGCAAGTCGGAACAGGTATGAATTTCCGGAACAAGTTGTTCCGCCGGAGCAGAAGTGACAAGGAAACTTCGAGAGAGCCAGAACATAACAGAAACAACTTGCTCCCTGCTTTTACGTCTGTTCCGAGTCTTCACTTCAGCTAGCTGCATCTTTCTCAGGCTCGCTACGTAACCTTTATGAGACACACACTGGATGTACACTCGGGGACTTAATAAATGGCCGCTGCCGTTTTCAGAAGAGCTTGGATGAGAATTCCAATACCGGGCGAGGTTTATGAATGAATGAATTATTGAACATCATTCCCTCGACTCCACGTCGATCGGCTGTCGCTGTGCACTTTTGTGCAATGCAATTTTTGCTATTGAAATTAATAACTATTTGGAATACTACTACTACCCAGAGAACTTAGTGATGTCTCGTTTTAAGGCTTGTTCTTTATTTTATGTTATTACAGATTTTCTCAAAAATAAGCAGTTTTGAAGTTATAGGCCATTAAAAATCAGAATTGGTCAAAATCCAAAATTGCGGCGAAATATTTAGCCAGAACTCAAAAACCATTCGTCTGACAAATAAACATGCAAAAGTGTTTTTGTAGGAAATTTTTTGTCTTCAACTTTTGTTTAAAACTTTTTTCTAAAACGTACAGTAACCAAGTAATTTTAAAAATACCCTTTTTATGCACACTAAATACAAGATGGCGGGGGGAGCCGGCCGCCCCAAGGTCGAAAAGTCAAGTTTATTTTTGCAAGCTAAAATTCTATAATGAGTGGACTATTTAGCCACCCCCAAAAATAGTGTTCTTGTGCGTCCAGAAGTCGGGGTAGTTACACATTTACAACAATTCACATCTTAAAGTAAAGGCCGACATCACAGCTGTTTTCGAATCGCCCTTAGTCAAATAACCAATTTTTGCTTGTATTTATTTTTTTAGCTTTACACTTTAAAAACTTACTATTTTAAAAATAGCTAAAAATACAAACATGTTGCATTTGTGTTACTCTATGTAAGTATGTAATAAAAAACGTAACAATAAATTAAAATCCTGAAAAATCACTATTATGTGTATTTTTTTAACCGAACATTCAAACAGACTACAGACCAAAGCTAATTTTTTCCGCAATTATGTGTATTTTTTTAACCGAACATTCAAACGGAATACAGACCGAAGAGAAATTTTTCATGATTGAATTTAACCCAGGAATGCGAATAAATTATATGTGTTGAACGACGCGCCACGAAATCCGGTCAATAACCTCGGCCGGTATTGGGATTCTTATCCAAGCTCTTCTGAAAACGGCAGCGGCCATTTATTAAGTCCCCGACTGTACCTTCGTCCTTTTCTAAATTATTGTCTTGAAAAACGACAGAGTATAGTGCGCACTGGGGCAACTCGTAGAAATTGCTGATAGATAGACAACACGCATGGTGCTAGGGTTGGCGGGGTGCGGTGTGACGTACGGCAGATTATCTTTAACAGTGGCGTTTCTTGCCGGGTTTTCTTTCGTTCAAAGCCAGGAAGTAGGAAACAATAAAAATATTTGAAATTGAATATAAAAAACCTTTAATCCAATAAAATTTACGTGAAATAAGGAAAACAGCAAAAAGTGAAGCGTTTTGTAAAAATTGCATTTCTTTTTCTATTAAAAAAAATAAAATTGTTATAAGCGACAACCAGATATAGCGGTTAACACCCTGTACCTCATTTATATACCTTGTAACACCAATAACAGAGCACACGCATAGTTAGATTTCATGCAGCACATCTGTTCCTGCAGTGCAGGAACAAATTGTTCCTTTCATAAAATGCGGAACAGTTGCAATTTATTTCCCTTGAAAAGTCCGGAACAGTTTGGAGCAGGAGCAGATGTTTCGGAACAGGTCATAATAAAAATCGGAACAGGTCATAATAAAAATCGGAACAGGTCAGACCTGTTACCTGTTCCGGCAAATTTACTGCTCCGGCCATCCCTAGTTTAGGATGCATTAGATCGACTTAAAAGCATTTATAACGCTCTGTCGGCTAACTAAAACAATTCGCATTTTAGACAGTCGTATTGCCGTGAAACCCCGAGGGGAACCACCTAGCAGTATAGATGAATCCCAGACGTGTTTCGTATAATGCGATTTTTTTCGGTTAATCGGGATTTTTGTTTCGGATAAACCGGATTTCGGAAAATCGGGATTGTACTGTATGTACCTACATACACACTTCAATTTAGAAGGGTAAAAATCTAGTACACAAAGAGAAAAATACAAGTACTTACCTTTGGAATGACCCTCTCTTACTTTTCCCGTACATTTTTTCGCAAACCGCACATGTTTTACGTGAATTATTTCCCATTTTTCCCAAAAAAAAAACACAATTTTACACTACAAACGTAAAACACCGCAAAATTTCAATAAACAACAAATATGGCGTCCATCCACATGGCAGCTGTGTGTTTACGCGCCATTGTTTCCAAAGCAAGCTCTGATTGCTTCACTTTTCGATTTTTTGAACCAGTATATACGCTTTAAGCTATTTGAATGCAGCCCATTAAAAAAAGAGGAAGAGCTGCCGAGCTCTTCGTGGCGTTAAATCAAACGCTCGCACCTGCGAAGACCCTCGGTCGGCGTTTCTGCTAACTACCTTATTCATAATGGTTCCTGCATTTATTGCTTTAAAAAAATTTCAATTTTATAATAATTTTTTACCCTCCTATCCCGCGTAGCAATGACTACAGAAGGTATTATTTGCGACGAATTTTTAGCTCACACTACTACTATAAGTAGTGTGAGCTATGGTGATCCTAATTTTTTCGAGAAAAAAAAAGTTGCTCCGATTTCAAAATTTTTTATATATCTTTGCGTTTCAGATGATTTTGAAACTTTTTTGTTTTGCTGTCTGTCTGTCTGTCTGTATGTCTGTCTGTAACGACCAACCCACATAACTCAAAAACCGCTTGTCCGATTTTAATGAAATTTGGTACCTAAGTTGGGTCTTGGGCCGTGATGGTCCCATTTAAAAATGAACAAAATCCACCGAACGCAAGCCAAATAAAAGGGTGGGGGTAGATTCCAAAAATTAGAGTTTATGTGAAAATATGGCGTGTATGATATCAAACGAAAGGTAATTAAGTCTGGAGTTAAAAAAAATTAATTTTAGTTTATTTTTAAAAAAAGGGTGGGGGTAGATGTCAAAAATTAGAGTTTAAGTGAAAATATGGCGTGTGTGATATCAAACGAAAGGTAATTGAGTCTGGAGTTAAACAAAATACATTTTCGTTTTTGTTTTTTTTTAAGGGTGGGGGGTAGATTAAAAAAATTTGAGTTTAAGTCAAAACATGGCTTGTGTAGTATCAAACGAAAGGTAATTGAGTCTGGAGTTGAATAAAATATATTTCAGTTTTTGATTATATTAGCTCACACTATAACTATAGTACCTAGTGTGAGCTTAGGTGCCCATAGATTGGCAGAGTATTTTTAGATATAACGCCGAAAATTGTGTTTTTTGGGTGTTTTTTGACGTATCTTAGCAATGTCATCGTGATGCCTGTCTGTGAGTGTGTGTCTGTCCGAACACGATAGCTCCTAAACCGCTAAACCGATGTTTATAAAACGAGCTGATTAGATTTTGGTCAAAATCCATTAATTCTAATAACAGTTTTTTGACAATTAAAAAATTTAAGAACTGCTAACTTTTCGGAATATAGTAGAATACATTTTGCTCAATAATTTGTGTTATAACCAAAAACTTCGTAAGAACTTTAGTTTCTGAGATATTTACAAAAAACTGTTTTCAGGGCTGATATATCATGGCTTCACTTGAAGTGTGCTAATAGGCTAGCTAGGAAGGTATCAGATCCGTCATGGATCTACTTATTTTATATATATAATAATTTGTATGTATTATATCTTGTGTTTTCTTATAGGAGGGCGGAGACAAAAAGAAGAAACAAACTGTCAAAGCTGTGGAACTGCCCATCGAAGTCCTCACTTTCGGATTTTCGAATGTCGAACTCAACAAATTCACCGAGCAAGAATTCAAAATGATCGCCTCAGATAAACAGGAAAAAGAAAGGTAAAACATTTGACTGAACATAGGCATGAAATACTGACAGTGATCCGTTTTATAACACCTGTTTTGATCGACTACTATTCCTCACAACTTCAATTTTTTTTAATTGTTAACGGTTTAAGCCAGTAATGAAACTTGGCACGCATATCGACCTTTTAGTACTGATTCTTCAGTTGTCAAAAAAAATTATATTTATGTACCCTAGGGGGCGTATGGAGGCAAAATGTGTTTTTAGATTATGCCTATAACTTTTAGTCTATTGCACCTGTACAGGGTGGGCCAAATTCTATATTTTTTGCTGGTTTTAAGTATTTCTAACCGAGATACACAAAAACGAGTGGACATGTCCTGGGCTCGATTTTCGAGACGTCTTCAAATATCAAAACCGCTTCTTGATAAACCTTGTAGTTTTTTAGCTACAAGGGGGTTTTGAAAAGTCTGCATTTATGGAGTTGGCCTATAACTTTTTTATTTATGAAAATTTAATTTTGGTGTAAAATGCTTTTTCACATTTTTTTTATGAAGAATCCAACTGTCAAACTAACTTTTATCTGTCACTTTTAGTTTTTGAGATATTAAAAAAAGTTTAAATTTTCTTATGGAATGACTTATTTTTTGTTTTTGTTTTGAAATCTACGTCAAATTTTCTGTTTAACGATATGTCATAAATGACAGTTCGTTACGCAGTTTTCAAGATATTTATGACATATCGTTAAACAGAAAATTTGACGTAGATTTTAAAATAAAAACAAAGTCATTCCGTAAGAAAATTTAAACTTTTTGTAATATCTCAAAAACTAACAGTGACGCATAAAATTTAGTTTGACAGTTGGGTTCTCCACACAAAAACCTGCAAAAAAGAACACCAAAATGAAATTTTCATAAATAAAAAAGTTATAGGCCAACTGCATAAATGCATACTTTTCAAAATCCCCTTGTAGCTAAAAAACTACAAGGTTTATCAAAAAGCGGTTTTGATCTTTAAAGACGTCTCGAAAATCGAGTCCAGGACATATCCACTCGTTTTTGTGTATCTCGGCTAGAAATACCTAAAAACTAGCAAAAAACATCGAATTTGGCCCACCCTGTACATCTAGGTCTCTCATAATATTAAAAAAATTCCCTAGTTTAGATAAACTTTTATCTATAATTTGGGATGTAGAATACGTGGTTAAAATATTGATATCTAATTTCTGGACACCCTGTATTTTTTCTACAGGGCTGACGCACGTAACGCAATGGAAGAATACGTGTACGAACTACGTAACAAGGTGTCGAACGATGACGAATTGGGCCTGTTCTTACCGGAAAGTGACAGAGAACAGCTGGTCAGACAGTTAGATGACATGGAGAACTGGCTTTACGAGGAGGGAGAGGACTGCAATAAACAAGTAATTTTTTTTAAAATTTTGATACAGTAAACTCCATCATAATTTTTGATATAACTTTTTGACAGACGTTTTACCCACCGAAAAATATGAGAGAAACAAAAACTTCTTTTTACTAGATTAGCCAAGAAAACTTGTTTAATTTTTAAATTCACGTGTACTAAATTTAACGTTTGTTAGTATTATTTGGCTTAAAAATTCCGCTGATTGACGCTCGCGTCTGATGGCGGGTAAAAACGCTAACCAGCGCCATCTCTTGAAATCCTTTGCAATCTGTGCTGATTCCTGACGCAGTGTTGCCATGTGTGCAGACATTTTTGTTATTTTTTTGCTAGACTTTCATCTCCGATGCACAACAAAACTACAATTTTATTTGAAATCTATTTTGACAGGTCTACATTGACAGATTGGCATTCCTCAAGCAACAAGGCGAGCCCGTTCAGCAAAGAAAGGTCGAGTGTGATTTGAGACCCGCGATCATCGAAGATTTTGCACGTTCTTTACAACTTTGTATGAAGGCGTTAGAGCTTATCAGGTAAGTACGAGAGTCTCACAGCCGATGTCTTTGTTTGTCGCCGTGTTCATCCATCTAGTTTCCGCATGTCAAATCGTCTGCCCATCTCATTTGGGCTCTTGCCCTACTTCTTTTATTTTCCCAAGGTCTCCAGTTTACATTACATTTGTTCCATCGATCGTCTTTCTGTCTGATATTATGACTGGCAAATTTCCATTTTAATTTTACGACTTTTCCTCTGACATCCTACTTTGATCACAGCTCTCGTCAGCCTATCACTTATTTCATCTATATTTTCATTTTCGCATCTTAAGTTTTGGGTTAGCTGTTCCTTTTGCAAAGAAGAAAGATGGAAAACGTGCTGTGTGTGGATCGATAAAATTTTATACTTCACACAAAGGTATGTGTGCCTAACCTTGCGAGTGTCAGAAGGAGAAGGAAGAGTTGATTTTGGTTGTTTTCCTACTTACACAAGGTTGCCTCTCTAGACGTACGTTTCTGTGTATTTCACGTCATCAGTAGAGAACAGCAAACCCAGGTAAGCTAATTTTAACCAAAACCAATTCCTACATATGAAATACTCGCGTCCCTGTAATGTGAGTAAACTCCAAGGTGTAACGCCATCTAGCGAACTGGCTCGAGCACTCGAAAGTTTAAGCACACTGGCATCGTCTTGTCTGAGACGCAGAAGCGCCATCTATGACAAGTTTCGTCCATTGATGTCGTATTAAAACCACGTAATCACGTAGCAACTAAAAGGCCGTACTGCCCGAAGCATATGCAAAGAAGAAAGATGAAAAACGTGCTGTGTGTGGATCGATAAAAATCAAAAAGAATTTTATACTTTACACAAAGGTATGTGTGCCTAACTTTGCGAGTGTCAGAAGGAGAAGGAAGAGTTGATTTTGGTTGTTTTCCTACTTACACAAGGTTGCATCTCTAGACGTACGTTTCTGTGTATTTCACGTCATTAGTAGAGAACAGCAAACCCAGGTAAGCTAATTTTACCCAAAACCAATTCCTACATATGAAATACTCGCGTCCCTGCAATGCGAGTAAACTCCAAGGTGTAACGCCATCTAGCGAACTGGCTCGAGCACTCGAAAGTTTAAGCACACTGGCATCGTCTTGTCTGAGACGCAGAAGCGCCATCTATGACAAGTTTCGTCCATTGATGTCGTATTAAAACCACGTAATCACGTAGCAACTAAAAGGCCGTACTGCCCGAAGCATATGCAAAGAAGAAAGATGAAAAACGTGCTGTGTGTGGATCGATAAAAATCAAAAAGAATTTTATACTTCACACAAAGGTATGTGTGCCTAACTTTGCGAGTGTCAGAAGGAGAAGGAAGAGTTGATTTTGGTTGTTTTCCTACTTACACAAGGTTGCCTCTCTAGACGTACGTTTCTGTGTATTTCGCGTCATCAGTAGAGAACAGCAAACCCAGGTAAGCTAATTTTAACCAAAACCAATTCCTACATATGAAATACTCGCGTCCCTGCAATGCGAGTAAACTCCAAGGTGTAGCGCCATCTAGCGAACTGGCTCGAGCACTCGAAAGTTTAAGCACACTGGCATCGTCTTGTCTGAGACGCAGAAGCGCAATCTATGACAAGTTTCGTCCATTGATGTCGTATTAAAACCACGTAATCACGTAGCAACTAAAAGGCCGTACTGCCCGAAGCATATGCAAAGAAGAAAGATGAAAAACGTGCTGTGTGTGGATCGATAAAAATCAAAAATAATTTTATACTTCACACAAAGGTATGTGTGCCTAACTTTGCGAGTGTCAGAAGGAGAAGGAAGAGTTGATTTTGGTTGTTTTCCTACTTACACAAGGTTGCCTCTCTAGACGTACGTTTCTGTGTATTTCACGTCATCAGTAGAGAACAGCAAACCCAGGTAAGCTAATTTTAACCAAAACCAATTCCTACATATGAAATACTCGCGTCCCTGCAATGCGAGTAAACTCCAAGGTGTAACGCCATCTAGCGAACTGGCTCGAGCACTCGAAAGTTTAAGCACACTGGCATCGTCTTGTCTGAGACGCAGAAGCGCCATCTATGACAAGTTTCGTCCATTGATGTCGTATTAAAACCACGTAATCACGTAGCAACTAAAAGGCCGTACTGCCCGAAGCATATGCAAAGAAGAAAGATGAAAAACGTGCTGTGTGTGGATCGATAAAAATCAAAAAGAATTTTATACTTCACACAAAGGTATGTGTGCCTAACTTTGCGAGTGTCAGAAGGAGAAGGAAGAGTTGATTTTGGTTGTTTTCCTACTTACACAAGGTTGCCTCTCTAGACGTACATTTCTGTGTATTTCACGTCATCAGTAGAGAACAGCAAACCCAGGTAAGCTAATTTTAACCAAAACCAATTCGTACATATGAAATACTCGCGTCCCTGCAATGCGAGTAAACTCCAAGGTGTAACGCCATCTAGCGAACTGGCTCGAGCACTCGAAAGTTTAAGCACACTGGCATCGTCTTGTCTGAGACGCAGAAGCGCCATCTATGACAAGACGTAATCACGTAGCAACTAAAAAGCCGTACTGCCCGAAGCATATGCAAAGAAGAAAGATGAAAAACGTGCTGTGTGTGGATCGATAAAAATCAAAAAGAATTTTATACTTCACACAAAGGTATGTGTGCCTAACTTTGCGAGTGTCAGAAGGAGAAGCCAGTTCGCTAGATGGCGCTACACCTTGGAGTTTACTCGCATTGCAGGGACGCGAGTATTTCATATGTAGGAGTTGGTTTTGGTTAAAATTAGCTTACCTGGGAAACGTACGTCTAGAGATGCAACCTTGTGTAAGTAGGAAAACAACCAAAATCAACTCTTCCTTCTCCTTCTGACACTCGCAAAGTTAGGCACACCTTTGTGTGAAGTATAAAATTCTTTTTGATTTGAAGTTCAATTTATCTTTTCATTTCGAAATTGCTATCAATGCAGATTTTTGTTCTGACCATCCTGTGATCACTGTCTGTTATAAATATGTTTAAGGACTGTTACATCTCTGATTAAACTACATGATACAAATATTTTTTTTAGGAGCAAGGATCCAAAATACAGTCATTTAACTGATGAAGATTTTAAAAAAGTGGACCAGTCTTTCAGACAAGCTTATGAATGGCTTGAGGAAGCGAGAGGTAAGAACTATCTTTCTATTTTCTTTAATTCTGTCTGTCACTAACTTGACAAAAAACAACAGTTTTTAAATGCAGCCTTCATAAATATCCTAAAATCTCAATTTGTCCTAATATTTCGCAATTTAGCCTAAAAATGTGCTAAATTTAACAACTGTCCTACAACATAATAATACATATTTCAGTTAATAGGTTAACTGTGGTTATGCTGCCCTCTAGATTTTTTTACACTTGTACAGTCGGGGATTTTTTAAACTGCCACCCTCGAAAATAAAAAATATTCCTATTTGAAATTCGGAAAAGTATTTTGATCAAAACAAAAAATACTCTGCCAATATATGGGCCCCTAAGCTCACACTAGCTACTATAGTGTACGTGTGAGCTAATATAACTAAAAACTGAATTATATTTTATTCAACTCCAGACTAAATTACCTTTTGTTTGATACCACACAAGCCATGTTTTGACTTAAACTCAAATTTTTGAAATCTACCCCCACCCTTAAAAAAAACAAAAACTAAAATGTATTTTGTTAAACTCCGGACTCAATTACCTTTCGTTTGATATCACACACGCCATATTTTCACATCAACTCTAATTTTTGAAATCTACCCCCACCCTTTTATTTGGTTTGTGTTCGGTGGATTTTGTTCATTTTTAAATGGGACCATCTCGACCCAAGACCCAGCCTAGGTACCAAATTTCATTAAAATCGGCCAAGCGGTTTTTGAGTTATGCGCGTTGGTCGTTACAGACAGACATACAGACAGACAGACATACAGACAGACAGACAGACAGACAGACAGACAGACAGACAGACATACAGACAGACAGACAGACAGACGGCGCAACAAAAAAGTTTCAAAATCATCTGAAACGCAAAGATATATAAAAAATTTTGAAATCGGAGCAACTTTTTTTTTCTCGAAAAAATTAGGATCACCATAGCTCACACTATTATAGTATAGTATATGTGTGAGCTAATTGTGAATCTTACACCTCTGTTTGTATACATTTATATTTAAAAATAAATTTTTTTAAATTTCTTTAAATGATTAATTTTGATAGAAAAAAAATTCTGCGGCAATTTAAAAAGTCCCTGACTGTACCATTTTCTTAAAATCAAATTAAATTTAAAAAATATCTCCGCCACTGATAATCTCAAGCTAAGAGTGTATACGTTTGCAGGAAAATTGAACGGGGCCCCTAAACACCTGCCACCACCGGTCACAGTAGCCCAGATTAGACAGGAAAAGGCCAACTTTGATTCGGTCGTCAACTCGGTACTCAACAAGGCCCCGCCCAAGGCGCCCTCGCCCCCCAAAGATGAAAAACCGGCCGAAAATGCGCAAAAACCTGAACAGAATGCCGAGCAAAAAGGTATGAAAAGAAAAATAGCTGCGTTATATGATTACTTTTATGGTTCTGATTAGGGGTAATTCTCATTTTATTAAAGGATCAAAATATGTAATGCCGAGAGATATGGGAGGGAAAGAGATAGAATTTAGATTAATGCGCAGCCGCATTTGACACGAGTCGTTAAATACCGAGATGAATTCCATCAAAGGAGCATGCGCCAAAATTAACGTCAAAATGTCTAATTTAAATTATTGGCGCGAATACCGGGATTGGCGCGAGATCGAAGAGCTTAACGTATAATAAAAAATTCAAGGTATAAAATAATGGTCAATTCTAATTTTCAGGTATGATTTTATGTAGGTACCGGGTGGTTTTTTATAACCGGAACACTCAGCAACTTTATCATTGAAAATAAAGGGCTATAATAAATTGTAGATTTTTTGGTTAATTATGACAACTTTAAAAGCCAACATAATTTTTTTCTATCCGTCACCATGTACAGGGTGTCTTAAATTCGATGTTTTTGGGGGGTTTCGGGTATTTCTAGAGGGGCTAAAAAAACCTGATCCCCCTTTGCGACACTCAAATTTCAAAAGAAGCTTAAAGGTGAAAATCGCATTTTGATATAGCAAGCTGTTTTTAAACTACGGGGTGTTTTTAAAAAGTCTGCATTTTGGGAAGGGGTCTATAACTTGTTTATTTACTAATATTTTTTCTATTCTATTATTTAATTCAACTGTTAAATTAAATTTCATTTCACTTTTAGTTTTTCACATAAAATTATTTTTTTTTATTTTTACCACATATTTTAGTTTGCTTAATGGGTTTAAAATATTTTAATATTATAAAAATAAAAAAATAATAAAGAGTTGATTAAAAAATAAAAATAAAGAAAACAATTTAAAAAAAAATTGAAATATTGAATGTGATAACATCATTTTAAAGGAAATTTTAAGCTGATTTTAAAAATCGAAAAAAAGAGAGATATTCTGTAAGAAAAATAACAACTTTATGCAATATTTTAAAAACCAAAAGAGATAAATAAAAACCGTTTACATCTGTCAATTCTTCAAGAAAAGATCTATAAGAAAGCTATTTACACAAAAGCAAAATGCAGACAAAAACACTCCGTAGCTTAAAAACGGCTTGCTATATCTAAATGTGGTTTTCACCTTTAGGCTTCTCTTAAAATTTGAGCATCGCAAAGGGGGCTCAGTTTTTTTCTATCTCCCCTAGAAATACCCGACACCACAAAAAAACAACGAATTTGGGACATCCTGTACAGGGTGTGACAATGAAGTCGATTTTTTGAGAGGGAACACCCTGTATATTTTTGCATTTGAAGATTCGTCTTTTCTTTTTGATTTCAAAAATATACAATATCTATGTGCTGCGATTAATATTTTTTGAGGTATATGCAGTATTTCTTCTATATGCATTTCACGTTTATTTTGTTTTGCCATGGGAGTATTGACAAATTTAAATGCGCTAAATCTTAAAAAATGTTTATCGTAGCATAGACATACAGTAGAACCCCGATGACAGTGTTTATTCAAATTAAATTGGGCACTAAATAATTTGTCACACAACTTGCACGTCACCGGCAATTTCACAGCACAAAAACGACGAATTTTCATCAAAGAACTGGGAATTATTAAAGTTTTGCTGTATAAAACCATACTGAACAGTTGATTGGTTGGCAGAAGTGACAGATCAACGCTTGCGCCCGTCTTGGAATTCATCTCGGTATTTAACGACTCTTCATTTGACGGGGACACCATGGGGATCTGTCAGTCGGCCATTTTGTGCCAATGAATTATATACGAAGTAACTGGAACGGCCACTGCTATACCTTATGGAAGACTGAGTCAAAAATTTTAGGAGTTTTTTTAGAGTGAGAACATACAGGGTGTCCCAAATTGGGCACTTTTAGGGGGTTTAAGGTACTTCTAGGGGAGACAGAGAAAAACTGACCACGCACTGCGAGGCTCAAATTTCAAGAGAAGACTTACAGTGAAAACCGCATTTTGAAATATTGTCTCGTCTTTGAGCTACGGGGGCTTTTTGAAAAGTCTGCATTTTGGAAGGGGGTCTATAACTTCGTCATTAGTGGAAATTTTGATTTAAAGTAAATTGCAATTTTATAGACTTTGTCACGAGGAATTCACCCGCTAAATTAAATTTTAACTGTCACTTGTAGTTTTCGAGATATGACATTAAGTTGTATTTTTTCTTATGGAATGACCTATATTTTAATTAATTTTCGAATTTGTCATTGAATTCTTTTCAAAATGATGTATTATATGTCATAGTTTGATTAAGCAGTTTAGGAGATATTCAGCTTTTTCACTTATTTCTAGTGCGTTATGATTTCCTGCTGAGGCAGGTCAAGGCACTCCAGTATTTTTATTATTTTACACAGTCAAAAATATAGTAAGCCTGGTTTGGGAAAATTATAATTCAGCTGACGGCCCTCAAAGCCTAGTTATAAAAAGTAACAAAAATGATACATATTTCAAAATAAAATTAAAACGCTTTTGTGCAAAATAATTTCATATCAAAGCGTAATGTCAAATTGTTTAAACAATTAAAAACAATGACAAAACGCCAAGACGCAAGGTCAACTTGATTTGTATAGTATAAGACAACAAAACTATAGGAGCATTGAAGTAGGATTTGACCGCAAGCTTTCATGTCAATGGCGCATGACGTCATTCAACGCACACTAGACAAAAATAAAAAATTTAATTATCTCCGAAACCGCTCAATCAAACTATGACATATGATACATCATTTTGAAAAGAACTCAATGACGAATTCGAAAATTAATTAAAATATAGGCCATTCCATAAGAAAAAATGCAACTTTATGTCATATCTCAAAAACTAAAAGTGACAGTTCAAATTTAATTTAGCGGGTGAATTCCTCGTGACAAAGTCTATAAAATTGCAATTTACTCTAAATCAAAATTTCCACTAATAACGAAGTTATAGACCCACTTCCAAAATGCAGACTTTTCAAAAGGCCCCCGTAGCTCAAAGACGAGACGATATTTCAAAATGCTGTTTTCACTATAAGTCTTCTCTTGAAATTTGAGCCTCGCAATGCTTGTTCAGTTTTTCTCTGTCTCCCCTAGAAGTACCTTAAACCTCCTAAAAGTGCCCAATTTGGGACACCCTGTACAATGAATGCTAAGCATTGCAACCTTTCTCTTTCCAGTTCTAATCACCGGTGGTATTCTGTGAACTTAATACTTCAAGTTGTCATTAAAGTGTTGTCAGTATATTTTTGAAATTGTTTTTGTTCAACAAAAATAAAAATGGGAACACGATGCGTTGCTTGTAAAAACAAGTTTTATATGAGTGAAAACCCGATTTGCTTTTTGAAGTAAGTAGCTTTGATTATTTAAAAAACTTTATTAGTACCTAATTAAAGATATCGATTTTCTGATTGCACCTTACCGTGCTCTTTTTTGGAGCCCTTAAAAATGGTGTAATCAGATTTTTGCTATACCCCGTGGTTTCGCTAATACAGGGAGTTTTTGAAAAAATTGCATTTTAATTAATTCCTTGTATCTCGCTTATTTTGCAAGATATTTTTATTCTGTAAAAACCTTTTCATGGCAACTTTTTTAGAGCAAAATAATGACGTTGTCAATTTTAAAAAATATTGTTTAGTTTTTGAGATATGGTATTTATCATAAAAAAATTAAATACGGACCTGGATTTTTTTTATTAACACTTTGATTAGTTCCATGCTATTATTACCTTAAAATGATAAAACTTTTTTTGATTTAAGGTTAAAAAAAACTATTTAATATTTGAAAAAAAAGTTATAGTCCGAACCTGGAAATTTCCAACGTAATTATAAATTAAAAATGGCAAGACACACTAGTTGAACGATTTTTAGTTTATCTGTTTTGAAATGATAATTAAAAGATTTATAAATAAAGTAAAAAACGTTAAAAAGTTACAAAAATAATATCATACTAATTATTTGATAACCGAACAGCAGGTCGTGAAATTTACAAAACAAAAGTGGGGAATTGACATTGTCATTTTACTTGTCATTTTTGTGAATGGCTTACAATTATTTTAAACTGGCTAGAAATCGACCATATCCAGATTTTGAAAAATGTGACTGCTTCATTCAAGCAACAAAATCCCAATATTTAAATGGCAGAAATATTTTTATTCAAAATGCGTTAAGAAAAATTACTCAAAAATGCCAACAATGTCTTACACAAAATGGTAATCAGAAAATTAGTTATTTTTTATAATTTGTTTTTTTTTGTATTTTTCGTAGACTTTGTTTCAAATAAATCTGTAAATTAACGTAAAATCATTTTAATATGCTAAGTATCAAAACAGTTAAACTAAAAATTGTTTAACTAGCAATTTTTGTTTATATTTATGTTGGAAATATCCAGGTTCGGACTAATTTTTTTTTAAGTATTAAATATTTTTTTTGACCTTAAACCAAAAATTTTTATTATTTTATGATAATACTAGCATGAAACCAATCAAAATAGTAATAAAAAAAATCCAGGTCCATATTTAATTTTTTTATGATAAATACCATATCTCAAAAACTAAACAATATTTAAAAATATTGACAACGTCATTATTTTCTTCTAAAAAAGTTGCCATAAAAATGTTTTTACAGAATAAAAGTATCTCGCAAAATAAGCGAGATACAAGGGATTTTTAAAAATACAGTTTTTTCAAAAACTCCCTGTATTAGCGAAACTACGGGGTATAGCAAAAATCTGATTACGACATTTTTAAGGGCTCAAAAAAAGAGCACGGTAAGGTGCAATCAGAAAATCAATATCTTTAATAATAACCGAGTTTCCCATTTAATCCCATCGAAAATGGGACACGCTGTACAGAGATCATTGTTTTGTGGGGATCTTCCCCTGAATTCTCTGATACCAGCTTAATAAATAGACTAGTCACAATAAAAAATAAAAGGGCATTTAGTTTTTTGCCGACTACAAGATTAAAAGTATTAGAAGATTATTCTTAACACAATCGTTATTGGTTAATATAAAATAAAGAAGTATTCCATTCCATTGACACAAAACACTTCTGTTAATGTAACGACACCACATGGAATTATATTGGCGATTAGAAATTTTAACACAAGAAAAGGTGGTCTCATGTTTTCAGACGTTGATACTAATTTGAGTTTTCATACCTTCGACAGTGGGAAGGAAGAATTATAGAGAGTTTCTCGTTCTTCTATTGAGACACCGCACACCTGCATAGATGAAAGTTTTCCGAAAAATGTATGTATGGCTTCGGTGGTTCAATGTTTAGAGCGTTTGCGTACAGCAAGAGATTCCGAGTTGAAGTCCCGGCCGAAGCAGAAAAACTTTTTTCTTTTTTTAATGTCACTTGTTGTTTATAATGGCCATTTGTGACGTTACCTGCAGTCTTCGAAACTTTGTGTAAAATTCATTATTTCATACGGTTTATATGGGTAATTTTATACTGCATAAAAAACTTTAAAATTCACTAAATAATGAATGTTTTGCCTTAAATTTATTAAAAATATACATGAAACTTTTGCAAAGGATCAGGCAGACCTCTTATGGGAGTTCTGTTATCCGTCAAACTTCACGAAATTTTGGTTTGTTATAGACTGAACTTTTCTTCTAATGGGCCAAACTCAAATTAATGACCAGTTTTTGAAATACAGGGTTTTGACAGTGATAATTTCCAAGAAGCATAATAGCTCTTTAGACGGATTTTTCAAACTTATACGCAATGTAACTATTCCGTATATTTACGATTTATTTATTATCTATACCTTTAAATCTATAGGGTGTTTCAAAAATATTAGTCGAAAGTTTTAATGAGAAACCTTGCTCATCAGAAGTTCTCATTCTCTCAGTTAAATTAATGACCAGCCTTTAAAATCATATACAGAATATTCCAATACCCACGATAACTGCCCATTCATGATGCAAACATGAGGGCCTTGGGGTCTTTAAGAAAAAAACACCTGAATGGTTGCTTTCAAAGACATATGCATATTATTTCCATATAGTACGTATTATTGCAATACCTACGGTACCTTACGATGCAGAATGCAAACATATTTGAAATAGCAATATCAATGGGTATAAGTCTATCCTTTTTGCGGTCCTTAAGATAAAATATCCTGATTGGTTATACCTTTACGCATGAATATTATCTCTTGTATCGTTACGTCAAATCATCGGCGTACAGTTGACAAAAACTCTATCTATGTAAATTTGGTATCAGTGCATTTTTCGTACCTTTATTTCTGAATGTGTGCATCAAACGCCAACCATTGTGTAAATAGGTAACAGGAAGTATTGGAATATTACGTATATGTTTAAAATACACTTTAATGGCTGAGAAAAGAATTATAAGAAACGGGGTCGCAGAAAACACTATAAGTTAGTCATTTTTATCTAAAAATTTTTCATAGAATGATATGTTTATCGAATTGTTTTTTAGTTTATCTAAGACATTTTTTTCTAAAACTTTTACATCAAATGACATTTTTATCGATTTTTTTTTTCGAATAACATTTTTATCGAAACCTGTTTTATCGAATGATAAAAATGTTTTGTATTAAAGTTTTCAAATGCACGACTTGTTCTTTGGTAGTTGGTATTTATATAAAAATTTTATTTTTATATAAAATTGCTTTTCTTTGTGTTTTTTCCTAGAGAATTACCCTTAAAATTATGTTCCAGCTCCACTAAACTAGACTGTAACTGAGAACACTCGTTAGAAGTGGACCTTAAAAAACAATTTTAAAGCTAGAATACTCCTGACAGACCTACAGATTAAAAAAGTTGACAGACCATCAAGTTAAAAAACTTAGAAAAAATATATAATTTTGTGACATAGGGAATTTTAGATATTAATAATACATACTTACACACCATTTAGTAAATTATTTAAGTAAAATTTGTTTTTTTTATTTTGTCGGTTAAGTTATGAAATATTTACATAAGTATGATAAAATGCCAATCATAACAAAAAAATTTCATGTAAAAAAAGCCAAGTACGCGAAAGTGGTATTTCGTAAAAAGACTTGAGATACAAGTAAAGCCAAGTTCTCCAATACAAATTTCAAAATGAAAGGTTCTTACTAGTTTGGAAAACCACTTACCACTTTCGCGTACTTGGGTTTTTTTTATTATTGCTAATGTTTTTGTTATGATTTCACTCCTTTTTTAAAGGATTTGGATAATATCTAGCAAGTTTTAAAGTAGTAAAATATGCTGAATACTGTTCAAAACTTTTGCAATGCCTTATTAAAAATTTTGAGGTTTTTCTTATTTTTTCGTATGGTTTTATCAGCTTTCTAAAGCTCAGCTCTGTAGCGTTCCTGGAAGTAGGCAATGTTACTTTTACATAACTTTACATTTATAGGGGAGAAATGTAAATTAAAATTTTGGTGTTTTTAAATTTTTTCCTGTAGTTTTATCATAGTTCCTATCAGTCTTCCAAAGCTCAGCTCTGGCGTTTCTAGAAGTGGACAATGTTACTTTTACATAACTTTACATTTATAGGGGAGGAAAGTTAATTAAAATTTGGGGTATTTTAACTTTCTTCTATAATTTTATCCTTCCAAAGCTCAGCTCTCTAGCGTTTCTGGAAGTGGGCAATGTTACTTTTACATAACTTCACATTTATAGGGGAGGGAAGCAAATTAAAATTTTGGGGTTTTTTAATTTTTTCCTATAGTTTTACCATATTTCCTATCAGTCTGCCAAAGCTCAGCTCTCTAGCGCTTATGGAAGTGGGCAAATATTACTTTTACATAACTTTACATGTATAGGACAGGGGATTAAATTAGAATTTTGAGGTTTTTTGATCTTTTCTAAGGGTTTGGTCACAATTTCCAACAGTGTGCCAAATTTCAGCTTTGTAGCATATCTGGAAGTACAGTAGAATTTTGATGATCTATACAGGAGTAAGTGAGTGGCAGTTTCGACGTTTTTTGAAATTTTGTAACTACTTTATGGAAGTCCATGAAACTTGGAGGGATAATTAACTCTATAAAGATCTACGCCTTTGCAAAGTTTGAGTTTCGCAGCTCATTCCGAATATGGGCTGAAATGTTTCAAGAAAAGATGGTACAGCAGTTTCCGCGCGAACTTGGCGGGGCACTGCCGTGCCCCCAAATTAATGACGAACCGCCATTATAAAAAAAAACTGACTATAACTATACATACAGTAACGGCTCTTCTAATTACCTACACAGACATATACAGCATTAAAAGGACACCTTTTTTTTATTATTTACTATAATCATAAGGGGGGATCATAATAATCACCCTATGCAAAAACATGGTATTTTGAATTCCCTATATTATTTTTCTTTTTTTATAGGTAACCCAGAAAACATGGAATGGTCCTCAACTTAATGTGATTTGAAATTTAGTTATTTTAAATTAATATTTTAAAAATCTATGTAAATCGATTTTTGGGAGAAATGAAAAAAAATCTAAATCTCTTATTTATATATTTTTTTAAAAAATGACTTATATGTACAATAGCTAAGTAAGAACCATATGGAAAACATTTTTAATATTTTAGGAAAAAAAGTTATTTATAAAAAGCTCTACATGCTGTAAAACTTAAAATCAACAGATATCAAATTTTCTTGGTCGTATACAAGGTTTGTCAAAAAATATGAATTTTGCCCAAGCCAAAATTTGATATCTGACGGTTGAATTTTAGGTTTTAGAACATACAGAACTATTTATAAAGAATAACTTTTTTCCTAAGTATTAATAAAAAAGTTTTGCAGATAGTTCCAAGTTAGCTAGCTGTATAACAGTTTGGCTTTTTGAGAATAACTTTTGTTTTTAATAAAATTTCCCCCTAAAATCGATATATTTCACTTAGCTGTTAATATCATTTTTTTCACAAAGGTTGATGGCATTTGTTTTTTTTTTAGTTGGATATACAATTTTTTAAAGTTATTTGGATAGTAACTTGCATTATATAAAAAAAATGGAAAAATTTATAATGTTGTCAATCCTTGTTTAAGGTCTCGAAGTCTGTCAGAATACAGCGGTGGTCCTAGAGGGGGGGGGAGGGGAGGTTATGGAGAAACAAAGAGGATCGCACCTTTTTAGAAACAAACTATAAATACAAAAGGTACAGTCGGGGACTTTTTAAATTGCCGTTGTATTTTTTTTCTTTCAAAATTAATCATTTAAAGAAATAAAAAAAACAAATTTTTAAATATGTATGAATACAGACAGAGGTAAGGTTTACAATTTTTTTGTTTTGGTTTAAAATACTTTTCCGAATTTTAAATAAAAATATTTTTTTATTTTTAAGGGCGGCCCTTTAAAAAGTCCCCGACTGTACATTCTGGTGTATAACATATACACACAATACAAAAAAAATGGTTTTATCATGTAACACAACCCCACAAAAAATGTTGATATCCGTAAGGCAGACCATGCTATTCCTATGTATTTTTCGACGTTGACTTCGAATCCGCGGGACAAAAAGTCCCTAGACGTCTGGAAATATCCCCAGGTGATCATATCACATATCAACGAAAAAAAAAAAGGGGGGTTTGGCAGAATCTTTCCAGTTTTAAGGATTTTTAGTATAGTTTTTATAGTTTTTGCAAAGTCAGTTGAACAAATTGGCATATCCTTTAAAGAAAGTGACATGGGCGCCGGTAGATATATTCATGAAAATTATTTCATTTAATTATGGCGTAAACTAAAGAAATAAAAATAGATAATAAAACTTTCTATTCCTACACCTACAGAAACGACACTGATTTATTTTCTAACTCTGCATACTGCCGACTAAAGGGGTCCTGAAACGAACACCTGAAAGCAATTAAAAGCGCATCTCAAAAAAATCTGCCAATCAGGTGCCGTCGATCCACCTGGCCTCGGTCGCTCGGAAAACAAATACTTTGTTGCCGGACCGCAAAGAGCCGCGCCTTTTCTCTGTCGGTAGAGTTGAAATTATACCAGGAAGATTTTATATGAATTTGGATAACTTTTGAAGGGCAGAATGAAGCAAAATTTCATGAAATCGATAGAACCCCGTATTAGGAGTAGTGACTTTGCAAAAACTATACATTCATTATACTGGTCAAGACGAAAAATCCCAAATTTTAAAATTTTCGGGGTGGTGGTTTTTGTTGAACCTTTTTGAAAATCAAAACTGCCGATTTGGCTCACACATGTACTAAAATAATTTCAGATATCTTTTACTTACAAAAGGCCAAATGTCTTAATAGAACTTAGATTTATTTCCGACATCAAATGTAAAAATTATAGGAAGGAACAGATAAAAAAAACAACACATTCTCTTTATTTTTAATGTAACTACACAAAAAAATATCATTGTGAGCAATATCGGACGATCTCGCTGGCCATAAGATAGTTCCCTGTGTGGTCCTCTGTATACTACAAAAATCTAAACAGCCCCCCTTTTTTTGCAAGTCTGGGACCGCCCCTGTCGAATATCGATACTAGCTACACTGTCTAAAATAAGGCCTAGCCTTTTTAAACTAAATCTTAAATTAGCGTACCTATCTATAAAAAAGTACTTTGCTTCACTGAGTTAATAAATAATAATAAATAAATAATAATGTTTGAATGTGTCAGTCAAAAATCATTGCAGATAAAAAAAGAAAAAAATTAGTAACAGAATGAAAGAAAATACACGTTGAGTCATTTATTTTAACTAGTTGTAGAACTCGTAAAAATAAGTAATTTTACCAAAAATCATTTATATAAAAGTTGCAGAATAAAGAAGTTATTACCAATTCAAAAATGTAAAATGTAATATATATATATATTAAGAAATGATTCAACTTTGAGAACACCCTGTATATTGCAGCCAACAGGAAAAATAAATTAGGCTCGATTCGAGTTCTTAGGGTGAAATGGGGTAAACTTTTAGGGGTGTTAACTGTTTTTACGGTTTTCAGAGAAAATAGGCATTACAAAAGTTTTATCTAAACTAAAATTTTCGGAAAAAAATCGAAAAAACCATTTTAAAAATTTTTGTTTTTCTTTTATATGTTTTTTTTGTTCTTCACGAAATTTGATAAAAACTTACCTTTTTATATTCTTTTATTTTGATTTTAAACCTAAGCAGAGCCTCCAGTTTCACCTGGAAATGCCCAAGTTTTAGAAGCGGTTTTTTTTTCAAACTATGGGAAAATTCTTTCAGAAAATACTCAAAGTACATTATCTACCCCTGAAAGCTCACCTCATTTCACCCCAATAACTCGGATCAAGTCTATTTTTTTATTGGCTGCGATAGATAGATTTTTTCAATTCGGATAGTTTTCCGTGACATCATGTAGATGACAAAATAGCGAAATTGATATGCAGCTAATTTAAAATGATGATCGCGATTGGCCGATTAGTGTCCAAGGAATTAACATATCAACTTGAAATTTTGCATAAATGTACGCTTGAGTATAATAAGGAAGCTTGGTAAAATTGGGCCAGATCAGAAAAATACAAGTGCCCTATTTTTGAGCTTTTCTGAACTTACGCGGTGCTCTATTTTCAACAACGTCTCAAGGAATTAACATATTAACTTTAAATTTTGCAAAATGTACAGGGTGTCTCATTACATTTTTTCCCACCTTTTTATACCATTAATAATTGATAGAGAAATATATAAGAAATTGTGTTCGAATTCGCGAAATTTTTACTTTTAAATTGCATCTTGACGTTATTCCTGATGCTTACCATATTTGACAGGCGCTCAAATTTATAGTTTTTGTAAATTGAATGCTCCTTATATTATTTAATTAATAGATTAGGCTTGGAACATATTTTCTAAAAATACCCGATATGCTGTAGTTTAAAGCCATAGTTTCTGAGATATTAGCAATTATAACAGTACCGCTCTTGTGTTAGTTTTAGTATCCTTATTCCAAATTATGTTAGTCCCTATGTATCAACAGTGACAATGACACAACTTTGTTGTCGTTCCGGCTGCCATTTTGAACGTCTTTAAAAAAAAAATAGTTGTCATTGTCACTGTTTATACATGGGAACATGATGGGAACTAACATAGTTCGAAATAAGGACACTGAAATTAATACAAAAGTGGTAATGTTATTTTTTTATCATTTAAAAATTTATCGCTAATATTTCAGAAACTATTTATCAAAACTGCGACATATGAGGTATTTTTGGGGAATGGCGAAAAAATATCGAAAAACAAAATATCGAATTAAAATATCGAAAGTACATAATATCGAAACTACAAAATATCGAAACTACAAAATATCGAAACAACAAAATATCGAATAACAAAATATCGAAACTACAAAATATCGAAAATACAAAATATCGAAACAACAAAATATCGAAACAACAAAATATCGAAAATACAAAATATCGAAACAACAAAATATCGAAAATACAAAATATCGAAAACACAAAATATCGAAAATACAATACATCGAAACAACAAAATATCGAAAATCAAAAACAGAAAATTTCGGAACCTTCACCTAACCTGACCCTGACCTAATCTAACGTAACCTGATCTGATATAACCACACGAAAATAGATACTTTCAAAAACCTAACCTAATGAAATCTAACCGAACCGAATCAAACCGAACCAAAGCAAACTAAACCAACAATTTAAAAAAAAAAAAAAACTTTCCTGAGTTCTTTCCCGGGATCCTAGAAGGTGTGAATTCGAACCGAACCGAACCGAACCGGACCGAACTGAACCGAATCGAATGGAACCGAACCGTACCTGTCCAAACCTAATTAGCAGTGTTGTAGTTTAGTTTGGTTAGGTTAGGTTTGATTCGGCTCAGTTACGTTTGGTTCGGTTCGGTTTGGTTCGGTTCGGTTCGTATTCACACCCTCTAGGATCCCGGGAAAGAAGTCAGGAAAGTTTTTTTTTTGAAAAAAATTGTTGGTTCAGTTTGCTTTGGTTCGGTTCGGTTCTCTTCGGCTAGATTTGATTAGGTTTTGTCAGGTTAGATCTTTGAAACTTTAGTTAGATTAGATTAGGTTACGCCCGGGTCGGGTTATGTAAAGGTTTTGAAATTTTCTATTTTTGATATTTGTTAATTTCGATATTTTGTATGTTCGATATTTTGGGATTCGATATTTTGTATTTTCGATATTTTGTGATTCGATATTTTGTAGTTTCGATATTTTGTAGTTTCGATATTTTGTGGTTTCGATATTTTCTAGTTTCGATATTTTGTAATTCGATAAAATGTAGTTTCGATATTTTGTGGTTTCGTTATTTTGTAGGTTCGATATTTTGTATGTTTTCGATATTTTGTATTTTCGATATTTTGTGTTTTTGATATTTTGTGTTTCGATATTTTTTCGCCCTTCCATTTTTGGAAAGTATAGTCCAAGCCTAATCTATTAATTAAATAATACAAGGAGCATCCAATTTACAAAAGCTATAAATTTGAGCGCACGTCAAATACGGTAAGCATCAGGAATAAAGTCAAGATGCAATTTAAAAGTAAAAATTTCGCGAATTCGAACACAATTTCTTTTATATTCCTGTATCAATTATTAATGGTATAAAAGGGTGGGAAAAAATGTCATGAGACACCCTGTACATTTTGCAAAATTTCAAGTTAATATGTTAATGCCTTGGATACTTTTCGCCGATTGTGAAAGCAACATTAAACATTAGCTGCATGTCAATTTAGCTATTTTGTCATCTAAATGACGTATTGCGCGGCGAAAACACGTTTTGATCCGCGATTCTGACATACCGTGTTTTAGTGTATCGTGGCTGTTACTAATTTTTTCGTTTTAAAAGGTATCCGCAGTGGTCTATCATATTTACCAAATTATTGGTAAAAATTGGACTTTTTTTGATGTTTGATGGCTTTATTAAATTATTAAACTACTCAATAAGTATGCATTTATCTTAAAGCTAATCAAATTTCATTTGAAACATTTTTCACCGCCACTCAGATTGTTCAAAACAGATTTTTTTGGTTTTGTTTTTTTAAAAAATAAAAAACTTTAATAAGTAAACAAAAAATTTGTGTTTTTATTTAAAAACGTTATGCCATTATGTACAATAATCCTCAAAAAATATAAAACAAATTAACAAAGGTCTTTTTTTATTTACGTTTTTGTATTTTTTAAAACACTGACACAAAAGGGTCATTTAATATCAAACCAACCAAAAAATGTGATTTTGGTTCTTAATGGTCGTTCATACTCGTCTTTTGTCTAGTCTTTGGTCTTGGTTTAGTCATATGTCTTGTCATAGAAAGTTAAAACCACTGTTTCTTATGGGAGTGATCATACAATGCTTTTGTTTTTGATTAGTCTTTGTCTTAAGAGTTGCCAACTTTCAATCCTTAGGACAACGACTAAGACGAGTGACAGATATCAGCTGATATTTGTTGTTTTTTTTTACAGGGCGTCTGAAGAGCGCAAGCGCTCGGCCGAAATTTTGAATTTACTGCCATTAATCATGTTTTTAACAGAAAATCTCAACATAACCTCAAAATGTTATTTGTTTTTTTTCTTCTTTTTCGCTTTTGTTCTTTCGTGTCTGTGTTTCGTGCACAGATTAGGTTAAATAAGATTGTTTTGTGTAGAAAATGACTTTTAAAAAGGGGCCTTTTTATTGAAATTGAATTTTTTTTTCAGTGGGTTATGACTAAGACCGAGACTAAGACTAATCAAAAACAAAAGACGAGTATGAACAGCCGATTCTGTTTAAGACAGCTAAGACTAATCAAAGGACAAAGACTAATCAAAAACAAAAGACTAAGACGAGTATGAACAATACTTAAGATTTTCTACCCTTGGAAAAACTCAAAAATACAAAATGTGAGCATTAGTTAAATTAAATTTTTGAAAATGAAATATCTGCCAATTTTGCCCAAACATACCTATACTACTAGAAGAAATTAAAATTTCTTGAGAACTACTTACAGTTTATCTCATTATTTTTGAGACAACTTTTTACAATTTTTTTTTGTTGGCCTATGCAGTTTGTTATGGTAAACAGCTGATAACTGTCAAAAACTTATCTCAAAAATTATGATATGGAGTTTACATCAGAATAGTCAGCAATTGTTTAAAAGTTACTTTAAATGCCTTTCAAACAGATATATTAGAACAGCTCCATATCATAATTTTTGAGATAACTTTTTGACAATTGTCAGCTGTTTACCGTAACAGATAGCATAGGCCAACGAAAAAAAGTTGTCTCAAAAATAATTATATGAACTGTGGAGTTCACAACCAACCAAATCACGGATAATAGAAGATTGACGGATTAGATCTGACCATACTAAAAGCTGAAAATCAAAAATGGCCGCCGTCCCGGCCTTTTTAACTATTGACCAGTGTTGCCAACCCTACGGATTTATCTGTAGATCTACGGATTTTGGATTTCGATCTCCGATATCCGATTTTGGATCCAAATCTACAGATTTTTGGCAATTTTACTAAAAAGGATAAACATCGAAACACAACGGCGGCTGCGCCTCATTCCTCCTTATCAGTCCTCTATCTTTACTTTTTTTCCTACATTTTAATTATTTTGTAAAAAGGTTTTGCTTGGATCAGTGACCTTATTTTTCTAGACATCTAGTGGACGGTCATTGCAACATTATTTAGAACGAATTGTATTACTTCGCGCGTTGTTTGATGGGGAGTCAAACAACGCTTCGCGCCACGAAAGTTAAACTATGTTTTACGTTATGTATGTTGCACTAGAAAATATTAGTGTTTGTATGTACCTTAACTAAATAAAAAAGGTTAAAAAAGTATGTACTTTTTATTTCTTCTAATTATAACGGTTTATCCGTTTAAAAAATTGACGGGACTGCAAAAAAGTTTATTTGGATCCGTTGGAACGGAGCGTAGGTACTCTACTGTTCTCGTGCAATTCCGAACCAAAAAAGTTGTGGACTCCTGTCACTCTCAAAAAAAGAAAAAAATCAAACCAATATAAACTTTTTAATTGTAAAAAAAGCACCTTTTTTTGTTTTTAGTATTCTTTGAACCTACGGATTTCTACAGATTTTTCGCGTTCACGCTACGGATTTTCGCTTTCCAATAGTTGGCAACACTGCTATTGACATTTCGTTCTCTGGTTAAGAAATGACAAGGGCTTGTCAACCGTTATTTATTTGTTATTTTTGCCAGTTTTTTAATTAAATTTGGAATTAAATCTGTCAAAAACTGTTCAGGGTTTTAAAACATTACTTTTTCCATTAAAGTAGGAAAAGTTCGAGAATTTCTTTCTTTTTCAACAAAAATAACAACTAGTGTCCGCCATTTTGACAAGACTATGATAAAATCAAAGGATAAAGCTGGGTGTCCATGGAGTGTATTATCTGCGGGGATTTATCTTTCCTAGGGCTCTGATTGGTTGATTAAAAAATTTGGACCAATCAAAGCCTGAGAAAAAAAAATCCGCGCAGATAATACGCTCCATGGACAGCCGGCTTCAGGTAAGGTTTGGTCAGGTTGCCTACCAGTGCCCAACTATTTTTCCCACATTTCCAATGGTGATGTCAAACACTATTTTGGTTGGTTGTCAAATCCAATCTCTAGCTGGTCCAATTTCTCTGCTTTTACTTTGGTCAAATCCAATCCGTCAATGATCGATTATCCATGCTTTCAAATAAAGTATCACATGATGTAATATACATTAACATTTGAATTGTAAATTAAAAAAAAATATTTAGTATTTTATTTTTTTTTGCAAGATGCTCAAACAATCACTAAAACAATTAAAAAACAGGAAATTCAAAGAAAAGATAATGCCATTATTTCAATCGTTACATATTAGCTTAAATGAGACCATAATGAAAGATATTTATTTAAGGTGATGTCTATGTCTTTTATGTATTTTATAAAAAAAAAGATTATTTTTTGACTATCTCTTTTTATGAGGTATATAATTTTTTTTACAAAATTAGCGGTCTTTTTAATTTTCAAAAATTACCTAATTAAAAGACTAAGTGGCTACCAATCAATAGTTTCGCTCAAAACTAGATATTAATAAAAACAGGACATGATACATGATAGCTATGTACAACTCTACTATAATTTACCACACATATCGTTTTTTTAATAGAAATAGAATAAAAACCTACTTTTTCTCCTCTTTCTTGTCTAATAAAGCACTTTTGATGCCTACTTTTTCTAATTCTTCAATAAGGTCTCCTGATTGGTGCAACTGAAGCATAATATCACATCCACCTACAAATTGACCATTTATGTAGATTTGGGGAATTGTGGGCCATTTTGAAAAGTCTTTGACACCTAAAAACGGGAAATATGTTGGAAATTTTGGCCCTAGTAGATAGTTATTTTACCTTCCTAGCCCGCGTAGCAATGGCTAGAGAAGGTATTATTTTCGACGATTTTTTTTTTAGATAACGCCGAAAATGTGTTATTTGGGTATATTATGACCTATCTTAGCAATATCGTCGTGAGGTCTATCTGTGTGTGTGTATATTATTTCTGTCTGTAACATGATAGCTCCTAAACCGCTGAATCGATTTTAATAAAATTTCATGGGTATTGATTATGCTATAGGTGGACAACACTCGCAATTAAAGTGGTATGATGTGCGAGCACTTCGTGGTGTTACCTGTGGATCTGACCACCATCTGGTAAAAGCAAAAATATTAAAACAAATAAGGACGAAAGTATTAGAGAAAATGAAAACCTAGAATGCATCGAACACAATCAAAAATACAACTTTAGAAGTCTAGAAATCGAAAGTACTCAAAGATTGTATCAGAACCGATAAGATGAAAAATTAATAAACACAAATCACTCATTTGAAGAGATATATACAAACATAATAAAAAGCTTGAAGGAAGCAAGCAACGAAGCTGTTGCATATACGTAATATTCCTACGTATATGAGCTGTTGGGTACCAAGATAATAGAAATAACAGGAAGATGTGGTGGACGGACAAAATACAGGAAATGGTCAAAGAGAAAAAACGCACATACTTGAAATGGCTCAGTACTACGGAGCAAAAAGACCTAGAAATATACAGGGAAACCAGAAGACAGCTAAGAAATTTGATATGCACCGAAAAAAATGAAATGTTCGAGCGCAAGTGCCACGACATAAACACACACGTAGGAGGTAGGCAGAGTTCTGAAGTATGGAAATTCATTTCTACAGTAAAAAACCCAACAAAAGAAAAAGTAAACATCCAGATAATCAAACCAGAACAATTGACAGAACACTACAAGGGACTGCTGCAGAAGACGAGACCCGAATATCTGGCAGCCTCTCCGAGAAGAGACATAGAAGTACATGGAGAGGAAGTAATCATCGAAAAAGAAATAATATTAAAAAACTTAAATCCGGAAAAGCTAGCGGACCTGGGGGAATATATGCTGAAATGCTCAAATATGGATCAGAGAAACTACTCGAAAATCTCACATATATTATTAATCAATGCATAAACGGACATCCAGTACCTAATGATTGGAAAATTGCATTCATATCCTCAATACATAAAACAGGAAACAAGCTGGATTGCAACAATTACAGAGGAATTTCAGTAACCAGTACTCTAAGTAGATTGTACGGTAGGATTCTTAGAGATCTAATAGAGAATGATTTTCATGAACAAGAAGAAGAAGAGCAAAGTGGGTTTCGCGCAGGCAGATCTTGTAGTGATAATGTTTTTTGTCTTAAACAAATAATTGAGAAAAGGAGCGCCAGAAATATAGAGACTCATGTTACCTTTGTGGACCTACAAAAAGCATATGATACCGTTCCAGTAGAAAAATTATGGATAGTTTTAGAGCAAACTAATATCAATCATACATACATAAAAGCGATAAAAGAACTATACAAAGGGTCAAAATCTAAAATTAAAATTGGAACTCGACTTTCAAAAGAATTCCTGGTAACAAAAGGCTTAAGACAGGGATGTTGTATCTCTCCAACTCTTTTTAAAATATATATCGCAGTAGCTCTAAAAAACTGGAAACGTGAAGTGCACGGCATGGGAATACAACTTAACGACCGATTTACCATATACACACTACAGTTTGCTGACGACCAAGTAATTGTGGCTAATGATAAAGAAGACATGGAGTATATGATGAGAAAGTTAACAGAAGAATACCAAAAGTGGGGACTAACAGTGAACGTGGAAGAAAATGGACAAACAATATCTCCATGCAATGAGTATGTATACTTGGGTGTCACATTTGATAAGACAGGAACAGACTGTAAAGAATGGCAAAAAAGAATAGTAAAAGTAAAAAAGTTATTGGATGTCTTAACAGTATTTTATGGAGCAGAGAGATAAAAAAGAATGTAAAATTTAACATATATGAAACAATGGTCAAAAGCACCCTGTTGTAAATAGAAACTTGTCGCGTAACAGAAAAATACAAAACAAAAATGGAAAGTGTCGAAATGGATGCAATAAGAAGATCAATGAGAATATCTAGAATAGATCACATAAGAAATGAGATCATAAAAGAAAGAATGGGAATCGAGGGAAGCATAATGGATGACATCACTAAAAGGCAACTGATATGGTACGGCCATGTACAACGGATGAACGACGAAAGATTACCAAAGCAGGTCCTAGAATGGCAACCAATATGGCGCAGAAAAAGAGGGCGTCCTAAACTAGAATGGCAACAGTCAATCCAAAGATCAATGGGTCAAAAGAATCTGACAGAGGATGATTGTCAGGATCGAAGGAGGTGGAGAATACGCGTCGGACAACGTAGAAAAACGTTCTAAACCGACATATTAGTAATTAATGGGAAAAATGAGCTGATTTGATTTTGGTCAAAATCCACTAATGCTAATAAATTTTTTGAAAATTAAAAATAAAAACTTTTTAATGGAGCGTCATATGAATATGCGGTTTTCGGAATAGAGTAGAATACATTTTGCTCAATAATTTGTATTATAACAAAAAACTTTATTACATTATGGCTTCACTTGAAGTATGCTAATTGGCTAACTAGGAAGGTATCAGATCCGTCATGGATGCATTTATTTAAATACCAATTAATTTTCCTATATTAAAGTTTATTACATATTGTTTGTAGGAAGCTGTTTTTAAAAAAATCAGATGAAACTTAATATTTTTGATTTATTATAAAAAAATATCCTTAATGACACCTCAGCTTCAAGACCACCTTATGATACATTGTTTACAAAAAAAGTGTTTTTATATTTTTTTTCTTAACTGCTTAGTTTTTCAAAAAATTTAATAAAACCTATAGGAACACATATTTTTTTATGTAATCTTTAAAAATAACCCCAATGTTTAGAGTGCTAATTATTAACTTCTAACCAGTCAAGTAATTGATACATCATTTAAAAGATAATTTAATTTCCTATAATAAAGTAACTTGTACATTTTTAAAATGCTTAGTTTTTGAGAAAATCAGATAAAATCTAATATTTTCTGTTAGTTTTGCATATATTGTAGAAATATATGGGAAATAAGGGTCTCTCTAACACGTTTGTATCTCAGCAAGGATATCAGCTATATCTCATTTTCTAGGCCAAAGCTGCCTAAAGAAAAAAATGGGCAAAATTCAAAATGGCGACAAAATGGTTGATATCATTACTCAAAAACTATTATACCCTGTTTCCACCAGTGCATGCCCCCCCCGATTCAAAAAACGCATCAGGTGATGCTGCATTTAAAACTGGTGCAGAAAAACAACATTTTAAATTTTAACGTCTTCAGTTTTTATTTAAAACTTTTCTTTCTACAATCCACAGAAACCAAGCTATTTAAAGAAAACTGAATTTAAGTGCCATTTTTTCAAGATGGCAGTGCGAGCCTACATCGTTTCAGATAGCAAACTTATTGAGATATTAAGGACCCTCAACTCTATTGTGCCAAGTTTCAATACTTTTGAACCTTTCAGAATCTCAAATGTATACTTAAAATGACTGGCCCAGGATGGATGGTGTACAAATTGGGCGAGGGGTGAACATGTGTAAACTGATTGTGAAAATCCACAATCTTTTGCTAAGATTGTGAGGGATTGTGGTAAGATTGTGAGGGATTGTGGAGGACTGGGCAGCGGTGTAGCAGGGGGGTGACAGCCCATCAAAAATTCTTGTTACCAAAAAAAAAAAAAGGTGGTCATGTCTATAATTTCCTTTGCGAGGGATTGTGCATGACTGTGGTACAATTGTGCGGGGTTGTGGTAAGATTGTGAGTGATTGGGACACACTGTGTAAAGATTGTGAAGGAAAGGATTGTGGGATGAAGGATTGTGAAAGATTGGGATGGATTGTGTAAAGATTGTGAGGGATTGTGGTAAGATTGTGAGTGATTGGGAGGGATTCTGTACAGATTGTGAGAAATGTGTACACCGATTGTGAGAGCTGTTCACCCCTCGAAATTGGGCTTAGCTGCCCCATAGCCTCCTCTATCACTCATTAAAATATATCATTTACAGCTAGCTATATTTTGTATTAAGCTTAAAATGTACCTTGGCGCAGAGCAGGGTCAGCCAACACATTGTGAGAATCAAAGTTGTCAACTCCATGCATTCTCAAGATCTGACAAACAGCATTGCTGAAACCACACTGAGGCTGGTCTGGAACACCTTTCATAAACACCACTATCTTGTTTTTTTCTACAAGTTTTTTTATTTGATCTGCAGGCATTGCAGCAGGTGTGCTGCTTGAGGCCCGTATGATTGTCTAGGAACAAAATGAAAATGATAGAACCAGGAATAGTTGCAAAAATTGTTAATTTGTGAATGTTTACCCAATTCATGTGTTCTATAACCAAGAAATGGAGTTTTATTAAAAATTAGAGGAGTTATCTTACCTGTAAGACCAAAGAACCCCTTTTTAGCACGTTCATTTTGACTAGTTTTTAATTTTTTTCAAAAAAATTCTTGCGCAATACTCTAACCTCACAAAATGTGTTGATTACATTTCTTTAGAGAAAACACATTTTTTCTGAAAGCTATGTTCTTCGTTGAAAGCTTCAATGCTTGCTCTGGGATTCCCAAAAATAAGCTATTAGGGTCCGTTCATAAACTACGTAATTATTTCCCAAATTCCAACTTAATTTTTTATTTATTTTTAGTTTTATTTATTTACAAACCTCGTTTTTTACAAATCTAATCTAATTTTATTAATTCTAAAGTTAAACTTAATATACTTTTATAATTACTGAAAATTTATTTTTTACAGATAACGTAACAAGCAACAACTTTTAGAATAATCCTGATGATTCGCCAAATGATTTTAATCCCATGCATTAAGGCCCCAGTCTGACTTCCATGGCTGGGAGGGGGCGTAGGACTTGATAATGGGTGCTGAGTGAACAATCGTCTGCAAAAAAATATATGATAAATATTATTATTATAAATTTATTATTTTTGTTCGTATTTTAATAAATAAAACTGCCTTACAAAAATATTGATTCTAAATTACACAACCGCTTCGCCCGTTTTGTCACATATATTTATAGTTCAGGCAAGATTCGGGAAAATTCACTTTCTAGAAGCATTTTATATTACTTTTTGGCAAATGGGCAATTCCCCCTATTTTGACCCCGCTGAATCCGAATATCCCTGTTGCCAACTCGAAATATTGACAGGGGCTGAGATATTCAAGATGGCGGCCAAAATGGCGGCGGAATTTTAAATTGCCTCTGAAAAGCGGAAATTGTCACAGGTGTACATTCAAAATATATATTGGTATAATTAAAAAATAATTAATTAAAAAATAATAACATATTATTTTTTTTTAAATGGCTGCAAAAACCTCCAAAAACCCCCCCAGACCCCTCAAAATCTGAAAGTTTGAGGTTTTTTCAAATTTTCTTAAAAACTTAGCCTCTAAGAGAAAAATATATAATATACTTTATTGTAGACAATAAAATTCCCTTTTCAACATGGTATAACTTAATAAAGTTAGACCAATAAGATGCTCTCCAGCGGCGTCCGTTAAATGAAGTAATTAAAAAAAGTTGAAAAAATACCTATGTTTTTTCCAAGATTTATTTAATTTTTTTTAAAACTAATATCTACAGAAAACCATGTATTACATTTTGGTATACTCAATAAAATTTCCTTCAAAATGACGTATAACATGATTAAATCGGTTGTATAAATAAAACTTCAGGGGATCCGTAAATTAAATTAATTTTGAAAGAACAGAAAATAAACCATTTTTGTTACACGTTTTATCTAATTTTCTCAAAAACTAAGCTCAACATGAAAAAACTTGTTCTACACTTTTTTATAGACAGGGAAATTCCCTTTTTAAAAACGTAAAACTCAGTGGGGTTTGACTTATAGCAAACTCTCCAGCGACGTCCGTCAATGGGGGTGATTTCAACAAATCATTAAAAAAAAACATGTTTTTAATCGTTTTATTCAATTTTTTTAAAAACCAAGCTCTTTATCAAAAAATGTGTTCTATACTTCGTCATAGCCAATAAAATTTCCTTTCAAACGATGTATAACAAAGTGGAAGTTATTTTATATTTACCGCTCCAGTGGTGTTCTTAATTTAAAGAAATTATTTAAGATCAGTCCAAACTAATCAATTTTGTGTCTTATTAGCTTTTCGGTGGATAATAAAGAGCGGCGGATAAAAGGTCGAAAGTACAAAAGGTCGAAAGTACAAAAGGTCGAAAATACAAAAGGTCGAAAGTACAAAAGGTCGAAAGTACAAAAGATCAAAAAACAAAAGGTCGAAAGTTCAAAAGGTCGAAAGTATGAGTACCTAATTATGATTATGCCCCCCCCCCCAAACCGTTGCATAAGATTCACCACTTTATTTTTAGTTCCATATGCTTACTACTGTTACTTTCTGCACAAAAATATTGCTTAGGGGGCCATGGCCCCTATGCCCCCTCCCCTTATAACCACCGGTGTTTTTTTGCTTTAAAGAACTTATTTAGATAAATCAAAATATCTAATCTAATCAAAAAACAGTTTATTTTAATTTGATAACATTTTATTTTAGTAGGTATAAATTACGAACCTTTTTGAAGTATTTATCATAACATTAACCTCACTTTGTAATATATCATTTAAAAAGAAATTGTCTTATCCTCAATAAAGAATAAAGGCACATTTTTTTCTGAAAATCTTAGAATAGATATTTAAATATGCAAGAGAAACTGATTATTTCAGTTATTTTTGAAAATAAGTTTATATTAGTACACCCCTGAAGCCTTAAATATGGCAACAACCCGACATTTTAATAAAGTTTTTAAAAGAAAATGTTATGTTATACAATAAAGTATACTACATATTTTTTCCTAAAAAGTGTAGTTTTTGAGAAAATTTTGAAAAACCTATAATAAACATGTTTTTTTCTAAATAATCCCAATTTACGTACGCCACTGAAGAGCTACTTGCTTTCCCTAAACTTATTGACCAATACATCGTTGGAAAGGAAATTTTATTCTCCACAAAAAACTGTTCTTTGCAATTTTCGATAAAAAGGTTAGTTTTCGAGAAAATTGCATAAAACTGAAAAAAAAACAGGTTTTTGGGGGTTTGGGGGGGATTTTCTCCGTCCCTGTCAATTTTTCGAGTTGGCAACAGAGATATTCGGATTCAGCGGGGTCAAATTAAAAAAAAGCCTTTTAAAATAATATGCTCTGACTATTATCCCATTTTACCCCGTATGCGGGGCAAAATGGGGCAAAGTCAACTTTTCACAAAAATGAAAATAAAATCATGATGGAGTTCTAAATCGCTTAAACTGAAAATTAAAACATAAAGATAACATATCTAGCCAACTTAATTACAAATTACGAACGCAATGGTGAACATTTAATAGGAGAAATAAGCCTATGAAATTAAGTATCCCATTTTGCCCCCATTTCCCCTACATACCTTAACTATGGGTTCCGGATGCGCCCAAACGATGGGCTCTGGAATCTTTTTGATAATGATCGGTTTTTTGATGATCAAAGGAGCTTCTAGCCATTCACTCTTCCATGGATCAGCTCTCCATTCTGGCTTCCACGGGTCGGCCTTCCATGGATCGGACTTCCAGGAGCTCCATGGGTCCCAGTCTGGAGAAGGGGCGCAAAGTGCCGTAGTAGCTAAAACTAGCTAAATTAAAAGAAAAATAAATTAGTAAATAAATGCCCAACAATTATTATGAATGCTAGGAAAAATGTTTTTTTTTTCCAGAGGCCTTTTTCATTTGGGTAGGCGACGATTTACCGCGGCCAATTAAAAAACAAAATAGATGAAACAAGACAAAAATTTACAAACAAAATTAAAATTTGAAAAATCTTTTTACTTACAAGAAATAACATTTTAATTCTTGAGAGCTTCTTATAATGAGGTAAAAAAATAAACTAAGAATTCTTTTTACAAACTACTGTTTTTATAGAACTGACCCCTTACCATATAAGGTATATTTTCCTATTTTGTGCAGTATTGCTTCATACTTACAATGTATATAATAAAAAAAAATCGCGTCAGAATACTAAGATGGTGCTTAGGTAGGCGGGAAATCTGGGGTTCATAAGTCGGCAATCGTCTCGTTACCGATCCACAACGGTTTTAACCTAATTTCCTCCGGTGCGGCAATAATACCTATATCAGGGGAGGCCGTATTGTTTGGTAGTGTTGTTGTAAAAAAACATTTCCAAACTAGTAAGAACCTTTAATTTTGAAATTTGTATTGGAGAACTTGGCTTTACTTTTATCTCAATTCTTTTTACGGAATGCTATCTTCGCGTACTTGGCTTTTTTTTACATGAAATGTTTTTGTTATGATTTTAACCTTTTGTTATAATACAACCCTATCATTTCATGAACTTTCAGAACTAAGAAAATAAGGGGGCACTCATTTCATATTATTTTTTACTTGCCAGAAACATTGGCCTCATTAGAGATTAGCCAGAATATTTTTTTTTTAGTTAACTTAACGCAGCCCACGAGAGTCTTTATCGTTGGCTGCGTTAACTTAAGTATTAAATAAGTTCCTCATATTCATATCGTCTTTTGCATTTTGTGTCTAAACCCATCGGAACCCTAACAAATTTTGCTTAGAATTGATCAATGAACAATTCTAGTAATGTTTGCTGACTAAGTCCCCAAAATCTTCAATGCCTCCCCTACCATACTAACTAGTTTAATAAGTGTCTTATTAGCACAACTTTACTGGCCCATTAATGCTCCTAGGGTAATAATATTAAAGCTCAGATCGTAAATCATAAGAGAGACTGACTGAATCAAAACATAATAAAAAAGTTTGAACTAAAAAAAAACTATAGGACCCGTAGAAACTTTAATTGAATTAAATTTGTAAAATTTCAGAAAAAATTCAAGATTCAAAATATTTTAAAAAGTGTTTTAAAAAACTTTTAAAATTTTAATATTTTGGAAATTTTCATAAACTTAAATTTTACAACAAAATGTCCCAACTAGATTAAACTATTTAGTATATATTAACATTCTGTAGATCGGTAACAAAGCGTTTGCGAACCTGTTTTTATAAAATCTTTTAGTCTGTAATTATTTGAAAAGATTTTATTTTACTATATTAATAAAGTAAGACGTCAATCAGCTGTCAAAAACACAATAAAATAATTTTCTAGAAACTTGGATTTTGTTATATTCGCTATTATTAACATATCTAAATATGACTACTGAGGTCAATCAAATAAATATTCTAGTCCTTACTAGAAAAATATTAAAAATCCTTTTTTTGGCACCATTCAAAAGTTTGAATTGGCCCACTAACTTGTTGCTATTCGTTCTCTGTCATGCTACTCTCTTTTTGAACACTGCTCAAACCGCAGGCGCAGTGGTTTATCAGGTAACAACAAAATTTGATTTATCTCTCAAAATCCATTTTAGTAAGAAATAAAGTTTTGATCCGGCTCAGAGGACCAAAAATAATTTTGATCCTTCGAGCTGGATTTTTTACTTTTATGATTGGACTCGATGACGTCAATTGTTATAGAATAGAGGATACGCGGCAAAAGCACTTAAGTTTCAACTGGATAAGATACAAGAAGTTTTCGAAGGCATATACATTTTTCTGGAGTTTTGGTGGTAATTAAAAAATAACTTTTATTTAGAAACGAAAATTTTTTTAATCTTCTCCAGGACCAACAAATGTTTTGATACTTTTGAGCAACATTGTAATAGACCCCAGTATCGCAGTATGTCACCATTTGGGCTTTTTATACATGGCAACAGTGTTTAAAGTCAAAGTCCCTAACTAGAAAGAGTTTTCGAAGACATATTTTATACACAATATTTTTGAATATTTGCAAATTAAAAGTTAGCACATAAGTCAAAGCGGAGGGCATCCTTTAAAACTTACAATTTAAAGAGCTCTTTCAAAATTTTTATCCGTCTCGGATGACCAAAAATAGTTTTAATCCTTCGAGTCGGATCAATCTGCCGCTTTTTTAGTTTATGAACGGAATAGATGACATCAACATCGAAATAGAGGCCAGTATCGGAGTATGCCACCATTTGAGTGTTTTGTAAGTGGCAACAGCGTTTAAAGACAAACTTGCTAAACTAGAAAAAGTTTTCGCCAGTGAAATATTTCTGGAAAAATATTTCTGGAAATTTGCGAATTAAAAGTTATCACAGAAGTCAAAGAGGAGGGCATTTCCGAAAAATTACGATTTCAAGAACTCTTTTTATCCGTCTCGGAAGACTAAAAATAATTTTGGTCCTTCGAGCCGGATTTATCTAGCTTTTTTTCAGTTTATGATTGGAATCGATGACGTCAACATCGCAATAGAGGCCAGTATCGGAGTATGCGACTATTTGGGCTTTTTGTATGTGGCAACACTGTTTAAAGCCAAACTCGATAAACTAGAAAAAGTTTTTGATGACATTAAAAACTTTTTGGAGTTTTGCGATTTGAAAGTTATTACCGAAGCCGAAGCGGAAGTCAATTTTTACACCAAAGTCTTTACAACTTATTTTTGTTTTGGACTTCTTTTAAATGGACTAGTGCCAGTTTTGGATTTTAAGCAATGCAACGAGCGAAAACTGTCCGATTTTTACCGGAAGCATGATCCTTGTGGTGCGTATTCTATGAGTCACTTAATTTTAAGGAACCCTTAAAAATTTTATTAGACCTTTTTTTCCTAAATTATTAGCTCACACATACTATATTGGCTTACACATACTATAGTGTGTTTAGCTCCGATTTAAAAAAAAATTATATATCTTTGCGATTCAGATTATTTTGAAACTTTTTTTGTTGCGCCGTCTGTCTGTCTGTATGTCTGTCTGTCTGTCTGTACCCAACAAACATTTAAAGTTGTAACGACGAAACCCCAACTAGAAAGAATTTCTTAAAAGTAACCGCAACGTACTCCCGCTACGTCTCAGTATATCATACAGCGACGTTATAATTCTCTAAGTGGGAAACCAATTTCTGGTTATAACCACTTGGCCAAGTGTTTAAAGTCACTGTAGTAACTACACTACTACGTCGTAGCCAGGTATCTACTACGTCGTAGAGGCTGTTTTTTTCCGTAATGGCATAAAAGTTGCGATGTAGTTGCAAATAATATAATCGTTTCTTTTTGGTAGAATTGTTACACAATATGGTGGACACAACAGTAAACAGACTCGCTTACTTTTTTTGTTTGGTTATGGTTCTAATATGTACTATGTTATCCAAAAGTGTGAGAATTTACGAGCAGAGGATCAAAATTCGAGTGCGACGCAAAGTTTTTTGTATAACATGCATTATATATATTGCAAAAAACCGGTGCGCCCGTTAAATTGAGCCGTTTTCTGGTAGCTGATGGAATTTTTGTTTTGTGATTTTGGAGGTTATGTTTTCATAATAATAATAATAATTTGTGGGGGGGTTTCGTCGCCCCCCCCCCCCGCCCCGAGGGTAGTGGCGCCCCATTGGTGGCCGAAGCGCTCTCAGCTTTATTAAGTCGGGCCGGCAACGGCCAATTGAGTGGGCGCCAAAGGAAACTAACGACATGAAGACCTTTTTTTTTTTTTTTGGTCGCAAGATTTGTGAGAGGCGCCCTTTTGACCTGTCGGCCGCCCCCTCACACATAATGACCTTTTTGTTTTTTTTTTTTGGTCCCAAGATTTTTTTTTAGTTTTGTTTTCAGAGGCGCCCTTTTTAGCTGTCGCCCCCCCGCCCTTTCGGGCACGCTACGCCGCTGCTACTACCCTCAAGTTATTGGGGTGTCGCCACTTGTCATTTGCCGTTTCTGGCAACAACAGCACCACTGCTTATAGGTTATGTACGAACGTGAATTTGTGGTAGGTTTTAAAACAAAAACAAGATAAATTAAATTCCATTATAACAATAAATGAAGTGCCAATAAAAAGTGTTTTTTAAAAATGTATGTTGCAGTCGAGAGCATGATCCTTATTCTAGAATTTCTAGGAACTGTTGGTCAAGGAACTAAAAGAACGTAGTCACATCAATGAAATCAACTTATTGTTACTTTTTTTATTTACACATTGCTCTCACAATTTGTATGTAGTATTTTTTATTGTTTTTAGATATTTTGGCATTGTGAATATTCAGTAATTTTTATTATTATAAGCCCTATAAGTAAAAAAACAATCTCTGAGACTTGTTAGATCGCTTAGAAATCCGCATGTAACCACGATATATCTAACTTGTTTTTTTATTAGCCGCAAACAGCGCAAAAGTTCCTAGATTAAGTCTAGCATATCCCAGAGGTTATTTTAGAGCCCGTGCATAAATTAGATATTAGGGACCTATTGCAATAAAGCCTGGCACAAAACACAGCACAAATTTAAGTTTATTCACTTCAAACCAAGCTTTAACAACAGCACAAATTTGAAGAAAACCAAAAAGAATTATTGACCCAAGCTCAACACATAAAATGAATCACAGTGAGACACGACACGTTAGCACAAGAGGCATAGATAAACGAATTCGGTGTAGTCCGCACAAGAGGGTTACGATGGCGATAGGGTGGTGCCACAGCACAAACCACGAACGACCGTAAAGACAGTGAATAGAACAGCAACAAGTAGCGAAAGATTAGGGATGGAGATTAAGCATGGACCAGGGAATTCTTAAAATCCGTGTGCGGTACTCGATACTTTGGATCAATATTTTGCATTTTGATTGTTTTGCAAAATGGTCAAGCAATGAGCTTGAAAAAATGGACTGCTCAAGGTAGTTTAAAAAATATTTGCAAAACAATTCCTAATATTCCCATATTATAAAATGAGCCACAAAAAGTAGGGTTAAGAATGTGTGCGACAAAGATGCGACTTCAAAAAGTCTACGTTTTCAAAGTAGAAACAGGAAGGAGAGATTACTTTAAAAGATCGACATTAAAAAAAAGTCAAAGTAGTTGCGGCTTTAAAGTTGATCCACAAAGTTATTTTGTCTACATTGTTACATCAGATGTTACTATGATGACACAAACTTTTGTGGTAAAAATTAAAGTTATAATGTAGTTGTCGGATACACTTGTTTGGGACTCCAATGAAGCTTAACTTTCTAGTGGTAATTAAGTAGGATATAAAAGTCAGGGCGACTACGAAATAACGACTAAAAAGAAAGTAAAACTTTAGCAACGTCCTATTATGGTAGAGAAGACTATCAGAATCGACTATCAAGAAACAATCCTAAGAAGTAGTTTAGAGGGTCGTTTTGACGAAACATCTACTATTTCCTGATACTAAATAGTAGTTAGAACTAAAAAGTAACAAATTTTGGTTGGGATCACCACATTTCTACTATAAGAAAGTAGCAAAGCCTTTAGAACATGTAGCCGCTACTATAAATGTTAGTTGGGATATGTCTGTCTGTAACTACCAACCCGCATAATTCAAAAACCGCTTGTCCTATTTAAATGAAATTTGGTACCTAGGCTGAGTCTTGGGCTGTGATGGTCCCATTTAAAAATGAACAAAATCCACTGAACGCAAACCAAATTAAAGGGTGGGGGTGGATTTCAAAAATTAGAGTTTAAGTGAAAATATGGCGTGTGTGATATCAAACGAAAGGTAATTGAGTCTAGGGTTAAACAAAATACATTTTAGTTTTTTTTAAAGGGTGGGGGTAGATTTTAAAAATAAGAGTTTAAGTAAAAAAATGGCTTGTGTGGTATCAAACAAAAGGTAATTGTAATATATTTCAGTTTTTAGTATATTAGCTCACACGTACACTATAACTATAGTACCTAATGTGAGCTTAGGTGCCCATAGATTGGCAGAGTATTTTTTTTTGTAGGAATGCCAGTTCATAACTTGTATCCGTTCGATGCTAGCAAGCCAGGAAACTATTTATTTGTATTTGTAGTTGAAGCTTTAAACTGTATTTTTGTTTGCTTTGGCATTTTGGCAATAACAATGACCCTTATCGGTAAGAGAAGTGCCTGCCAATTACTACAATAAAATAAAAATATTCGTACATTTTGTAAGAAACACTTAACTACAGTGTAAGTTGCACATACAAAATGTGTTGTGGCTTAATCAAGGGCACACTAAATTATTACATACCTGGCAACAGTGCTTGTACGTCACTGAGCAAAGTTTACCGGTTTTTGGTAGTCGATTCTTGAAATTAAGACAGAAAATATTTTTTCAGGACTCCTGATTCATATCATAGCTCAGATTAGAAACTGCAGAACGTTTATTTTAAATGTTTTTGATAAATGTCACTACACAAAAAGTGACAAGGATAGAAAAGAATTAAGGAACTCTTTGTCATATTGTATCAAGTATCATATTACCATCATTAGGTAAGTGGCTTCCGGGTGTTGTGTTGTGGTGCTTTTAGAAACACTGGGGTTGGACCAATAAGACGAAAATTCCCACAGAACACTAGTGGAAATATCCTTTCTGGCAAATAAGGCAAAAGAGTTGTAACAGCAAGAAAACTATTGGAAATTAAAGAAAATATGTTACAGCTAACAGGAAAAATTAATTAGACTCGAGCCGAGTTATTAGGGTAAAATGAAGTGAACTTTTAGTGATGGTAACAGTTTTTCACGGTGCTAGACCTCCTAGCAAAAATAGTTAAACGCAAAAGTTATAGGTAATACTACTTTTGTAAAAATTATTTTTATACATACAATTTTTGAAAAAAAACGAAAAAAACCGGTTTTTTGTTTTTGATTATTATCTTTTCCATTTTTTTTGCTTTTACGACATTTGGTGAAAGCTTACCTTTACATGTCAACGTTTTAAATTTTTTAAATTAAAATAATTATATTTACATTTTATTTAGATTTTAATCCTAAAAATAGACCCCCACTTTACCCGAAAATGTCCAAGTTCTGGAAACAGTTAAAAAAACGTGGTAATTTTTTTCGTTAAAAGCGATAAAAGAAGGTTAGTTAGGAATGTTGTATCTCTCCAACACTTTTTAAAATAAATATCGCAGTAGCTCTAAAAAACTAAAAGCGTAAAGTACACAACATAGGAGTATTCCGTGTAAACAAAAATCAGGTTTTTTCTATTCTAACTCTGTAAACAAAATATTTACACCAAAGTTGTAGACCTATTTATTATCAATAACTTTTGTATTAACCTTTTTTTGATAGAAGATTTATTTTAGCTGAAAACCGAAAAAAAAAACATTCAGCCCCAGAAAGCCCCAATAACTCGGTTTTCCTATTGTCTGCGATAGATTTTATGTACTGGTATGTAGTATAAAAATGTTTTTTCGTTTATTTCGTAATTATCAACTTCTAGCTACACCGATCGAGTCTACGCCATTTTTAACCTAATGCTGATAACTCACGTTTCGTTAACGTCCATGATTTTCGGAGTCATCGGTTATCAAATTGTAACCGTGGAAAACTTTACCGATAAGTTGAGGTATGCTTTGCAGCTGGGAGGTTGGATAGCGTTGCTGTACTTGACTTGCTATTATGGACAAAGAATTATTACTGAGGTAAAAAAATAAGTGTACGCCTTAGAGTAAGCTTACTCTGAGGTGTACGCAGAAAAATTCTAAAGAATAGACGGTCAAAACTGGAGACCCTGTTTCGATGACGTATTTTACGGAAATAGAGACGCGACAAACTTAAGTTAAAGGAGGAGACAGAGGTAGACAATGATGCCAGTTATACGTGTTAGTATAGAATTGTTGGATGATAAATTTATCTAACTATAGACAGGTTAAGAAAGTCCTTATAAAGCTCACGATACTCCACCACTGCACAAATTGTAAGGTTCTCTATTCTCAAAATACGGTTTTTTAAATCGCATTTTTAGACCTGGCAAATAGGCCTGAAGACGCCTATGCATAAGTAAAAAAAATATTTTTTAATGGTCTATTGTAGAGTACGACTATTGCCGATGCAGCATACGATAGCCTTTGGTACAACGGGCCGATTGAATTGCAAAAAAATGTCGTTCTTATGCTTATGAGAGGTCAGAGAGCTTTAACATTGAAAGTAGCGTCAGTCGGGTCTATTTCTCTGGAAACTTTTGTGGGGGTAAGTTTTAAGGTAGGGTGAATTAACCGACCAGTGAATGACCATTTAAGGAAAGGGTCATTTTAAAATGTCTGTCAAAAAAAGTTTTGATTTTGAAAGAAAATTAAAATGATGGTTGGAAAATATTTTTATTCTTTTATAATTTTCTTGTAAATAAAATACTATATCTAAGTTTGTTTAAAAGATTAAACCATTTTTAGGGCAAATTGCCCAAAATGACCATTTGCCACCAGTAAATGACCACATAATAGTATGTTATATAAAAAATAAAAAACTAGGTTAATATCGCACGAGGATGAAACAAAATCAAAAAGAAATTGATATCAAAATCAAAATACAAATAAAATTTAAGTTAAAGTACAATGCCAAGAAATTTTTCCACTTAAAAACAATTTTTTACAAATTGGTTGCAAAGCAAAAAGTTAGGTTTAGTTTTTTTTTAAATATTGAATGAAAAGTTTGGCCACCATATTTTGTGTTTGTCAAAAGTCCAAGTTCATTTATCCTGAGGACCAGTGGCGGATCTAGATCCTAAAAATTGGGGGGGGGGGGGGGGCAAAACTTCTAGGCTCTACAACCTACAAGTTTAAGGTGACCAAGAATAAAAGTACTTAAATTACGCCTTTTGGTAAAATTTACCATTTAACTTAAAAAGTTGAAGGGCCTGGGCCCCTTTAAGTCCTCCCGTAGATCCGCCCCTGCGGGGGATTTGAGCTCAACCTGATCAATTGTCCAATTGCGCAAACGATATTTTTTTAAACAAAAAATTACCACAGGCAGGCAATCACTGGATTTCTCTTTTTTTACATTACGAGTAGATGACCACAAAAAAATATATTTGTTTGTGAGGTTAATTAATACAACCTAACAAATACTAACTTTAACATTCTTTCATACAGTTCAAGTAAACATACATAGGTAATTTGACCATTTTTTTGTATTTTTTTGCAAAATTAATAAGCCCTGTGCTTCGCTTAATTTGGTATTTTTCTATCAACTTTTTAGTAAACACAAACAGCTGTCCATTTTATTGACATTTGCAAAACACTGTTGGTTATGCAGGGTTGCCAAACACATAAGGAAGTTGGGGAATATGGTGTGGATCAAATTGCAAAATATTTTATTTATTTTGGTTTTTCACAATTCTTAATAACACTCATTCAATGGTAGGTAGTCATTCACTGGTCGGTTCACCCTATCACCCTATGTCTAATTAATGTGTTGAAGAAATGTGTTTATTTTTAAAAAATCATCTTAAACTTTTAAAACAACTTTTTACATGATTCGCTTGATCGTCTTCTACTGGAGGACCATGCTTCCATTTTACTCACCCTTTCGTCATAAGGGCAGGTGACATCATTTCATTGTTTAATTCAGATTTGCTGCTGGATGTTCCTACTTTATTTAATATTTTCCCTTAGATTATTCATGTTTTTTACTTTTTTACAGCAGATTTTTTGGTTTAGTAGGCAGGTACTTTCCTTTTCCGCATTTAGTGAGTCATAAAGTTTATCTTTATAAGGGCTTGCGAAAAATACCTACCCATCTTGCCTCCTATTTATAACATGCCCTCTATTTTACACATCATGAGAAATACCCGAACAAGCGTTCGTTACCTTTTAGAAAAAAAGACACCATGCATAATAAATAATATTACTATGTTCATAAAATTATTTTTTTTTTAGGTTTTGAAAACCGCCTACTCCTTTTTTGCTTTACTGATTACTTTATCAAAGTAAAAATTGGATAACTATCAAAATATCTACCGGCGCTTTTTCATGGGAATTTCTAATTTCTTAAGTTTTATCATTTATTATAGCTGAGTAATTTGATAATATTATTCTTATTATTTACTTAATTAAGTGTTGCTTAATCACAAACTAAAGAATTATTCTAGAAAAATACCAAGTTATTCCTATAATTTAAATTCTTTATTTTTATTTTACGTATGGAGTAGCTCCTTACCTTACCAAAATGTTATTATTTTAATCATGATGCATGGTAAAAACATTGTCAATAAACACTAAGTCAATTTTTTTAAAGAATCAAAAATTGTGTGTGTGAAAATTATTTTCGTTGAAAAAAAAAAACAATTTTGAAACAGCGTCAAACTTCTGTTTCATCAAACAGTTCTTTAACCATCCATACCGTAGGTATGAAGGTTATTGGGATCGTAAACAAAAAACACTTTATTTCCACTCAAGATAAGTTACTTGAATCAAAAAAGGCCTATCTAAAAAAATCACAATTTTTGAAAATAGAACATTGATGAACAACTCAAATTTGACAATGTAGGGTTGATTAAATTAAGCAACTTTTGTGATTGTAACGACGTCAAAAACCTCGACATGTCATGTTAAACCAGGGCTATCAAAACGGACCTTGGTTCAAGGCCAACACAAAAATAGAGGCCACGACCCTGAAAAAATCAGCTGTTCTCCCGGGGCTGAATTTTACATTGGGTCTTATGGGAGGTCAGACATTTTTTTATATTTTCAAAATGGCACTACAGATTTCCGCAAAATTTCAGTGAAATATTCTCAGACACCATCTCGATATTCCACTAAAGGCTTGTAAGGAAGCAACATGATTAAAAGGTTAAAATCTTCAAGATTTAGCATTCCTTATTTTGAATTCAAATTACCCGCCATGTACCACATGCCAACTGTCATATTTGACATGTATTTGACTTTGTCACATGTGATTGTCACATTCGCTTCTGCTTTAAACTTAATTTTTGTGTGAGCTAATGAAGCGGCTATGAAAAATTAGGGCTTACTATACATTTAAAAAAAATTGTTCTGCCAGAATAAAGTAAAAACAATCTCAAAAACGGCTTTATTTAAAAAAAAATCAAATATCCATGAACCGTCATTCCAACTTCAATATTTTAAAGACAATCAGCTGTGTCGTAACGTGACCATCAAAAAAAAATCAGCCCCGGATGTGACGTCAACAAAGTGGAGGATCGTGGCCCGTCCATTTTGATAGCCCTGCTTGGTTAAACTAAACTTGAGCTTTTCAAAAAAGAAACAAATTTGACAACATAGAGGAAATCGATATAAACACTTTTTTTCGAAACAAAACCGATATTTTTGCTGCATCAGCAAGAATTGTTGTAAACTGAACGTCAGACTTTAAACTATTGTGTCACTAAAAGCTACTGAGAAATATGTAAGTTTGCTACTGGTCAGAGCGTGTGATGTGGATGGTCGCATCGTTCAAGATCCAAAATAGCTACCCAGGCGTTACGGGGCAGGAGAACAGATTATACTTCAAACGCGTAAAATTCACCAACTCTGAAGAGCGGGCCACTATCCCATTGATCGAGACAATACATTTTGCACAACACGCGACCGCTCATAGTTTGCGATTGGCCAAAGCGTGTGATGTGGATGGTTACATCGTTCAAGACCCAGAAGAAACACGAGTCGTTAAATACCGAGATGAATTCCAAGACGTGCGCAAGCGTTGATCTGTCACTTCTGCCAACCAATCAACTGAGAGATATTTCAGTATAGTTTTATACAGCAAAACTTTAATAATTTCCAGTGCTTTTTGATGAAAATTCGTCGTTTTTGTGCTGTGAAAATGCCGGTGACGTGCAAGTTGTGCCCAATTTAATTTGAATAAACACTGTCAAAGTAAACATGACATACAAAAACAAAGGTATTCCTATGCAGAAAGTGTTTTTATGTTTAGATGCCTAGAATGTAAATGCTCCTTCCCAAAAAACTTGGATCTGTGTGATGATTTGAAATACAAACACAATCAAGAAATACTTGAAGAAACATTGGAGTTGAGAGTCAATACTCCCATGGCAAAACAAAATAAACGTGAAATGCATAAGATTATGTAGAAGAAATACTGCAAATACCTCAAAAAATATTAATCGCAGCACGTAGATATTGTATATTTTTGAAATCAGAAAGAAAAGACGAATCTTAAAATGCAAAAATATACAAGGTGTTCCCTCTCAAAAAATCGACTTCATTGTCACACCCTGTACAGGATGTCCCAAATTCGTTGTTTTTTTGTGGTGTCGGGTATTTCTAGGGGAGATAGAAAAAAACTGACCCCCTTTGCGACGCTCAAATTTCAAGAGGAGCCTAAAGGTGAAAACCACATTTAGATATAGCAAGCCGTTTTTAAGCTACGGAGTGTTTTTGTCTGCATTTTGGGAGGGGGTCTATAACTTTTTTGTTTATGAAAATTTTGTTTTTGTGTAAATAGCTTTCTTATAGATCTTTTCTTGAAGAATTGACAGATGTAAACGGTTTTTATTTATCTCTTTTGGTTTTCAAAATATTGCATAAAGTTGTTATTTTTCTTACAGAATAACTCTTTTTTATTCGATTTTTAAAATCAGCTTAAAATTTCCTTTAAAATGATGTATCACACTCAATATTTTATTTTTTTATTGTTTTATTGTTTTCTTTATTTTTATTTTTTAATCACCTCTTTATTATTTTTATAATTTTATAATATTAAAATATTTTAAACCCATTAAGCAAACTAAAATATGTGGTAAAAATAAAAAAAATACAAAAATATAAAGAAATAAAGGGATCCTCCCATAAAGCAAAATTAATTTTATGTGATATCTCAAAAACTAAACGTGACAAATGAAATTTAATTCCTCTTAAAAAAGTGTCTTAAGAATGTTTTCACAGAAATAAAAAATATTAATAAATAAACAAGTTATAGACCCCTTCCCAAAATGCAGACTTTTTAAAAACACCCCGTAGTTTAAAAACGGCTTGCTATATCAAAATGCGATTTTCACCTTTAAGCTTCTTTTGAAATTTGAGTGTCGCAAAGGGGGATCAGTTTTTTTTAGCCCCTCTAGAAATACCCGAAACCCCCCAAAAACATCGAATTTGGGACACTATGTACATGGTGAAGGATAGAAAAAAATTATGTTGGCTTTTAAAGTTGTCATAATTTACCAAAAAAATCTCAATTTATTTTCAATGATAAAGTTGCTGAGTGCTCCGGTTATAAAAAACCACCCGGTACCGATATAAAATCATACCTAAAACAAGGGCGCACCCAGGGGGGGGGGGCCCGGGGCCCGGGCCCCCCCCAAGCCTTAGATTTTGAATATATTTTCCACATATTTGATGATAAAACATGAAAAATACCTTAAAATTTGACATCAGGAGGCTTCGGGCCCCTCCCAAGCCCAAGCTGTGGCGTAGTTGCGAAAAGACATGACGACCTTTTTTTTGTTTTTTTTTTGGAGACGGTGCGGTTCAAAATTCTACGGCGCGGTTCGGTTCGGTTGGTGCATTTTTTGGCCGCCACTTTTTTGAGGGTGCGCTTTGTAGCTGTCGGGGCCCCCCCCAAGACACATTCCTGGGTGCGCCACTGCCTAAAAATTAGAATTGACCATTATTTTATACCTTGAATTTTTTATTATACGTTAAGCTCTTCGAGCTCGCGCCAATCACGGTATTCGCGCCAATAATTTAAATTAGACATTTTGACGTTAATTTTGGCGCATGCTCCTTTGATGGAATTCATCTCGGTATTTAACGACTCGTGAAGAAACTGGTGGACCGATTGTTATAAAACTTTATAAATTCACTGTTGGTGGTGTAAGAGGGTTTCGTCATCTAACGAATTTTCCCCTACTTTTGACGTCCCAGGGTTTCGGTCGATTCAATCCTGGGATTTCGAGGGATAGAATCGATCGAAATTTTGCCTCGGGCGCCACTCTAGGAAATAAGGGAGCCTAGAGTCTCCCTTGCCTCTCGGGTATGCTTTTAAACAGTGGAGAATAACCAGGTAAGTAAACTACAATTTCATTAAAAACTCAATTTCTATAAATACTAGTTTATGTGTATTTTGTCATTTTAATTTAGTGGTACAAACCCTCAAAGAAAATAACTAAATATATGCAACTTAATAAATAAAACAAAACTATAAATGCCTTATTTCTATCAAGTCAAATAAAAAAAAACTCCAGTTTACTTTATTTGCGCTATTCTAGCACAGACAGTTAGGTATTTAAAAAAAAGTGAAAGTTATGAAAAAGGACTTAAAACTCAACGCCTTATCACCTCGGAACTCTAACAAAAGGATTTAACAAATCTGGTTAGGTCCGATTAGATCGGATGGACGTTAGTTAAATACTGATTTCTTTTTGCCCCAAAAAGACTTTTCCCAACATAAAAAAAATTGGAGAAAGATTTCCTTAAACAGCTGGTAGTTAATTACATACTATAATTTTACAAATTTACGGCTATTTAACTGGAAGAAAACGAAACTTTACCAACTTTGAAGTTTCACAGGACTGGTCGGGTCATATATGTCTCGCGGTTCGGTTCGGTTCGGTTCATGTCGGCTATGTACAAAAGAAACGGAAAGAAAAATTAAACAGAATATTTACAAATAGAAACGGAATGTGGTACCACTTTAACAGGTTTAATTTACGGTGAGAGCATATATGTCTTACGGTAACAGGTAACAGGTTATTTACAAAAGAAACGGATAAAAATTTAACTATACCAACTTTTATATACCAAAGTTTATAAGGTCGCGGTGGGACACGGGTCTAACGTGGCAATAACGAAGCAATAATCGTGACAGAAAAAAAATCGTTAATTATGAAAAATAAAAAAAAGAATTAGGAAGAAATTAATAAATACCAGGTTTTATCTAAACGGGAGAGCTGGCTGCACAAAGCCGCGATGATTATGAGTCGGTGACGAAACATACGGCCCACGAAACATAATCTATAGCTTTGTTATCATTTTTGCTTTCTCGAAAGAGAACAAAAATAATAATAAAAAAACGGGAAACGGGAAACGAGAACGGGGGTTTAGCAAAGCGCTACAATTATAAGTCGGTGACGAAACATACAGCCCACGAAATATAATCTATAGCTTTGTTATCATTTTTGCTTCCTCGAAAGAGAACAAAAATAATAATAAAAAAACGGGATTCGGGAAACGAGGACGGGGGTTTAGCAAAGCGCTGCAATTATGAGTCGGTGACGAAACATACGGCCCACGAAACATAATCTATAGCTTTGTTATCATTTTTGCTTCCTTGAAAGAGAACAAAAATAATAAAAAAAACGGGAAACGAGGACGGGGGGTTTAGCAAAGCACTACAATTATAAGTCGGTGACGAAACATCCAGCCCACGAAATATAATCTATAGCTTTGTTATCATTTTTGCTTCCTCGAAAGAGAATAAAAATAATAATAAAAAAACTGGGAAACGGGAAACGAGGACGGGGGTTTAGCAAAGCGCTACAATTATGAGTCGGTGACGAAACATACGGCCCACGAAACATAATCTATAGCTTTGTTATCATTTTTGCTTCCTTGAAAGAGAACAAAAATAATAAAAAAAAACGGGAAACGGGAAACGAGGACGGGGGGTTTAGCAAAGCGCTACAATTATAAGTCGGTGACGAAACATACAGCCCACGAAATATAATCGATAGCTTTGTTATCATTTTTGCTTTCTCGAAAGAGAACAAAAATAATAAAAACTAGGACAAGGGAAACTGGTGTGTCAAATCCGGGATGATTATTACTTGGTGACGAACCTGCAGCCCACAAGTAATAAACCCGATTTGTTTCTTAATTTTCTTGCGAAAGAAAATTAATAAATACCAGAAAACATGTAAGATACTAAAGGGATATCCTGGGATCGAGAAAGGACAAACAAGTAATTTGCACGGTTCAAAATAAATTCAAATCAAACAGAATTATAAAAACTTTGACTAAGGCGAAAACGAGGTTTCTTTTATAAATCCCATTCTTACCAGAAACCGGTCGACATCTACACACACCGCGTACCACCTATACATCGTGCTCGAACGAGAAACAAATCTCGAATCCCCGTATGGGCGAAGGCATTACTGTTTTATAGGCTAGAGCTCGGCTACAAATCGAGAACCAACGGAAATAACCGAATGAAACCCAACCACGTTTTTAAAAATGAACGTGGATTGACTTAATGACATTCATATGTCAAAACGGCATTTTTCCTCGGAAAATATGAAACAAAATTAATAAGCGAAAATTGAGTCAGGTTTCAGTAAAAATATTTTTTAACTGTCTGAGCTTAAATAGTCTAGAAAATTAATTAAAACAATAAAAAAAAAATAGTAACTTCGTTACAGTGGGTAATATAAGGGTATTTTTATAAGATATTCAGCAGCAATTTATTGACCTGGTGCTTATTGCCAATGACAGGTATTTTAATACCACCTATAATGGGTGATCTGGATCAAATCATGACTATTGACCATGTCGGTATGTCGACCTATCATTCCTTGACATAACGATTTATTGGTATGTTACGCATTTACAACTACTTTTTTATTGCAACCATAGGTAGATCCAGTGGCGGCCATACAATGTAGGTGGAAAGGCGTTGCCTACCCTAGAAAAAATTCAAAACACTTTTTTTTCGTGTGGCCCATGCATGCGTGTGAGTTGCTTGGTTAAAATTAATTCTGCCTACTATAGAGACAGATAAAATCTGCAATTTAACGAATTTTTTTTTCAAAACTAGACAAAAAAGAGTATTTTTAATTGATTTATTTAAAAAAAGTTCAATCTTCCCGTACGACATCTAGTTCTTTTTTTAAGTCTGTGGTTAACAACAGCAGTGGCGGATCCAGGGGGGGGGGCACTTGCCCCCCCCCTGAGAAATATAAAAATTAGGAAAAAGTAATGTTTTTGCTAATAAAAATTCAAAATTTTTGCCTGCGGCGCATGAAAGTGTCTATTGTTATTATCATCGAAATTACAACCACTGACTAATTCAATAAAATGCTGCTTAAAAAAATATATACCGTTTTTTACCAACAGAGAATGTCACCTAAAGTGCCCCCCCGAGAAGCACCTCTGGATCCGCCCTTGAACAACAGGCGAATAATAAATTTTTTTAGCGTAAATAATTACAAGCCGACAGCACCGCGCGGGACAAGATTTCAATTTCACCCGTTTTTCAGCGGTGTATGGGTGGGTGTTCTCGCGCGGCGGGGCGGGAGGAATGTTTGTTTTAGTTGACGTCGGCCATATTCATCGTGCGAAAACGTTCGTTGCCATTCCTACGTCTTGTCGGTTCTATTTGGGATAGGTCAGTAGTTAAAAGCCTTGCCGATCGGGTGTCCATTATTTGTTTTTGTTTGTTTTCTAAATGGAAATATGAACATATGAACGTCGATTACAAATAAAATCTTTAGGGCCACATGGACCGGACCTAAAAATCCTAAAAATTAACCAAAATTTTAGTGCAAGTAATAAAAAATAATACGATGCTGAAAACTGGTTGTACGGTTGTGAAAAACGAAATACTTTTTTTGCTTTATTTGTCTAATTATAAACAATCCACGAAGTGATCCTGCGTGGGTGGCAAAGGGAATGTGTGATATCAAGCATTTTAGTGAAAAGTTAAAGACACAAAGTAAGGGAACGTTCTTAAATTACGTAACGCAAAAATTCAGGTTTTTGAACCCCCCTCCCCCCTCGTAACTCATTCGATTTTATAATAGCTATAATAAATGTGTTTGATTTTTTTAAGAGCTTCAATGTTTTGTGTTAGCTTATTTCATTTTAATATTTGATAATAGAGTTTGTGAGAGATTTATTTCGGAAATTTTGAACTGGTAGTCTATTAACCAATGTGTGTGCAGTAGCGGTGTTGATTTTCGTTACTTTTGAATACTCGTTACTAATCGTTACTCGACTACTAATTAATCATTTTATATATTCTTTACTATCGACGATACTTTGATTACTGTAACTGTATTCAATTCAATCATACAATTAGTGCTAAATTCACGGACTATCGTTAATTCGAAGATCATTTACTTGTAGGTATATTTTTGTTGTTGATATTATAGTGGGTTTACACATGCATGAATTTAGTGGCGCCAGTGTTCGCACCAGTTCTATTTGCACGCCAGTAAAGGTTTACACTATTGTGCGAAAATTAAAAAGACTGGCACGGTAGTTTCATTTTTAAAGTGTACACGATACGCGATATGTCGGCTGAACTCTCGGAAGCCTGCAAAATAGTCGCTAAACTTTTATTGAAAAAAAATAATAAAAGAGATTCATAAAAGGAACAACGAAAAGGCCGTATCTGCATGGGTTAAAGCATGGATTGCTAGTCGATCTACTTTGGGTGCTTCCGAAAAACTTTTAGGAGAACTTGCAGCAGAAGATCCTGCGAGCTATAAAAACCATCTTCGAATGACAAAGCAACATTTTGATATTCTTCTAGAGTTTCTCTTATTTAAACAACATTCTTTAAAATTCGGTCTGCTACTTTAAACCATGGTACTTTTGGGGTATATACTTCATTTGCACCGGCTCCGGAACGTTGGCTTTTTAAAAATTTTGTCAATTCCAAAGCATATGTGTTTCTTATGGATCATATTTTTGCTTTTACTTCTGCAACTTCAAAGCCTTCAATAGTCATTATTTTACTAATTTTTTGGGAAGCATTATCTCGACTTATCTTTGTTTTTATACGAACTACTGTGTACATCCCATAAACAAGGAAAACATTCATAGCCTTCAAGAAACTGTATGGTTCTGCTGACCACTTTTTTTAGCCATATTAAGCTATAAAAACAAAATTTTTAAGCTCAAACACAATGAAAATAAAAAATAATGTAAAATAATGAACTTAAAACTGGCGAGCCGACGTGCAAGCACTTGTTTACACATGAAAATTTTCCTTTTCTGCGCGCATGCGTCACCACTGGCGCCAGCAAATTCAGTCAGCTGCAGACTTTTTTGATACATGCATGCAAAAAAATAACTTGTGCGCAAGTCGGTGTTTACACTTGCAAATTAAACTTACTGGCGCGCCAGTTTTTATTGGCGCCAGCAAATCCATGCATGTGTAAACTCTCCTTTATGGAAATATTTAATTAAAATTTTCACAATGCGGGCTCAAATTAAAAAAATAAAGGTAGGAATTATGTAGGAACTGTTCTGTGTAAAACTTTATTTAAAAAATCTAATGCCTTACATACAAAGAAATACATACTTAAAATCTAAAAGTAAATAAAAATAGAGACAAAAATAAGAATATTAGAGGAGAACTCAAAAAATATACAAAAAGTTTGGACAAAAACAACAAAAATACATTCTGCCTACTCCCTGATTTTGAATTACCGACTTTCGAGTGATTACTAAATACTAAAATATTCGAAGGAATCAAAGTAATCATTTAATTTTCGGATCGGTATTCGTTACTCCGTTATTTGTCGAGTAGCGAGTACTCGACTAACGAATAGTTACTTTTTCAACACCTCTAGTGTCCAGTAAGCGTGTAAATGGTAAAACAATGCCAGTTTTTGACTACCCTGCTTTAAATACCATAGATAAAGGATTTTTGCTGCGGTTCAGTCAGCTTTTATTAGATAGGCAACTCCGGCTGTTTGACAGATCGTTAACTCTGTGGCGCCCACTACTGAGCTTAGTGACGTACTAAAAGTTGAGGCGGGAAATTTGAATCGCCTTTTATAATAAATTATTTTTAATTTTAAAGTTTTTTTTGAAATTTTTAATCAGTCATAGAGATAGGTCAGTAGTTAAAAGCCTTGCCGATCGGGTGTCCATTGTTTGTTTTTGTTTCTTTTCTAAATGGAAATATGAACATATGAACTTCGATTACAAATAAAATCTTTAGGACCACATGGACCGGACCTAAAAATCCTAAAAATTAACCAAAATTTTAGTGCAAGTAATAAAAAATAATACGATGCTGAAAACTGGTTGTACGGTTGTGAAAAACGAAATACTTTTTTTGCTTTATTTGTCTTATTATGAACAATCCACGAAGTGATCCTGCGTGAGTGGCAAAGGGAATGTGTGATATCAAGCATTTTAGTGAAAAGTTAAAGACACAAAGTAAGGGAACGTCCTTAAATTACGTAACGCAAAAATTCAAGATTTTTGAACCCCCCTCCCCCCCTCGTAACTCATTTTCAAGAAAAAAACACATTAAAAAAACATTAAGTGTAAGGCATGGCCTTCGATTGCATAATAGCTATAATAAATGTGTTTGATTTTTTTAAGAGCTTCAATGTTTTGTGTTAGCTTATTTCATTTTATTATTTGATAATAGAGTTTGTGAGAGATTTATTTCGGAAATTTTGAACTTGTAGTCTAGTAACCAATGTGTGTGCAGTAGAGGTGTTGATTTTCGTTACTTTTAAATACTCGTTACTAATCGTTACTCGACTACTAACTACTAATCATTTTATATATTCTTTACTATCGACGTTACTTTGATTACTGTAACTGTATTCAATTCAATCATACAATTAGTGCTAAATTCACGGACTATCGTTAATTCGAAGATCATTTACTTGTAGGTATATTTTTGTTGTTGATATTATAGTGGGTTTACACATGCATGAATTTAGTGGCGCCAGTGTTCGCGCCAGTTCTATTTGCACGCCAGTAAAGGTTTACACTATTGTGCGAAAATTAATTAGACTGGCACGCTAGTTTCATTTTTAAAGTGTACACGATAAGCGATATGCTGGCTGAACTCTCGGAAGCCTGCAAAATAGTCGCTAAACTTTTATTGAAAAAAAAAAATAGAAGAGATTCAGGAAAAGGAACAACGAAAAGGCCGTATCTGCATGGGTTAAAGCATGGATTGCTAGTCTATCTACTTTGGGTGCTTCCGAAAAACTTTTAGGAGAACTTGCAGCAGAAGATCCTGCAAGCTATAAAAACCATCTTCGAATGACAAAGCAACGTTTTGATATTCTTCTAGAGTTTCTCTTATTTAAACAACATTCTTTAAAATTCGGTCTGCTACTTTAAACCATGGTACTTTTGGGTTGTATACTTCATTTGCATCGGCTTCGGAACGTTGGCTTTTTTTAATTTTTGTCAATTCCAAAGCATATGTGTTTCTTATGGATCATATTTTTGCTTTTACTTCTGCAACTTCAAAGCCTTCAATAGTCATTATTTTACTAATTTTTTGGGAAGCATTATCTCAACTATCTTTGTTTTTATACGAACTACTGTGTACATCCCATAAACAAGGAAAACATTCATAGCCTTCAAGAAACTGTATGGTCAGTTCTGCTGACCACTTTTTTTAGCCATATTAAGCTATAAAAACAAAAATAAACAAAATTTTTAAGCTCAAACACAATGAAAATAAAAAATAATGTAAAATAATGAACTTAAAACTGGCGAGCCGACGTGCAAGCACTTGTTTACACATGAAAATTTTCCTTTTCTGCGCGCATGCGTCACCACTGGCGCCAGCAAATTCAGTCAGCTGCAGACTTTTTTGATACATGCATGCAAAAAAATAACTTGTGCGCAAGTCGGTGTTTACACTTGCAAATTTAACTTACTGGCGCGCCAGTTTTTATTGGCGCCAGCAAATCCATGCATGTGTAAACTCTCCTTTATGGAAATATTTAATTAAAATTTTCAAAATGCTGGCTAAAATTAAAAAAATAAAGGTAGGAATTATGTAGGAACTGTTGTGTGTAAAACTTTGTTTTAAAAATCTAATGCCTTACATACAAAGAAATACATACTTAAAATCTAAAAGTAAATAAAAATAGAGACAAAAATAAGAATCTTAGAGAAGAACTCAAAAAATATACAAAAAGTTTGGACAAAAACAACAAAAATAAAAAAATACATTCTGCCTACTCCCTGATTTTGAATTACCGACTTTCGAGTGATTACTAAATACTAAAATATTCGAAGGAATCAAAGTAATCATTTAATTTTCGGATCGGTATTCGTTACTCCGTTATTTGTCGAGTAGCGAGTACTCGAGTAACGAATAGTTACTTTTTCAACACCTCTAGTGTCCAGTAAGCGTGTAAATGGTAAAACAATGCCAGTTTTTGACCGGTCTAGGACAACTGGGCGCCGCCAACTGGGCGCCGGGCCAACTGGGCGCCGGGCCAACTCGGCGCCGCCAACTGGGCGCCGGCCAACTCGGCGCCGGACTAAATTTTTTTTTTTGATAAAATGTGTAGATGAAAAATAAAATATATTATTTATATAAAAACATCTTTAAAACATCCTTTACGCAATATTTTTTACAAGCTTTTATTTAGCTTCAGATGTTCTGTCTAACTAACTATCTATCAAATCTTGTGAAGCGTTTTTGACACACGTAGTGGTCCCATGACAATACAACATTAAGAAAAAAATATCCTCCCACCCTACCCCCACCCCTTCTATAGAAAAATGTGTTTTTGACACACTTCCCGTTATCCGATTTGGATCAAATTTGGTATACACATAGTGGTCCGATGATAATACAACAATAAGAAAAAAATATCCAACCACCCCTACCCCCACCCCCTTCTATAGATAAATTTGTTTTTGACACAAATCCCGTAATCCGATTTGGATGAAATTTGGTATACATATAGTGATCCGATGACAATACAATATTAAGAAAAAAATATCCTCCCACCTCTACCCCCACCCCCTATCATAGAAAAATGAGTTTTTGACACACTTCCGAGGGGTCATCAGCTTTCAACAGTACTGTACAAATTTCACAACAGTACCCGACAGTACCACGACAGGATCCAACAGTACTCGACAGTACACGACAGTACCCAACAGTACTCGACAGTACCACGACAGGACCCAACAGTACTCGACAGTACACGACAGTACACGACAGTACCCAACAGTACTCGACAGTACACGACAGGACCCAACAGTACCCGACAGTACACGACAGTACCCAACAGTACACGACAGGACCCAACAGTACCCGACAGTACACGACAGTAGCCAACAGTACTCGACAGTACACGACAGGACCCAACAGTACTCGACAGTACACGACAGTACCCAACAGTACACGACAGTACTCGACACAACCGTCTTACCCGAAACAGTGGCGTAGATGCGAAAAGACAGGATGACCTTTTTTTTTTTTTTTTTTTGGTCGCCAGTGTTTTGAGGACGCGCTAAGGCCCTATGGGCCTTCCCCAGGATGACCTTTTTTTGGTCGCAAGATTTGTGAGCGCGGCGCGGTTCCCCAAAGATGATGACCTTTTTTTTTTTTTTTGCTCGCATGTTTTTTGAGGGCGCGCTTTGTCCCTGTCGGACCCCTCCAAGGCACGACGACAGTACTCAACAGGACCCAACAGTACTCGACAGTACACGACAGTACCCAACAGTACACCGACAGGACCCAACAGTACTCGACAATACACGACAGTACCCAACAGTACTCGACAGTACACGACAGTACCCAACAGTACTCAACAGGACTCAACAGTACACGTCAGGACCCAAGTCCTGTTGGACGCTGTACAAAATTTTAGGGTGCCGATGACCCCTCGCACACTTCCCATTATCCGGTTTGGATGAAATTTGGTATTCACATAGTGGTCCGATGACAATACAACATTTAAAAAAAATATCCTCCCACCCTACCCCCACCCCTTCCATAGAAAATGCGTTTTTGACACCCTTCCCATTATTCGATTTGGATGAAATTTGGTATACATATAGTGATCCGATGACAATACAATATTAAGAAAAAAATATCCTCCCACTTCTACCCCCACCCCTTCCATAGAAAATGCGTTTTTGACACCCTTCCCATTATCCGATTTGGATGAAATTTGGTATACATATAGTGATCCGATGACAATACAATATTAAGAAAAAAATATCCTCCCACTCCTACCCCTCCCCCTTCCATAGAAAATGCGTTTTTGACACCCTTCCCATTATCCGATTTGGATGAAATTTGATACACACGTAGTGGTTCCATGACAATACAACATTAAGAAAAAAATATCCTCCCACCCCTACCCCCTAATCAAAAAAATTTTTTTCTATGGAAGGGGGTGGGGGTAGGGGTGGGAGGATATTTTTTTCTTATTGTTTTATTATTATCGGACCACTATGTGTATACTAAATTTTATCCAAATCGGATAACGGGAAGTGTGTCAAAAACACATTTTTCTATAGAAGGGGTGGGGGTAGGGGTGGGAGGATATTTTTTTCTTAATGTTGTATTGTCATGGGACCACTACGTGTGTACCAAATTTCATCCAAATCGGATAATGGGAAGTGTGTCTAAAACTCATTTTTCTATGAAAGGGGGTGGGGGTAGAGGTGGGAGGATATATATTTTTTAATATTGTATTGTCATCGGATCACTATACGTATACCAAATTTCATCCAAATCGGATAATGGGAAGTGTATCAAAAACTCATTTTTCTATGAAAGGGGGTGGGGGTAGGAGTGGTAGGATTTTTTTTTATTGTTGTATTGTCATCGGACCACTATGTGAATACCAAATTTCATCCAAATCGGATAAAGGGAAGTGTGTCAAAAACATTTTTCTATGGAAGGGGGTGGGGGTAGGGGTGGAAGGAAATTTTTTTATTAATATTGTATTGTCATCGAATCACTATATGTATACCAAATTTCATCCAAATCGGATTATGGGAAGTAGGTCAAAAACGCATTTTTCTATAGATGAGGGTGGGGGTAGGAGTGGTAGGATTTTTTTTTATTGTTGTATTGTCATCGGACCACTATGTGAATACCAAATTTCATCCAAATCGGATAATGGGAAGGGTGTCAAAAACGCATTTTCTATGGAAGGGGTGGTGGTAGAGGTGGGAGGATATTTTTTTTTAATGTTGTATTGTCATCGGACCACTATGTGAATACCAAATTTCATCCAAATCGGATAATGGGAAGTGTGTCAAAAACATTTTTCTATGAAAAGGGGTGGGGGTAGGGGTGGGAGGATATTTTTTTCTTAATATTGTATTGTCATCGGATCACTATATGTATACCAAATTTCATCTAAATCGGATAACGGGATGTGTGTCAAAAACAAATTTTTCTATGGAAGGGGGTGGGGGTAGAGGTGGGAGGATATTTTTTTCTTATTGTTGTATTATCATCGGACTACTATGTGTATACCAAATTTTATCCAAATCGGATAACAGGAAGTGTGTCAAAAACACATTTTTCTATAGAAGGGGTGGGGGTAGGGTGGGAGGATATTTTTTTCTTAATGTTGTATTGTCATGGGACCACTACGTGTGTCAAACACGCTTCACAAGATTTGATAGATAGTTAGTTAGTTAGACAGAACATCTGAAGCTAAATAAAAGCTTGTAAAAAAAATTGCGTAAAGGATTTTTTAAAGATGTTTTTATATAAATAATATATTTTATTTTTCATCTACACATTTTATCAAAAAAAAAAAATTAGTCCGGCGCCGAGTTGGCCGGCGCCCAGTTGGCGGCGCCGAGTTGGCCCGGCGCCGAGTTGGCCCGGCGCCCAGTTGGCGGCGCCGAGTTGGCGGCGCCCAGTTGGCGGCGCCGAGTTGGCGGCGCCCAGTTGTCCCATTCCGGTTTTTGACTACCCTGCTTTAAATACCATAGATAAAGGATTTTTGCTGCGGTTCAAGTATTGTTCATACTCGTCTTAGTCTTTTGTTTTTGATTAGTCTTTGTCCTTTGATTAGTCTTAGCTGTCTTAAACAAAATCGGCTGTTCATACTCGTCTTTTGTTTTTGATTAGTCTTAGTCATAACTCACTGAAAAAAAAATCCATTTCAATAAAAAGGCCCTCTTCAAAACCTAATCTGTGCACGAAACACAGACACGAAAGAACAAAAGCGAAAAGGAAAAAAAAGCAAATAAAATTTTGAGGTTATGTTGAGATTTTCTGTTAAAAACATTCAAAATTTCGACCGCGCGCTTGCGCTCTTCGGACGCCCTGTAAAACAAAACAACAAACATCAGCTGATGTCTGTCACTCGTCTTAGTCGTTGTCCTAAGGATTGAAAGTTGGCAACTCTTAAGACAAAGACTAATCAAAAACAAAAGCAAAAGCATTGTATGAACACTCCCATAAGAAACAGTGGTTTTAACTTTCTTATGACAAGACATATGATTAAACCGAGACAAAAGACTAGACAAAAGATGAGTATGAACGATCCATCAGTCAGCTTTTATTAGATAGGCAACTCCGGCTGTTTGACAGATCGTTAACTCTGTGGCGCCCACTACTGAGCTTAGTGACGAACTAAAAGTTGGCCGGGAAATTTGAATCGCCTTTTATAATAAATTATTTTTAATTTTAAAGTTTTTTTTGAAATTTTTAATCAGTCATTATTTTATAAAGACATACACTGTCTTTATAAGACATAAACAGATTGAAAATGATATATAAAGTGCAATAAATAAAACATTTTTTAAATGAGTTTTTATTTTTATAAAAAAAGCTACAAGTTAACGACTAACTATTGATGAAACATAACATAGTCTAATTGATTGGTAAAATTAAATATAATGAAAAACCAAACACTATCTAGTATATTTAAATTTGCTTTTAACATTTCTGGTGAGTGATGAGTGAATAAATAATGAAACAGTTGTTCGTGAAGAGAATCATTCTTAAATGTCTACTTTTTAACAGCTTGACAAAAATCTGACATGATTTAAAAGTACCTCCTCGCATATCATCCAAAAGCTGAAAACAATAAAAAAATCAACTTATAACCACATTAATCATAGGTACTAGATTATGGTAAGATAAAGATTTAAAATTATGGAATAAATTTATTCAAAGTACATTACGCTGCTGGGTAATCCCTCGTTTACCCATCAATTAAGCACAAATTTAGTGTTAATTTTGTATGTCTCTCCCTTTTACTTAATATCAAAAGAAAGGGATAGACATAAAATTAACACTAAATTTGTGCTTAATTGATGGGCAAATAAGGCACCTACCAGGCATTGGAAACCTGCATTTAGAGTTCCGTAAAGCAAGCGATAAGAAGTTAAAAAGACACTACCAATACAAATTTTATCAAATGCCAATCTAACCTCAAATGAGAAAATAAGAAAACTTACCTTAAAATGTCTCGGAAAACTATGCATTTAATACTCGTCTGAACTTTAGACACCACCCAGAAAAGCAACTAGAAATTCTTATTCTTTTATATTTAAAAACTGCAAAAGTTTCAAATTTAACAAAATTTAATTTTAATGCGTCACAGCAGCAAAGTTTACCTACATAAGCCAAAAAGATAGATTTGAAATGAAGTGGAAGAGGTTTTTTTACCTGAAAAAAAGGGGGACGGAAAATCCAAACCACAGATAATTCTAAAAAAAATAAAATAAGGAACAAACGCGCGACCGCAGCGCCTTTTGAGCTTAGTGAGAACTTTAACCTAACGACCTGTCAAATTGCATTGAGTTTCCTAGGCATATTTAAATACCACTGCACGTCATTGGGTAGAACCGAACCATCAAAAGATTTATCTTGCACACTACATTGACCATGCATTCTATGAAATTTCGTAACGTTTCTTCATTGATACCTATACCTATTTATCTGGTTCATGTACGAGAAATATGTACATACACATCAACCAATAATGTCGTAAAAATTTCCCTAGACCTAATGAATTTTTAACGATTTGGTACCGAGGCGGATTTATTGAGGATTTGGAAACAAATTTTGAAAGACACGGTGCTTTTGTAATAGTTGATTTAAGATTCGACATAGTGCGACCCTATAAAATTTAGGTTTTTTGAGAAGGCCACCCAAATTTTTTTTTAGTACCTAATAAAAGACTACCCCGTCATTAAAAATCACTGCTCGCCTAAATCGCAGCTTTGAGATTAAAATTTTTTAAATGTTTTTTGTTAACTGTCCTTCTCCTTGTCCTCCAAAATTTTGTACTGGCTATGAGGGTCAAAGCTATCAAATAAGAAAATACTCTGCCAATATATGGGCCCCTAAGCTCACACTAGGTACTATAGTTATAGTGTACGTGTGAGCTCATATAACTAAAAACTGAAATATATTTTATTCAACTCCAGACTAAATTACCTTTTGTTTGATATCACATAAGCCATGTTTTGACTTAAACTCAAATTTTTGAAATCTACCCCCACCCTTACAAAAAAAACAAAAACTAAAATGTATTTTGTTAAAGTCCGGACTCAATTACCTTTCGTTTGATATCACACACGCCATATTTTCACTTAAACTCTAATTTTTAAAATATACCCCCACCCTTTTTTTTAAATAAATTAAAATGTATTTTGTTTAACTGCAGACTCAATTACCTTTCGTTTAATATCACACACGCCATATTTTCACATAAACTCTAATTTTTTAAATCTACCCCCACCCTTTTATTTGGTTTGTGTTCGGTGGATTTTGTTCATTTTTAAATGGGACCATCTCGACCCAAGACCCAGCCTAGGTACCAAGTTTCATTAAAATCGGCCAAGCGGTTTTTGAGTTATGCGCGTTGGTCGTTACAGACAGACATACAGACACACAGACAGACATACAGACAGACAGACAGACAGACAGACAGACAGCGCAACAAAAAAGTTTCAAAATCATCTGAAACGCAAAGATATATAAAAATTTTTGAAATCGGAGCAACTTTTTTTTTCTCGAAAAAATTAGGATCACCATAGCTCACACTACTATAGTATAGTATATGTGTAGCTAAAATAAATCCGAATCACTAAAATATTAAATAAATCTTTGGCCGTTTCTTACCTCTAAGGTAACGGCACCATAAAAATGAATTCTGTGTTTTCATAGTAATTTAAAATGAGTGCCTGTGGATCCCCCCCCCCCTTAAACGCGCTTTTTCATAGTTTTTTGCTTATAACTCGAGAACAGTCAACTTTTCCAAAAATCTTCTAAAGATCATTTTTCAAGCGGATACAATTTCCTTTTAAACGATGTACCTTAGTACCCTCTGACGGCAGTGGTGCACGTTCCATTAGCGTACGAAGAAAGGGGAAAATTTTTAAAATATTTTTTTAAATATAAAAAAAAAATTTTTTTTGTGGTATACACCAAGTGTGAGCGGATAGTTCCCTCTCGATATATTTTTGGGGGAGTATACTGTATATTTATACCAAGTGTGTTGCTTCTCTCATTGAACGCAGTGTGCGTTTTAGTACTGTTCTAACATGGTTGTCTTAAATGAAGATTCAAGTGTATACCAAATTTGACCATTTTTGGTGCGTTAATGTTAGATCTACCGCTGTCTTGAGGGGGGAGCGATATACATCGTTGGAAAGGAAATTTATTCAGCTTTATAAATGAGTTTTAAAACCAGACATGTAGGACAATAATATTCAATAAAACTTAAAATACTCTGCCAATATATGGGCCCCTAAGCTCACACTAGGTACTATAGTTATAGTGTACGTGTGAGCTAATATAACTAAGAACTGAAATATATTTTATTCAACTCCACACTAAATTACCTCTTGTTTGATACCACACAAGCCATGTTTTGACTTAAACTCAAATTTTTGAAATCCACCCCCACCCTTAAAAAATACAAAAACTAAAATGTATTTTGTTGAACTCCGGACTTAATTACCTTTCGTTTGATATCACACACGCCATATTTTCACTTAAACTCTAATTTTTGAAATATACCCCTACCCTTTTTTTAAAATAAATTAAAATGTATTTTGTTTAACTCCAGACTCAATTACCTTTCGTTTGATATCACACACGCCATATTTTCACATAAACTCTAATTTTTGAAATCTATCCCCACCCTTTTATTTGGTTTGTGTTCGGTGGATTTTATTGATTTTTAAATGGGACCATCTCGACCGAGGACCCAGCCTAGGTACCAAGTTTCATTGAAATCGGCCAAGCGGTTTTTGAGTTATGCGCGTTGGTCGTTACAGACAGACAGACAGACAGACAGACGGCGCAACAAAAAAGTTTCAAAATCATCTGAAACGCAAAGATATATAAAAAATTTTGAAAGCGGAGCAACTTTTTTTTTCTCGAAAAAATTAGGATCACCATAGCTCATACTCATACTTTCACATGTTTTTTCCACACCTTATTTATTTGAATGCCTATAAAAGGTGTGCCACTGATGTAAGGGGGGCGTGTTATACATCGTTAGAGAGGACTTTTGGTCAGCCTCAATAACTATTACTGTTGTTTTTGGACAATTTAAGTTCGCAAATAATTACAAAAATACTGTAAAAGATCACTTTTGAGGGGGGCGAGAGATCACTTTTGAGGGGGGATGCCCCCTCCCCCTAATTTAAACGAATTCAAAAAAATTAAGTTTTTAGTTATAACTAACAAAAAATTAAGTTTTAAGTTAATACTAACGAAAAAGATTTTTTACTCATCTTGAGTATTATTTTCAAAAATAAATGTTCAAAATTTTTGTTTGATTTGAGGATTTCTACAAACACATTTTTTCAAGGCGGCTACTTAAAAAAGTTATGTCTAACTTATTAAATATTTAACTGTATATAATGGATTTTTGAACCAAAATACTTTTTTGAAAAAATCAATGTGTTAAGAATACAAACTGGCACAAGAAAAATAAAAAAAACATATTTTAAATATTTTCCCCTTTTTTCGTAGATCTATGGAATGTGCGCCACTGCATTTAGAGGGTACTAAGGTGAAAGGTAAAAAAGGAAATTTTATCCGCTTGCAAAATGATCTTTAGAATATTTTTAGAAAAGTTGATCGTTTTCAAGTTATTAGCAAAAAACCGTCAAAAAGCACGTTTAAGGGGGGGAACCGCCCACTGCCAGGTTTGGGGGGGGGGGGGTGATTCCCTTTCGTAAATTGTTCGGGCGAGTCTTATGTCTAACCATATCATTTGCGTTACTTCTATCATTAAACACAGTATCGGACCCTGTAGGGCCTGCACTATTATATAAAGATTTTGTTTTAGAAATAACAGGAGTTTGGTCTAGTTTTCTTTAATAGTTAACTCTCTAACAACTGTCAAGCTTTCGTAGAAGTTTCCTACTTCGCGAGGACTAAAATTAAAATTAAAATAATATAACAAAATATTTTTCTATCTATCTAAATCCTTCCTACCTTGTAAAGTTATTAAATTAATGTTAATTATAATGTTGATGGTATCAACATATTTTGATTTGGACTGCTTGTATGGTTTCCAGTAAATATCCATTATGATTAAATAAACCACTTAGTAGTTTTTAAGAAACTCTGGGCTTTTCAGAGGAGTATAGGCAATCTCAAGTTGACATTAAAAAAGTTTATGACTGTACATTTTTTTTTAAGTTTGATGGATAATGTTTAAAATTCTCTAATCTGGTAAACTAAAGCATTTCAATAGTAATAAGTGTGTGATATTACGACAGTTGACTCTGAAAACAACAAAATAATGTGTTGACCATATTTTGCAGTGATAAAAAGCGGTCAAATCTTTTTTTTTCTTGTTTTGGGTAGTACTGCATCGTACACAGCGGTAATAAACCTGACCTGCCTGACCTATGCATATTGACAACTTAACCCACTTCAAAAAGAAATAGCAAAACAAAATTGCCACATTATGTGATAAAATTCAAGTTTTTGAAATATCTATCTAATTTTTTAAAAAATTTGAGAATTAGCGTTGATCTGGCCTGAAAGACAGAAAGAGCTGTCGTAGGTCACGGATTAGTTTGTTTCTTTTTATTTGTTTTCGATCTTTTCATTGATCGATATGTATAGCAGTTTATTTCGCCTGCTTTTGTTCTTGTTTCTCTCGTATCTCGGTAGATGGCGCTTCTTGCGAAAGTTTTCTCACTATTTACACAGGATTAGAGACAAAACCGTCTAATTAACTTCGCAAGAGTGTCATATTGACCAAGCAGTGTTCTGAGGAGTCCTATAAGAACGAAACAGTTAACTGTCAACATTTATTAGGTGTCCATTAGATCTTGGACCCCCGTGAGGTTAAGCTTTCAAGCTACCCACGGAAAAATATGAGAGAAACAAAAACTCCTTTTTACCCGATTAGCTACGAAACTTGTTTGATTTTATAGAATTTTTTTTTTTAATTTTGAGATTTTAAAAAAATTGAATATTTAAAAATGAGTTTTGTTTAAAACTTTTTTATGATCTTTGCTTCAATCAATTGCTTGCTTCTAAAAGAAAGTTTTATGGGTTAGCTCTTATTATTTTTTCATCTAAGTTTCATTATTATCATATACCTACGTAATATTCCACGGATATGTTCTACTTACTATTATTATTAGTTGGTCATCTTTTTTCAGTTTACGTTCTCTTGCCTTTTTTACATGAAATGTTTTTGTTATGATTTCACTTCTTTTTTAAAGGAATTGGATAGTATTACATTTTTAAAGTAGTAAAATATGCGGAATATTGTGTGAAACCACCAGAAACAACTACTCCGAGGGAAAATACCCCTACCGGCATTGAATTATACTGATGGTTTGAGGCTTTCGTTGGGAACTTGTTAAAACTGTTTGGTTTTCACTTTCTCCAACGTCGATCACGAGGATACGAGTGATCCCCGTCTGGAACACGTCCTGATAGTCAAGAACAAATGTTCCATGCCAATCCACGACCGGACCGGTTTCGACCTTTTGGGCCATCCTCAGGTGAATGTAGGCGATAGCTCCGTGTAGAGCATAAGTTGTGTGAAACGACCAGAAACAACTACTCCGAGGGAAAATACCCCTACCGGCATTGAATTATACTGATGGTTTGAGGCTTTCGTGGGAACTTGTTAAAACTGTTTGGTTTTCACTTTCTCCAACGTCGATCACGAGGATACGAGTGATCCCCGTCTGGAACACGTCCTGATAGTCAGGAACAAATGTTCCATGCCAATTCACGACCGGACCGGTTTCGACCTTTTGGGCCATCCTCAGGTGAATGTAGGCGATAGCTCCGTGTAGAGCATAAGTTGTGTGAAACGACCAGAAACAACTACTCCGAGGGAAAATACCCCTACCGGCATTGAATTATACTGATGGTTTGACGCTTTCGTTGGTAACTTGTTAAAACTGTTTGGTTTTCACTTTCTCCAACGTCGATCACGAGGATACGAGTGATCCCCGTCTGGAACACGTCCTGATAGTCAGGAACAAATGTTCCATGCCAATCCACGACCGGACCGGTTTCGACCTTTTGGGTCATCCTCAGGTGAATGTAGGCGATAGCTCCGTGTAGAGCATAAGTTGTGTGAAACCACCAGAAACAACTACTCCGAGGGAAAATACCCCTACCGGCATTGAATTATACTGATGGTTTGAGGCTTTCGTTTGGAACTTGTTAAAACTGTTTGGTTTTCACTTTCTCCAACGTCGATCACGAGGATACGAGTGATCCCCGTCTGGAACACGTCCTGATAGTCAGGAACAGTAGTAGATTTTTTACTATAGTTTTATCATAGTCCTATTAGTCTTCCAAAGCTCAGCTCTCTAGCGTTTCTTGAAGTGGGCAAGGTTACTTTAACATAGTTTTATATTTATAGGGGAGGAGAGTAAATTAAAATTGTGGGGTTTTTAATTTTTTCCCATGGTTTAATCATAGTTCCTATCAGCCTTCCAAAGCTCAGCTTTCGAGCGTTTCTGGAAGTGGGCAATGTTACTTTTATATAAACTTACATTTATAGGAGAGAGAAGTAAATGAAAATGTTGGTGTTTTTAAATTTTTTCTCATAGTTTTATTGCCTTTCAGCCTTAAAAAGCTTAGCTCTTTAGCGTTTCTGAAACTGGGCAGTGTTACTTTGACATAACTTTACATTTATAAGGGAGGAACGTAAAGTATGGAATTTTGGGATGTTTTAATTTTTTTCTATAGTTTTATTATAGTTTCTATCGGCCTTCCAATGTTCAGCTCTCTAGTGTTTCTGGGGGGCAATGTTACTTTTACATTACTTTACATTTTTAGGGGAGGGAGGTAAATTATAATTTTGGGGTTTTTAAATTTTTCCTATAGTTTTATCAAAGCTCCTATCAGTCTACTAAAGCTCAGTTTTTGGAAGTAGACAATGTTACTTTTACCTAACTTTACATGTATAGGGGAGGGGAGTAAATTAGAATTTTAGGGTTTTTTGTTCCAGGGGTTTGGTCATAATTTCTATCAGTCTGACAAATTTCAGCTTTGTAGCATGTTTAGAAGTACAGTAGAATTTTGATGATCTATACATCAGTGAGAGAGTGAGTGAGTTGAGCGGCAATTTCGACGTTTTTTGAAATTTCGTAACTACTTTACTACTTTATGGAAAAAAAGAATGGAAGTTATGGAAGTCCATAAACCTTGGAGGGGTTGTTAACTCTATGAAGGTCTGCGACTGTGCAATGTTTAAGATTCGTAGCTCATTCCGAAGTAGAGTTTTAGATAGGTCAAATATGGGCTGAAATGTTTCAAGAAAAGATGGTACAGCAATTGCGCGAACTTGGTGAGACACTGCCATGTCCTCAGATGAATGCCAATAAAAAATCCCGAGAGCCCCCCCCCCCTCCCGCTGGGTTCGCACATGTTTAAGATATAGGATTTTCAAAGTTAGAGGAGTGGCGGAAAAAGGTTTTACAAAAAAAATTAAATTTGTCAGAGTCAAATGAATACTTAACTATAATTCTGATCCAAAATGTATTATTTTTTGACAAGAAATAGGCTTTCAAAATAATTTCCACAAATGTACAAAAAATAAAAATCTAAAAATAATTTTTGCTTACTTATTTTTTTAAAATATCAATGAGATTTTATTAATATGTCTCGATAGATACTTATTTTTATTAACAAAAAAATGTAAAAAACATATTTTGTTTAATATGGCATCATAAAAGTTTGTTCCAAAAAAATAGCTTTTCCTGAAAAAAATTGAATACATAAATATTTTTATGTGCACTTAGTGCTCGTGTTCTAATACACGACGAAAAAAAATAAAGTTATCAAAAAAAAGTAAAAATCGCCAACTTTGATGCTCTGTATCTCGAGAAAGCCTCTGTGGCCCGTAAAGTTACAGCGTGTCCCATTTTCGATGGGATTAAATGGGAAACTCGGTTATTATTAAAGATATCGATTTTCTGATTGCACCTTACCGTGCTCTTTTTTGGAGCCCTTAAAAATGGTGTAATCAGATTTTTGCTATACCCCGTGGTTTCGCTAATACAGGGAGTTTTTGAAAAAATTGCATTTTAATTAATTCCTTGTATCTCGCTTATTTTGCAAGATATTTTTATTCTGTAAAAACCTTTCTATGGCAACTTTTTTAGAGCAAAATAATGACGTTGTCAATTTTTAAAAATATTGTTTAGTTTTAGAGAAATGGTATTTATCATAAAAAAATTAAATACGGACCTGGATTTTTTTTATTACTACTTTGATTAGTTCCATGCTATTATTACCTTAAAATGATAAAACTTTAATATTTTTTTGATTTAAGGTTAAAAAAAACTATTTAATATTTGAAAAAAAAATTATAGTCCGAACCTGGAAATTTCCAACGTAATTATAAATTAAAAATTGGAAGACACGATTTTTAGTTTATCTGTTGAAATGATAATTAAAAGATTTATAAATAAAGTAAAAAACGTTAAAAAGTTACAAAAATAATATCATACTAATTATTTGATAACCGAACAGCAGGTCGTGAAATTTACAAAACAAAAGCGTGGAATTGACATTGTCATTTTACTTGTCCTTTTTGTGAATGGCTTACAATTATTTTAAAGTGGCTAGAAATCGACCATATCCAGATTTTGAAAAATGTGATATGACTGCTTCATTCAAGCAACAAAATCCCAATATTTAAATGGCAGAAATATTTTTTATGCAAAATGCGTTAAGAACAATTACTCAAAAATGCCAACAATGTCTTACACATAATGGTAATCAGAAAAATTTGTTATTTTTCATAATTTGTTTTTTTTTGTATTTTTCGTAGACTTTGATTCAAATAAATCTGTAAATTAACGTAAACTCATTTTAATATGCTAAGTATCAAAACAGTTAAACTAAAAATTGTTTAACTAGCAATTTTTAGTTTATATTTATGTTGGAAATATCCAGGTTTGGACTAATTTTTTTCTTTAAATATACATTTTTTTTTTTTACCTTAAAACAAAAAATTTTAAAATTTTTATTATTTTATGATAATACTAGCATGAAACCAATCAAAATAGTAATAAAAAAAAATCCAGGTCCGTATTTAATTTTTTTTATGATAAATACCATATCTCAAAAACTAAACAATATTTTAAAAAATTGATAACGTCATTATTTTTTTCTAAAAAAGTTGCCATAAAAATGTTTTTACAGAATAAAAGTATCTCGCAAATTAAGCGAGATACAAAGAATTATTAAAAATACAATTTTTTCAAAAACTCCCTGTATTAGCGAAACTATACCTATACCCCGTATAGCAAAAATCTGATTAAGACATTTTTAAGGGCTCAAAAAAAGAGCACGGTAAGGTGCAATCAGAAAATCGATATCTTTAATAATAACCGAGTTTCCCATTTAATCCCATCGAAAATGGGACACGCTGTACACAACTTGTATACTACCCAATTTTTGTGAGCAAAATTACGATGATCAAGTAACCTGTAATAGAAGGTATAAATTCTAAATCCAAAGACTTACATTTATTTTATTATGATGTTTTCATACGTCTGAACTTTTTTTTTGTTTGATTTCTCTGTGCGCCGTTTTAATATATGCGCTTTTCTCTTTGCGCGCTGTTTTAGTGTGCGCTTTACTACACCTGCGCTTTTTTCTGGATAGCGTTTTTTCCTGTGCAAAGATTTCCTTTTCGCTTTTTCCTGTGCGTTTAACCGAACCCCTCCCCCCTGACTTTTGTTTCAGAACCGCCGATGATACGCCACGAAAATAAAAAAACACGTAAAAGCAAATATTAGTCCATATTATTCGTTTAATCGACCTTCCATTATAAAAAAAAAACTTTGCGATAAATTATTTTGTATTCTTCCTATTATGTACCTACTTAAATGTATGTAGCCTATACGTTCGATTTACATATACATTTTGCATTGATTTAGTTATACAGGGTGACCCCGAAAACGATAAATAACAACTCTCCGATGCAGTGGCGGGTCGTGACTTTCGCAATAGGTCACGCAGGATTTCCCTCCTTCCATTTTTTATACCCATATAAAAAATAAAAATAAATATATTAATATGCTAATAATGTAAATACGGTGAAACCTCTTATAAGCGGACACTCACGATTTCGTCGGTTTTGTCCGCTTATTGGAGGTGTCCGCTTATTGGAGGTGTCCGCTTATGAGAGAGAACTGCGAAACTGCTGATAGATGTTCCTGCGAAACGTTAACAACTTCCATTTTTTGCGTGAACTAGTTTTTTACTAGGCCCCATTTCAAAGAGATCTATTACTACCCAACTGAACAACAAAAATTAAACACAGCAGTCCCGCCGAATAAAATATCTTCTAAATACAACAGAAGTATTTAGTATCTGCATTAAAACGGAAAGATGTAATTCCCCGGCTACAGAGTGCGTTGTTGTCAGTGTTGCCAATCCTACGGATTTATCTGTAGATCTACGGATTTTGGATTTCGATCTCCGATATCCGATTTTGGATCCAAATCTACAGATTTTTGGCAATTTTACTAAAAAACGATAAACATCGAAACACAACGGCGGCCGCGCGTCATGCCTCCACTTTATCAGTCCTCAGTTACTTTTTGTCCTACATTTTAATCATTTTGTAAAAAGGTTTTGCTTGGATCAGTGACCTTATTTTTCTAGACATCTAGCGGACGGTCGTTGCAACATTATTTAGAACGAATTGTATTACTTCGCGCGTTGTTTGATGGGGAGTCAAACAACGCTTCGCGCCACGAAAGTTAAACTATGTTTTACGTTATGTATGTTGCACTAGAAAATATTAGTGTTTGTACGTACCTTACCTAAATAAAAAAGGTTAAAAAAGTACGTACTTTTTATTTCTTCTAATTATAACAGTTTATCCGTTTCAAAAATTGGCGGCACTGCAAAAAAGTTTATTTGGATCCGTTGGAACGGAGCAGTAGGTACCCTACCGTTCTCGTGCAATTCCGAACCAAAAAAAGTTGTGCACTCCTGTCACTGTCAAAAAAAGAAAAAAATCAAACCAATATATACTTTTTAATTGTAAAAAAAGCACCTTTTTTTGTTTTTAGGCTTCTTTGAACCTACGGATTTCTACAGATTTTTCGCTACGGATTTTCGCTTTCCAATAGTTGGCAACACTGGTTGTTGTCAACATACTACATAATATTTCCCATGTCGTGCAGCGCTTCGTCCCGTTGTCAGAGATTCGCGTCCAGTTAAGGGAGGTTTCAGAGTTTTTAACCAAAAAAAATTGTCCCCGTCCGGTTATTAGAGTGTCCGGTTATAGGAGTGAATTTTACATGTAAAGAAATAGGGAAAAGCTTGGTTCCGACAAATTTGTCCGCCTAAAGGGAGTGTCCGCTTAATAGTGGTGTCCCAATTTCACACGAGCGTGAATGTTGTGAACGAGGCGCTAGCCGAGTGAAACAACACGCGAGTGTAAGAAAGTTACTTTCTATCGAGTTGTGTACGCTATTTTTCCTACGAACACTGTTGAACAATACTAATTTTTGTAAAAAATGGTCTTTAATTTTGCTCAAATCAAATGAAACTGCTTTTCCGCACATGTGTGGAAATGTATTTGGCAACACATATGCGGAAAACTATGGTGACAGTTAACGTCATTGTACACTTTTCCATACATGTGCCGAAAAGTACTTTTCCACACGTGTGCGGAAAATTTTCTGCACACGAGTGAAATTTAACGTTTTCCATCATTCGTGGTCGTAGGAAACTATATTTTTCGGTTTTTTGTTATTTTCTGGTATCTTATTGATATTGAACAGTTTTCAGAAAGGACCTGTTTGTAAAGTCACACTTTCAGTATGAAAAATTTACGGCAAAGGCTTGGTTTCCGCAGTGGCGTACGCAGAAATGAATCCTGGGGGGAATTGCGCGCGTATCAATACGCAGAGATGGATTTGGGGGGGGGCTTTAGCGCAGATCAATACATTATATCTTGATTTTTGGGGAAATTTCATGTTTTAGGGGTCAATATTCAGTGCCTCTGGGGGGGGGAGGTATGGAGCCCCTTGCTTACGCCACTGTTTTCGATCGGTTGAAAAAAATATTTATTACTTACCTATTATAAACGTATTTTAATTTTTTAGCTCACACATATATTATACTATAATAGTGTGACCTATGGTGATCCTAATAATTTCGAGAAAAAAAAAGTTGCTCCGATTTCAAAAAATTTTATATATCTTTGCGTTTCAGATGATTTTGAAACTTTTTTGTTGCGCCGTCTGTCTGTCATAAAACAACTCCCCAGAAAAGCTATCGTAAAACTATGCAACCTAATTAATGCGTCTTTTAGGCTTAGGTATGTACCTAAACTGTGGAAAGTTGCAGAAGTTATCATGATTCCAAAACCGGGAAAACCACTCCATGACGTGTCATCTTACAGGCCAATATCTTTGCTGCCAATTATATCCAAGCTCTATGAAAAATTATTGCTTAAAAGAATAAAACCCATCATAGAAAGACAAGAAATTATTCCATCTCATCAATTTGGTTTTCGAGACAAGCATTCCACGATAGATCAAGTACACAGAATTACTAATATAATAGAAAAAGCACTAGAAGAGGGAAAAGTTTGTTCTGCAGTTTTTCTAGATGTAGCACAAGCATTTGACAAAGTGTGGCATGAAGGCCTTAATTTTAAACTAAAAAGGTTTCTGCCAAAACAATATTCGGATATTTTGGAATCATACATATCTGATAGACATTTTAGAGTAAAACAGGAAGACTCATACTCAAATTTAAGAGAAATTCAAGCAGGCGTGCCCCAGGGTAGCGTACTAGGCCCTTATCTATACTTATTATTCATCATGATCATGATATCCCAAAGCCAGAAAATTGTCACTTAGCAACATTTGCCGATGATACTGGTTTATTGACGGTAGAAAAATCTATTGAAAAATGCATAGAAAAACTTCAGGATGCAGTCACCCAAATTCACAGTTGGACCACAAAGTGGCGAATAAAATTAAATGAAACCAAATCAATTCATGTTGATTTTACAAACAAAAATATAAATCACATACAAATAACAATTAACAACATTCCAGTACCATATTCGAATCAGGCAAAATATCTAGGATGACACTTGATGCCAAATTGCGCTGGAAAGCACATGTTAAGAAAAAAAAAGAAGAACTTGAGATAAGGTATAGAAAAATGAACTGGCTAATTGGAAGGAAGTCCAATTTAACAATTCATAATAAGTTACTGCTTTATAGACAAATACTGAAACCAGTATGGACATATGGTATTCAACTATGGGGTTGTGCTAAAGAGAGTAACATTCTAGTTGTACAGAGATTTCAAAATAAAGTATTAAGAAACATTGTGAATGCACCTTGGTACGTTCGAAATAGTGACCTTCATCGAGATCTAAAAATCGAAACTGTAGCAGAGACTATAAAAAAGTACGCAAAAAGCCATGAAGATAGACTCCATCGGCATGTGAATGTGGAAGCAATTCAGCTTCTAGACAACACAATTGTGAGTTACAGACTAAACAAAGCGGGGAGAACTGTTGAGTGAACCCTAAGTTTAAATCTGACTTTTAGTAAATTAAGTTAAAACAAAATTGCTAATTAGTCTTACTGACTAGATTGTAATAAAAAAACACAGTGTGTTTGACAAATAAAAAATAAAAAAAAAAGTCTGTCTGTCTGTCTGTCTGTCTGTCTGTCTGTATGTCTGTCTGTCTGTCTGTCTGTCTGTCTGTAACGACCAACGCGCATAACTCAAAAACCGCTTGGCCGATTTCAATGAAATTTGATATCTAGGCTGGGTCTTGGGTCGAGATGGTCCCATTTAAAAATGAACAAAATCCACCGAACACAAACCAAATAAAAGGGTGGGGATAGATTTCAAAAATTAGAGTTTAAGTGAAAAAATGGCTTGTGTAGTATCAAACAAAAGGTAATTTAGTGTGGAGTGAAATAAAATATATTTCAGTTTTTAGTTATATTAGCTCACACGTACACTATAACTATAGTACCTAGTGTGAGCTTAGGGGCCCATATATTGGCAGAGTATTTTTTAAAATACGCTTAAGATTTTAGTTTTTTTTTAAAATAGAATGCGTAATCAAACTTTAGTTCTTCCAAAAATAAAACTTCAATTCTGTCATAAAAAAAATGCGAATTGCTCATATCTCTACTATACTTTATCACTTCTAAATATTTTATTATTTTCGAGTCCTAAACATTTCGGGATTTAGACATAAATCCTGGGGGGTTTCAACGCGGATCGATACGCAGGGTTGGATCCTGGTGGGGGGGGGGGGGGGTTGAGCGCAGATTGATACATTTTAGTCTTACTTTTTCGGGAAATTTCATGTCTTCAGGAACAATATTCAGTGGCTCTGGAGCGGGGTGGACCTCCTTGCGTACGCCACTGTTTCAGGTTGGTTGGAAAAACTATTTATTACCTATTAATTATAAACGTATTTTTAAATTTTCTATTATTTATTGTGGTTTGGAGTGACTCTGTATAATATTAGATTCACAGGTAATTAAGAGTGAATAATGGTATTTTATTATTGTCATTAAATAAAATCCATTAGATATGTATAAAAAACAACCAACCGTCACGTAGCTCTTACACAGAACTCAAATACCAAGGTCAAGTCAGGTCAGGTAACATCAGGTTATTTTGAGTATTAAACAAGAAAACAAAATTTCTTCAATTTCTCTTAAAATACCTGTCGTGGCCTTTTGGGCCCTGTCGTGTCCTGTTGGATCCCGACACGTGACCAGTTGTGTCCTGATAAGTGTCCTGTTAAGTCCTGTTGAGTCCTGTTGCAAAATTTGTACAGTACTGTTGCGAGCTGATGCACCTGGCGTAACTGAATTTAGGATTTTGAACCCCCCCTACCCCCTTCGCTCCGCATTTTCAAGAAAAAACACATTAAAAAAACATTGAGTATAACGTATGGGTAAACCTCCCTCACTCCACCACCTCTAGGCGTTACGTCATTTAAGAATGTTCCCCTACTAGAGTAAATTTGCAGGGTATTTCAAGAAAAAGCTGCAAAAAGGGTATATTTTTTTATATTTGGCATGGTAGTAGCTAATCCAAGATGGCGGCTGCCAATTGATTGATTGATTAGTTCTGCCAGGAAGAATAGGTTTTGGGAGTCCCCGACACTGCAGCTATTTAGTTTATTGTATCTCCTGCTAGGTGGTTTTCCCTAGTTTAGGAGGCTTGACGACCTCGCTAAGAGCAGCAGCCCCTTTACTAGGTTTCTCTGACAGTCTGCCTCTCTGGAAGGGTTTTCCCCCAGGAGGATTTTTGTTCTGCAGAAGGTCAGTGCTGGGCACTCAAATAATATGTGAGAGGCTGTTTCGTCGTTGGCACCTTGGCAGGTGTGTGCAGTGTAAAACGTTTTTTTTTTAAATTAGGTCGCCATTTTGTTTTAAAGTGACAGGTGTAATTTTTTGTTGCATTTTTGAATTGAGTAGGTCCCACTTAAAGTATATTTATTAAAAATAATTTAATCTCTCTTAAAACATGGAATTTATTTTTTATTTTACATTTAAGAAAAAAATGAATTCTCTGTTTTAAAAGAAATTAAATTAATTTTAATAAATTGTGCTACTCAATTCAAAAATGTTTTAAAAAAATTACACCTGTCACTTCAAAATTACACCTTTTCTTCATTATTTTGTGCGATATTTATTTTCAATGCCTCATATTAAAACTACTAACTGACCAGCTCTAACCTACCGAAAAAAAAACAAAATTATTCAGCCGACACAAAGATGGCGTTGAATATGTCAAAATAAAAAAGACCTTTATAACCTGTAGACCAAACTAAATCTTTAAAAAAAGAAATTTAGATTTTATCAATAGTAAAGTTAAAATTTGAGTTTTAACTTTTTAAGATGGCAGCCGAACTTCAGATAAAAAAGTTATTTTTTTCGTTCTTGTTTGACACAACTAGTATTGCCGTGTAATATATCGATTTATGCTAAATGGTTGCCGATGTTCATCAAGGTAGAATAAAGTTTTAAATATTTTAAATGATAAAAACATCAGTGTCTTTTTGGTTTGATAATTTTTTTTACTAAGAAAGAAATAGAAAAAAGTTCTAAAAATTTAATTTGGTCAACAAGTTATAAAGGTCTCTTTTATTTTTGACATATTAAGCGCCATCTTTGTGTTGGCTGGGGAACTTATTTTTTTTGTTAAAAGAGCTGGTCAGTAGTTTTACTTTGAGGCATTAAAAATAAATATCGCACAAAAAATAAAGAAAATATCGAAGAAAAACGTTTTTTTTTTTAAATTAGGTCGCCATTTTGTTTTAAAGTGACAGGTGTAATTTTTTGTTGCATTTTTGAATTGAGTACGTCCCACTTAAAGTATATTTATTAAAAATAATTTAATCTCTCTTAAAACATGGAATTTATTTTTTTTAATAACTTTGGCAGCTTTTGGTGTAAGGTACTCCTATGCCAAATATAAAAAATATACCCTTTTTGCAGCTTTATTTTACAAATTTCCTCGACTACCCGACTCACTCAAAAAGTTGCTTCATATTTCTTATCTCTCTCACCCACTATGTTTTTCTCCTGCCACATCACAACCAGCGGCGTAGCGTAGGGGGGGCGCGGGAGGTTCGTCGCCCTCCCCCCCCCGCCCCGAGGGTTGTGGCGCCCCATTGGTGGCCGAAGCGCCCCCAGCTTTATTAAGTCGGGCCGGCAACGGTCAATTGAGTGGGCGCCAAAGGAAAAGAACGACATGAAGACCTTTTTTTTTTGGTCGCAAGATTTGTGAGAGGCGTCCTTGTGACCTGTCGGCCGCCCCCTCACACATGATGACCTTTTTTTTTTGGTCGCAAGATTTTTTTTCAGTTTTTAGAGGCGCCCTTTTTAGCTGTCGTCCCCCCCGCCCTTTCGGGCACGCTACGCCGCTGCTCACAACCCAAGATGGCGGCTGCTATATCGCCAGTATCCGTTCCAGGCACGTGAGCATCGGGCACCCGTCCAGGCCTTCGAATTCTAGAGGCACCAGATCGAAGCCCTAGAGGCGCCAAATTTTACCTATTTCTGCCTGGGAGGTAATAGGTAGGTATCTAGGGTGGGCCCTGTAGTCACTAAAACAGGGCCGTAATAAGAAAAAAAAATTGAGGGGGGGATAAAAATCTGCGTACTTATTGTGCAATTAATTTGTCCTGTTTGTGTTGCTGAGAAATATCCTTTGGCACACTTTACCGACTAATTCGAGGGGGGGGGATCTGACCCTCCCTCAGGCGCGGCTTTGCACTAAAGTTCATCCATTTTAATAGATAATCGGAAACAAATAATTTATTTCGGAACACAAAAAAAAACCCATTAAATTGACCGAAAATGATCGATATTTTATTGTTTTTTTTTTGTAGAACAGGAGACGAGAAGCGAAAATTATATTATTAGGTATAAATATTTCTTCTTCTAACGAACCTGAAGAATGTTGTTTCCTATGATCGTGCGGAAAGTGTCTTATTTCTGCACGCATTTTATTTTTAAAAGTACGGAAAGTGCCATTTAACCGCACGTGACGGCAATCGCAGGGCGGAAAAGTCCCCTTACGCCGTTAGGTACAACATTTTTCCTACAGACCTCCAATCGTCGGAGATTTATTAGAAATTATTTAAAAAAGAATTATTTTTTTGATTAAAAATAAAAGTCAACCAACAGCGGTATATTTTTATAAACATTTTACACTTTTATCGAAATAAAAAAATTGTTGAGAATTCGCTTGCTTTTTGAGAATACCCAACGTAAATATCCAATAATTGCTCCCTTAAGGTAGTTCTTTTCAAAAACTGCAAGATTCTCGAGTCCCACGGGAGTACATACTATAGGGATTTCAGGAGTGCAAACTTGGGTATAATCCTAGGATCTTGACTGGCCTATATAGTTTTAGGTGGCTGCTAAATTTTTGGTAGCTTCTGGAACTCCTTTTCTCTTGGAAATGTTTTTCAAAATTCCGACTCATCTCCCTGCCTATTATAAATAGTTATATGGGTATGTACTGTCCAGGCTTGACCATCGATTGAAAATAATTATCCTGCATCGCCTGAGTTTTTTAACGTCACAATATTTTATATTCTTGTCACATATTCATTGTTGGTATTAACTAATTCCATAAATAAATGGGTCATTAAAACTAGTATATAATTAGGAAATGAGAAAAAAGTTTTTAAAATATTTTTAGTGTTTAACAATTGACAAAAAAATGATAAAGTGATTTTTTAATTTCTATAAAAAAAACGTTATTAAGGGATTATTTGTGATAAAGTAGGTAAACCCAGTTATGGTATTGAATTTTTAGTTTTTCTAGGAAATATGTACTTACCGTGTCTATGTAAATAAGTCCCACCTATATTTCTTTGAGAATAGCTATCCATCATGACATATGATGCACAAGCAACGTTATAATAAACCTACAAAAATAACTTTAAAATAATGTTTCTCTATACAAAAAATTATAATCAGATAATGCTGTATTCAGAACTTCAGGCATAAAAAGTTAAAAAAATGGAAAACTATGCATATCAGCCCGATACAAGGGATAAAAGTGATGGACCCTACACAATTTCAGGTAAGTTTTTTAAAATGGTGTTGCGAGACATTTAATTATAGTATTTAATATGTAAAAAACAAGTAATTACTCTAAAAAGATTGTTGCTCGTGGTAAATTGTTATTTTTGTTTTGTTTTATAGGAACCAATAATAGTACAACCTCTAATGATTATTTGGTAGGAGTTAACTCGAGATTTAGGCCGTAAGTATTTTTAATCTACTTCTACGTTTACTTATCTACGATTTTCTTTTAGTTTGTCTAGACCCTTTAATACAATGCCTTCTTGAGGCATAGACATAAAGCTTGGGATGGATTGTAAATACAGTGATTTAGATTTTTTTTGTTTTTAAGGTTCAAAAAAGCCAAATATTATGAAAGATCGGCTTTAATTTTGTTAATTTTGACAGTCATACTTATTATTGGATTTACTGTTCTTTTAATTCTGTGTAAGTATTCATTTTATTTAAATAAATATGATAGATCTGATAGCTTCCCAGCCTATTAGCACACTTAAGCTGAATACGGTATATGAGCCTTGAAAACAGTTTTTTGTAAATATCTCAGACACGAAAGCTCCTGCGAGGCTTTTGATTATAACACAAATTATTGAGAAAAATTAAAGAAAAAAAAAAGAAAAACCGCATTGATGCGATGCTCCGTTAAAAAGTGCAGCATTAATGGATTTTGACGAAAATCTAATCAGCTCGTTACAGTGTCAAACAATACTTTACTAAAATACTAAAAAATAAATCCAGAAATTGGGATAACGATAAGATTTCTTTATTTAACATTCTTTATTTTAAAATCAATTTTTTTCTGACATTTTTGGTTTCTGAGATATAACACAAAGTTATATTTTTTCTCATAAAATGGCCCTTTTTTATTTGAGTTTTAAAATCAGCCTGAAATTTTCTTTAAAACAATGTATGACACTCGATGTTTTATTTTTTATATTGTTATTATTTTTTTATTCTTAGTCTTTTTTAGATATTTAATTTTTTTTAATTTTTTATTAAAATTTTCAATGAAAATGGCTTTAAAAAAATAAAAGAAATATGGATAATATAAAAATATAAAAAAAAGCAAAAAAATACATCATTTTACAGATAATTTTACGTCGATTTCGCAAATTAAGTAAAAAAATGATAATTCCAAAAGAAAAAATATGATTTTCTGTTATATCTCGGAAACTAAAAGTGACAGATAAAATGTAGACCAACAATTGCATTAAGCTTTCAAAACTTTACAAACAAGCCATCATATAAACCAAAAGTAAATTTTGAGAAATAAAAAAGTTGTAGGCCCCAATCCATCTCAAAACGCTCCCGTAGCGCAAAAACGGTTTGATATATAAAAATGCGGTTTTTACCAAAAATCCTCTCTTGGGATTTAAGACTGGGGGCTTAGTTTTCCCCTATCCTCCCTAGAAATAGCCATTCATGTACAGGGTGTCTCATTATATTTTTTCCCACCATTTTAGACCATTAATAATTGAAATTGTGTTCGAATTCGCGAAATTTTTACTTTTAAATTGCATCTTGACTTCATTCCTGATGCTTACCGTATTTGACAGGCGCTCAAATTTATAGTTTTTGTAAATTGGATGCTCCCATTGATATCTACTTGAAGTTAATGGATGCTCTTTATATTATTTAATTAATAGATTAGGCTTGGAATATACTTTCCAAAAATACCCCATATGTTGCAGTTTTGATAAATAGTTTCTGAAGTATTAGCGATAAATTTTTAAATGATAAAAAAATAACATTACCACTTTTGTGTTAATTTCAGTATCCTGTTGATACATGGGGCTAACATAATTCGGAATAAGGATACTAAAATTAACACAAGAGCGGTACTGTTATAATTGCTAATATCTCTAAACTATGGCTCTAAACTACGGCATATCGGGTATTTTTGGAAAATATGTTCCAAGCCTAATCTATTAATTAAATAATATAAGGAGCATCCAATTTACAAAAACTATAAATTTGAGCGCCTGTCAAATATGGTAAGCATCAGGAATAAAGTCAAGATGCAATTTAAAAGTAAAAATTTCGCGAATTCGAACACAATTTCTTGTATATTCCTATATCAATTATTAATGGTCTAAAAGGGTGGGAAAAAATATAATGAGACACCCTGTACAGCTTTTAAAACCGTAAATAAATATTTTTTTTAGACACCAAGTCAAATAACAGACACAAAATATGTACAAGCATAGAATGTCTAAAATCGGCTGCTAATTTCGGATATTCCATTGACTTTTCCAAGGATCCATGCGAAAATTTTTACCAATTTACCTGTGGAAAATGGTCTGAAGAACACATCAATCACGGATGGTAAATAAGTATTGGAAATCATGGAAATTCTGGCCCTTTTGGTTATACGAGGGCTGTGTTTTATATTTTGCATTGATCGAATGTCGTTACTTAAAAACTTAAAGCATTTTTCCTCGCAGTAACTACAAGTTACCAGGTAACCTCGTTACTCGTTTTCTGTTTTTCTTCGCTGAGTAACACTAACTATGACGTCACGAGTAACCACACAAGCAGCGCTCGGTATTTGCATCTCCGACGAGACGGATTTTTGGTGACGTGATTACAGATTAGTCTGAGCAAATTGGAATTAACGAACGATCCAGATCAAATCGATCAAATTTTTATAAATGGTTATAACCTTAAATATAACCAAAAATATTATGTTCATATTGCAACTCACGCCCAGCCATAATTTTCACAAAATTTTCCTGTGATGTCGAAAATTTATATAGCTTGTTGTCTTCAACATCAAATAATTCGATTTCAATCTTTTTACATAAAAAAATTATTTTTGTAAACAAAGTAAATACACAACATACGTCACAATCTCAGATTAATCTGTTTCGTCGATCAAAATGTACGGAGCAATCAGATTTACGTCCGACTAGTCTGAGCAGAATTACCAAACGATTCAGATCTACCTCCCCTAGATCTAGATGGAATTAACGAACGATTTCGATCAAAAAGATTAATCCGACGTAAATACCGAACGCAGCTTCAGTGTAACCAGCCTAGCACTCATTCAAGTTACTCAAAATGACGTCACGGTTACTTTGAGTAACCGCTGTATGACGTCAGACAGTCAGCTGTAGATGACATTTTCATTTGCGAATTGTTTGTTTTTCTTTTTACCAGCAAATTCCGAAATCCAAAAGATAATTAATTGCTGTAATTGATTTTTTTTAGAACTATCGCTTTCAGTTTTAGATACCTCTGGTGGTTGTGAGGCCCCTTTGGTGTTCTGTGGTAAGGCCGCAGTACCACAGAACACCAAGGGCAGTAAATTTTAAAGCTAGTTGCAGTTGAATTGATATAGTACCAAACTTCAAGGGATGTGCTTCATTTTCTACCGTTAACAAACATAATTCGTTGTTAATATATATATATTAAAATCAAACATTAAAGAAAAACGATTTAAACCTCAAAATATTTCAGCAACCACGTCTGCTAGGCTGGTTACTCTGTGTGGTCACTCGTGACGTCATAGTTAGTGTTATTCAGCGAAGAAAAACAAAAAACGAGTAACGAGATTACCTGATGGTAACTTGTAATGCAAAACTTAAAGGACAATCTTCGTAAAAGACACGTTGTATTCCCCCAGTCTCACCTAACTAGCTCAATCTAAGATTATTTTAATTTTAAAGCTACTTTTCTAAATCTATTTAAGGTATACAAGTTATTCGACATTCTCAACAATAAGTGAAAGAATATCAATCGAAATAATGAAGATATTAGCCTCAGGAAATGATGAAAAGGATCCTTTGCCCGTTACACAAGCTAAAGATTTTTTTCTTTCATGTTTGGACATGGGTAGGTGTTAGTTTCGTTCCATCATCGCGTGCAACAGTCATAAAACGGTACAAAAAATCCTTTTTGCGTTCCAGTTAGACCTTCTACTCTTATCGGACAGTCAGTTTTCCGTTCCATTAAGCCACTAACTGGTTTCGGACTCCTCTGAAATACAAGGATTGAAGACAGGCGCATTAGAAATTATTGCTATCTCTCTTTTCTTTGTTTGTGTTTACCATATATTGCACTGGAAAAATTGTATGTTAAACACACACATTTCTAGTTTACATCACCTGAGATAAAAATATACCATAAAATTACATTAAATTTACATTTGTCTGAGAAAATTCAAAAAACAGTGAATAACCTAAAATATTAACATTTTTGTCAAAATAAATTTAGTTTCACAACCAATTTTATTTTAACACTTGACAAAATGCCGGGTAAGCCACGTAAATATACAAATATTTTTTAAATTTCAAAAAAAATACTCTGCCAATATATGGGCCCCTAAGCTCACACTAGGTACTATAGTTATAGTGTACGTGCGAGCTAATAAAACTAAAAACTGAAATATATCTTAATCAACTCCAGACTAAATTACCTTTTGTTTGATATCACACAAGCCATGTATTGACTTAAACTCAGATTTTTGAAATGAACCTTTAAAAAAACAAAAACTAAAATGTATTTTGTTTAACTCCGGACTCAATTACCTTTCGTTTGATATCACACACGCCATATTTTTACGTAAACTCTAATTTTTTAAATCTACCCCCACCCTTTTTGATGAAAAAAAAACTAAAATGTATTTTTTTTAACTCTATACTCAATTACCTTTCGTTTCATATCACACACGCCATATTTTCACATAAACTCTAATTTTTGAAATCTTCCCCCACCCTTTTATTTGGCTTGTGTTCAGTGGATTTTGTTCATTTTTAAATGGGACCATCTCGACCCAAGAACCAGCCTAGGTACCAAATTTCATTAAAATCGGCCAAGCGGTTTTTGAGTTATGCGCGTTGGTCGTTACAGACAGACATACAGACATACAGACATACAGACATACAGACATACAGACATACAGACATACAGACATACAGACATACAGACATACAGACATACAGACATACAGACATACAGACATACAGACATACAGACATACAGACATACAGACATACAGACATACAGACATACAGACATACAGACATACAGACATACAGACATACAGACATACAGACATACAGACATACAGACATACAGACATACAGACATACAGACATACAGACATACAGACATACAGACATACAGACATACAGACATACAGACATACAGACATACAGACATACAGACATACAGACATACAGACATACAGACATACAGACATACAGACATACAGACATACAGACATACAGACATACAGACATACAGACATACAGACATACAGACATACAGACATACAGACATACAGACATACAGACATACAGACATACAGACATACAGACATACAGACATACAGACATACAGACATACAGACATACAGACATACAGACATACAGACATACAGACATACAGACATACAGACATACAGACATACAGACATACAGACATACAGACATACAGACATACAGACATACAGACATACAGACATACAGACATACAGACATACAGACATACAGACATACAGACATACAGACATACAGACATACAGACATACAGACATACAGACATACAGACATACAGACATACAGACATACAGACATACAGACATACAGACATACAGACATACAGACATACAGACATACAGACATACAGACATACAGACATACAGACATACAGACATACAGACATACAGACATACAGACATACAGACATACAGACATACAGACATACAGACATACAGACATACAGACATACAGACATACAGACATACAGACATACAGACATACAGACATACAGACATACAGACATACAGACATACAGACATACAGACATACAGACATACAGACATACAGACATACAGACATACAGACATACAGACATACAGACATACAGACATACAGACATACAGACATACAGACATACAGACATACAGACATACAGACATACAGACATACAGACATACAGACATACAGACATACAGACATACAGACATACAGACATACAGACATACAGACATACAGACATACAGACATACAGACATACAGACATACAGACATACAGACATACAGACATACAGACATACAGACATACAGACATACAGACATACAGACATACAGACATACAGACATACAGACATACAGACATACAGACATACAGACATACAGACATACAGACATACAGACATACAGACATACAGACATACAGACATACAGACATACAGACATACAGACATACAGACATACAGACATACAGACATACAGACATACAGACATACAGACATACAGACATACAGACATACAGACATACAGACATACAGACATACAGACATACAGACATACAGACATACAGACATACAGACATACAGACATACAGACATACAGACATACAGACATACAGACATACAGACATACAGACATACAGACATACAGACATACAGACATACAGACATACAGACATACAGACATACAGACATACAGACATACAGACATACAGACATACAGACATACAGACATACAGACATACAGACATACAGACATACAGACATACAGACATACAGACATACAGACATACAGACATACAGACATACAGACATACAGACATACAGACATACAGACATACAGACATACAGACATACAGACATACAGACATACAGACATACAGACATACAGACATACAGACATACAGACATACAGACATACAGACATACAGACATACAGACATACAGACATACAGACATACAGACATACAGACATACAGACATACAGACATACAGACATACAGACATACAGACATACAGACATACAGACATACAGACATACAGACATACAGACATACAGACATACAGACATACAGACATACAGACATACAGACATACAGACATACAGACATACAGACATACAGACATACAGACATACAGACATACAGACATACAGACATACAGACATACAGACATACAGACATACAGACATACAGACATACAGACATACAGACATACAGACATACAGACATACAGACATACAGACATACAGACATACAGACATACAGACATACAGACATACAGACATACAGACATACAGACATACAGACATACAGACATACAGACATACAGACATACAGACATACAGACATACAGACATACAGACATACAGACATACAGCAACTTTTTTTTTCTCGAAAAAATTAGGATCACCATAGCTCACACTACTATAGTATAGTATATGTGTGAGCTAAAATGTGCAACATCTGCAACATCGGTTGATACTTTTTTGCAAGAGCCTCTTAATTTTTATTACTACGGGACTGCGGATCGTGTAGGTATACCACATGGAAAAAAGCTATACTGACCATAGGGTAGCCTGCATAGAAAAAGAAAAACTAGTTTAGCAGGTGAATAGGAATAGAAACATCGCAGCGAATCCCGGTGACCTGTGAACTAAAAGTTAAAAGAAGAGGGATAACACCGGATGTGAAATTTTACACCAGATTTGGCGAAAGAAAAAACGACTTCGATTAAAATAAATAAATATACCTACCAAAGTACAAGCTACAAAATGTGATTTTTTTAACTTCTTAAAAGTATCACGATCTCTATTTCCTAAAAATTAATAAAATTACAAAAACTTTATGAATATTAAGGCTTTCTATAATATGTAGGTAATTTCACAAATATTTTGTAAAAATCAAATTACAAAATACAAATAAATAAATATTTAAATTTCACATAAAACTTGTGATGTGAAAATAAATATTTTTTCACAAGTTTTGCCCAAAAATATGTGCTATTTGCAAGTTCGTTTTAATTTTGGTATATTTAGTTTATTAGGCAGTCTGTATTGGTTTATAGTTTGTGAATATAAATTAAATTAATGTAATTTTATCTGCATTTTAAAGATCTAAAATTAAAAATATATTATGCTAATCCTATGTAATTGTCTAATCCTTTCTGTGTGCAACTTTAATTTCCTGCTCTCGAATTCATACGTTGCCTTCGATCTATCTTTACGCGAGACCAACAAACCTACCCTTTCATTTAGTCACGTGACTTTGAATTTAACTCTCTCGTATTTCATCACATGCCTGAAGTAAATCGAACAGCATTTGGTTTTTGGACAGTTATTTGGTCGTTCCATCTAACCAAAACCGTTTTAAAACAGTCCTCGTACTCCTCGTACTGCATTGCGCACGTTTTGGGATTTTTCGGACGGTTTTATGACTGTTGAACGGCCTGATGGAACACTGCTAGTGTATACAGGGTGTGGACTAGTGGTGGATCCAGGATTTCCTGGGAAGAGGGGCCAAAGTTGCAGCAAATACCAGTCTATTTAATTTTGTGGTTTTTCATAGGTTTGAGCTGTGAAATTTAGCGGCAAAAGGTGGTTGAAATGCAACGCGAAAAATTTTGAGAACTTAAGTTTTTGTTAACAAATATAAATAAGTGATGCGGCAAAATTAAAAAATTTCTTTGTTTAGAAGGGGGGTTTTCCCGGGCCCTCTGGATCCGCCCATGGTGTGGACGGTACGCTGCTGCACAACATTCCATTATTTTGTCATTAAAAACACTAAATATTTTTTCGAAATTTTTAGACACTGTAGATGAGCTTGGAGTTACCCCAATGTACAAATACCTGGAGAAAGTCAAACTTCCTATAGTACCGTCTTATTTTACCAAAAAGCCTTCAAATTTTGATTGGATCTTGAGTGAGGCTTTAGGAAAACAAATTTTTGCCATGGATATTTTGATTGGATTCACTGTCCAGCCCAATATTTTTAAAAGAAATGAAAACGTAATGTACTTAGGAACTATCTATCAACAATGTCCTTTACCGAGGTAGTACTTTATTTTTATTCCAGGTTTCTAACAATAATAAATCTAACAAGTGAAATTAAAGAGAGAAAAATAAGAAAAAAGTGGGCCGGGACTCGAACCCGGAATCTCTGACTCTGTACGGAAACGAACCATACCTAAATTTTCGGAAAACTTTCATCTATGCATATGTGCGATGTCTCAATACAAGAACGAGAAACTCTCAGGGTATTAACTTGACCAAGTCATCCAACTGATCTCTATTTTTCTTCTTTCCCACTGTCAAAGGTATGAAAACTCAAATTAGACGTAAAGTATTGTCACGAAGGGCGCGTAACATAAAGTCAAACCAATATTTCCCAAATAATTAAAAAGGAACTTAATAATTATTATTATTATATTTATTAACTTTTTGGGACAACCTATAAGTCGATATAAATCCATTGACGTCAATAACTATTATTGCAATTTGGCAGAAATAGTTTATAAATTCGCGGGCAATGCATATTTCCGGGCTTTTTTTCTGACAGGGACTCGGGAGAACTAAATACCGCGGGACGAGGCGTCGCTTCGCGGAACTAAAGTTTCGGTTTTTTTCTGACAGAGACTCGGGAGAACTAAATACCGCGGGGCGAGGCGTCGCCTCGCGGAACTAAAGTTTCGGCTTTTTTCCTTATAACGAACGTTAAGACTGGGTGAGTGCGGGCGGCCACATCGAGTGACGTAACCGACTGACGATAATTTGGGCGTGAACTGGGGATCCTAGATAACCAGCCGGCCGCAAATCCTGTTGTTTCCAGGTAAGTCCGGGTGTCGCCCCCATAGCCAACTCGCCAACCTTTGTTGTATCAGTGATCGGTTCTTAGTTTTATAATACTTCTTTTAACCCCCTACAGGTGTTATTTAATCTGCATCCCTTAGTTTTTAAACAAAGATCTCCGTCGGCTCGAATCGAACTAACTCCGTTAGATCGATTCGACCGGCGCGGTATCATTTAAACAAATTGTTAATAACGAATAGTATCGGGGTTGTAAGGTAGTGGCTGGTAATTAACGACCGGGCAATGCCTGTAACCAGCCCCGGCCCCCCTATTCGTGACAGTATCAACGTCTGAAAACATAAAATCACCTTTTCGTGTGTTAAATTTTTTTTCTGATCGCAATGGGCGATTGCCAATATAATTCTCAAACACTAAATTGCAAATAATACAAGGACCTAAAACTATAACAAGTGGAATTAAAGAAAGAAAAATAAGAAAAAAGTTTTCTGTCTTCGGCCGGGACTCGAACCCGGAATCTCTTGCTCTGTACGCAAACGTTCTTGAACCACCGAAGACAGAAATTTTTTTTCTTATTTTTCTTTCTTTAATTTCACTTGTTGTTTATTGTTTTAGGTCCTTGCATTATTTGCAATTTGGTATTTGAGAATAATAAATCTGTTATGTCTGTACTATTTTCTGTTTAGGTTATCTATAACTTTTTAATTGATATCCTAAGACTAGAGACCCTGTATGTATAACATATTCAAAAGAAATAGAGATGTGACAAACTTATGTCTTTATACACCGTAACAAGGCTTAGCTAGTCCATTTTCCCTCTTCGTTGTTTTGTCTGCGAGCAACAACGACTTAATCGCGATTAAACCCATAATCACGCTTACGGTGCATATGAGGGTTATCAAAGTCAAATTCAGTTAAGTCAAAATCCAAGTAGGGAAATATCTGTTCTCTAGTAATACTCTAGCCTTGTTTAGAGAGAAATGCACCCTTCGTCCTTGTGATTTGATAAGCGTCGAAATTTAAAAATAAACGATTTTTGACATATCTAATTTACTTGTGAGGGTGACAAGTTGTGACGGATAATGTCAACTTTAGTTTGGTTTAAGTATTGTAATCTATAATCTTTGGTTTAAGTTATAGATCTTTTTATTTTCGGCAGAAAATTAGTTTTTTTTTGGAGAAATCAAAAGGAACGCTTTAATTATCATCCCTCTGGTAAGTTAATATTCGACTGATATCAATAGTATAATTTTATTGTTGATTGTTTTAAAATTATAAGATTTAGAGGGGGTGACGGACAAACGTGTTTGGGTATCAGGGACTTGCACCATTCGATTTTAACGGAAGTTTAACGTTAAACGTCGTTTAAAAGGTCTTAAACTTTGTTTAATTTAACGCTCAATCTCGGTCCTTTAGTTGCAAGTTTAACTAATTTTTGAGGTTATGTTAAATTTGTGTTATAATTTTCTGGCGATATTTTTAAAGTTTTGATTTTTCTGGTAAAATAATAATTTGAAGCACTGGCAGCAAGTCGAGGGGCGAAGGGGCCTGGGCCCCTCACTTTTTAGGACCCAGTTTATTTTTGAATATTACCAGACCGACCTACAGTACCGGCCAAAAGTAGAGAAACCACCTAAAATTTTATATAAATCTGATCCTATACCAACTATAAAAGTGCTAAAAATGACCAATATTTCTACATTTTTGCTAATATTGATCATTTTTGCCAATTTTAAAAATTTATATGTAGACGATTTTTTTTGCAATTGTTATAAAATTTTCAGGACATAGAACACTTTTACGTCTTTTTCGAATGATACTTGCCATTATTGCGTAAAATTACACAGAAAAAAGTTTTATTTTAAGCTTTTTTTTAAACGTGGCAAAAAGGCATGAAATGATTTTGTATCGAAAATCGCCGAAACACGTGAACTGAGAACTGGATTCAAGTTTTCAAATGTATCACTTGTTCTTTTATAGTTGATATAGGATCAGATTTATATAAAATTTTAGGTGATTTCTCTACTTTTGGCCGGTACTGTATATACTCATATCTCGGGCGCCCCACATCAATAAAGCAAACACCGCGCCGTCGTTGATTTGAAGATTCTTGAATTTAAAGAAATTGCTAACTACGCAGAAAACCCGGAAAAAATATTTTAAAGATGGTATCCAACAATATTTTGGGGTTATAAACCGGCAGCGGTCCGTGTTCTTGAGAAAAAAGTATGGAATATGATATAAACATATATACAACATTGTTCCTAGATTGTTCATTTTGTCTTTAGTTTGGCTTCATTTACAGAACTCTGAATCCACCCTTTTAATTTTTATTTAGGAATGAAACTATGTTAGCAAACCGACATTTTTTATTAAAAAAAAATATCTAGGAACCATGTCTAAAGTGTGGCACAATTTGTAGGAGTAGATACGGCCAGAGTATCTAGAATAACTGCAAGAGTTTCTGAAGCCAATCAGTATCTAGAGTTCTGCAATATGCCATAAAATTTACAACAACAATAAAGTCATACAGACAGTGTATTATTTATTACTTTGAGTGCCCTCGTTAATGTATTTCTTCCATGTTTTCACTTATTTTTCTCCTGTTATTGTAAAAAATAACTGCAAAAAAAATTAAGATAAAACAAATGAACAAACAGAGAATGTGGGGTTACCGAAATAACAATACCAAAGTTGGTTAGTTGATATTTTAGAATGCGACGTTTGCAATATTTTCTTAAATTTCCGTTAGTTATCAGTTACATAATTTTTACACATGCAACATTAAACTTAAAATTAACGGAAGTTTAGCTAAAAGTCGCTTGACATGGAGCAATACACTTGCAGTTGCAGGCAAGATTAGTTTACCTGAGTGAGACATATTTGTTTGTTTATACAATAGATGTCATATCAGGCACCCTAATCTTGCATGAAACTGCAAGTCTATTGCTTCATATCAGGCGGCATTAACGAACCGTTTGCTTAAGAATGGTGCAAGTTTCTGTTAATGTTGCATGTGATTGATGTCACTCACCGCTGACAACATAAATTATTTTAGTTAAACGCCAATGAACTTGGCAAGAAAATAACAACCAAAAAATGTGAGTTTGAGTAACTTTGATTGGTTTGTCGCGTCTTTATTTCTTTATAATATGTCATACATACGGAGTCTCTACTCTCATATCTCTGGTCTTTACCTAAGACTAGAGTCCCTGTATGTTGACATATTTGGATATCCAAGGCCAACACAAAAATAGAGGCCACGACCCTGAAAAAATCAGCTGTTCTCCCGGGGCTGAATTTTACATTGGGTCTTATGGGAGGTCAGACGTTTTTTTATGATATTTTCAAATTGGCACTACAGATTTCCGCAAAATTTCACTGAAATATTCTCAGACACCATCCCGATATTCCACCAAAGGTTTGTAAGGAAGCAACATGAATAAAAGGTTAAAATCTTCAAGATTTAGCATTCCTTATTTTGAATTCAAATTACCCGCCATGTACCACATGCCAACTGTTATATTTGACATGTATTTGACTTTGTCATATGTGATTGTCACATTCGCTTCTGCTTTAAACTTCTGCCAGAATAAAGTAAAAACAATCTCAAAAACGGCTTTATTTAAAAACAATCAAATATCCATGAACCGTCATTTCAACTTCAATATTTTAAAGACAATCAGCTGTGTCGTAACGTGACCATCAAAAAAAAAATCAGCCCCGGATGTGACGTCAACAAAGTGGAGGATCGTGGCCCGTCCATTTTGATAGCCCTGGGATATCCTTATCTACATACATACAGGGACTCTACCTAAGACCAATTATACCGTGCACAGTACCCTCACGGATCACCTAGGTGATCCGTGGTACCGTGTCTTGGTGAGCCATAGATAACAGTTTAGTCATATATAAAGAATAGCTATTATGTAACCAAATATCGCTATTAAATTACTAACATGAGAAGACTCGATAGAGGTTTTGGCCAGCCAACAAATTAGTGAACGTCTGAATGATTTAGTTTTACTTTTTTAGTCCTCTTAAGTCAAATATAATAACTAAAAAGTTGACTAAATCTATAGTTCAAAAAGTAAATGAAATTAAGGAAAACATGAAAACTAAGAAAGATAAAAAAGAAATTATAAATAAAACTACTACATCTAAGCCAGAAGACAAAAGTAGTAAGAATGAGACATCTGAAGATGAGTACGAAAAAAGAATAAAGTTATTAAAAAATAAAATTAGGGGTAAAATGTTTAAATTTGCAATTAAAGAAGTTATGACGAATATTAGTTTAGAAATCCCAGATGAAAAGGATCTGGATATGGCGGCTGATATAGTAAATAGTTTTACGAATTATTTAGACGAAGTAAGTGCACCATTTTTCTATCCCATAAGGAAAAATGCTTAGAAAATAAAAGAAAATCACGTAGGCTCTAAATTTTTCAAAAGGTTTGATTTATTTTAGATAACGTCAAATTATACGTTACCAGACAGCGATATAAATGAGGAGGATACAAAATCCTACACGTTTGCAGAACTTCAAAAAGTTACAGAAAACAACGTCCAGAAACTTCCTCCCAAATTTTGGGAAAGCTACATTGAAGCTATTTTTGAAAGCACGAATGTCACAATAGATTTTGAAAAAGATATGCTTTACATTACAAATATCGAAATGGAGTATCTTTATGCGATTTTAAATTATGTCTTAGGTAAGAAAAATATCTATTTATTTGTTTGGTTACCAAATTTTTTTCAGAGTTTACCTTAGGCTTTCTTGACAAAACATAGATAGTTACTGTAAGGTAGAATATTTGTTTATTTTTTAGACTTACCTGAGAGTCATATCGAGCTATATTTTTGGTGGTCTACGGTATATTCTATGATAGCCAACACAGCTACATACGTTGTAGAATACATGACTAGTGTAGCTGCCGAATATTATAGTGATGACGATCCGAGATATGCCAGACCAAGGTAGATATTCAAATTCGATTATGCATCCAATAAATTTCCCAACAGATTTTAGTTAGGTATTCCTAGAATTTTTTTCCTTATAAAATACACATTATCTAACAAATTATTTATTCTTTTACTTAAGTTGTATTTAATGGACAACTTAAAATTAAAAAAATTGTTTTAAAATAACACTGGACTTGCAAATTTGACAAAAATAACAGGTATTTTAGGTGTTACAGAAGGGACATCAACGTTACAATAGGTAAAATGGTAAAAAATATCAAGGCAGATTATAAATACAACTATTTTCCAACTAATTCCAAAGGAAAAATTCAATGTCCTGATCTGTAAAACAGGGACAATTTCTGTAACATCGAAAAATAGCATTGCTGAACGGGATAAATCGTCAAATACCAAATTGCAAATAATGCAAGGACCTAAAACTATAAACAACAAGTGAAATTAAAGAAAGAAAAATAAGAAAAAAGTTTTTTGCTTCGGCCGGGGATCGAACCCGGGTCTCTTGCTATCTAGGCAAACATTCTTACCATTGAACCACCGAAGCCACACATAAATTTTTCGGAAAACTTCCACATATGCAGGCTGCGGTGTCTGAATACAAGAACGAGAAACTCTCAGGGTATTAACTCGACCAAGTCATCCAACTAATCTCTTTAATTCTTCTTTTCCCGTAATCGTGTTACAGATGAGACAATTTCTTTACATTTTAGCATTTTCCGGCCAAATATATGACACAACTAGTTTTTTAATTTTGTTCAAGATTTTAACGGTTTTATTTGATAATCCACGTTACCGAAAGGACAAAATTATTTGCCTCAAATCTATAAATTTTTATTGTTCAAACACAAAACCATATATTATCAATAATTCAAGAACTCTCCAATATTGTTCGTCGCGGACCTCTATAACCTACTACTTCTGTTGATACTAAAACTCTTAAGTTGCCACGTGGAATCAATTTTCTTTGCGGAAAAGTTACCGCCTGGGACAGATTTCTTGTGACAAGTTAGTTTATTTTTTATTTAATTTTTTATGGATAAAATATAACAAAAGCTATGTTTACCAATCTAGAAACTTAACATTTTTATAAAAGGGAACTTTCAGTTATTAGTTTCATCACAGTGACACGTTACCGCCGGGACATTTTCATGTTTCAAAATGTTTTTTCGTTGCTTTCTACTAATTAATTGACGACTTTAATTAGTTTACAATTCGTGTTCTTAATAATAAAATTTAAAAAGCTTAGATCAGCTTTCAATGAAAAAGTTTTTTCGTCTGTGACAAAAAAAAATATCATAACAAAAACATTTCATGTAAAAAAAAGCCAAGAACGCGAAAACGGTATTCCGTAAAAAGAATTGTTTAATACAAATTTCAAAATGAAAGGTTCTTAATAGTTTGGAAATGTGTTTTTATAGAAGTTCATGAAACTTGGAGGGGTTGTTAACTCTAACTATGAAGATCTACGACTGAGCAAAGTTTAAGATTCGTAGCGCATTCCGAAGTAGAGTTTTCGATAGGTCAAATATGGGCTGAAATGTTTCAAGAAAAGCTGGTACGGCAGTGCGAACTTGGCGAGGCACTGCCGTGACTAAGGTGTTCTATTCTAAAAAAAGTCCCTTAAAGCGAACTATGAGTGTGATATGTTGACGGTGACTATTTTTAGGGCTTTGGAGTGTTCTGACTTGGTAACTCAATATATGGGTCTAGCAGTGAGTTATGCATTTGCTGATAAATCGTTTGCTAACAAGACCCAACCTAAAGTAAGTATGTATTGTTGATTAAATAATAAGGTAACTCATAATGAGTGCTTTCTTACCTTCTTAACTAACGGAGAGAATTTTAATATAATAAATGGATTCATGACGAATCTAATACCTTTCTAACCCATTAGCACACTCTCAGTAAACTCCATGCTATATCAACCTTAAAAACAGTATTGTGTAAATATCTCCGAAACGGAAGCTCCTACCAAGTTTTTGGTTATAACACAAATTTTTGAAAAACATGTGCGCTATAATATTCCGGAAACCGCATATTGATGCGACGCTTCGTTAAAAAGTTAGCATTTTTTTAAAACTATTTACTTGTCAAAAACCTGTCATTAGCATTGATGCATTTCGACTAAAATCTAATCAGCTCGTTACAGTATCGAATACTATTTTACCTAAAAACTTCAGGAAAATCGGTTGAGCGGTTTAGGAGCTATCGTGTTACGGAGAGAGTTATATATACACACACACACACACACACAGACAAATACACAGGGTAGGTCAAGTCGTCAAAGTACAACCAAATAACACATTTTCGGCGTTATCTAAAAAAAATGTTTTCGTCGAAAACAATACCTTCTCTAGCCATTGCTGTGCGAGCTAGGAAGGTAACCTTCCTAGCTAGCCTATTAGCACACTTCAAATAAAGCCATAATAACATATTAACCTTGTTTTGTAAATATCTTAGAAACTAGTCTACTATATTCCGAAATCAGTGTATTGATACGATGCTCCGTTAAAAAGTTAGCAAAATCTAATCAGCTCGTAAGTGTCGTACACTATTTTACTTAAAAATTTTATGAAAATCGGTTCAGCTGTTTAGGAGAGCTCTCGTGTTACGGACAGAAATAATATACACACACACAGACACAAACACGAACAGACATTACCACGATATTGTTAGAATAGGTCAAAATACATCCAAATAACACATTTGTGGCGTTATCTCAAAAAAATATTTTTCGTCGAAAATAATACCTTCTCTAGCCATTGCTACGCGGGCTAGGAAGAAAACTAATTAAAAAAAATAAATCTTAACCCTCAAAAAACGTGAGTTGACATTTTTTGATACATTGTTTAGTCTAGAACCGTTTTCACTTATCGCAATGGGGTTTTTAAGTCTCTTCTTAAAAGTGCAAAGGAGATTTTTTCCAAATTTGCAAAACTCTTCCCATAAAAGTGTTATTCAAAACCCTTACAATTAGATTTTTGCCTACAATATTTAATATTTTTTTGCAATTCAGGGACTAAAAACGCATTTTAGTCCCTCATTTTAGGGACTAAAATAGTACTTTTTATCCCGGGGACTAAAATATTTTACTCCCGGGGACTAAAATATTTTAGTCCCTAGAACCGAATTCATGGTTTTTTCAAATTTTGTATTTTTGTATTTGGGAGCATCTAAAAATAGGCCTATACACTATCAAAATAAACTACCTAGCCTAATCTATACATTCCTTATTTGACATTATTATTGTTTGTTATATTGATATTCAAAATAGCGCCGCTAGAGCCAACTAAATGAATCAATGATCGTGGATCTGAATCGATTTCGCTTCGCTGTTGGTTGAGGTTGATGTTTTGCAGTGGAGATCCGAAAATTGCTGGTTCGGTGTGATCAGTGCTGCTGTCTTCGTTGATTGTGGGTTCTGGAAAATTGCATACTGTTACGGTACGTGATTGGCCTTGGCTTTTATGACTCTTGACATCTGTCCTCAAGTTTTGACTGAATATTTTATCCGCCACATTTTTTTTTGTTTTCGATTGATTGCTCAACATACCCTTCAGCAACGGTAGCACTTTTCCAACCACCGTGTCTTTTGAGCTGGTCAATTTTCGCTCCAGAATCTGCTAAAAGGGAAGCAGAGGTACGCCTGAAGCAGTGTCCTGTGTATGAAACGGCCTCTGGCAGGTTCAGGAAGGCAGCTATTTTTCGCGGGAAAAGCCCAAAAGTATTCTTTCCAACAGGTTGTGATGAACTTTGCCGTCTTTATAGCCAATGAAATATCTCGATATTGTCAAATTTGTTGGTCTCAGAGCCATGTAGGATTTACAGATTTTCACTACGTCTGTAGCGTTGCTTTCTTTGGAGTTCTTTACTATGAAGCATCGGTCAGTTTGATTTTTCGTGTTGCGAACTGTGACAACAAGATGAAAATCTTGGACTTGAACATCTTCATTCTGTAGCTGGCACAGTTCAACACCCCTGCATGCACCGGCAACTCCCATTATCAACGACACCTGGAAAAAAAAGATTTTTCAGTTTCTAAGTAGCAATACAATTTTTTGTACAAACTACGTAACCTGATAGCAACAAATGATATTTCGAATCAGTGATGTTAACATGGTTCAAAATAATGTAAAAACAGTTCACTTTACCTTGATCATCAAATATTCTTGATTTGGTGCTTCCTGGAGGAACTGCTGGATATGATCCATGTCCAGTATTCGAGACTTCTTTGGGCGGTAGCCATCCCCATTTCTTTTCAAAAATGCCTTCAATTTTGAATATTTGCCAATGTCCAAACTTTTTTCAACGATCAGCTTTGATTTAATCATTGAATAATGTGACCAAACCGTTGAAGCCTTCAAATTTTTCGCATGATGGAAGAAATATGCAAGAAGTACCTTCTCCTGTGTAACATCAGCAACATCCTTAGCTTGACACCAATCCAGGAAATGTTTGTATTGTTTTTCATATATTTTCTCCGATTTAGCGGGCAGCAGTGCCTTCACTGCCTCTGCGGCAGCTGTATCAATATCAATATCCATTTTTTTACTTTTGGGAACGCACTAGCAAATCGCAGAAATCTCCACGGAGTTGTTTGTATTTTAACAGTTATTTTATGGTACCTTGACAACACCCTGACAACCAAGTATTATCCAAGGCTATCTAAGAAATATCAACTGACTTAACGTCAGAGAATGAATGGTACTTTATTGGTTGTCACATTTTATAGGCCAATCAATAGTGCAGTGGAGATGACTTTCTTTTCGAAAAATTTAATTAAAAATTTGAATGAAACTATGCCCAGAATTGCAAAAAATAGTATATATACCACTTGACTAAAGTGTCTTTTTATCCCTCAGCGAATTGTACAAACATTTCGCCTCGGGATAAAAAGTATCACTTTAGTCCCTGGGTATATATTGTACTATTATTCCGATAGAATTCTGCATCACCTCTATAATCTATAATCACCTCTAGACTTAAAGGCTTCAGGAAATTTTTATTATTTTATAGTTTCGTTTTATATTAAATACTTTTACCATAAATGAGTTATTTCAAAACCCTTACGCGCTCATTATATGTCTTAACGGATTTTTTGATATTTTCTAGGTAGAAAAAATGATAAATGACATTAAGTACGCATTTGTCGAGCATGTGAAAAAAATTAAATGGATGGACAGTTACACGAAAAAAGTTACTTTAGACAAAAGCAAAGAAATGATGAGCTTTATTGGCTATCCCGATTGGTTGTTTAAAGAAGGAGCTTTAGAAAAGCGCTTTGAAGGGGTATAATAAGATTTCTAACAAATTAAAATAGAATAGTTAGTTACTAAACAGTTAGCTTATTTTTTCTCTACTATGGAATGCATATTGTCAATAAGTAGTAAACTGTGGAGTCGTGTGCAAAACTAAAGTGGATAACAGCAACAGTTAATATACTTACTTACTAAAATTAGGTTTTCTTTAAAAAAAATGCCGTATTACATGTGAATGCATAGCTTTAAGACCGCCATATCTATGAATTATTTCTATTTGGTTTTCAGTTAGAAATAAATGATACAACCTACCTCGATAACATGATGAACACTATAAAGCTTTTTACCGATGAAACTTTGACTAGTTTGAGACTGGTACACAAGAGAGACTGGAGTACCGAACCGATAAACGTCAATGCTTTTAATTCTTTTATGGATAACGCGATCAGTAAGTTGATGTTCTTAAACAGATCTTGAATTCAGTAAAAAAATCTAGGATAACTGATCTAAGAAATTAAACTAATAGCGGGTAGAGTGGTAACGTCACGAATCTCTCTCCGAGCACCCCGGGATTCTGGGTATCTATTCTGGATTTTGAACGATGTGACCATTTACATCACACGCTTTGACCAATAGCAAACTCTTTGTCGCGTGTTGTGCGAAATGACGTGTCTCGACCAATGGCATGGTCGCCCGCTTTTCAGAGTTAGTGAATTTTACGCGTTTGAACGATCCTCGAAGCTTGCGTAATGGAGGTCTTTTCGCCTAGCACGGGACGGCGCGGAGCTAATTTAAAGCTTACTATTGGTCAAAGCGTGTGATGTGAATGGTCACATAATTCAAGACCCAGAATAGATACCCTGAAGGCGAGCATTCGGAGCAAGGGTGAACATGATTTTTCACTTGATCGATATTTCGTGGGTTTTATAACCTTAACAAATAAAAAATATTGTTGGTTTATAATTTTTATATTTAAATTTTTTTGGTGTATTGGAGTATATGAATGTAAATTTTCTAGATGCAAAACGCGGAAAGCACTTACAAAAACACAAATACACCAAAGTTAGAAACAAATTAATCATATCTAATAAATGGGCTGGTAAATGTTTATGTTTATGTTTTGAAGTTGCTCCGTCAAAAGAGATGGAGCAATTCCGATCACCCGCTCGGAGATTTGCGGGCAATACTCGAGCACGAAAATATTTTTTAGAGTACTGCTCTTTTTAAGTCAAACGCGTGCATCCGTTTCAGAGCAATTTTCGAGCACTCCAAGGCAGTTTGCGAGCAAAGGCCGAAATCGCTATAAATAAATTTAAATTAGGTCATCGAAGAAATAACTTATATGTTCTCTGATTAGGTATTTGATTAGGTTTTAAAACTTTCTTATTTTTTTTAGATGTTCCCATAGGCATACTAAACTACCCAATGTACAATTTAGGCCTAGAGTAAGGACCTACTTATTAATGACATATTATTAGAAGATATTTGAGAAAAGAAACAAATTGACTTTACTGATGATGTGTTTATCTACGAAAAACTACGCAGAACGAACTTTTAGTCAACTTTTTAATCATAATAACTGAAAATATCTAATTTAATGTTCAAATACATACAGAGAGGATAACACCACTAGGAACATAGGGATCTTGTCGCCCAATTTACTAGGGTAGGGGTCTCGGAGCAGTACCTGTTCATTTAGGAACAGGTTTTGACTCGGAACAGGTTTTTCAAGTTGTTCGGTTCGGTCATTTAATTAGTTTATGGTTCGGTTTAAAAAAAAATTAAATCTGAACGATCCTCGTAAGAAATAATCGGCTGTCTACGAACAAAGAGAACAAAGTAAAGACCTTTAATGACCTTTTTTTTTTGGTCGTAACTTTTTGTCTGGGCCAAAGAAGATATATCAACAAGAAGCGAAATACTATCACTCAAAGTATTGTTCATATGGGAAACAAATATGTGACGTAACGTTTGGACCAAATGACACTAATGCAGTTATATTACACTGAGAAAAATTTTGCGTAACTGTGGTTTGTGGTGCATTTTTATTACACGAAGAAAAAAATCAAATGAAGAAGGACATTACACCTATATAATCATATAACTGTGGTCATAGAAAATCGACCCCTTATATTATTATATATTTTTATCGAGAAAAATCGGTTACGGACTTAAATAGAAAAAACAATAACTAAAAAACACACAATAATTATTCTAATATTTATAAAAATCTAAGTAATATTATATTGTTTAAAGATTCTTTCCGGCCATTTTAAATTTAAAAATTATGAGAAAAAGGAAAAAAAGGGGATTGACAATAAAACAAATTTTGTTACACTAGAAATTTTTATAAAACGTTTTGAATTTCCGTTATATGTTTTTATTGTTTTAGAAACCGGAACAAATCCAACCACAATTGGGAGAAAATACAATTAATAACTATTTACGTTACTAGACCTGTAATAGTTAATTACCTAACAAATGCAGAAAGTGACACTTTACCACACGCGACGGCAGTTCGAGTTTGGTCAAGCCGTTAAGGGTGGTAAAGACACTTTCCGCATGTGTAAGGTACAATATTTTACCTATGAGTACCTTTTTTTTTTAAAAATTGAATGTAGTTTATAAATAAACATGTCAAATTAGATCAAATTGAAATGTAAACAAATATTGAAGATGTCTTATTGATGCGTTGCTAAGGTTTCTAAGTGGTGCGCGTGCGGTAAAGTAATTACTTTACCGCACGCGAGTTTCCGATCGTGTACCGTACGTATTTTTTTTAAACCGGTATAAAACAGCACAAACACAACCAACATGTAAATAATAATTTTTTTAAAAAGAGATTAAACACTACAAACTACTACTCTGCAATTAATTCATGCTTAATTTTAAATGTCACTATATTTTAGATCATTTTTAAAAAAGGGACCGTAAAAATAGATTTTCCGGTCTCTCTGTTCTTTTTCCGTGCCTTTTGAAAACGGGACATTTTCCAAAAAGAAAAAAATATACGCAAAGTACTTGTTTTCCAGTCGTTTTAAAAAAATAATAATTACAGCTAAAATATGCAAAAAAATTGTGTTTATAATACAAATTCTTACTAATATAGAAATAAATTAGGTTGTCTCAGGCGGGGGCAATCGTCATTTTTTTCCAGAAAACTTCAAAAATAAGAGGCACATTCTGGTGTATTACACACCTACATGCAATTCTTTTATGTCAACTTAAAGAAAATTTCCCCTAGACACTAGAGAAATTGATGAGTCGGATAAAATGTTTTGGAGTCAGGCGCGGCTCATGCCGGTGGCGAGCTGAAGACGCACATTATAAATACCGATACAAACCTTATTCTCTTTTAAAACTCGTTACATCCTAGAACGCATAGAACATGCTAGACCAGTTGAAAGGGATAACAAATATATTTATAGGCCAAAGTGAAACATGCATACCTGTATACAGGACGTGGTTCCATTATACAAATAAACAAATAAGGTTACCATTCAAACAAAGTAAATTACAGGGATTCCTGACAATATTTTTGCTAGTAAAGTTTTGAATTTGTTTTTTTTTGTGTAAAACAAAAATTGCACAGTTTTTTCTTTAAGTGTAATAGTACTGAATTACTGTCATTCAAGTTTTGTCGCTTCTTGTTGATTTTGTCTGGGCGCCCTTTTTAGCATTACCGTGAGGCACGCTATGCTATTTTGACCAGTCCAGTTCGGATTAGGAGCAGAATTTTCGGAACAGGTTTTTCTGGAACCGGTTCAGTTTGTAGCTGTTCCTAAAAATAAGCTATTCCGCCCATCCCTACAATTTACAATCGATTGATAAGCACACGGGGAACTGTCTTTTAGCACAGTGTCAGACTTACACATTAAAATGAACTGCTAAGCACATCTCTACTCAAAGTTTCTTACTTTTAAAAAAGTTGAATAACGCACTATAGGCTAATATTTCTGTTGTTGAAAAATAATTATGGCACCTAGTGCCACACCCTGGCAGTGCCCACAACTAAAATACTGTTTTAGCGGGAAAGCGTACTTTCAACTAAAAAAACTGACTTAACCGTTTACTGTGGTGCAGACTAATATAATTTATTGTACGCGTTACGTGACACAAATGACTGCACGGAATAGAAAGAGATATACAAAGAGTGCTGCTTGCTTTCGATCGCTGTCTCAAAAATACATGGCATTATTAAATTGGGCATATTCTAGCGTATGTTCCTAGTGGGGTGGTTCTCTTATGTTCTATTGTAAGTTCTACAAGGGCTTATGTTTTTAGAGTACTCAACTATGGCTCGATAGGAGCAATAATCGGTCACGAGCTGACTCACGGATTTGACAACACCGGACGCAAACACGATAAATATGGCAACTACCGACAGTGGTGGTCCAATCAAACTAGCGAAACATTTGAAAATATGACCCAGTGTTTCATTAAGCAGTACGACAACTTCACTATAGATGGCGTTGATGGACACGTGAGTACATTTCAATTTATAGGTAAGCTAAACAATAATTTAAAAAACAATATAGGTACCTTAATGTTTGCAAATAGTCGACAAACAGATAGAAAAAAAATAAAAGATAGAGATGGATGATAGAAAAAATAAAAATCATTTGAATAATTTTTTTTAGGTTAATGGAAAAGCAACTCTTGGAGAAAACCTAGCGGACAATGGCGGACTCAATCAAGCCTTCACAGCCTACCGCCATTTTCTTAAAAAACACGGTACAGAACCCGGCCTACCAGGATTTGAGAATTTCACTAGCGATCAGATGTTTTTTATTGCTTACGGCAGTGTAAGTATATTAACTGTTGTTTTTGTCGACTTTGATTTTGCACACGAACCCACCTTTATTAAGTATTCCACAGTAGAGAAAAAATCACATTAAATTTTGGGTCACTTTTTTAGATATGGTGTGAATCCTCAACTCCAGAGGATTTAGAGGATCAGCTAGAGACTGACGAGCACTGTCCAAATTCTATCAGAGTTTTGGGCACTCTACAGAACTCTGAGGATTTTGCAAAGGCGTTTAAGTGCCCCAAAGGAAGCTTTATGAATCCTGAAACCAGTAAATGTCAGATTTGGTAAATAGGTTCTTGAATAAATGAAGGTAAATGTATATTCATTTCCCTGAATCATATTTCTTTTTCATAGTTTAAGGGAAGGAGTGAAAAGAAAATAACCACTTAAGTTATGGCGACGTTTCATATTATGATTTATAGTGATGAAAAAGTATCTGAGGGCACGGCAGTGCCTCGCCAAGTTCGCGCTACCGTACCATCTTTTCTTGAAAGATTTCAGCCCATATTTGACCTATCTAAAACTCTACTTCGGAATGAGCTACGAATCTCAAACTTTGCACAGTCGTAGATCTTCATAGAGTTAACACCCCCAAGTTCCATAAAGTAGTATAAGGAGTTACGAAATTTCAAAAAACGTCGAAATTGCCACTCACTGACTGCTATAAAGATGAAATTTGGTATAGTTGATGTTGTATTAAAGTGACACCGCGTCATCAAAACCTTGATGGGCGGGAAGGGAGTAGAGGGGTACATACAGTGGCACGCACTTCCTTTAATTTTTTTATTGATATTGATTCCTAAAATGAGGCACTGCCGAGGGGTCATCAGCTTTCAACAGTACTGTACAAATTTCACAACAGGACCCGACAGTACCACGACAGTACCCAACAGTACTCGACAGTACACGACAGGACCCAACAGTACCCGACAGTACACGACAGTACCCAACAGTACACGACAGGACCCAACAGTACTCGACAGTACACGACAGGACCCAACAGTACCCGACAGTACACGACAGTACCCAACAGTACTCGACAGTACACGACAGTACACGACAGTACCCAACAGTACGTAACAGTACTCAACAGTACACGATAGAACCCAACAGTACACGACAGTACTCGAGACAACCCGCTAACCCGAAACAGTGGCGTAGATGCGAAAAGACAGGATGACCTTTTTTTTTTTTTTTGGTCGCAAGATTTCTGAGCGCGGTGCGGTTCCCCAAATATGATGACCTTTTTTTTTTTGTTTTTTGCTCGCATGTTATTTGAGGGCGCGCTTTGTCCCTGTCGGACCCCCCCCCCCCCCAAGGCACGACGACAGTACTCAACAGGACCCAACAGTACTCGACAGTACACGACAGTACCCAACAGTACACCGACAGTACCCAACAGTACTCAACAGGACCCAACAGTACACGTCAGGACCCAAGTCCTGTTGGACGCTGTACAAAATTCTAGGGTGCCGATGACCCCTCGGGCACTGCACTAATTAGTCATTAGCTTACTATTTTACTTGCTTTTTATTGATGTCTTCTTCTAAACGATTTCATTAGAGAGGAACATATATACTATTATCTGGTTGTTACGAACATATTATTGATTTAGCAGGGCTTTGACGTTTTCTATTCGTTGTTGTGTTGTTTTGACTGTATGTCAAACAAATAATGACGGAGGTTTTCACAAAAAAAATTACCGTCTTTGCAACTAAATCAATATTTGCGCACATTTTAATATAATTTTGGATCCTCTTTTATGTTTCGGATCTTTATTTATCAGGTAAGTACCTATTTGATCTCTCCTTTAAAAGGTCGTAGTGTTTTATCCTTCGAACATTAAGCCCCGAGCGGCACACTGCATGTACAAAGTGAAACACTAATTTTTTAAGGCTTCTTTACTTAGATTTTGCCGCAGAATTTGGTTTACCATAGCTATGACGCGGTGCCACTTAAATAGAACATCAACTATAGACTGATAGAAATTCTAATTAACTCCCCTCCCCTGTACATGTAAAGTTATGTAAAATTAACATTGCCCACTTCCAGAGATGCTAGAGAGCTGAGCTTTGGCAGACTGATAGAAACTATGATCAAACTATAGGAAAAAATTAAAACACCCCAAAATTCTAATTTACTTCCCTCCGTTATAAGTTATGTAAAAGTAACACCGCCCACTTCCAGAAACGCTAGAGAGCTAAACTTTTGAAGACTGAAAGACACTATGATAAAACCAGAAACGAGTTTTTATTAGTTTATGATAAAACTATAGGAAAAAATTTAAAAACGCTAACATTTTAATTTACTTCCCTCTCCTATAAATGTAAATTTATATAAAAGTAACATTGCCCACTTCCAGAAACGCTAGAGAGCTGAGCTTTGGAAGGCTGATAGAAATTATGATAAAACCATGGGAAAAAATTTAGAAACCCCAAAATTTTTATTTACTCTCCTCCCCTATAATAAATGTAAAGTTATGTAAAAGTAACAGTACTGATAGGAACTATAGGAAAAAATTTAAAAACACGTACATTTTAATTTACTTCCCTCCCTTATACATGTAAAGTTATGTAAAACTAACATTGTCCACTTTCAAAAACGCTAGAGAGCTGAGCTTTGAAATGCTGATAGGAACTATGATAAAACCATGGGAAATATTTAAAAAGCCTCAAAATTTTAAGAAAGGCATTGCGAAAGTTTTGAACCATATTCCGCATATTTTACTACTTTAAAAATTAAATATTATCCAATTCCTTTAAAAAAGAAGTGATATCATAGCAAAAACATATTATGTAAAAAAGCCAAGTACCCCAAAATGGCATTCCGTAAAAAGAATTGAGATATGTATAAAGCCAAATTCTCCAATACTAGTTTTCAAATGTTTTTCCAAACTTGGCTATTACGGCTGTATATGACTCTTAGGTACAGTGCTAAATTGAACATAAAGAAGCTCTATTACTTGCTATTACAGCCAAGTTAAAAAAAAACATTTCCAAACTAGTTAGAACCTTTCATTTTGAAATTTGTATTGGAGAACTTGGCTTTACTTTTATCTCAATTCTTTTTACGTAATGCCATTTTCGCGTACTTGGCTATTTTTACATTAAATGATTTTGGTATGATAAATCATTACACAAAACGTCGCCATAAAATAAGTGGTTATTTTTCTTTTACTCCTTCCCCTAACTCATGAAAAAACAAACCACTTAAAAGGCTAACAAGAATATTGTATTTTATGTGCATTGGCGTAGCTAGCCTTGCTTTTCAGGGGGGGCCGTTGCCTCGGTCTATCTTGAACAAAAAGCAAATATAGTTTTTAAAGAGTCGTGTAAAGTGTGCAATGAATAAAAAAAAATACGCGCATTAAATGTTCTAATATTTTAATATAACAAATTTAATAATACATTTACCAACTTATTTATATGTATACACAGGAAGTATGTAATTCAGCAATTCTACAAAGAAAGTTTTATACGTCGCTGACTGAAAGCGTCTACCACACTGTCTAAGTCGACCTCAACATCTTTTTCTATGAATAACAATGACAAACCTCAGTGTCTCTCTTGAGTCATAGTTGTTCTAAGCCAATTAAAAACTCTCCTCATGGCAGAGAAAGACCTCTCGCAAGTTGCACTTGAAATTGGAAGAATACTCGCAACTTTAAAAAGTTGGTAGAGGTTTGGATAGGTGTTTTCTGCTATATGTTGTTTGATAGAATCATGACCAACAGTTTGATTTAACCGAAAAATACAATTCTTTAAAACGGTCATTTCTGCTCTTAGAGCAGAAGTATTAATATTAAAAATTCCCCGGTATTGCTCGACGAATTTGTTCCATTTAACGACGTGGGAAAACCTAATATGAAAATGGTTATGAAATTGTCACCAAAATCGGAAAATTTCCATAAGACACTAAACGCTAACCTCAAAAAAACTAAAAAGATTATTATATTTATTTTAGAAAAACAGTTTAAAAAGGTCTTTTATAACCTTACGACATCTACAACCCGATTTCGGAAACAGAGGGGCAAAGGTCGCTGTCTTTATTAAATGCGAAATTTAACTTACATTTCTATAATATTTTACAAGATGTCGCCAATATGTATGAAATATTCAATATGCATAATTATGTTTAAATTTAAAAAATATTTTCGGAAAATTGCATAAGTGCAGAAAAGTTACCGATAATTTAAAGAGAAAAAGCCTAATTCCGCAAGACAAGGGCTTTTTCCTGAAATGTAAACATTATCTGAATGATTTTAAATTTTAATGCACCTATTTTATTTGAATATTTCCCGAATAATAATAGAAAAGTATGTATTTTCAGCGTCATGTTTTTACTAGTAGGCCTAGGCCTGAGGGACTTCAGGGGGGGGGCAGGCCCCCCCCTGCCCCCCCCCCTAGCTACGCCAATGTTTATGTGTGATCTCTAATAATTTTTGTTAATTTTGTCTATGATTAAGCGTGATAATAGGTACCTATCAAAAATAGTGATTTTTGTGTGTGATATATGTATAAAAAAGGAATAGTTAAAACATTATCTAATAGGATTTAAAATCAGTTGATTGAGCCTGAATTTCAAAAAGTTTCCGATACCAAACATTTACTGTCCGTTTAAATATTAGTTCTAATGTTACATTTGTTAGACATTTAATGGGATCAGTTTCAGTTGTTTTGAAATAAAAATTACACAATACCGCCATAGAAAAAAAATTGAGATCTGTAAGACAAACTGACTCAATCCGAATCAGGAATCAAAAATGTCCATAAACGTCCAGTGGGTCAATTTATATGAAAAAACTAAAAAAAAAGGTTAGACAGAGTCATTCCGATTTTAATGATTTTTGGTACATTCACTTTATCGGGAATGATATAAAAATCCTAAATTTAAAAATGTTCTAACAAGTGGTTTTTGGTTAATTGATTTTTGAATATCAATCATCATCAAAACTGCCCGTTTGGCTTAAACTTCGATATCTCGAGAACTAGTTACACCAGGATAGTGATATATGGCTTGTTTAAAAGGTCCTTAAAATAGCTTTCGAACGAGGTATCACATGATTTAGTTTTTGCAAAAAACAAACGTTTTTCTTACTTAAATAATTTTTAAAAAAATTACTTGTTTTTTTATAAAAATTACATCATGTGATACATCATTCGAAAGGTATATTATTGTGTACCAAAAATTAATTAAAAAATGACTCTGATGACCCCGGATTCAGATTTAGCATCGAAAAAGACATAGGAATAACACGGTCTGTCTTACAGAAGAGGAAAGGTGCCTATTACCGCATAGGTTCCTAATATCGGATAGTCAATTATTTCCTAAACTACTGGTCCGATATACCTGCGTGTGCATGTATTGATGCTACACAAAGCTGTACAGATTCTACATAAATTACAGATTTCTGCGGCAACTTTTTATTTGCTGTTCAGCTGTTTACGTGAAATCATAGTGCACGAAAATTTTACTGCTGCTGATTATAGGCAATCTATTCTTAGAAGGTCAGACAAATTATTAATTTGATACACATCATTTGATTAAGCATATTGTAAGGTTTTATTTGATGTATAATTTATTAGGTTTAGTGGAGTTTTGTCTTTTCGAAAAGGTTGATGACCTCACATATAATGTATGCCCTAATATCGGACACTATGGGTTTCCCAATTTTGTTTTTTGTTTTAAGCGTTGACAAATTATTTTTGTATTGCAAAAATAATATGCTAGTGTATGGTTTTAACTGATTAAAAAGTATAATAAAAAAGCTCTAACTTTACTATGGGTCGCACATTTGCGATATTGGGACAACCTCCTATCCGATATTAGGACACCATTTTTAAAATGGTGATTTTTGTATTCCAAAATATAGTTTTATCTGTCTCAGAAAAGAATTAAGTTTGACATTTGGCATTTCAGAGTATTGAAAAAAATAGGTTACGTAATTGTTTGCCAACACGTACTTCTGATATATAGCTGAATTTTTTTTTATAGGCCAAAAGAAAAAAGTATCTGTAAATAGGCACCTTTCTTCTACCTTTTTTTTTGGAACAAAACCTTTTTTTTAGAGGCTTACCTAAGCTTTTGAAATTTTTTTATAAAGAATATGGTTAACTTTAGTTATGACATCACTTAAAATCGCCAAGTATTTAGTAGAAGTTAACAAAAAAATTTTGCGCCATAAAATATTGTTTTGGTAACGTGTTACTAGAGGTTTGTCAAGTTTTGAAATACTAATTGTATCCGCTTAAAAAATTATTTTTGGAAAAGTTGACTGTTTTCGAGTTATTAGCAAAAAACTATCAAAAAGCACGTTTAAGGGGGGGAACCACCGCCCTGCCAGGGTTAGGGGCGGCTGGTTCCCTTTCGTAAAATCTCAATGAACTTGTAAAAAGATTTTTTCTATAAGCGTGCGGAAAAGTCCACTTTTCCGCACGCATTTTAGTGTGGAAAGTGCCACTTTTCCGCACTAGTGCGGAAAAATATTTTTTCCCCACTAGTGCGGAAAAGTAAATTTGTTACGATTTTGAGGTGTTCTATAACATTTAGACCGTTCAAAATACATTTGTATCTTTCCTAGCACACGAAATATCCTAAAAATATTCAAATTGACTAAAATTCTGCTATATTTTCAATATTTTCGATAAAATAAAGTTTTCAGTAAAATAGGTTCAAATTATAAGTTTTAAACCGCCCCGGTATAAATATCGTCATTGTCAGTGTCAAACAACAATGAACACTAGTGGTTTTAGATTTGGCATCTTAAATCACCATAGCAACAAAGTACAAACAAACTGTCAAAACAAAGCCAATTTTGCAGATACAAGCGTCTTTTGAATTTTTCAAACAAAAAAATCAGATTTTCAATGGATTCTTCGGAACTACCCCAGTCAGTTCTAGAAGCCGCTAGAATGTGAATAATAATAATTGATTTGATTAAAACGTTTTGAATATAAATAATTTTCTGATTAATTTTTAGTTTTTTCCTCACGCTTATAGAAAAAATAGTGTACCTAACTCGTGCGGAAAGTGCCTCTTTTCCGCACGCGATTGCAGATGGCCAAACTCCGCTATCGCGTCGTTTGGCCATCTGCAATCGCGTGCGGAAAAGACACTTTAGTTAGGTAAACTACTATTTCCTACTTGCGTGCGTGCATTTGCGTGCGGAAAGTTGAACTTTCCGCACGCCGTGAATTTTAGGCCTAATTAGACTTATTGACCCATTTATAAACTCAATTAAATTAAAAATGAGGCCTAATTAGACTTATTGACCCATTTATAAACTCAATTAAATTAAAAATGAAAACAGAATTTGTTTTTTGCTGTTTTAATGTAAAAAATACCAAATATATTAAAATGTAAAACCAAGCTTTTTATGCAACTAGGAAAAATTTTGTACCTAACTCTTGCGGAAAGCGCCTTTTCCGCCCTTGAGGGCGTGCCCGAACTCCGCAAAGCGTCGTTCGGGCAACTGCCGTCGCGTGCGTAAAAGTATCACTTTCCGCACTAGTTAGGTAAATAACTATTTACAAGTTCATTGTCTATCCATACCAAGTGAACTATTATAGAGGATGGCCGGCGAATTATTATAGTTTTGTTCCAAAAGAAAAATTAATCCCGACATTTTTTTAGGGTTGTGTAATAGTTCTCACAGTGGCGCACCCAGAAATATGCCTTGAGGGGGATGGCCGAGGCCTAATGATGTCGTATTGTCTGCAATTTTTTCTTATTTATGAAAAATGTGGAAAAAATCTAAAAAAAACTTAGGCTTGGGGGGAGCCCGGGCCCGCCTCCCCCTCTGGGTGCGCCCCTGGTTCTCATGTTACATTGGTCAGACAGTAAATGGAAAGTGTCTTAATTTTTTTGAAATAAATGTTACAAGTATCTATAGCTTTTATAGTTTCTTAATTAAATGTTAAAATTTATCTGATTTTAAAGAGCGTTGAGTTGTTAATAGTTGATAGTTATGTTTAGGGCTGAAACCAAATTAAAAAAATCTACTTACAACCCTTTTTACATCTGTCTATATTTTTTATAAACCGCAAAATAATACAAAGCTACCTAAGGCCGGTGATTTACTTTTTGTCATGTTATTGGGGCGTCTATTTTCTCGTTTACGGGTTGTCCCAAATAATAAATTAAGAAAAATTTAATTTTTTGTAGTTTGAAGTTATTAAAAGCTATTTAAATAAATCAAAGCTAAAAAAAATTGACACAAGTAGGCACGTACAGCCATCCAAGCGCGGAATTGGGGTCCCATTAAATATAGTAAAAGCTCCGACCCCCTTCCCCTCAGGAACATGGTCCAAATCCCACAACACCCAGGAATATGTCTTGGAGGGGGCCCGAGACCTCATCATGTCGTATTTTATACTATTTTATCTTTTTATTCATGAAATATGTGGAAAATATCTAAAAAAATCTTAGGCTTGGAGGGGACCCGGGCCCCAGGGCCCCCCGGGGTGCGCTCATGCAAATCACGGTGGATAGAATAGATCGGTGTTCGGATCTTATCGAATTTTTCACGTCACTGGTGGTCCAGCTGATTTTTGTAAACAAAAGTTAGATATGATATGAACAACGGAACTAATAATATTTTTTGAAATTTTTGAAAACTTAGGCAATTTTCCCACTGTTTTCTAGTACATCCTTATAAATTTATAATTTTCTAGAGTTATTGTCGTTATTTTTTTTTAGCCCGCTTTATTTTTTATTACACAAAACTTAAACTATAAGTAAAACTGAATGTGATCGTTTAGTATCAAAGGTGAACCGAGGACTTGGGAAGTAAACAAAGATGTAGCGGATTATTTTTGAAGCTGAAACACAATATTTTCTTGAATTTTAATTTTTGTGTAAAGAGAAATGAAGCGGTCTAAAAAAAATAACGACTGGTATGTCTGAAAAATATTATTTTATAAAAACATACTAAAAAATAGTAGGAAAACTGCCTTAGTTTTTTAAAAATTCAAAAAATATTAGTTGTTCATATCATATCTAACTTTTGTTTACAAAAATCAGCTGGACCACCAGTGTCGTGAAAATTCGACATATATTTCTAAGATCCGAACACCGGTCTATTCTATCCACCGTGGGTCCAAATGGAGCCGCCATCTTGGATTTTTTCCTTTAATAGCCTTTTACTCAGAAAGTACTTGCTTTTGAGAAAATCTGTAGAGAGGAAATATAAAGTTCATATAAAGACCTCTCGAACGAGGTATCTGCTACCTAAGTAATACCGTTGCAAAGATACGTTCCTTGAAGCATACCTAATATGCTGAATTCTTGCACATTTTATTCGAAAGAAATAAATTTATTTATTTAACCAATTTTCTTAGAAACCAAGCTTGTTGTGGAAAAAAGTTGATATACTTTTTTGCAGAAAATAAAATTTTCATTTTAACTATGTATCACTTAGTAGGAATAGTTTTATTCCTAGCGGCCCAGTGGCATCCATGTATGTGGGTGATTTACAGAAATCATCGAAAATCTACTGAGTTTTTAGGTTTTTATCCAATTTGTTTAAAAACAAAGTCCTTTAGAAAAAAAGTTTTACATGCTTTAATTAGAAGATAAACTTTTCCTTACGATGATGTGTAACATAATTTAAAGATTATGGCGAACATTTAAATCTGGCCCTTAACTGGGATCAGTTTCAAAAATTACAAAAAAAACTATCTTTTAAATTTATTTTTGGCGTCCTTGAATATTGTAAGTCATACCGTTACCATGTTTATCTTAATACATAAATGGATCCATGAGGGATCTGATACCTTCCTAGCTAGCCTATTAGCACACTTTAAGTGAAGTCATGATAATATATCAACCTTGAAAACAGTTTTCTGTAAATTTCTCAGAAACTAAAGCTCCTACGAAGCTTTTGGTAATAATACAAATTGTTGACCAAAATCTAGTCTACCATATTCCGAAAACTATATATTGATACGATGCTCCGTTAAAAAGTTGCATTTTTAAAGTTTTTAATTGTCAAAAAGCTCTCATTAACATTAAAATCTAATCCGCTGGTAAGAGTGTCGATAAGGCCTTTTCCGGGCCTTATACAACTCAATGGTCGAACACTATTCCCAACTAACATTTATAGTAGCGGCTACATGTTCTAAAGGCTTTGCTACTTTCTTATAGTAGAAATGTGGTGATCGCAACCAAAATTTGTTACTTTTTAGTTCTAACTACTATTTAGTATCAGGAAATAGTAGATGTTTCGTAAAAACGACCCTCTAAACTACTTCATAGGATTGTTTCTTGATAGTCGATTCTGATAGTCTTCTCTACCACAATAGGACGTTGCTAAAGTTTTACTTTCTTTTTAGTCGTTATTTTGTAGTCGCCCTGACTTTTATATCCTACTTAATTACCACTAGAAAGTTAAGCTTCATTGGAGTCCCAAACAAGTGTATCCGACAACTACATTATAACTTTAATTTTTACCACAAAAGTTTGTGTCATCATAGTAACATCTGATGTAACAATGTAGACAAAATAACTTTTTGGATCAACTTTAAAGCCGCAACTACTTTCAAGTAACCTTTTCGACTATCAGGGAATATAGTTTGGGACGCCATGTTTTTATGTAAGAAAGAAACTTTAATATTTTTGTTGTCGTTTTATGAGCTCATATTAAAGAGCCATACTATTTTATAAACAAATTAGTTGAAGCTTACCAAAAATGCTCTTCTTAAGCACCATTTGTTCGAGTTAACTGTCGATTATGAAAACAACCTCCAAAATCACAACACAAAAATTCCATCAGCTACCAGAAAACTGCTCAATTTTACGGGCGCACCGGTTTTTTGCAATATATATAATGCATGTTATACAAAAAACTTTGCGTCGCACTCGAATTTTGATCCTCTGCTCGTAAATTCTCACACTTTTGGATAACATAGTTCATATTATAACCATAACCAAACAAAAAAACTAAGCGAGTCTGTTTACTGTTGTGTCCACCATATTGTGTAACAATTCTACCAAAAAGAAACGATTATATTATTTGCAACTACATCGCAACTTTTATGCCATTACGGAAAAAAAATAGCCTCTACGACGTAGTAGATACCTGGCTACGACGTCGTAGTGTAGTTGTTACTACAGTGACTTTAAACACTTGGCCAAGTAGTTATAACCAGAAATTGGTTCCCCACTTAGGGAATTATAACGTCGCTGTATGGTATACTGAGACGTAGCGGGAGTACGTTGCGGTTACTTTTAAGAAATTCTTTCTAGTTGGGGTTTCGTCGTTACAACTTTAATTGTTTGTTGGGTTTTACCTGAAAATTTTATGAACATCGATTTAGCGGTTTAGGAGCTATCGTGCTACGGATAGAAATAATATACACACAGACCGACATCACGACGATATTGCTAGGATAGGTCAAAATTAACCCAAATAACACATTTTCGGCGTTATCTCAAAAAAAAAATTTTTCGTCGAAAATAATACCTTCTCTAGCCATTACTAGGCGGGCTAGGAAGGTAAAAATATTCCTATTTTGGGACACCCTATGAAAAAGATCGTTGGGCATTATTGTTGGTCCCAATAAAAAAAATTGGTGGGTATGTATAGAAAATAATTATATCTAATTATTATTTTGTATTTTTGTGGGGCACACGCACACAATATTACTGCACACACAGGAAATTGAAATGAATACTGGGCGCGTGTAGGCGTACGGGATAGGGGGTGGGTGGGCGTCGGGGGTGAAATTTAATTGAATTGTGACTGGAATTGATCTTTTGAAGGGTTTACATTTTAGAGAATTGCGACGGGCATCAAAATACCGCCAGAAATGTATTTTGTGTATTAAGCTCCATAAGGCAAACATGTTCAAACTAAAATTTGTATTCTACAGTACGATGTAACTATACAGAGTGTGTTTTTTAAACGTTACAGAGGCTTTTTCGAGTATTTTCTCATACACTTTTGAAAAACCCTTGAACAAGTGGATTTCGCCACTTTTTGGCTAACTTAAAATTTTGATGGAAACCAGTGGGTGGGCAAGCCCCCCCCCTTACCGTTGCTTGGATTTTTAAAGATATTTTTCACATATTTCATGAATACAAACATAAAATAGCATAAAATACTTGGGCCCCCTCTCCACCCCGAAAACTGACTTGACCCCCCCAAACTTTTTTCTAAATACGCAAAGGGCCAGATGGAATTTACAGTCCCTGATACTGACAGAAACCTTCGAGGGGTAAACTTTACCTCTCAATCAACTCTGCTGTCCAAAGCAAAATGGGAGTAGCTGCAAAAATTAATTTATTGGCATTTTGGACTTCTAGTCGATTAATTAGTCTCCTCAAAACTTAAAAACCATATACACTTATTGTAGATTTCAAAATGACAGTGTTACATTTAATCGCAACTTCAAAATTTTTCCTTTAAAAAGGCTTATATGAGTTTCGCGTAAAATGCAGTTACAACTATTTCGTTTTCGACGGCAGAACTTGACCTTCGAAAACCAAAGAACACAGAAATTGGTTTGGATGCGTTATGGCGACCGATACCTTACGGATGCCGCAGCTATCCGTTCCAAATAGCGTATTGGAAGTCCCGTAACCATTCTGCACATGCGTAATTCGAGACTGATACTGATACGGGCAAATAAAAGAGATAATTTTTTACCCTTTTAGTAGAAGTAATGGTGGGGAGACCATTTTTGGTCTAGCGACTAGGCACACGGCGCACCCTTTTCGCAAACCCCGATTTGTCCGTACACGATATACCAAACTGATGCACGTGCCCCTTAGGATGTAAGTTTTTCTTTCTTTAAGAGGACTTAATTTTGCCTGACTCCTCTTTGTCGAGGGGAGGGATCTTTATACTGCGTAGCAAGTGTACACAGTGGACCTACGCTTTTACACCTCTTCCAAAAGGTGGTCCTGCTACATGTTAGAGTTGCATCTATCTAACATCACTATTGTCTCAACAGAATTTGGTTATAGACGATAGACTTTCTTCCTTTTCAGCGCAACAGTCGCGGTCGTCGTGAGTTTACTGTTAAGAGATTTTTGCTGACTGCGTCCTGGCTCCAATTCTGGCAGGCTCCTGGGTTAGTAATCCTGGCTCTTCGGTTGTTGCCTCCTGGACCACACCTGCTTCTATTCTCGATTGAACAAGGTCAACTTATGTTTTTGTGTGCATGTGTATCGCACATCATTTCGATGTCGACTGTTGAACGCTGAAAAGGAAGTGCGCGGCAGGGTTACGTGACATTTTTTTTCTTTGTACTTCGTTGTTTGAGACGCGAACCTGGTACCTTCTGCATGTAAAGCCGACGACCATACCACTGGACTACCCTGCCGCACATTTTTGACCCTATTACTTGTTTTGAAGGTTTTTTGAATGTCTTTGCACCTATGTAAAAAATTCAAAAATCCATTGATTCGTTTTTGAGATATTTGCCTCCAAATTTTCAAATTTAATATGGAGCGTAAAAAAAAATAAGAGAAATATTTTTAAAAAAATTTGAAATAAGAGTGACTGCAAAATTTTCCTCGATAAAAGGTAATGCGATGTGTTTCGGGATTTTTTTAGTTTTTTCTTGGAAATGTACACAAAAACATTTTTCTATCGCTCCATATATCGTATGGAGGCAAATATCTTAAAAACTGAACAATAGACCTTCAAACAAAATATCACTCGAACCAGTTTCCCTATTCAAAATACAGAGGTAAGTTTAAGGAGGTGCAAAAAATTTAAGAAAAACCAAAATGTGAAAAAACCATTGATTTTGTATAAACGGGCGATAAATTTCGAAAAAACCTCCATTACCTTTAAAAAAATCTGTATATGAAACTTTGAATTAAAAGTGTTTTTTACAACAATTGCATCTTGCATCGAGTTGCAACTACAGTTGCGAAAAAAATCACATTTGAGTAAATGTTGAGAAAACGTCATTTTTATTTATTTTATTCGTATCTTTTAAATATCTCAAAAAACGTGCTTTGTGTGGCAGCTTAAATAATATTGTGCATACCCATGCATTCTCACACGCGCTGCTTAAAGCCAGGACCCCCATTTAATTCTTAATGTTCCTTTTTTGAGTAGACAGGATTTCGGGTACTGCGCATGTGTGGTGGTTTTGAAACATAATCCCTTACAACGCTATAATAATTGGCAATTTTCAAAAATGTATAGTTATGTCTGTTGATTGGGTGAAAATTTATCTAATTGGGGGTTAAAATTGTAGATTTTCTAAAATTAATAATTGTGCAGATTTATTGTGGACACCATGAACAGTGGTTAATGGCATCTATAAACCACTCTTAATTTTATTAACAAAGAAAAAAACAATTGCATATGATACCGTTCCAGTAGAAAAATTATGGACAGTTTTAGAGCAAACTAATATCAATCATACATACATAAAAGCGATAAAAGAACTATACAAAGGGTCAAAATCTACAATTAAAATTGGAAATCGACTTTCAAAAGAATTCCTGGTAACAAAAGGCTTAAGACAGGGATGTTGTATCTCTCCAACTCTTTTTAAAATATATATCGCAGTAGCTCTAAAAAACTGGAAACGTAAAGTGCACGGCATGGGAATACAACTTAACGACCGATTTACCCTATACAGACTACAGTTTGCTGACGACCAAGTAATTGTGGCTAATGATAAAGAAGACATGGAGTATATGATAAGAAAGTTAACAGAAGAATACCAAAAGTGGGGATTAACAGTGAACGTGGACAAGACACAGTACTTACGTATTGGAAACGAATCCAGTGAGTACTAGAAAATGGACAAACAATATCTCCATGCAATGAGTATGTATACTTGGGTGTCACATTTGATAAGACAGGAACAGACTGTAAAGAATTGGACAAAAGAATAGTAAAAGCAAAAAAAGTTATTGGATGTCTTAACAGTATTTTATGGAGCAGAGAGATCAAAAGAATGTAAAATTTAACATATATGAAACAATGGTCGAAAGCACGCTGTTGTATGGAATAGAGACTTGTCGCGTAACAGAAAAATACAAAACAAAAATGGAAAGTGTCGAAATGGATGCAATAAGAAAATCAATGAGAATATCTAGAATAGATCACATAAGAAATGAGATCATAAAAGAAAGAATGGGAATCGAGGGAAGCATGACGGATGACATCACTAAAAGGCAACTGATATGTTATGGCCATGTACAACGGATGAACGACGAAAGATTACCAAAGCAGGTCCTAGAATGGCAACCAATAGGGCGCAGAAAAAGAGGGCGTCCTAAACTAGAATGGCAACAGTCAATCCAAAGATCAATGAGTCAAAAGAATCTGACAGAGGATGATTGTCAGGATCGAAGGAGGTGGAGAATAGGCGTCGGACAACGTAGAAAAACGTTCTAAACCGCCATAATAGTAATAGTAAAAACAATTGCTAACCTATGGTATAGCCCTTCCTTCTCCCGGACATTTTTCCACAAACCGCACATGTTTTACGTAAATTAGTTTCCCTTTTTTACAGAAAAATAATTTTAAACAACAAACGCAAAACACCGCAAAATGTAAATAAACAACAAATATGGCGTCCACACACACAGCAGCTGTGTGTCTATGTCACAAAACACATGTATGTACTATTAAAAATTCGCGTCTGCTTCTTCACTTTTCTATTTTGTGAACATTTATTTATGCTTTGTTTCTATCATAGACCTATCAATCACGCATACAGTTTTTGGGGATATTTTGACACCCGTCTTAGGGTTTAAACAATATGACTGTCAATTTTAACTTTCCAAGGGTTGCATTGATAGTATTTGAAAATTAATATGCCTTTCGTGACTTTTGTGTTTGTAGAATTTGAAAAACTACAAATCGGTTTTTCAATTGTCTCTCTTTTTTTTTGTAAATAGGCCCCAAGTTAATTAGGGCAGGCAATGATTGAAGGGGTCATGACAAATAAATTTAACGGATTTTTGTTTGAAACCACCCTCTCAACCCTTTATCAATCAACACTAATAAATACTCCCAACAGTTTTAAATTTTAAAACATCGATTAAAAAAAAGATTGATATAATTATTTTTCAGGGCACTTTTTTAAGAATAAACGATTTTTAAAAAATAAGTTTGTTTCCAAAACATTTTTTTTTCAAAAACAGTTTGACCAAACCATAAGTTTTTTATATTTTTTTATTTTGTTTTGATATTTTATTTAATTTATGAATATATTTAATGACGCAACTAAAATTAAAGTAAAGCTAACTTTACAAAACTGCATCCAGGGGCGGATGTAGGAATTTTGGGGGGGGGGGGGGGGGGGGGGGTTCGGTTCGGGGGGGGGGGGAAATATCATAATAAAGATTGCATAAAACTATCTTGCATAGTGACCGGGAGTGTATACTTTGTGTCAAAACTAAATATAGTTTGAGATTTAGGGGAAAATTTCCCCTTTTTCCCCTCCCGTAAATCCGCGCCTGCTGCATTTGTTATTCAGTAGCGCACCCAGGAATATGTTTTGGGGGAGGGGCCGAGACCCCATATTGCCGTATTTTGTGCTATTTTCAAGAAATATGTGGAAAATATCTAAAAAATCCTTAGGCTTGAAGGGGGGGGCCGGGCCCCGAGGCCCCCCTGGGAGCAGCCCATGTGTTATTAAGCAAAATATAAAGGAAGCCATACCGATCATGATTCATATGTGAGTGGGCCTTACAGCCCTTCCACTGCGACCACCAGTGGGTCTATTGTGGCTCACTTTTGAGTGGTTTCTCACCACTGTATGCCTACTCCTCCAAAAAGGCCGGCTATCAGTTTGGGTGAGACACTGTTCAGATCTTCTGAGTCGATCTGAGGTTTACCGAAAGTATTCTGACGTAAACGTGCAATAGCCGGACATTCGCACAGTACATGTCTGACTGTTTCGTCATCCTCCATACAGAGTCTATATTCGGTCTCTTCTGTTAGTCCCATTCTGTGCATGGGTACTCTCAGTCGACAGTGACCCGTAAAAAGACCAGTCACTATACGTATCTCCTGTCTGGTAAGTCCAATAATGTTCCTGGCTCTGTTTCTACAAGGTCCTTTAATGAACTCTTTAGAGTGAGCCAGTTCTGGTATATTTATCCAGTGTTGTTGGAAGCTATTCTCCATTCATTTTAATATGGTTGATTTAGCAGCATTGTATGATATCCCCAGGGCTGGCTCGGGGCCGAAAAAAAAAGCCATACCAAAGAAACCGAGCAAAACCGAACCTGTCTTGTTGCTTAATCGTTAAAAATGCGTATCAAAGCCCTAATTCTGAAACGTCGTAACCCACAAAAAAATGAAAATTCATATTTTTGCGTCAAAGGTTAGTAGTAATGATGCATAGCTATATGCTGCTAAATCCTCGCAACAAAAAAAAATATATAAAATGGTCATTCCCGCTATTTCTTATAAGTCGCATAATGCTTACGCTGTGTAATTTGTTCAAACTTTTCTTATTCCTGTAAAATTTTGTTGAGTTGGGTTAAGGGGCCTACAGACACGCGAGCATTTCTTGAGATTAGTACGCGCGAATTAATCTCTGCATACATGTACGTTTAGTGAAATTGCCTACACACACGAAGACAAAATTAAACGTTCTAAACATAAACACGATATTATCAATGCGTTTTGCCTAGACACCAAAAGATTTGCTCGCGTACATCGTGCGCGCGAACAAATCTTCGAGAGATATTTTAAGGGGCCTACAGACACGCGAGCATTTCTTGAGATTAGTACGCGAACTAATCTCTGCATACATGTATGTTTGGTGGAATTGCCTACACACACGAAGACAAAATTAAACGTTCTAAACATAAACACGATATTATCAATGCGTTTTGCCTAGACACCGAGAGATTTGCTCGCGTACATCGTGCGCGCGAACAAATCTTCGAGAGATATTTTAAGGGGCCTACAGACACGCGAGCATTTCTTGAGATTAGTACGCGAACTAATCTCTGCATACATGTATGTTTGGTGGAATTGCCTACACACGCAAAGACAAAATTAAACGTTCTAAACTTAAACACGATATTATCAATGCGTTTTGCCTAGACACCGAGAGATTTGCTCGCGTACATCAAGCGCGCGAACAAATCTTCGAGAGATATTTTAGGCGGATATTGTCTACACACGAAGAGATTAGTATGCGCAAACTTGTACGCGCGTACTAATCTCTAGAAATGTTCGCGTGTCTGTAGGCCCCTTTACGACGTTTCAGAATTAGGGTGACGGTATACTGTTCTTCGTTGCGAATGCCCCAAAAAAGCTTACCTTAGTTGACTTAATGCTTGATGCGATTTCGTTTTCATTTTATACTGAAGTATAATAAAACTACTAGAATAAATGTAAATATGTATTCCGATAAGCTTGCCACTAAAAGGCCCTCAATACATTTGACAATTGTTTTAATAATTGCCAAATGTATCGAGGGCCTCTACTTGCCACCAGCATACCAGGACATCGAACATATACAGGGTGTCTTAATTGCCATGGGTCACTATTGCTATCTCGGTAACTACCCAGGTAGCAAGGGGTCATCAAATGACGTCTTTTTTTCGTCGAAAAGTGGTCATTTGGATGACCAGCAGGTCATCTACCAAAAAATGTTGTCTTTAAGGCGTCAGTTACTTGACTTCTTTTCGTAGTGTAGTTTTTGACGTCTGAAAAACGTCATATATTGGTCACTACCCACACTTTGTCCAAGGGACATACACTCATACTTACATAGATGGTGCCCCAGTCAGGACTTGACCGGATTTATACGGAATGTGGGGGTACGTATGTAAAATAAATAAAATATTAAATCAAGACAAACTTCGAGGCTTCTTTCGCTTCAAGGTGGAGATGTGTAAGTCTAGGTATAGGTCTATTTTGATCTGTACCTCACAGACGAACACCGCTGTACCTGTTTCAGTACTTCCAGGTCTAAGTGACAGAAGAGTCACCTTCTGTGTCTAAGGTTCCTTCAGTGTTCTCAACTGCAGGGAATATTTCATATATTCAGACGAGTTTTAAAAAATTCATAAATAGGTTTGTGTCTGGGTGTGTGTCTGATGTTCTGATTTGGTCCCAAATACGTCATATTGCTGACGTCTTTAAAACGCCTAAAAATTACGTCATTTTGGGTGTGTCCTTTGAACATCATTTAAAGGTCATTTACACGTCAGGTTAGAGACGTCAATGACCTGTTTTTGACGTTTCGGTTCGGTTTCGGTTCGGTTCGGTTCGGTTCGGTTCGGTTCGGTTTGAAAAACGTGACCTTGCTACCTGGGTATAAGAACTACAAAGTTGTTTAAATCAGATAAAATGAGCAGTTTTTGGGGTGCATCAAAAATCTGGTTTTACAGAAAATATTCTCTTGGTGAATAGGAAGAGTAAGACTTACTCTGAGGGAAAGCACAAATTATTTTACTTCAAAGCAATTTGCTTTGATCTAAGGCATTTTTTTTTACCGTGCAGGAATCTACATTTAAGCACCATTACTACAGATGCTGCGTTTAATGAAAGAAGCAACACACTTAGTATGGATATATACTAGACTACCTTGAATAATTTAAGAGGGGAAGCCATCCACTCACAATTCTCGTGGAGGCGGTTCATGTCCCCTTAAGTTGGAATCATATGGAAAACTTTTTTATTAATAATTTTAGGAAAAAATGTTACTCTTCATAAAAAGTTCTGCATTATCTAAAACCTAGAATACAGTCATTAAATATAAAAAAATTTCAGTGGTATTCGAGGTTTGTCAAAAAATATGAGTTTTGCTCAAGAGTAAGGTACCTTTAAATTTGACAATATCGAAAAATGTTACTAAAAAAAGTTGATGAGAATAAAAAATTACGTTTAAATATGCAAGTACATCAATTTAAATTAAAACTTCAGATTATTTTATTTTTTGCTAATATTTCTATTTTGAATGAACATGTATCTCTTGCGATTACGAAACACATGACAACCTTTTAGTTTTTCGATGTTCTCTAATAATTTTGCAATTAAAACGCGTAATAAGTGCATATTGTCAAATTTAAAAATACTTTACTCTTGAGTTAAACTCATATTTTTTGACAAACCTTGTATACCACTGAAAAAATTTGATATTTGATGATTGTATTCTGGGTTTTAGATAATGCAGAACTTTTTATGAGGAATAACTTTTTCAGCTTTAAAAATAAGTTATAAAAGAAGACATGTACGACTACAAAATTCAGGAAATTACAAAACAAAATATTTATTGCCACACCTTCCAATTATTTAAATGCCTATAAAATGTGCGCCACTGATGTTAAGGGGGCGTCTTACACATCGTTAGAGAGGACTTTTTGGCAGCCTTAATAATTAATATTTAGTTGTTTTCCGCCAAGTTAAAAGTTTGGTTAAGAAAATACTCTCAGAGGGCACTTTTGGGAGAGGGGGGGGGTGAATGGGGAATTATCGCACTCGATTATAGCACAAGATCCACAAGAAAGGTACTTTTGTGATTATAGTTACGATTTATTTGAATTATTATTCTTTGTTCTAAAAAGTGGGAGGTCCTTAGCGCTGCCGGCCGACTTTAAAGTCGCATTTTGATGTCGGGCTAAGTGGCGCTCTTTTTATTGCTGCAAAACAATGCTGCAACCATCATCCTAGACAGGAATAAACAATACTGAACAAAAACAGAAATTACTAGACCAGACCGAAATAGCAATTCGAAATGATAGGTAGCTTATTCAACTGACTTAGTTTTCTTAGTTTTATTGGTCGTTCAGGTATAATAGGCCTGAAATTGAGAGTCACCTTTGACTGTGAGGCATTTTGAGAAACAAGAGGAAGCAACATTCTTGATATAGAAGACTGAAAATTATAGAGTCAAAGACTAACTAGGGGAAGTGTACTTAAAATGGGATACTTAAGCTTTAAAAATTTATACAAAAAAAAGTTTTGACGTTATTGGTTTAAAACATTATGCTGTTGATGAAATATTGTTTTTTGTTTGTTATAGTTCATTTGTAATGCTTTAAATACTTAAAAATAATTTGTTAATTTGAAAAATCTAGACCACTGTAGTTTCCCATTTTACCCTAATTGTGCAGGTAATATGGGAAATACTAATAAGGTAAAATGGGATATAAAATTAATATTGAAAATACAAAAAAAAACCTGGTTTAATGAAAAATGTTAAAAATTACGACAGAAAAATAAAACGAAAATGAGATATAAATTGTTTAAAAAAATGATCTAGGAATCTTAACAATAATATGCTCTTTATTCTTAATATGGCACAAAGATAGGTATAACTAAAACAAATTATTTCTTGGTTAAATAATAACCTAATAATAACCAGTAAAATAATTCCAATAATGCTTATTATAAAAAAAGACACAGACTTAACGAAAACAAAAAAAAAATGTTTGTGCTTAAGACCACACGGCAGAAATGTAAACTTTAACAAGGCGAAATTAATAATACTGGCCTTTATCTGCATCATCATATCGCTCGCTGAACGTTCCTTTCAGAGTTAGTTGACTCGAGCCGACTTCACCCGAATGAGCGTTACATAGCCGAGCCTGACGGCTGAGTTCAATTCACTACCCACAAAATTGGTAAACGCGCCTAAAGAAGTTTACACTTCAAAAAATCGTTTATAAATAGGCAGTATCTAAAAAAACATAAAATTAAGTTTTCATCAGTCATTCAATTGAGATAAAACGTGATATCCCATTTTAGCTATTTTAGCAATTTCCGATTTTACCTCAATCTTATATAAACTATTTAAACTAATCCTACTTTTTAATTGTTTCTCATTTAACCAAAAACATGTTTGATAGTAGCCAATACTATAAACTTTACAAATATCAACATCAGAATATAATATCTTACCTTATTCAGTAGTCAATTCTTACAGCATTTTAAATAAAAAGTTACAAGCGGCACACGCAAAAATATAAAAAATTGCTGCACGTGCTTGTAAACATCTGATGACTGATTTTAAAAAAAGGCGGCTTATGTCGATCCCAATGAATAAATCTAGGGATACCGTGCAATGCCACCTTTAGTTTAGTCAGGAGTGCCGGTATCCCATTTTACCTTACTATCCCATTCCCTCTACATTCATTTAAAAAAAAAACGGTGAAATGCTCATCATTTTTAGGTACTTGGTTATAGTTTCGAACAAGTGGAAATGTTTACATATTTGAGAGCAAACGTAAATAAAGAAAACTTCATTATACAGAGTGGTCCAATAATGGTGGCCGAATTTATATCAGAAACTACCATCGCTACGACTTCGGGAAAAAACTGTTGTAACAAAGTCTTGCGAGTTTATCTAAAATATTTTGGTTTCAGTAGATACCCGCTAGGGGGCAGTAATCACATCTCCCGAATAGAAAAATTGCATTTTTGAATGAAACTTACACTGGCAAATTATACCATATTCATATTCCTTGAAAAATTTAGAAAATAACACCTCTGTTTTACTTAATGTAATGTTTTATTAAAAAATGAATTACTTCTCGATGGTACACACCTGTTCTTATTATTTATTTGACTTGTTAAGGAAATACAAAAAAATGTAAATCTTGATGACTTTTTGTTAAAATTTGAAGTTTTTCGAAACAGAAAATTTAAAAAAAAGACAAAACCTAAAAACTTAAATTTCTTTAAAACTTTAGATACAAATACAATAATATTTTTACCTCACTTTGTTGTTATCGGTCGGGCCGTATTGTGTTGATTTCGACGATTTCGTAGATACGAGAATGGCGGAAGTTTCTAATTCTGATATCATTGCCGTGCAATATTTAAAGACAATTAAATTTTGTTCTTTACTATTAGAAGAGAAAATAAAAATCAAAAGTGTCGGTCGTCCCAAACCAAATTTAATAATAACGAATGTAAGTAAATGCAAAAGTTGTGAATATAAGCGAACTTTTAAATTAGAAAATTATGAAAAAACTGACCGGTTGTGCGGGTGGGACCAGATCTAAAGGTATGTTGAAATTACAATACTTTCTAAAATCCCCCGTATAATAGAAAGTACGGGGTATGGCAAAATAATAACATCAATTTTAAAAGCCCAAAAAAACGTGAAATCCTTAAATATACAGTGTGTCCACGGAATAAGTTACGGTAAGGTATAAATGACAAAAAAATTTCGATTTATATTATGATTTTTTGGGAATTGCTCCTGCTTGGTGTTAAACTAACATGTTAAAGAAATGAGCTAAATCAATTAATATACAAGTTGGTTTAATAGGTTAATTTGATAATAAGTGTTAAGAGTAAAGTACCTTTGTTCGAGGGGTGGCTCGGTATTTCCTTTTGGTGTACAGGTTAGGGGAAATACCAGGAAATTCTTGGGAAGTACTGATAAATATACTAGGAAATACCGGGAAGTGCTTGGGAAATACTAGGATATACCATTGAAATTTAAGGAAATACTGGGAAATACCAGGAAATATTGTAGGTAATATACCGTAGGGGTACCTTTTGGTGTACAGCGTGTCCCATTTTCGATGGGATTAAATGGGAAACTCGGTTATTATTTAAGATATCGATTTTCTGATTGCACCTTACCGTGCTCTTTTTTTGAGCCCTTAAAAATGGTGTAATCAGATTTTTGCTATACCCCGTGGTTTCGCTAATACAGAGAGTTTTTGAAAAAATTGTATTTTTAATAATCCTTTATATCTCGCTTATTTTGCGAGATATTTTTATTCTGTAAAAACCTTTTTATGGCAACTTTTTTAGAAGAAAATAATGACGTTGTTAATTTTTTTAAATATTTTTTAGTTTTTGAGATATGGTGTTTATCATAAAAAAATTAAATACGGACCTGGATTTTTTTATTACTATTTTGATTGGTTCCACGCTATTATTACCTTAAAATGATAAAACTTTAATCTTTAAGGTTAAAAAAAACTATTTTATATTTGAAAACAAAATTATAGTCCGAACCTGGAAATTTCCAACGTAATTATAAATTAAAAATTGCATGACACACTAGTTAAACGATTTTTACTTCATCTGTTTTAAAACCTTAATTAAAAGAGAAATAAAGTAAAAAACGTTAAAAAGTTACAAAAATAATATCATACTAATTATTTGATGGTAGCATAGCAGGTCGTGAAATTTACTAAACAAAAGCGTGAAATTGACATTGTCATTTTACTTGTCATTTTTGTGAATGGCTTACAATTATTTTAAACTGGCTAGAAATCGATCATATCCAGATTTTGAAAAATGTGATATATTTGACTGCTTCATTCAAGCAACAAAATCCCAATATTTAAATAGCAGAAATATTTTTATGCAAAACGCGTTAAGAAAAATTACTCAAAAATGCCAACAATGTCTTACACATAATGGTAATCAGAAAAATTAGTTATTTTTTGTAATTTGTTTTTTTTTGTATTTTTCGTAGACTTTGTTTCAAATAAATCTGTAAATTAACGTAAAACCATTTTAATATGCTAAGTATCAAAACAGTTAAACTAAAAACTGTTTAATTAGCAATTTTTAATTTATATTTATGTTGGAAATATCCAGGTTCGGACTATTTTTTTTTTTAAATATTAAATATTTTTTTTACCTTAAAACAAAATTTTTTTATTATTTTATGATAATACTAGCATAAAACCCATCAAAATAGTAATAAAAAAAATCCAGGTCCGTATTTAATTTTTTTATGATAAATACCATATCTCAAAAACTAAACAATATTTTAAAAAAGCTGACGTCATTATTTTCTTCTAAAAAAGTTGCCATGAAAAGGTTTTTACAGAATAAAAATATCTCGCAAAATAAGCGAGATATAAAGGATTATTAAAAATACAATTTTTTCAAAAACTCCCTGTATTAGCGAAACTACGGGGTATAGCAAAAATCTGATTATACCATTTTTAAAGGCTCAAAAAAAGAGCACGGTAAGGTGCACTCAGAAAATCAATATCTTTAATAATAACCGAGTTTCCCATTTAATCCCATCGAAAATGGGACACGCTGTACAAAAATTGGCGATCGAGCCACCCCTCGCCTTTGTTTTAAGAGATATCAGAAAACGTTATTAAGAAAAGTTGCTTAGAATTAAAAGTTACGACAGAATCTGGATTTTCATAAAAATCTGCATAAAATCGTCTACTACAAAATTTTCATAATCGACTTATAAAATGAGAAGTTTTAAATCTAAACAACTCTTCTTAATAACATTTTCCGATATCTTTTAAAACAAAGGTATTAACACTTTTTATCAAATCAGTCTACTAAACCATTCAGACCAAGCAGGAGCGACTTACATAAATCTAACATTTTTTGTTATTTATACCTTACATCATCAAGTCAGCCCACGAAACCACCCTGTATATTAATTGATTAATTTTTTTAAGATCTTAGGTTGAGGCCAAGCAGGAGCAATTCCCAGAAAATCAGAATCTAAATCGATTTTTTTTGTCATTTATACATTACCGGGATTCAATCCGTGGACACACTGTATATATACAGGTTGTCCCAACTAAAAAGTAAAAAGTAACAGACGAATTTGGAGAAACCCTCCGACACGTCGATTTTTTGTAGCACACACCATCTTCGAGAGATATACTTTACCCCATATTTTGAATAAGGAAAGTGGGTCTGGTGATACCTTGTCTTTACAACCGTGTAAAAATTTCGAAAATTTATCTATTAGTTTTTGAGATGATAAAGTGTCCCCCTCGCAAACAAAATCGACGTGTTCGAGCGTTTCTCCAAATTCGCACAAAAAAAAATACCCAAAAACACCTCTGTTACCTTTTAGTTGGGACACCCTGTATAATAATAGTATTGATAGTGGGACACGCTGTTACCGCATTATTTTACTGGAGTTTCGCGAATTTTTGCTGAGTGGGTTGGGTTCTAAAAATCTGTCAACATCATTGCCGCGAAAAAAACGGTCTATTGGTTTTGGGAAGTCAAACTACTAAGAGATCTGTCATCATTACGGTAGTCAAAGGAGGTACTCATAATGAGATCATAAAATTTTCGAAATCCCAAATAATTTTAAAAATCCGAACAATGTGGTGCCAGAAGGTCTTAAAAATGGCGACTTTCGAAAATCCCTTTGATTTTTATTCATTAAATTTAGCACATCTTGACACCAGACTTTTCTTTTCGGCTATTAGAAATTTTGACAGCTATTAAGTCGGACGTGCCTTGGTGAAAGAAAAGTGATTTTTGTTTTTATTAAGCGTTTCGAAAGTACTTTGCCGCGAAGTTTTCTGTCGGTTTTTGAAAGTGGTTTAAGTGTTAGTTTCGAAAGTAAGTTGCGCTTAGACATTTTGAAAGAGTGCGCGGTGTTTTGAAAGTATTAAATAATTAACTATTTTTTTTTGGATTCTGAATGTTTTTCAATATGATTTTGGTGTGGTTTGCTATGTTTTTTGTTGCTACGTTTAGTTACGGGGGTAAGTAAATTTTTACATAAAGTAGATATATGGCGAAACTTTAAAGTAATATTATTCTATATAGACTAGACTATTATAGACTTTTCTTTTCGACTATTGGAAATTTTGACAGTTATTAGGACGTGCGTTGGTGAAAGAAAGGGGATTTTTGTTTTTATTAGCCGTTTCGAAAGTACTTTTCTGCGAAGTTTTATTTCGGTTTTGAAAGTAGTTTAAGTGTAAATAAGTCGCGCTTAAGCGAATTGACATACTTTTAGATATTTTGGGAGGGAAGGGGCCAAAGTGGCAACAAACATTAAAATATTAGCTCATACATATACTATACTATAGTAGAGTGAGCTATGGTGATCCTAATTTTTTCGAGAAAAAAAAAGTTGCTCCGATTTCAAAAAATTTTATATATCTTTGCGTTTCAGACGATTTTGAAACCTTTTTGTTGCGCCGTCTGTCTGTCTGTCTGTCTGTCTGTATGTCTGTCTGTCTGTAACGACCAACGCGCATAACTCAAAAACCGCTTGGCCGATTTTAATGAAATTTGGTACCTAGGCTGGGTCTTGGGTCGAGATGGCCCCATTTAAAAATGAACAAAATCCACCGAACACAAACCAAATAAAAGGGTGGGGGTAGATTTAAAAAATTAGAGTTTATGTGAAAATATGGCTTGTGTGATATCAAACGAAAGGTAATTGAGTCTGGAGTTAAACAAAATACATTTTAATTTATTTTAAAAAAGGGTGGGGGTATATTTCAAAAATTAGAGTTTAAGTGAAAGTATGGAGTGTGTGATATCAAACGAAAGGTAATTGAGTTCGGAGTTTCACAAAATACATTTTAGTTTTTGCTTTTTTTAAGGGTGGGGGTAGATTTTTAAAATTTGAGTTTAAGTCAAAACATGGCTTGTGTGGTATCAAACAAAAGGTAATTTAGTCTGGAGTTGAATAAAATATATTTCAGTTTTTAGTTATATTAGCTCACACGTAAACTATAACTATAGTACCTAGTGTGAGCTTAGGGGCCCATATATTGGCAGAGTATTTTTTATTAGAGATAGATCTAAGGTGTAAAATTTAGTATCTAGACGAGCTTTTTGGCACCGCAAGTGAAATTTAAAAAAAAATTGTGTAGAATTTTGTGATAAATTTTAAATAAGTGATGCTGCTAAACTAAAAAGTACGTTATATTTCAGGGAAGGGGGGGGGGGTCCCTCTGGCCCCCCATCTGGATCTGCCACTGAAAGAGTGCGCTATGTTTTTAAAAATTTTAAATAATTCACAAATTTTTTGGATTTTTTGAATATTTTTCAATATTATTATGATGTGGTTTACTATGTTTTTTCTTGCTACATTTAGGGGGTAAGTAAAATTTTACATAACATACAAAAGTAGATATAAGGCGAAACTTTAAGGTGATATTAGGGACTTATTGGAATAAAACCTGACTTTATTTTAGAGTCGACTTTATTTACGACACATTTACACAGAAAACTAACAGCTGAGCATTCATAGGGTTACCAGATGAAAACGTCTCTAACCAGGACCAGCCGTCAAGAAAATCCTGACAAAATCCGGACGTCAAAATTTTTTCGATGCTACACACAAAAAATCAACTTTTTTTTTGTTGAAACAATAACTAATAAATAACATAATATACCTACTATTTTATAGGTACTTTTCACTGCTTTGTATTTTATACAACAGCGTTGAATTTTTAGGCAGAAGTACAAAATCGTAAAATTCTGAGCAGCTCATATTTCCTAAATTGTATGAAGTCATGAGTATTCCTTTTACAGAAGATAATAGCAGCCTATTTCTTTCTTTGGTCCACTGGGTAGAAATACTTGCATTAAAATATTTTGCCCATTTTTCGTGGGTAGGCAGATTGTGGTCATCAGAAGTAGAATTGTCTGATATGTACTTTTTTAGATTACAAACTTCATCAAAAAAATTGTGTGTGCTTAAGACCACACGGCAGAAGTGTAATTCAACAAGGCGAAATTAATAATACTACTTTAAGCGGGGTCTTAACATAACGTTTTACCTTACGTCTTGCCTGTCAGTCAAAAGGGTCAAGTATGACGGTTGAAGACTAGCGTAGACACTTGATAGTTTTAACGTACGTTTTTAGATCAGTTTTTGATACAAAACGATGGTTTTATTGGAAAACAATGCGTGATCCGGTCAGTTCTCTAGGCGGTCTTCCGTCTTAAATCAGTTCAAGTAAAACGTCCGTTCTTCCGCCTACACACAAAGTTTTACTTGATGCGTTTTGACTAAACAGGCAAGATGTAAGGTAAAACGTTATGTGAAGACCCCGCTTAAAGGTGAATTCACACTGCTAAATTTATCGACGATTATTGTTTAATTACATTTTTTGAAACTAGTTTATTTTGCATTATTTGATGTTTATAAAGGCGGCTACTTTAAAATCCGGACGTTTATGAAAAATCCGCCCGGACCCACCCGGACGTAGTAAAAATCCGGACTAAGCATTCAAAATTGACATACCAAAGCTAAATTTAATAATAAAGCCGCTAACTAACACAAAGGCCGAATTTTGATGGAGACCAGCTGCTTTTTATATGTAAATCTGTCACCACAGGGTCGATTTTAAAACAAGGTCAGGTTTTATTTCAATAAGTGTCTGTTATTCCTTATACAATGTTACAGACTTTTCAGCTATTGGAAATGTTGAGAGTTATTAAGTCAGTCCTGCCTTGGTGAAACAAAAGTGATTTTTGTTTTTATTAAGCGTTCCGAAATTACTTTTCCGCGAAGTTTTCTTTTGGTTTTTGAAAGTAGTGATAATAATTCGCGCTTAAGCGAAGCGACATACTTTTATGGCATTTAAAAGTATTAAATAATTGAATAAACTTTTTGATTTTGAAATGTTTATCAACATTATTTTGGTGTGGTTTGCTATGTTTTTTGTTGCGACATTTAGTGATGGGGGAAAGTCTACGTTTAGCAAACAAAATGCACTATGGGCAGGGCTGGTTAGGGAAATGTAAGCCGGCCCGGGAAAAAATAGGAGAACGGCCCATAAGGCAACGGCTCATAAGGCACCGGCATAGACGGCTCCGGCCCACCGGGATTTTTTTCATTTTCCCATATGGCCCATCCATCCGTGACTATGGATAACAAATAATTGAAAATAAAGTTTTGCAAAAACATTTTAGTTTGAGCTTTGTTTTTTTTACAAGCTTTTATTTAGCTTCAGATGTTCTGTCTAACTATCTAATTATCTAACTATCTAACTATCTAACTATCTAACTATCTAACTATCTAACTATCTAACTATCTAACTATCTAACTATCTAACTATCTAACTATCTAACTATCTAACTATCTAACTATCTAACTATCTAACTATCTAACTATCTAACTATCTAACTATCTAACTATCTAACTATCTAACTATCTAACTATCTAACTATCTAACTATCTAACTATCTAACTATCTAACTATCTAACTATCTAACTATCTAACTATCTAACTATCTAACTATCTAACTATCTAACTATCTAACTATCTAACTATCTAACTATCTAACTATCTAACTATCTAACTATCTAACTATCTAACTATCTAACTATCTAACTATCTAACTATCTAACTATCTAACTATCTAACTATCTAACTATCTAACTATCTAACTATCTAACTATCTATCAAATCTTGTGAAGCGTTTTTGACACACTTCCCATTATCCGATTTGGATGAAATTTGGTACACACATAGTGGTCCCATGACAATACAACATTAAGAAAAAAATATCCTCCCACCTCTACCCCCCACCCCTTCTATAGAAAAATGTGTTTTTGACACACTTTCCGTTATCCGATTTGGATAAAATTTGGTATGCACATAGTATATTAAGAAAAAAATATCCTCCCACCCCTACCCCCACCCCTTCTATAGAAAAATGTGTTTTTGACACACTTCCCGTTATCCGATTTGGATAAAATTTGGTATGCACATAGTGGTCCGATGACAATACAACATTAAGAAAAAAAATATCCTCTCACCCCTACCCCCACCCCTTCTATACAAAAATGTGTTTTTGACACACTTCCCGTTATCCGATTTTGATAAAATTTGGTATGCACATAGTGGTCCGATGACAATACAACATTAAAAAATATATCCTCCCACCCCTACCCCCACCCCCTTCCACAGAAAATGCGTTATTGACACCCTTCCCATTATCCGATTTGGATGAAATTTGGTATACATATAGTGGTCCGATGAAAATAAACCATTGAAAAAAAAAATTCTCCCACTCCTACCCCCACCCCCATCAATAGAAAAATGCGTTTTGGACACACTTCCCATTATCCGATTTGGATGAAATTTGGTATACATATAGTGGTCCGACGACAATACAATAATGAAAAAATGTCCTAAAAAATAATTTTCTAAAATTCTAATATTATCATAATAATAAAAGCGATGGCCGACAGATGGAAATTTTGACGATGTTAGCACGATAAGATATCCGTATCAATTAAATATCACTATTTGCAAGAATTAATCTAGCAGAAAAATGCAGAGGTACCAAATCCACCCAACCCGACCCAAGATACCCAAGCATTTCTCTGACATAGGTATGGTAGGTAAACATATCTTTGATGACCTGCTATGTTGAATATTCTTTAAGTGTTTAGATCACAAATTTAGATTAACTTATGCTTTGATTTGCGGCCATCGCTTTTATTATTATGATAATATTAGAATTTTAGAAAATTATTTTTTAATTTTTAGTGCATTTTATAAATGCTTGTGACTTAAAAAAAAATTTTTACCAATTTATTTTACTAGAATAAAAAATATTTTGTTTATGTCAGGGGGTGAACCCCTCTGCCCCACCTAATAGCGCTAATGCATACGGTTTTCATAAAATAGTTATATTTCCTTACACAATTTACAAAAAAAATTTTTATATAAACATTCGAGAGTGTGTGCTTTAATGGGGATGATTTTAGGGGCAAGGCATAAATAAGAAAAATAAGATAACTAAAGATTTAACCTCAGACTGGATTTGAATCAGGGACCTTCTGCTTACTAATACCACAGTGTACACGGTGTTTACCTGGGGTTAGTTTTCGACAAGAAACTAACCTGGAACGACCAGGTATCGAACGCACTTCAAAAAGCAAGGGGAGCCCACAGTAGGCTATACCCCTTGTTAAATGCCAGGAGCACTCTACACCCCAACTAACATTTATAGTAGCGGCTACATGTTCTAAACGCTTTGCTACTTTCTTATAGTAGAAATGTGGTGATCCCAACCAAAATTTGTTACTTTTTAGTTCTAACAACTATTTAGTATCAGGAAATAGTAGATGTTTCGTAAAAACGACCCTCTAAACTACTTCATAGGATTGTTTCTTGATAGTCGATTCTGATAGTCTTCTCTACCACAATAGGACGTTGCTAAAGTTTTACTTTCTTTTTAGTCGTTATTTCGTAGTCGCCGTGACTTTTATATCCTACTTAATTACCACTAGAAAGTTAAGCTTCATTGGAGTCCCAAACAAGTGTATCCGACAACTACATTATAACTTTAATTTTTACCACAAAAGTTTGTGTCATCATAGTAACATCTGATGTAACAATGTAGACAAAATAACTTTTTGGATCAACTTTAAAGCCGCAACTACTTTCAAGTAACCTTTTCGACTATCAGGGAATATAGTTTGGGACGCCATGTTTTTATGTAAGAAAGAAAATTTAATATTTTTGTTGTCGTTTTATGAGCTCATATTAAAGAGCCATACTATTTTATAAACAAATTAGTTGAAGCTTACCAAAAATGCTCTTCTTAAGCACCATTTGTTGGAGTTAACTGTCGATTATGAAAACATAACCTCCAAAATCACAACACAAAAATTCCATCAGCTACCAGAAAACGGCTCAATTTTACGGGCGCACCGGTTTTTTGCAATATATATAATGCATGTTATACAAAAAACTTTGCGTCGCACTCGAATTTTGATCCTCTGCTCGTAAATTCTCACACTTTTGGATAACATAGTTCATATTATAACCATAACCAAACAAAAAAACTAAGCGAGTCTGTTTACTGTTGTGTCCACCATATTGTGTTACAATTCTACCAAAAAGAAACGATTATATTATTTGCAACTACATCGCAACTTTGATGCCATTACGGAAAAAAACAGCCTCTTCGACGTAGTAGATACCTGGCTACGACGTAGTAGTGTAGTTGTTACTACAGTGACTTTAAACACTTGGCCTAGTAGTTACAACCAGAAATTGGTTCCCCACTTAGGGAATTATAACGTCGCTGTATGGTATACTGAGACGTAGCGGGAGTACGTTGCGGTTACTTTTAAGAAATTCTTTCTAGTTGGCGTTTCGTCGTTACAACTTTAAATGTTTGTTGGGACCGGAGAGTAAAATTACAAATATGGAGGCAAGTCGTTCGCCCTATACTAACGTATGCAGCCTTATGCTGGAACAAGGTATGCAAAACACAAATGGGAAGGCTACAAAGCTTTCAGAATAGAGTCGTAAGACAAATAGCGGGAGCCCCTTGGTTTGTGCGTAACGTACAAATCAAAAGGGAGCTCAACATCGAGGATATCTCAGAAACGATCCAGGAGCAGAAGGATCGTTTCATGAGATGGGTCGAGGGGCATCAAAACCCCGTGGTACAGGATGCGTTCCTGTACCGGCCCGGAGACAGGCCAGGGACCTACAAAAGGCCCCTGGATGTCTAACCAAGTTGCGCCACAAGGGCGCCAAATTGAGGTTTTTGAAGCTTAGGTAAATCCACATGGAAAAGTACAGACTAAAAATGAAAGAGGTACATACCTATCATGCACAAGCATTATATCTTAGTAGTAGGGGAAGTCCGGGCAAAGTGAATACCTTAAGTTTTGTATGGATTTCAAAGAAAAGTTATTAGAAAATAAACTAAAGTAACTATCTAAAATCAGTCCTTATTTATTTAGTTTTTAAAGTAGTAGATTTTTTTTTCTTAAAACTATTGTGGCTAAAAATAAAAAATAAAAAAATGGTAGCAGTATCCACTTTGCCCGGACCTCTGGGTAAAGTGGATACTACAGCTGGGCAAAGTGGATAAGATTAGGAAATGCTGCCAAGACACGTAAAATGTAATCCTATAAACTTGAAAACTTATATTATCTAAATCTATAAGTAAATTCTTGAAGAATACTAAACAAAAATATTTTTTTTAAATATCTAATTGGAGCAATTATCACATATGTAATCTCCGCTGCCTTTAAATGCGGAACATTCTTCGTGACACCATTGATAACATACAATACATCGAATCCAATCTTCAGTTGGATTGCCATCTTCTTCAGTATTAATTTCACCACAAAAAATGCATGTAATATCGTTAAATTTCTCAACTTTCCTCTGCTTTTTAGCTTCCTTGTCATTTTTGGAGGGCTTGTTTTTAGTGTTCTTATTCTCTTTTCCAGTTTTTTGCGAAATCGTCGTAGAGTTGTTATGCAATTTCTTAGTGACTTTCTTAACTTTGTTTTTTTCAAATCTTTCATTTTGTTCTTCTTTTAATGGTGTACTTGTGGAGACGCAGTGCCACTTTTTAGGTGCCTATATAAAGTTGCATATGGTAACCCGTACTTTTTGGCTGTTCCTTTAATCGATTCGCCACTTTTGCAAAAATCTATGGCTGTTTGCATCACTTCTTTACTCCAGGTGCATTGTTTTGTCCTTCTTTTGTTGGCCATCTATAACAAAATGTATCTGTTATTAAAGTTAACGTAAAATATTAAAACGGCCGGGCAAAGTGAATATGGTATTCACTTTGCCCTATTCACTTTGCCCGACGTAACCATTTTCGAGGTTATATTGTTTTTTAAAAAAAATAGCCACTTCAATCTAAATTATATATACAGAAAGTAGAGCTACTTAAGTATAGATTAGAACTGTAAAAAACCTAAAATTGCCAATTAAATAGCGCTATGATTATTTGCGAAAAACTTACCTTGTGAAATCAATATATTTTACGGAATAACACACTTTAACGTTTTACACAAGCTACGTGGCGTGATAGCTTAAGCAAATGTTTGCCTGAAACTGAGATGCGGTGGCTGAGCTTAGTTGTTAATACGCAACAAACCGTGAGCTCATCATTTGGTAGCTATAGGGAGAATTCGCTTTGCCCGGGGTATTCACTTTGCCCGGACTTCCCCTAGTAGTACACGGTGTTTCACGAACATCAAAACAGAGGCCTTTTTGGGTATTTAGAGTGCGAGGGGGACACTTTTTGTCTATCTTAAAATTTTTGTAGGACGAACCCCCTTCGAAGGGTATACTTTACCCCTATATTTTGAATAGGGAAAGTGGGTCTAGTGATACCTTGTTTTAAAGCTCTATTGAATATCTTTACAACCGTTAAAAATTTCAATTTTTCTGAAACACCCTGTATATTGCATAACTGTTTTATTTAAATTCCTTCTTGCAAAAACTAGAGCGAATATATACCGTTACTTTATTGTTGTTTGTTGAAACAATTTTGTTAAAAATATACAGTATATTGTAAAAGCTAATATTACAAATACTAAATGTTTTTATAGATTTTATGCTACTTTAAAGCAAAAAAAAATCAAGCATTAGAGAGTGTTAATGTTGCTTAAGGGTTGTCCACATAGATCTTCAAAACGTTCCACTGTGCGCGGTTCGGTTAATGCAATAATTTATGTGGTTCTGTTATGAAGCATCATTTAAATATTCTTCGATGGTAGGATTCCGTCGGTCAAAAATCATATTGTTTCAAAAAAAATTTGTAATCCCTTATATTGGGGAATGCATCTAAACCATTGAGTTGTATAAACCGATAGCCCCTAATCTTTTTTCCTTATCAAAACAGAAGCTGTCTGGTCCTGCCTAATCGTTTTCTTATTTCTGGGTTTCAAATTTCAACATCCCAAATAGTGTTCTCGAAAGAGCTTAAAACTGAGAGTGGCTTTATCTTTTAAAATAGTTTCTTTGAATTTATAACTCTAAGGTGACCAAAGCCATGAAAACATTGTCAACAACAGGCTTAATTTAGCTTTAATCTTGTCTGACTCTCTAAGTTTAATTCAGTCAGTCGGCTCACTCTATCCAAAACATCCTGTAGTCCAAATGATTAAAGATATACTTTTTGAGATACAAGAACTGTCATTAGAGTAGGCAATGAAATGGCAGACCAACAGGCGAAACTGGCAATAACTGATTGTGACGCTCCTTCTATCAATCAAATAGTGTGCAGTGATTTTAAAACATTTATTAAATTCAAAGTGCTAAACATCTGGCAAGATCATTGGAACATGTCAAACTCTAAGTTACGTGATATTAAAGAATCAACGAAGCCATGGTCGTTCTTGACCAAATCGCGAAAAGTGCAAGTTTATCTATCTCGACTTAGAATAGGTCATACAAAATTAACACACGAACACATTTAAAAAAAAATAAACCCCCCCGAATGTACACAGTGTCGAGAAATTATTACAATAAAGCATATATTAATCGATTGCGTATCGTATATAAACGAAAGACAAAAACATAAACTATCTGGAAACATCAGTGTTTTACTAAACAACGAAAATACAAACAGTGTGCTTGCCTTTTTAAAAGACTGTAAGTTATTACAAAGTATATAAAATACCAAGATTATCTTATCATCGTGCGCTAATGACCCTTCGTGGTCGATGCGCAAATTTGAAAAAAAAAAAAAACTTGGTATTTATGTTATATTAATGTTTTCATACAAATCCAGGCGTCCGTGGTTCTTGGGGTTTAGCTTAGAAAGCAAATTTAGTAGGTTTTTAGATATAATGCAGGCGCTAAGGGTAGTTGAGTATACAAGATATGAAGACGGCAGTTTGACAATGATTAAAGATCCAGATTTTGGCGATGTTATTGGTCCAATTTTTTTTATCCCCCTCCTCTTATTTTCTGAAAATTTAACTAAATTGGCGGCCTATAAAGCCAAAATGCATTCAAAATGTGTAAACTCTAGCCAAAAAATAAAATCTGGGGGCGCGGCAGTGCCCCGCCAAGATCGCACAACTGCTGTACCATCTTTTCTTGAAACATTTCAATCCCATATTTGACCTATCTAAAAATCTACTTCGGAATCAGCTACGAAACTCAAACTTTGCACAGCCGTAATTTTTCAAAGAGTTAACAACCCCTTCAAGTTTCATGGACTTCCATAAAGTAGTAAAGTAGTTACGAAATTTCAAAAAACGTCAAGATTGCCACTCACTCATGTATAGATCATCAAAATTCTACTGTACTTCCAGAGATGCTACAAAGCTGAAATTTGGCAGGCTGATAGAAATTATGACTAAATCCTTGAAAAAAATCAAAATGCCCCAAAATTCTAATTTATTTCCCTCCCCTAATGTTGATGTTTTGAGGTTTGAGGTATGAGGTAGAGCCGCGGGACTGTAAGCGCGCTGGTCGTTTTATAAAATCTGGGTGCAAAAATCCTTAAAAAAAGGACGATGTAAAACTATTAATTTTTCCGAGCCACACAAAGACAATATAGAGGATTGGCACTCACCTTTTTAGTTGTTTCCGTCGTCCAGAGGAGCTCCTCTCGCTGGCCCAGTCGTTGCAGTCGATCCACACTAGAATCACTTGTTTGTGTAATGGTTTAGTTTGATTTTCTAAGAATGTTATTGGATTTTTTGGTTAATAGAATTTATCACCATGCTGCGTGGTGATCTCGATAGAATACGACAGACGAATCTTTTTTGGTTACGCCTTTTTGCGCAGATTCATTTTTCGTAGATGGCGCTGGCGTTTTGCTTGTGCCAATCAAAATTGAAATTGTGTGGGTTTTCCGAATACGTGAATTTGGCGCAAAATTTGAATTTAAAATTAAAGTTGCACGAACACCTATACATGTAAAGTTATATAAAATTAATATTGCCCCATTTTAAAACTCCAAAATTTTAATTTACTTCCCTCCCCTATAAATGTAAAGTTATGTAAAAGTAACATTGTCCACTTCGAGAAACGCTAGGGAGCTGAGCTTTCGAAGGCCGATAGGAACTATGATAAAACTATTGAAAAAATTAAAAAACCCCAAAATTTTATTTTAGTTCCCTCTCCTATAAATTTAAAGTTATGTAAAAGTAACATTGTCCACTTCCAGAAACGCTCGAGAGCTAAGCTTTGGAAGGCTGATAAGAACTATGATAAAACCATGGGAAAAAATTTAAAAACCTCAAAATTTAATAAATAAGGCATTGCAAAAGCTTTGAACATAATTCCGCATATTTTACTATATGTTGAAACTTAAATATTATCCAAATCCTTTAAAAAAGGAGTGAAATCATAACAAAAACATTTTATGTAAAAAAGAGCCAAGTACGCGAAAATTATATAAAAGTAAAGCCAAGTTCTCCAATACAAATTTCAAAATATAAAGTTCTTACTAGTTTGGAAATGTTTTTCTAAACTTGGCTATTACGGCTGCAAATGACTTTTAGGCACAGTGCTAAATTGAACATAAAGAAGTTTGGCTGTAATAGCAAAGTTCAAAAAAACAATTCCAAACTAGTAAGAACCTTTCATTTTGAAATTTTTATTGGAAAATGTGGATTTACTTTTATCTTAATTCTTTTAACGGACTACCATTTTCACGTTCTTGGCTTTTTTTAGATGAAATCTTTTTGTTATGATAAGAATCTATTGTCATATGAGCATTTTTACCTGTGGATAATAAATGTTATAAATATTTATTTACCGCGTGATGTCACGATGGCGTGTTCGTGGGCATCGCGTCATGTATATTATAGGTCACCTTAGTTCTTGTCAACTCTATGGTCGCCAGAGTTATTCTGTATTTAAATGTAAAACAGAAGTAGTCCTCTCCAAAACATATATCTTTTAGATATTCTGTTGAAGTGTGTCTCTGCTGACTCTGGACCTCCAGTTTGTATAGTGCGGCAAAATATTAGTATAGGTCTGTGAATAAAAAAGTGTAAAAGAAATTTAATACAAAATTTAAAAAAAAATGACAGTGAAAAAAAAAATTATTAAAAATTTTTATAAAAATAAATAAAATAGAAAAATAAAAAGCAATAATATTGTTTGGTTCCTGTTATATTAAAAACTAAAAAAGTCTTTATTGATTCCAAAATACTTGTTTTTAAATTTAAAAAAGACAGAAAGACAAAAAAAATTATGTGCAAATAAATTTAAAAAAATTATTGCAACGCAGCAAATTGGTAAACTTTTAAAAACAACCTACTAAAATTTGTGAACAAAAAAAAATATTTTTTTTCAAAATGCACGCGGAAAAACGACAGCAGCTGTGTTTGAGTCTATTCCAGTTGTTTCAGTTATTTTTGTTTTTCCAGAGGTTGGCACGCGGACGTAAGTTTGCATAGAATGGAGCTGAGACAATTCGCCGCGGCCGATTCGCCGCGGGAACAAATCGCCGCGGGTATAATTCGCCGCGGGAATAATTCGCCGCAGGCACAATTTGTTGAGGTCCAATTTGCCGTGGGGACAATTCAGCGGCGTAGCGTGCCTGAAGGGGCGGGGGGGCCGACAGCTAAAAAGGGCGCTCCTCAAAAATCTTGCGACCAAAAAAAAAGAAAAAAAAAGGTCATCATGTCTTTCGTTTCTTTTGCCGCCCTCTCAATTTGCCGTTGGCAGCCCTGGTACTAAATACAGCATAGGGCGCTTCGGCCACCCATGGGGAGCCAGTACCCTCGGGGCGGGGGGGGGGGCGACGAACCCCTCCGCCCCCCCCCACGCCACGCCTCTGGGACAAGTAGCCGCGGACGAGGTTTAAGATTGCCATTTTATTTATTTTTTCTGTTGTAAACATATTTTTTAAAAAATATAAAAAAAATATATTAAATTTTTTTTTAATTAGTTTTTGAAAAAACTACTTTAAAAAAGTATTTTTTTCAAGCTTTTCATTAAATATTTTTTTTGAAAAACTACTTAAAAAAGAAAATGTGTTATTTGTTCATTTTTTTTACAAATCTTGTGTGTGTATGTCTGTCCGTAACACATTAGCTCCTAAACCACTGAACCGATTTTCCATAACTATATACAAAATAAACAAAATTTCAAACTTAAACAAATTGTCTTGGCGGCGAGTTGGATCGGCGACGTTCCTGCCGCGGTGAAACGGGGGCGGCGAATTGTCCCATTTCCGTGCAGAACTATAATAGTTCCTATTTTTAAAGTGTTTTATTTGACGTTTATAACATTTTATAGTGCTTTTCGGAAAAGCATGGTCGGTGGAGTCCAAAGAAAAAATTTAAAATTAGAGGCAATTAATTATTTTCCGAAGAGTTACCTATTTTCTTAGGAGCTCTGCGTATGTCATATAATGAGCGTGAAAGGGTTTTGAAATAAGACTTTTATGGGAAAAGAATTTAATATTTTTTGATAAAACTTTCGTTAGTAAGGAAAATAATTCCTTGGCGAGCATTTAAATCCTTAAGAAAAATACTCTGCCAATATATGGGCCCCTAATCTCACACTAGGTACTATAGTTATAGTGTACGTGCGAGCTAATAAAACTAAAAACTGAAATATATCTTAATCAACTCCAGACTAAATTACCTTTTGTTTGATACCACACAAGCCATGTATTGACGTAAACACAAATTTTTGAAATCTACCCCCACCCTTAAAAAAACAAAAACTAAAATGTATTTTGTTTAACTTCGGACTCAATTACCTTTCGTTTGATATCACACACGCCATATTTTTAAGTAAACTCTAATTGTTGAAATCTACCCCCACCCTTTTTGAAGAAAAAAAACTAAAATGTATTTTGTTTAACTCCATACTCAATTACCTTTCGTTTGATATCACACACGCCATATTTTCAAGTAAACTCTAATTTTGGAAATCTTCCCCCACCCTTTTATTTGGCTTGTGTTCGGTGGATTTTGTTCATTTTTAAATGGGACCATCTCGACCCAAGACCCAGCCTAGGTACCAAATTTCATTAAAATCGGCCAAGCGGTTTTTGAGTTATGCGCGTTGGTCGTTACAGACAGACAGACAGACGGCGCGACAAAAAAGTTTCAAAATCATCTGAAACGCAAAGATATATAAAATTTTTTGAAATCGGAGCAACTTTTTTTTTTCTCGAAAAAATTAGGATGACCATAGCTCACACTACTATAGTATAGTATATGTGTGAGCTAAAAATAAAACTCAACCCTCAAAAAACGATCCTATATTACCTAATTTTTAGTCATTTTTTGATCCATTATTTTGTCTAGAAACATTTCACTCATCGCAATGGAGTTTTGAATGCGAAGTGTCCTTAATCTCCTTTTTAGAAGTCCAAAAAGGATTTTTTGAAAATTTTCAAAACTCTGTTAAAAAAAGTTTTATTTTACAACTCTTATGATTAGATTTTTGCCTACAATATTTAATCTTTAATTCTGCACCGCCTCCACAGACTTAAAGGCTTCAGGAAATTTCAATTATTTTATAGTTTCTCTTTATATCACATACTTTTCCCATAAAAAAATTATTTCAAAACCTTTACCCGCCGTACATAGAGCCTTGTCTATTTGACTATCTTTAACATGGTAAGTAACTCAAAAACCATTTGATCAACTTTAACGAAATTTGGCATTGGGAAAATACTTTGATATCTACCCGTGAATAAGACCATAGGTTGTTTGTGAGAGTGATCCATGACGGATCTGATACCTTCCTAGCCCATTAGCATACTTCAAGTAAACTTCATGCTAAATCAACCTTGAAAAACTCCGAAACGAAATATAAATATAATAATACACATTTTTGACCAAAATGTGCTTTACTTTATTCCGAAAACCGCATATTGATGCGACGTTCCGTTAAAAAGTTAGCATTTTTTGAATGTTTTGACTGTCAAAAAACTGTCATTAGCATTTTGACCAAAATCTAATCAGCTCGTCACAGTATCGAACTATATTTTACCTGAAAATTTCATAAAAATCGGTTCAGCGGCTTAGGAGCTATCGTGTTACGGACAGATATACATACACACACACACACGCAAACATCATGACAATATTGCTAGGATAGGTCAAAATATACCCAAATAACACATTTACGCCTTTTTTTTTAGATAACTTAAAATTCATTTTGTTTAACTCCAGACTTAATTACCTTTCGTTTGATATCACACACGCCATATTTTCACATAAACTCTCATTTTTGAAATCTACCCCCACCCTTTTATGTGGCTTGCGTTCACCAAATTTCATTTAAACCGGACAAGTGGTTTTTGAGTTATGCGGGTTGGTCGTTACAGACAGACATGCAGACAGACAGACATACAGACACGGAGACAAAAAAGTTTTAAAATCATCTGAAACGCAAAGATATATAATTTTTTTTTTAAATCGGAGCAACTTTTTTTTTCTCGAAAAAATTAGGATCACTAAAGCTCACACTACTATAGTATAGTAGTAGTGTGAGCAATAATTCGTCGAAACTAATACCATTGCTGCGTGGGCTAGGAAGATAATAAAATTGATTTTTGCCTGCTTGGTTCAGCGGACAGCGGTAGCGCGTCGGAGGGGGCTTGGGACCAGGAGCAGGAATTTTTTAGATTTAATAAAAATGTTGTTAGATAGATTATGCAAAAATTTTTGATTCCAAACAATACTCCAAATTTTGTACACATATTTAGTGCCCTTTCACGGTTCCAATAATCTACTGCTTTATGTTTTTGTTAACTTTTCTGTTTCGCAGAGGCGATTTACTGATATACGAGATTTATGCAAAAATAAGTTTCTTATTTATTATATTTCTTTACAACCGGGACCACCCTATATCTAATGCCTACATTCTTTAAAATCTGTTACGATTTCTATTTATGGAAAGATATAAGCAAGTATTTAATTTTTCCAAAAAATTTGCGATTTGTTAAAACGGTATGAAGTTAAACGACTAAACAAAAAGTCTCAACTGGGAGACCCTGCGTTTCTGATTTTTAAGGCTTGATTCAGCCGGAGCCTAACGAAAAAATGGAACTTAACAAAATATGAACAAAGTTCATCTTAACTTTGTTCATATTTTGTTAAGCTCGGCGCATTGGATTCAGTATTTAAAAAAAGGTCGATTGCTGCATGTTTACAAGAAAATATGGCGATATGTTGAGATATGTGCAAAATTTTAGTTAATTATATACGATTGCTCGTTAACCATAATATTTCTGTTAATTGTACCAACTTTCATAAATGTATCATTATCGGGAGCTTGATTGTTATTTATGAAAGATTGAAACCGGTAAAAAAGTACACTTTTTAAAAAACATGGCCTGCTAGAATAAATAATTTCATATAGAGCGCCATCGCGCAGAGAAACAAATGTGATATTTTTTTTATTTAAAAATACACAAGAAACGAAAAATCCCCAGTTATGAGGTAAAAACGAACAAAGATCAAAAGACCCGAAATGGGCATTTTTAATATTTCTGATTATTTGTGTGGCTTATCCTTGTATCTGGAATTTTTTTTATTATTTTTTTGTGAAGGCACCATAAACCCGCTATAAAATGGTTTTTAATTCATTTAAATAATTGAAACAGTTTTAAAGAAAATTTGATTAACCCCAGTCAATACAATATCTTCAAGAAAATGCGATTTCGCTCTGTTTTTATAAGCATAAATAATTCTCGTGGTTCCCCTGTAGCATATTTAACTTATGTTTTACGATTTTTTAGTAGCTGAGAGATCCCAAAAACTTTTTTGTAGCAAACCGTCTTATTTGTTTTCTGTTTTCTGCTTTTGAAAAGTAAAAAACAAAAAAAAAATCTTAAAAAATCGCAAATTTTTTGGAGAAACTAAATCCTTGCTAGTTGTTTTTAATTAATTTTTAAAAAAATTATAATGTAATACATCATTTAATTAGACATCTTAACAGCTTTTAAAAAATGCAGGCCATATATACAGGGTGGTCCTAGTTGTGAAGAAATATAATAAATAAGAAACTTATGTTTGTGTGAATCGTGTATATCAGTAAATTGCCCCTGTGCCATAGAAAAGTTAACAAAAAACTTAACAAAGTAGGATCTTAGAACTTTAAGAGGATACTGTATATGTGTACGAAATTTGGTAAAAACGTACGATTATTAGGAAATCCTAAATTTTTGCCTGGTGTATATCGGCGGTTTTTTTCTTGACCCCCACTTTTTCGAGACACGCGCCGCTCCTGACCGCCGACACTTGTTTTTGGTGACAAAGTATTTACGATAGGGACGCAAAAAATGCGAATCAAATGCCAATTAATGTAATTTCGATTTGCAAACTGATCACTTTCACTTTTTTTTTAGATTTTTATAGCACGTTTTGTGGAATTTTAGATGGGCGTCTATACTTAATTAGATTTACCTACTATCGGTGACATAATTGCGCATTTTTTAATGTTTTTGTTATTAAATAAAGCTTTTTTTTGAAATTAAAGAAGTTTTGTAACTGTCCTATGACAAATATAGGCTACTCTCATTCTCATATGGACGGTAAGCACTTAAGCGTGGTTATGCACAGAAAAAAAAAGGTTCTTCAGTTAAGAAAAGTAGTTTTCTTGAAAAAAAATATCTTGACCCAAAAGCAAAAGTCTCAAAAATGTTTTCTTTTCATCTAAGCAAACCGCTTGTGCTGGGAAAAAAAATTGTCTTGGTAAATTGTTTTGGTTTAAAACGAACTGCCTTTAGCGAAGAAAAAGTGGTTTTGAAGCAAGATATAAAATGTCTTACTAATATCTTCTTAACACAAATAAAGCTTTACTTTGCCTAAAGACTTAATTTTTTAACTCTAAATATCCGGCATCTCAAAACGAAAATAGCGATTTATTCCATAATACTAGACAACACAAAACAAGAAGTTTGCCGCTTCCATTCAAAACAAATCAATTTTCTAGGATTAAGGCAACTTTTATTTTCAACGGAAACCAGCAGTTCAAGAGAATAGTTTTCTTTTGTTAAGAAAATATCGTCTTCGTGCATAGGAAAGCAGATTTTTTCTTGGATCAAAGCCATTTGCATTGACTGAAGACATTTTTTTTTCTGTGTGGGTTTAATCATGATTGGACGGTCATTTTACCAGTGGCGTTATAAATTGGGGGGGCAGAAATTTAAATTGCATAAAAAATGAGATAAAAAACTTATCGAAACAAATTTATTTTAGTATTTTCCAAACAAGCAGCTACTTGGTGTAATTTTTAGTTTACTTGTTTATAGATAAGATCCTTTTTTATTGCCCCGTAGAGCAACCTCAAAAATCTCACAGAATTTGAAACAGTCTATTAACCCACTAAGTATATGTATGTAATCGACGGTATTTATTTTCATTTTATAAACAAACGATAACGAAAACAAACAATGACACGCGACCGGTAAGGCATTCTACTACTGACAACCCCAAATCAAAACAAATTTATACGTCTTCACTAAGGATAGAACCGGCAACACTAGAAAGGGCAACGAACGTTTCCGCACGATGATGATAGCCGACGTCAACTAAAACAAACATTTCTCCCGCCCCCGCGCGCGAAAAGCCACCGCTGAAAAACGGGTGCCCCGCGCGGCGCTGCCGGCTTGTAATTATTTACGCTAAAAAAGTTCACCCAATTAATAGCTTGTTGTTAACAACAGATAATAAAAAGAACTAGATAATCATGTCGTAAGGGAAGATTTAACTTTTTCAAATAAATCAATTACGCCACTGCTTTCAACTATCTATCTAGCACTATCGTAGTAGTAGTAGTAGTAGTAGTGTGGGGTAGGCTCTAGGCCTGGCGACTAGGCACATGAAGCGCCCTTTTCGCCAACCCCCGGGCATCCCCCCTACTGCGTCCTTCCCTCGCTAAGGAATCTGCCCGTCTTCTGTACAAAGGCCAGAATATCGGGCCACCTCAGATTCAGAAGGTCCTCCGTCTCAAAGGCCTCCGCTTCGAATACCTCTCTTCTTGCCTCCTTGTATGCTTCACATGATGAGAGAAAATGCGCCGAGGTCTCGTCCTCGGCCCAACATCGCTCGCACGTCGCGTCCTTCTTCACTCTCATCTTTGCCAGGTGTCCTTGTAGGACGCAGTGTCCGGTCAGGACTCCCACTATGGCTCCCACCTCTCTTCGTGTTCTACGGAGCAGCCAGTCCCTACGGGATTTGCTGTAGCCTGTCACATACTCCTTCGCGTGTCTGGCGTTTCCTGTGTTGGTCCACTCCCTTTGTATCTCTTTCTGGGTCCACTCTGTTAGGGCCGACTTCATTTGCCCTCTTGTGAATCCCAGGAACGGTTCTTGCCCGACGCATTTCTGCTGGGATCCTCCCCTGGCGAGTCTGTCCGCTTTCTCGTTTCCGGGGACTCCCACGTGAACTGGGACCCATACGAGCTCTACCTCTCTTACGCCGGCCAATTCCTGAAGTGCATCCGCACACTCCTGCACCAAACCTGCGGACATGGTTGGTTTACACAGTGCTTTCAGCGCAGCTTGACTGTCTGAACAGATGCAGAGGCGTTTTCCTGTTTCGTTCCTAATTTCTTCCTCCCATGTTAACGCCAGTATAGCGTAAACCTGTGCCTGGAAGACTGTTGCATTGGATCCCAGCGGGTAGCTTTTTCCAATGCTCTTGCTTTCCACGTACACTCCTGCACCGGTCGAATTCCGGTCTGTCAGCCTTGATCCGTCTGTATAGCAGACCGTGGCGTCGCTAAGGAGTTCAACTCCGTCCTCCTTCCATGCATCCCTTGGTGGTATGGTTACACGGTATCTCCTTTTCTCCCTTAACCGCTTTTCTGGCATCGCTAGCCTGTACGTCGATAAAGGAATCTCCTTTTCCGTCACAGTCGCGATCTCCGAATGTCCTTTTTGTCCACCGCTCCTTCTCCACACGCCCGCGTCCCTTATCCTAAGGTATGCTGCCATCGCTTCCTTCTTTATCCAGGTGGACAGCGATGGGAGACCCAGGATGGTATTCAGGGCTATGTTAGGAGTAGACCTTAGAGCTCCGGTGATGCACTATAGGTAGACACTGTTTTTTTTACTGTTCAGTTTTTAAGATATTTTAAAGTTTTATTATTATTATTATTAGAATAATAATAAAAAAATGGCTAGTTTAAAAAATATGGATAACATACTACTTTTCAGTCACAGTTTCTTCGCCTGTAAAAATTATTAAGTACCAAACAAAAAAAAATATTTTCTAAAACTTATAATCTTCTTAAAAACTTACTTAAACCAATTAAGTATAAAAAAGTGTCGCCGGTCTTGTCGGCTTCTGGAGTTCTTTTAACATATTTTAATTTTATGGACTTCTTTAGAAAAGACAGAATACATTCCTTTATGACTTAGTTTTAAGAGCCTCTATTCATAAAGATAAAAATTCTTGAAGTGGTTTCAAGCACCCTATAAATACTCTGCCAATATATGGGCCCCTAAGCTCACACTAGGTACTATAGTTATAGTGTACGTGTGAGCTAATATAACTAAAAACTGAAATATATTTTATTAAACTCCAGACTAAATTACCTTTCGTTTAATATCACACACGCCATATTTTCACTTAAACTCTAATTTTTAAAATATACCCCCTTACCCTTTTTTTTTAAATAAATTAAAATGTATTTTGTTTAACTGCAGACTCAATTACCTTTCGTTTAATATCACACACGCCATATTTTCACATAAACTCTAATTTTTGAAATCTACCCCCACCCTTTTATTTGGTTTGTGTTCGGTGGATTTTGTTCATTTTCAAATGGGACCATCTCGACCCAAGCCTAGGTACCAAATTTCATTAAAATCGGCCAAGCGGTTTTTGAGTTATGCGCGTTGGTCGTTACAGACAGACATACAGACACACAGACAGACAGACAGACAGCCAGACATACAGACAGACAGACAGACAGACAGACAGACAGACAGACAGACAGACAGACAGACAGACAGACGGCGCAACAAAAAAGTTTCAAAATCATCTGAAACGCAAAGATATATAAAAAATTTTGAAATCGGAGCAACTTTTTTTTTCTCGAAAGAATTAGGATCACCATAGCTCACACTACTATAGTATAGTATATGTGAGAGCTAAAACCTTTTAAAAACCAAATACCTATCACGATATTAATTTTTTCTACAAGCGTGTGCACACTAGTGCAGAAAATCCTATTTTGCCGCACTAGTGTGCAAAAAATTTTCCGCACAGAAATGTCAAATTGTAAAAAGTCTATATATTCGTTAAATGTAATATTAGCTCACACATATACTATACTATAGTAGTGTGAGCTATGGTGATCCTAATTTTTTCGAGAAAAAAAAAGTTGCTCCGATTTCAAAAATTTTTATATATCTTTGCGTTTCAGATGATTTTGAAACTTTTTTGTTGCGCCGTCTGTCTGTCTGTCTGTCTGTCTGTCTGTCTGTCTGTCTGTCTGTATGTCTGTCTAGGTGTCTGTATGTCTGTCTGTAACGACCAACGCGCATATCTCAAAAACCGCTTGGCCGATTTTAATGAAATTTGGTACCTAGGCTGGGTCTTGGGTCGAGATGGTCCCATTTAAAAATGAACAAAATCCACCGAACACAAACCAAATAAAAGGGTGGGGGTAGATTTCAAAAATTAGAGTTTATGTGAAAATATGGCGTGTGTGATATTAAACGAAAGGTAATTGAGTCTGCAGTTAAACAAAATACATTTTAATTTATTTAAAAAAAAAGGGTGGGGGTATATTTTAAAAATTAGAGTTTAAGTGAAAATATGGCGTGTGTGATATCAAGCGAAAGGTAATTGAGTCCGGACTTTAACAAAATACATTTTAGTTTTTGTTTTTTTTGTAAGGGTGGGGGTAGATTTCAAAAATTTGTGTTTAAGTCAAAACATGGCTTGTGTGGTATCAAACAAAAAGTAATTTAGTCTGGAGTTGCATAAAATATATTTCAGTTTTTAGTTATATTAGCTCACACGTACACTATAACTATAGTACCTAGTGTGAGCTTAGGGGCCCATATATTGGCAGAGTATTTTTCTACGAGCTTGCGGAAAGTAGACTTTTCCGCCCTCATATTTTTTTTATTTCGAAAAAAATATAATAAATTTCTGTTTCGACAAACATTTTAAGCTATGATAAAATTTTTATAGAAAATACGAAAACCAAGCGCGGATTTGAGGGGGGATAACCGAGTAATTACCCCCCCCCCACCCCTAGAAAAAAATGCTTTTTCCTAATAATTATTGAAAAAACAGGACAATTATCCCCCTCCCCCGTAGAAAAAGTTATGTCACAAATAATTTTTTCGTAGACTATACCCTCCCCCTAGATTTTTACTCCGCGCTTGACAGAAACGGAGTCAAACTGGACATGAGAGGGGTAGTAGTAATTTTTTTGGCAATCATTAGATTTTGATACTCTTCTTAATTTATTTGTTATTTCTATACAGGGTGTCTCTAAAAGGTCTGTACAAAACCTTAGCACATATTCCTGAGGCCAAAATAAGTCGATTTAATGCAAATTACCTTAGTCCAAAATTGCTCCGTTTCAGAGATACAGGGTGAATTTAAAAATTAAAAATCGATATTTCCGAAAAGCAACAAACTCTTTGAGAACAATAGTCAGTAGTAAACTGGCCGTGGCTTTGACATTTTGCCAGTGTAAAACACTCTAGTGAAATAGTCATTCAAAATAATTTCAGTATTTCGTTGCGGCATCCAATACTAAAAACGGAAATATCTCGAAAATGACTTACTTTAGCGCATGTTAACAAGAGTACCTTTTTGGCTTAGAAATATTCAAGAAAATATTTTCTTAACAAAAAAAGTTAAAAGTTACACTGAGAAAAAAGTTATAGTAATTTTAAACCATAAATAGAGCATTGTGAAACGCCCTCTAACGGCCACAGTTAAAAAATGTCCATATATAGGTTTCACATCCCAAAAAACCCCAGAGTACCAATTTTTAAAGTAATGCGTTGAGAAATGTTCATAAATTTTAATAAAATCGATTTTTAATTTTTAAATTCACCACCCTGTATCTCTGAAACGGAGCAATTTTGGACTAAGGTAAGTTGCTTTAAATCGACTTATTTTGACATCAGGAATATGTGCTAAGATTTGGTACAGACCCTTTATATTACACATGCCTGATATGCTAATAAATAGCTACAAACATTTACGAGAAAAAAAAGAAGGGACTATAATTTCTGCCAGTTTGCCAAATCTCAGTTATAAATGTTTTTACATGTATAGGAGACGGAAGTAAATTAAAATTTTGGTGTTTTTTAATTTTTTCCTATAGTTTTATTATAGTTTCTACCAGTCTGCCAAAGCTCAGCTCTCTAGCCCTTCTGGAAGTGGGCAATGTTACTTTTGTATAACTTATTAATTATTATTATTATATTAAAATTTTGGGTTTTTTTTTAGTGTTACTGTGGGCAATGTTAATTTTATATACTTTTACATATATACGGGAGAGGAGTAAACTACATTTTGTGGTTTTTTGATTTTTTCCAAGGGTTTGGTCATAACTTCTATAAGTCTGCCAAATTTCAGCTTTGTAGTCTGGAAGTAAAGTAGAATTTTGATGATCTATACATAAAGCAGTGGCAAATTCAACGTTTTTCAAAATTCCGTAACTACTTTACTGTTCCATGAAACTGTTGTTTGTGTGATTGTGATTGTAAGATCTATCAAGGTCTACAACTTTGAGTTTTGTAGCTCAATCTGAAGTAGAGTTAAAGAAAGGCAAATATGGGCTGAAAAACTGTTTGGTTTTCACTTTCTCCAATGTCGATCACAAGGATACGAATGATCCCCGTCTGGAACACGGCCTGACAACTGGACCAAGTGATCCATGCCAATCCACGACCAATTTCGACCTTTTGGGCCAGTTTATTTTTTTATGATTTCCGTACGCTCGAAAAAAAATAGTGTTCTTAGTGTCACTTTTACCGCACTTTTTAGGAAATATAATATTTTTGAATTCGTTTCTAAATTAATTTCAGAAAGCCTTGATGAGACACCTGAGAGTGTCCTGAAAATCAATACAACAACAAATGGAAAAATCGAGTTACCAATCATGGAAATAATGGAGAATGGAAAAGTAGAAAGTTTGATTACCGAAAACATTGATATATTTGAAACAACTACGTTCAGAAGCGATACAAATGAAGAAGATAACTTATTTAGCACGGGATATGAAGGTAAGAAAACTATAACTGTCCTCTCCCCCACCATTGCTAAATTGAATATACAGGGTGTCCCATAACTTAGGGGCCATAGGCCAACATGTCTCATAAAAAAGTTCCTATACCTAATGCATGGGTCAAAACGCTTTCTTTGTCGAGATACAGAACATCAAAGTTGGCGATTTTTTGATATTAACTTTTTTTAAAAAAGCAGTAAAAATATGAAATTGGGTAAAGTCGTGTATTGCAACAAGAGCAATAAATTGAAAAAAAAAATTATTTAAAAAAAAATTAGTCGGTCATTTTTTTTGGTATAAACTTTTTTGAATGGCATATTAAACGCAATGTTTTTTTTTCAATTTTTTGGTATTAAAAACAAGTCTCTGGCGAGACATAATAATAAAATATTATTGATAGATTTTAAAAGAATAAGTAAGCAAAAAATTTTTTTTTTAATTATTATTTTTTATAAATTTTTGGAGGTTATTTTGACAGCCTGTATCTCTTCAACTTGTAATTTTATCAAGAAAAGAAATACCACATTTTAAAATCGCAATTAGTTGAGGATTTTCTTTTTTTTTGTAAAACCTTTTTCTCCCACTCCTCTAACTTTAAAAATACTATATCTTAAAAACAGATGTGTGTTGACCCCCATGTTATATAAACTTTTTTCTCGGAAATAACCATCTCTATCGCCTGCTGCACTATGGCTCCTAAGTTATTGGACACCCTGTATATATATTGTTTTGCTGCTGATGTGAGTCTCGAAGTATGATCTTTTCAAATATTTGAACCCCCACTAAAATTTAATAGCCTTATGCATGGGTACCGCAATTTTTTTGCCAAACTTGCTTAAAATAGATTTATTGGTTTCTAAGTTATCGTGTCACAGACAAAGAGACCGACATAAATACGACACCATCACAAAATTTAGTAGTGAGGCCTTTATTGACTCAGATAACTTATATACAGTTTGTGCCAAGTTAAGTGTACACCATTGCTAATTTTTTTATTAATAAAGATCGAAAAAAGTTTAAGTTAGCAAACTAGTAGAACTTTAAGATACTTAAATCAAAAAAAAAAAATAGAGCATTGCTTTTTGGAGTTTTTATAAACAATAAAAAATAATTAATCAAACACCCCGTATTTTATATAATTTTTTGATAGGTTTTTCAATTCTAAACAATAATCGTCTTCTGAATTTTTTCCCTAAAATTAAAAATAACGAAGATATTTTTAATTCAAAATTACTTATTGAAAAATCTTAGCGTAATTTTGAATTTTGAGCGTCAAAAATTCTACTATAGGTTGACAAATTAAACTTAAAGTTAAAAAGTTAGCAATGGTGGACACTTAACTGGGAACAACCTGTAAAGAGTGAAAATAAAAGAAAAATACCTAATAGAAAACAGTTAGCAATGGTATGATTAGTCATTGACAACACTTAATTTGAAACAGCTTGTAGAAAAAGAGATACTAATTTATTTTCACTCATTTTATTTGAGAACAACAAGTCCTTTTATCAAAAATTAAATATTTTTTTGCTTATTTATCATTAAATTGAAAATAAATACATTCTAAAACTTCAAGAAATACGCTCAAATAGCTCCTTTATTCTATTTCCAGATGTAACTTTTGCTAAACCAAACACGGCAGAAAACGTGTCAAATGTGGTAAACGAGAAATCAACATCTGTTAACAATCTATCTGAAAGCATTGATGAATTTGATTTGAAATTTCCGGAAGAAATAAATGATGAAATAGACGTTAGGATTTCAAGGAATTTAGAACCACGTAAGTCTTATACAGGGTGTTCCATAATCCAAAATCACGAGTGCATTAGACAAGGTGTCTATATGACCCATTTATTATTACTGATACTGTTTATTATTTGTCGGTTTAGAATGGTTTTCTACGCCGTCCGGCGCCTACTCTCCACCTCCTTCGGTATTGACATTCATCTTGTCAGGTTTTTTTGACTCATTGATCTTTGGATTGACTGTTGCTATTCCAGTTAAGGATGTCTTTTTTTTTCGCCCTATCGGTTGCCATTTAGGATCTGCTTTGGTAATCTTTCGTCGTTCATCCGTTGTACATGGCCGTACTATATCAGTTGTTTTTTAGTGATGTTATCCGTTATGCTTTCTTATTAATCCTCTTATTGCATCCATTTCGACACTCCATTTTTGTTTTGCATAATACTTTCCATAATTTTTCTACTGGAACGGTATCATATGTCTTTTGTAAGTCCACAAAGTTAATATAAGCGTCTATATTTCTGGCACTCCTTTTCTCAATTACTTGTTTAAGAGAAAAAAAATTATCACTACAAGATCTGCCTGCACGAAATCTACTTTGGTCTTCTTCTTGTTCATGAAAATCATTCTCTATTAGATCTCTAAGAATCCTACCGTACTTACAGTACTGGTTACTGAAATTTCTCTATAATTGTTGCAATTCAGCTTATTGCCTTTTTTTATGTATATTAAAGACATGAATGCTATTTTCTAATCATTTTCTGGATTGTTGTTTATGCATTGATTGAACATTTCTTTTTCGATTATTACTTCCCTTCCATGTACTTCTATGTCTCTCCTCGAAGAGACTGCCAGAAATTCGTCTGCAGGAGTCCCTTGTAGTGTTCTGTCCATCTCTGTTTGTTTGTTTTATTCATTTCAATAATCCAATATTTTTCTATTTTGCCATTTTAAAAGGTACCTGTACTGGTCTATTGACTTGGTTTATTTGAATTTGGATTTTATGACTTTTGGTTTGGGTTAGCGTCGGTTTGACCCTTTTACTGTATGTTATGTTTTCTGTTATTTTTTCCTAATAATAATTTAATTATTTTTTAGAAATATCTCCTACCACTGAGAACTCCCTCCTCAATCTCGCCACTGTAGTTACAGAAATAAATGTACTGGAGGACATAGACGGGAACCTTTTGGATAGAAAACCAACTTCGGATGAATTAGGAGCTTTAAACGATGCCGAATATATGGAAAATGATAATATAGCAGCTGAAGATATAACAAATATCGTCAAAGTCGAACCCGAGTCAAATCCAAGTCAAGAAGACGAAGTCGAAGATATGGAGGCGATATTTGACGAAAGAAGATTTAGTCATATTAAACAAAATGGCAACAAAAACAACAAGGAAATCACAATTTTCTTTTCAGAAACTGAGGGAGATTTCCCACCAGATTTAATAGATGAAAAGGTAAATGTACCAAAGGTACCAAAAGAACCAAAGGAAGAAATTGTGGAAACTACTACAAAATTGGCAGAAAAAACTACTCAAAAAACTTCAAATAAGATTGAAGAGAAACAAACCAGTGATAAAACTAAGGACCCTGAAGTACATGAAGAATTATATTCCATTATAAGCTCAATAAAAAACTCCATGGATAAGGACAAACTTAAGGGTTTCAAAATAACTGCTATATCAACTAAAAAACTCCCACTTCCTTCCACAACACAAAAACCAACACCTCAGCCAACAGATTCGACAGATTTTACATTGCACAAATCAAGCAAAACAGCTCCTTACACTACAACTACTGAAGAGGTCCAGGAATCCACAATCATTCCATTGGAAATAACAAGTATAAAAGAAACAGAATTTAAAGAAAATAAAGAAGAAATGGTTGAGACAATTGAATACCAAAATAATAATAACCTAGAAGATATTAATAAAACTGGATTATATGATTTAAATAATCACGACGACCTAGAAGGTCTCTCTCCAGAAGATGTGGCACAAATTTACAATAAGCTAATCGAAGAAATTTATACATCTTTTGAAGAAAAGGAAACTGACAAAGAATCGGAAGAATCTCAGGAAGACATAAACAGTCCTGCAACTTTTACTAATATTACGAATACAAAGACAATGGGCGAAGTCAAGATTAATACACCAATTTTAAATAAAAATGCTTCTGTTTCGATTCGGATGGGGAAGGAGGTATGTGGGTCACAGAAATTTTTTCCTGTGATACAGTTATTAAAAAACTAATTTAGTGATATTTGCAGAGTTCTTGTTGTAAAAAGTAGATAAAGATTTAATTCATTTCAAAACATACAAAGGTAAAATACAAGAGATTTTCTTTAATACTTTCCCTTGTTAACGTTTTTTACAATCTAAACTAGACCCATTATTGATCAAAGTATCTGAAATCGGGTCTTTGCCAGTGGTTTCGTCATCACATCTGCAACTGGTTCTGTAATTGAAATTTGCTTTATCTTTAACTTTCCTTTAGTAACTGTTTCTCGTATAAAGGTGTGCTTTATTTCTATCTATGTTTAGGTCTTTTGTGAAATTGAGCATTTTCAGTCAGTTTAGCTGCTAATGATTCATCCATTTCAAGAGTTGTCACTTGATTAAAATTCATCATAGATCTAAATAGTTTGGTGATCCAGATGATTTCTTATGTAGCTTCATTTGCAGCAACGATTTCTCCTGTTGTAGATGTGGTAACCATACTTTGTCGTTGATAATGATGATGATTCATATGTGAGTGGGCCTTGCAACCCTTCCACTGCCACCACCAGTGGGTCTATTCTGGCTCACTTTTGAGTGGTTTCTTACCACTGTATTTATCAGTTTGGCTGAGACACTGTTCAGATCTTCTGAGTCGACCTGAGGTTTACCGAAAGTATTCTGACGTAAACGTGCAATAGCCGGACATTCGCACAGTACATGTCTGACTGTTTCGTCATCCTCCATACAGAGTCTACATTCGGTCTCTTCTGTTAGTCCCATTCTGTGCATGGGTACTCTTAGTCGACAGTGACCCGTATAAAGACCAGTCACTATACGTATCTCTTGTCTGGTAAGTCCGTTGATTAAACAGGAAACTATCCCTTCAGCAAAGTTAATTGCAACTCCAGAAGTTGATATTCTTGTTAGAGTAATACTTAGGTTAGTAGTTCTTGCTAGGACTCTTTTCAGTCTTATAACATCTTCTGATGAAGGATTCTCCATAGCGTTTTGTGAGGTTAATGTATTTAGTTTTTGACTCATTTGTACTCATTCTTAGTTTAATAAAGATAACGCGTTACCTTGCCGTACTGAAGTTACATATAATACATATAATAGGTCCGAGAACTGGTTATTTGTTCTTACTGCAGCTTTCAAACCCTTAATAAAAGCGTCATAGTATCAAAGTTTGTTTCGGAAAATTGAAGATATCTTTATCTACGCCCAACCAGCTTCTAGAGTCTCCTACCGCGACTGTTCTGGCCTATTTACGTTACTAAGATAACGATGAAGCTTAGATCGTAAACTATAAGAGGGCGCCAAGCCATGAAACGTTCACACTGACACTGATGCAAAAAAGGATAAAAAGTTTTGAGTTTGAACAAAATTTATTTATGGAGATGAAAATTTGTGAAATTTTAAAACTTTTAGAAATGTAAAATTATTTTTGAAAAATTCAAAATTCCAAAATTTCTCAACAATTTTCAAAATTCAAAAAAATTTTTTTTAACACAAAATGTCTCAATTTTGTCCTGATTCGTTCTGAACTGAATGCTGCAGATGAATAATTTTACAGTATTTTTTTTCTAATATTTTGTTTTTGTTTTTTTAGAACGAATTCATCTTTGTCCCGTCAGACGCCTATATAAAAGAACAAAACAATGCGATCAACATCACTTGGAGAGGCAGTAATAATTCTCTTAACAATTCAATTGTTTTAAGGCTAACGGAGTATGACAACCATTTTTTGATTAGAGAGATTCAGCTTAACATTCCAAAAGGTAAGCACTGCTATCAAAAGTTAACGGCCAACAATTTTTGACTAGTTATCGTGACAAATCGGTTTGTCAAAGCTGTCAACCAGTCTCCGCAGCCGGTTTACATTTTTCGTACTACACCCACGGACTTACCTAATCTTAACCTCAAAATTGATAATTAACGCTTGTTATAACAAATCACATCCGATGCATCCGATCAAATCGCGAAGCCCACGGATTTTTGATCAGCTGATTGCAGATTGGTCGGAGCAAATTGTAATTACCGAACAGACAGATAGAGATAAGTATTGCTTATCTAATCAAAAACAAAAGCAAAAGCATTGTATGAACACTCCCATAAAAAACAGTGGTTTTAACTTTCTTATGACAAGACATATGACTAAACCAAGACAAAAGACTAGACAAAAGACGAGTATGAACGATCCATTACTTACTGTTATTACCCAAAACTCCAGCATACTTCTCGTCAGATTCCTGTATTCTATAGGTTTTTCCAATTTTTGGTTCAAATTTTTTCAAATTCTTCAGTTTTAGAAAAAAAACGGCAGTATTTACGATAAAAACAAAAAAAATTATAAACATAACCTCAAACAAACAGATTAATCTAAAAGATCCGTCTGAAAATCGGAGCACGCATATTTGGCTCCGATCGATCTGAAGTAATTTACCGAACGGTTCAGATTTACCTCCCCTACTTCTGCTCGACCTTTCTATGGATTATATCGTAGCCCACGAGAAAGACCGGCCGGGCGCGGAAATATCACGTGACCGTAGGAGTCCCACAAAAAAACGCCTCACGGCCCCCTGTCATTATACAACATGTGTGTTTTCAGTTTTGGTATGTTTGTTTACGTTGATTTTTTTTTTAATTCAAGCCCGAATTTTATGTGAATTTTATCAAAGTTATTAAAATAACGCAGCCCACGAAAAAGACTGTAGTGGGCTGCGTTAAAATAATTAATGGCTAACGAGTAAATTATAAAGAAAATACCTATAAGATAAACAATGCCGCGAACGTGTAATTAGTGTTGTTCCTTGTCGGTCCAACTATAAAACTGAAACCTAATATGTTGCAAACGGGAAAGAAGTGGTAAAAGATAAGATCTTGGATAAGATTGATCAAGTAATATACATCCTTAGTGACATTTTCGATAGAGAGAGTGAAAAATGTGTTCAGTTGTCATTTCTTATTGAACAATTAGGTCTCTTGAAAAGGTAACCTGAGAATCGAAGATATGGTGGATACACTTTAATGTTGGCTTCATCTTTGTTTATCCAGTTATCCAGTGCATACACGTCAATTTACAATTCTAAGGTAATATGTCTTCCGCACCCTCGCAATATTAAAAAACTGATTTGTAAAATATTGTTAACAGATAGTAATCTCTCTGGTAGTGTGAAATATTTAAAAAGTAAGATACAGCTTTTAAAAGAACATGAGTTGGTAGTTAACTTACACTTTATTGAAATAAATATTAAACTTTTGCTGGGTAATTTTTCAAAAAATTATTGACGACCACTACATCATTCAGTTCATTGAATGGGAAAACCATCTCACTTATTCACAAAATCACTTGTTTCTTTTTAATAAATTATTGTGAAATGTTTTATATTTTTTATCTAGCGAGTGTTTTTGTGGAGAAAAACTTTTGTCAAAGCTTCAAAAAATTAGTTTAAGGGCATGTAAAGTTTTTTTAAATAATTTTATTAAAAAGCACAATGATTTAGTGTCGGCTAATAAATCTTTGAATAAGAACTCAAAGATGATGACAGTCAAAGAAAAATTAAAAAACTAAAAGCTTAGGTTTGATATGTCCAATTTTGAAAGACTTGTATAGATTTGAAGTTACTAACGATATTATGTACCTGAAGATATACGAGTGCAAATTTTGTATAATTTTTTATTTTATAGATTCAGTTCTTTTATCCATAATAAACACATATATCAGCTAAATATTTTTTTCAATTTTTGCCTATAAAAGAACAAAAATTTTTTGTTAATTTATTTAAATTGTGTAAAAACATATAATATATTAAGCAATACAATAAGAATCCTGGGACTCCTAAGATCACGTGACCGCCGACTTGCCTATAACGCGCCATGGCCGGTCTTTATCGTTGGCTGCGGGATTATATATGTATATGCCAAATTTTTACGTGACTGGTGGTCCAGCTGATTTTAGTAAATAAAAGGTATCCTACCTCTTTAATGAACAATAAATATTTTTGGAATTTTTTGAAAACCACGGCACTCCTTGGCCTGTCTGGCGCTTCCTGTGTTGGTCCATTCCTTTTGTATCTCTTTCTGGGTCCACTCTGTTAGGGCCGACTTCATTTGCCCTCTTGTGAGCCCCAGGAAAGGCTCCGGCCCGACGCATTTCTGCGGGGATTTTTAGGAGTTCGTCCGCCTTCTCGTTGCCTGGGACTCCCATGTGGCCTGGAACCCATACAAGCTCCACCTTACCTTACGCTGCACCAAACCCGCGGACATGGTTAGTTTGCACAGTGCTTTCAGCGCAGCTTGACTGTCTGAACAGATGCAGAGGCGTTTTCCTGTTTCGTTCCTATTTTCTTCCTCTAATGTTACCGCCAGTATAGCATAAACCTCCTGGAAGACTGTTGCATTGAATCCCAGCGAGTAGCTTTTTCCAATACCCTTGCTTTCCACGTACACTTCTGCACCGGTCGAATTCCGGTCTGTCAGCCTAGATCCGTCTGTATAGCAGACCGTGGCATCGCTAAGGAATTCAACTCCGGCCTTCTTCCATGCATCCCTTGGTGGGATGGTCTTGGTGGGATGGTCTTGGTGGGATTGTTACACCTTTTCTCCCTTAACCGCTGGCATCGCTAGCCTGTATATCGATTATAGGAATCTCCGTTTCCGTCACAGTCGCGATCTCCAAATATCCTTTTGGTCCACTGCTCCTTCTCCACACGCCCGCGTCCCTTATCCTAAGGTATGCTGCCATCGCTTCCTTCTTCATCCAGGTGGACAGCGATGGGAGACCTAGGATCGTATTCAGGGCTATGTTAGGAGTCAAGCGCGGATCTGGGTAAAAACTAGGTCTATCGTCGACAAAAAAAATTATTTATAATATAATTTTTTTTCTAAGGTGGTAATAGGGGGGGGGGGTAACCCTTCCCTCAAATCCGCGCTTGTTAGGAGTAGACCTTAAAGCTCCGGTGATGTTCAAGGTCGTCAGCTTTTTGGCGTTAGTGGTTTTCATTGCCCCCGGCCACCAGACCACGAATCCGTATTGGTCTTATGATGGCCGTGTAAAAACCACCAAAGTTCTATATTATTTTAATGTTTTTTAGATAATGAAATTTTTACACAAAAGAAAGCTGTGGCTCTCGCACCAAATCTACAAGAACAGATATTGGAACCTTCCAGAAGAATAGTGATGAGAGATGGGACAATTCTTCATTTTTCGAATGTGGATTTTTTGAAGAAAGGTCTAAATACTATTAAAGGTAGGCATTTAATTAGGGACTACAATAAAGACAGGTTGTAATAGTGCTAGGCAGTATTTTGACAGTTTATACTTTGAGAAACGGAATTTTTACTGCCTTCCTTTATCAAAGGAAAAGAAATGTCAGATTTGTTTTAAAAAAAAAGGGACATAAGAACATTTACAGATTTTTCCTGAAAAGGATCAGGCACACCTCTTATGGGATTTCTGTAATCCGTCAAACTTCATGAAATTTTGGTATGTTGTAGACTAAACCTTTCTCATCAAAAGTTTTACTGGGCCCAACTTAAACTAATGACCAGTTTTTGAAATACAGGGTGTTGAAAGTGATAGTGTCCTAGAAGCATAATGGCTTTTTAGAAGGGTTTTTCAAACATATACACAATGTTAGTATTACATATATTTACGATTTATTTATGTACCTTTAAAACATTATCTACAGGGTGTTGAAGTAAATATTAGTCAAAAGTTTTATTGAGAAACAAGCATTATGGCTTTTTACACGGCACTTTATGGCTTTTTACACGTTCAAATATTTTTAATAGTATTTAAAAAATGATATTTGCCGAAACACCCTTTATTAAATAACTAACAAGTCAAGAATCATTAAAAAACTAATAAATACTCTATATGTAATAGGAACATTTGGTATATGTTTGGAAAACCCGTCTAAAAAGCCATTATGCTTCTTGGACATTATTACTTTCAACACTCTGTATTTCAGAAACCGGTCATTATTTTAACTGGTCCCATGAGAACTTCTGGTGAGGAAGGTTTAATCTACAACATACTAAAGTTTGTTTTTCATTAAAACTTTCGACTAATATTTACTAAAACACCCTATAGATAATATTTTAAAGGAACAGATTAAAAATAATAGAGAAATCATAAAAATGTGTAATAGTAACGTTGCGTATATGTTTGGAAAACCCGTCTAAAGTTTCTTGGACATTATCACATTCAGCACCCTGTATTTCAAAAACTGGTAATTAATTTGAGTTGAGCCCATAAGAAGTTTTGATAAGAAAATTTCATAAAGTTTCACAGATAACAGAAATCCCATAAGAGGTGTGCCTGATCCTAGAGTTTTCCTGATAATTTCCAGACTTTTCTAGAACATTTCTCGACTCAAGGCCAACACAAAAATAGAGGCCACGACCCTGAAAAAATCAGCTGTTCTCCCGGGGCTGAATTTTACATTGGGTCTTATGGGAGGTCAGACGTATTTTTATGATATTTTTAAAATGGCACTACAGATTTCCGCAAAATTTCAGTGAAATATTCTCAGACACCATCCCGATATTCCACCAAAGGTTTGTAAGGAAGCAACTTGATTATAAGGTTAAAATCTTCAAGATTTAGCCTTCCTTATTTTGAATTCAAATTACCCGCCATGTACCACATCCCAACTGTTATATTTGACATGTATTTGACTTTGTCATCTGTGATTGTCACATTCGCTTCTGCTTAAACTTAATTTTTGTGTGAGCTAATGAAGCGGCTATGAAAAACTAGGGATTACTATACATTTTAAAAAAATTGCCCTGCCAGAATAAAGTAAAAACAATCTCAAAAACGGCTTTATTTAAAAAAAAATCAAATATTCATGAACCGTCATTCCAACTTCAATATTTTAAAGACAATCAGCTGTGTCGTTACGTGACCATCAAAAAACAAATCAGCCCCGGATGTGACGTCAACAAAGTGGAGGATCGTGGCCCGTTCATTTTGATAGCCCTGCTCGACTTTTCGTGATTATTTTAAGATTTTTCCTAAACATTTCTAGACTTTTCCAAAATATTTTCAGATGTCCTGAACATTACCCTACTTTTTCAGAAAATGTCCAGACTTTTCCAGAACTTTACTTTAATGCAAAAAATGCATTCATGGTCATAAAAATATTAACAAACCCCAGAAAGCTATTTTCTTAAAAATTCCCTAAATTTAAAAAAATATATATAATTGTGCGAAAATCCCAAGCTAAGAGTTTGTATGATATTCAATGAAGTTGTCTTCCATAATTCAACTCTTAACAATATTTGTCGAATTTTAATATATTTTTAAGCCCTAAATAAATATCTAAACATTTTAAATACCAAAAATAAGCAGAATTGGTTTGAGGATAGCTTAATATTACTCTTTGTGGTTTCGTATACTTAAAGAAAGTAAATATACCACTTAAAATAATAATTACTTTTTCTAAACACAAAATAAGTATCTCTAACCGTTTTCAAATGTAAACCAGTTTAAACTTGAGAATGGTTAGAGATACTTACTAACCGAAACGTTAGAGGAGATTTTTTTTTCGTGTGATTTATGGTTTTGAGTTAAACCTTAAATTATTGTTATTTAAAAATGTGTAAATATATTTTTAAAATTTTCTGTTTTTTTTTATTTAAGAAGTAGCAGAACCCGCATCGCCCAGACGACTCTACCACGTAGAAATAGCGTCCATTTGCAGCGCATGCGTGGTACTATTAGCTGTAGCGCTGTATCTCGTAGCTGTCCGCGTTAAATCAAGATGGCTTACCAAACCTAAAGATCAAGAGACCCAGTGTTGATATTAATATAGATGCAATTTTAGCAAAAAACTATAACTGTGACAGTTTAGTTTAAGAAAAAACGCATGAAGCTCTGAGTACTAGAGCAGCTTACATTTTTGAAATCTGGCGCTTTATTAAATCCTTGCAGCAGCGGATTTAGAAACTTTATTTGGAGGGGAAATATCATTATAAATATTGAACAAAATATAGGGTAAAGTTGGTAGAGGTGCCCCATCTTGACCTAGAAATTTTAGTTTTGCTAATTTAAATAAAATAATTACGATTCTGTGGGTATCAAATATTATTTATTTATAATATTCAATCAAAATGGCAGTAATAAAAAAAAATACTCATCAAAATCGAAAAAAACATTTTTTCTAACTTGACCATTTCTACCTCTAGGGTTGGGTGAGATCAATGAACTTGTAAAAGTTCATTGGGTGAGATGCCCCTCATGGGGTGGTAGAGATGGCCGATACATTTTAATGTCTAAATAATATTTATTACTTTCTTTTTGTTACTGCGAGCTGCTGAATTAGTACCTAATTCGCCTTTCCGAACACCCTGGATCGCTGCAATTAAATTTTCCTCCATCCATTTGCCTCTTAAATAGGGTTACCAGACGTCCGGATTTTTACTACGTCCGGGTGGGTCCGGGCGGATTTTTCATAAACGTCCGGATAAAGTAGCCGCCTTTATAAACATCAAATAATGCAAAATAAACTAGTTTCAAAAAATGCAATTAAACAATAATCGTCGATAAATTTAGCAGTGTGAATTCACCTTTAAGTGGGATCTTCACATAACGTTTTACCTTAGATCTTGCCTGTTCAGTCAAAACGCATCAAGTAAAACTTTGTGTGTAGACGGAAAAACGGACGTTTTACTTGAACTGATTTACGACGGAAGACCGCCTAGAGAACTGACCGGATCACGCATTGTTTTCCAATAAAACCATCGTTTTGTATCAAAAACTGATCTAAAAACGTACGTTAAAACTATCAAGTGTCTATGCTAGTCTTTCAGCCGTCATACTTGACCCTTTTGACTGACAGGCAAGACGTAAGGTAAAACGTTATGTGAAGACCCCGCTTAAAGTACTATTATATATTAATTTCACCTTGTTGAAGTTTACACTTTTGCCGTGTGGTCTTAAGATATTTTTGATGAAGTTTGTAATTTAAAAAAGTACATATCAGACAATTCTACTTCTGATGACCACAATCTGCCTACCCACGAAAAATGGGCAAAATATTTTAATGCAAGTATTTCTACCCAAAGAAAGAAATAGGCTGCTTTTATCTTCTGTAAAAGGAATACTCATGACACCATACAATTTAAGAAATATGAGCTGGTCAGAATTTTACGATTTTGTACTTCTGCCTAAAAATTCAACGCTGTTGAATAAAATACAAAGCAGTGAAAAGTACCTATAAAATAGTAGGTATATTATGTTATTTATTAGTTATTGTTTCAATAAAAAAAAAGTTGATTTTTTGTGTGTGGCATCGAAAAAATTTTGTCGTCCGGATTTTGTCCGGATTTTCTTGACGGCTGGTCCTGTTTAGAGACCTTTTCATCTGGTAACCCTACTCTTAAAGGACAGATTCTTTTATAGAAAGAAGAAATGACATCCGAAATAAAAATCAATTGAAAATGTATTGACCATCTCTAGCTACTACAACTGGGGCATCTCTACCGTTTAGTAGTAAGAGATGGCCTATCGAGCAATTCACAAAAACCAACGGAAAATAATTTTTGAGGTTAGGATATTGTGCCGCATGTATTTAAGTCGCCACTGCCCTAATTATAAATAAAATGCTTAAATAGTAATGCCTCTACAAACTAAACAAAAAAATATGCACCCACCCTAAAAAAAGATCATAAAATCATGTCAAAACTAAGGAATTTTTAAGCACAGCAACACACTCTCTGCACATAATATAAACAGCTTATAAGATAGCGACGTTCTGCACTACCGTATATATTTATCGGTTTCACAACGTTCTACGTCTTCCGATACCCAATCTCCACTCGTTTCTGTTTGCCCATAATTCATCATCTAGGCCTCTTATTCTTATTTCACTATCTATTCCTTCTCTCCAGCTTCTCCTTACAAATGTTTAATTTCCAATAAACTCTGCTGGCCATCTCTACCAGCGGGGCATCTCTACCCACTTTGCCCTATTAGTGACCAGGAGGTGTATTCTGTGTGTCAAACATTTGACAATTGTCAAATAATGTAGTGAAGTAACGGAATATGTTCCAAAACCACCAAAACTGACGCATGCGCAGTAACCGAAACCCTGTCTATCCGAAAAAGGAACATTAAGAATTACATAGGGGTCCTGGCTTCAAGCATCGCGTCTGAGAATGCATGTGTATGCCCCATATTTATGCTCTAACGTAATAAAACTAAATAAAGTTTCAGATTTGGGGGAAAATGTTCCTCTTTTCCCCTCCCGTAGACCCGCGCCTGATCTCAAAAATCGATTTCAGTTTTTGCTTTAAAGAAAACACATATTTACGTAAAACGGTCAACTAATTTTTGAATTTTTAATATATATATATTTATCGGTTTCACAACGTTCTACGTCTTCCGATACCCAATCTCCACTCGTTTCTGTTTGCCCATAATTCATCATCTAGGCCTCTTATTCTTATTTCACTGTCTATTCCTTCTCTCCAGCTTCTCCTTGGCCGTCCTCGTTTTCTTCGGTCAGTTGGTTTCCATTGTAGTATTTGTTTAGGTAGTCTTTCATCATTCATTCTTTGTACAGTCGGGGACTTTTTAAATGGCCGTTTTATTTTTTTTTCTGTCAAAATTAATCAATTAAAGAAATTAAAAACAATAAATTTTTAAATACGTATGTATACAGACAGTAGTAAAGTTCACAATTTTTTTGGTTTGGTTTAAATTGCTTTTCCGAATTTCAAATAGGAATTTTTTTTATTTTCCAGAGCGGCAATTTAATATGTCCCCGACTGTACATGTCCGTACCACACCAGTTGTTTTGTTCTTATATTATCCACTAAAGTACGTTCACCCACTGTCATAATTTCTCTTATTCTTTGATTTGTAACTCTTTCTCTTTTTGATTTCCCTGCTGCTCTTCTCCAATAGTCCATCTCCGTAGCGGAAAGCATTTTTTCTGTTCTATCCTTGATTGGCCATACTTCTGAGCCGTATGTAATAATACTTTTTACAATGGTGTTATATATAAGCTTTTTGTTATGTTTTGATATACTTTGGTCCCAAATTATTCCATTTAATAAAGTTATTGCTTTTCTTCCTTGTACGTTTCGATCTTTTATAGCTTTGTTTAGTGTTCCGTCAGCTGTAATTTTTAGACCTAAGTATTTATACTCAACACAGGACTGAATTCGCTGCCCGGTATTTAAGATTAGATCCTGTTTCGTTCCACCGATACACATATACTCTGTCTTATTGAGATTAACCTCTAGTCCCCACTTATTGTACTCTTCTATTAGTTTTCGTGTCATATATTCGAAGTCGTCATAATCCTGAGCCACTACTATCTGATCATCGGCGAAACACAAAGTATACAAGGTGGTTTCGTCCAACGGAATTCCCATGTTTTGGCATTTTCTCTTCCATACTTTAAGGACTTGTTCCAAGTATATCTTGAATAGCCTAGGCGAGATACAGCAACCTTGTTTAAGGCCTTTATTTACTTGAAAGTCTTTGGTTAGTTTTGCTTTTATTTTAACTTTTGTCTTACTATTGCGGTATAACTCTTTGATGGCCTTAATTAGTTGTACGCTTTTTTTAATTTTTAATAATTTTACTAAACTAAATGTCTCTATTACTTATTATTGTAAAAATAAACTATTGTATATTTTGAGCAGATAATCCATGATTTTGAGGCAACAAAACAATTTTTTTTAGGCGAAAGTAAAAGATCACACTTGTTCTTTTTTACCGAGAATTACATCTCACTGAATATTTTCAAATTTCTTGTATATTTTTATGGAATATTCTAATGGATCGTTCATACTCATCTTTTGTCTAGTCTTTTGTCTTGGTTTAGTCATATGTCTTGTCATAAGAAAGTTAAAACCACTGTTTCTTATTGGAGTGTTCATACAATGCTTTTGCTTTTGTTTTTGATTAGTCTTTGTCTTAAGAGTTGCCAACTTTCAATCCTTAGGACAACGACTAAGACGAGTGACAGACATCAGCTGATATTTGTTGTTTTTTTACAGGGCGTCCGAAGAGCGCAAGCGCGCGGCCGAAATTTTGAATTTACCGCTATTAATCATGTTTTTAACAGAAAATCTCAACATAACCTCAAAATTTTATTTGTTTTTATTTTCTTTTTCGCTTTTGTTCTTTCGTGTCTGTGTTTCGTGCACAAATTAGGTTAAATAAGGTTGTTTTGTGTAGAAAATGACTTTTGAAAAGGGGCCTTTTTATTGAAATTGATTTTTTTTTTCAGTGGGTTATGACTAAGACTAATCAAAAACAAAAGACGAGTATGAACAGCCGATTTTGTTTAAGACAGCTAAGACTAATCAAAGGACAAAGACTAATCAAAAACAAAAGACTAAGACGAGTATGAACAATACTTTAGACTATCAACAAAACTTGAATTTCATTGGGAATATTTAACAAAAAAGGGGTCTAAATTTGACTGCTCGATAGATAGAGATAAATGATTGGTGTATATTTCCTTACAAAATCTGACAAGAGTATCAAAAAGTCGAATCAAAAAAGAAAAAACGCACATGAGGGACTTTTAGGGGCAGTGGCGGATCCAGGATATCCGGGGGGAAGGGGCCAAAGTGGAAACAAACATCAAAAAAATTTTTTAGTGGTTTTTGATAGAAATTGAGGTATAAAATTTAGTAGCTAAAGGAGATTAATAGCGCCGCAGGCGAAATTTAAAAAAAAATTAAGTAGAATTTGTGACAAATTTTAAATAAGTGATGCTGCTAAACTAACAAAATTAGTTGTATGTTTAGGAGATGGAGCCGCCACTGTTTAGGGGAACCAGTAAATCACTGGTGATCCGTGCAGTAAATCGCCTCCAAATAAGGAGTTATAGAGCTCTTTCGCTTCCTGACTATGTGCACTATAAACAATAACTATAACGATAACCATCAGTTGCAGCTTTGTGGTTATTTTCGAAGCTCTCTCGCTATAAAAAGCTACAAACAAGCAAGAAACAAAACAAGAGTTTCACAAGTTAAATTATTCTCCGTAAATAAAGGGTCAGCCATTCTCGTTATTTTACTTTTTTCTTGTTTATTACCTAGTCGTTAATAACCACACAGCTGCATTTGTTATCGTTATATAATTGTTATCTTTTACTATACTATTATGTCGGTTTAGAACGTTTTACTACGTTGTCCGACGCCTATTCTTCACCTCCTTCGATTTTGAGAATCATCTTCTGTCAGGTTTTTTTGACTCATTAATCTTTGGATTGACTGTTGCCATTCTAGTTTAGGACGTCCTCTTTTTCTGAGCCCTATTGGTTGCCATTCTAGGACCTGCTTTGGTAATCGTTCGTCGTTCATCTGTTGTACATGGCAGTACCATATCAGTTGTCTTTTAATGATGTCATCCGTTATGCTTTCCTCGATTCCCATTCTTTCTTTTATGATCTCATTTCTTATATGATCTGTTTTAGATATTCTCATTGATCCATTTTTGCATCCATTGCGACACTTTCCATTTTTGTTTTGTGTTTGTGTTACGCGACAAGTCTTTATTCCATAAAACAGCGAGCTTTTCACCATCGTTTCATATATGTTAAATTTTACATTTTTTTGATCTCCCTGCTCCATAAAATACTAAGACATCCAATAACCTTTTTTGCTTTTACAATTCTTTTTTCCAGTTCTTTACAGTCGGTTCCTGTCTTATCAATGTGACACACACGGATACACACTCATTGCATGGAGATATTGTTTGTCCATTGTCTAGTTCGAATTCACTTGATTCTTTCCAATGCGTAAGCATAGTGTCTTGTCCACGTTCACTGTTAACCCCCACTTTTGGTATTCTTCCGTTAATTTTCTCATCATATGCTCCATGTCTTTTTTATCATTAGCTACAATTACTTGATCATCAGCAAACTGTAGTGTGTATATGGTAAATCAGTCGTTAAGTTGTATTCCCATGTACTTTTTGTTTCCAGTTTTCTAGAGCCACTGCGATATATATTTAGAAAAGAGTTGGAGAGATACAACATCCCTCTCTCAAGTCTTTCGTTACCAGGAATTCCTTTGAATTTCCAATTTTAATTTTAGATTTTGCCCTTTGTATAGTCCTTTTATCACTTTGACGTATCTATGATTGATATTAGTTTGCTCTAACGCCATCCGTAATTTTTCTTCTGGAACGTTATCATATACTTTTTGTAGGTCCACAAAGGTAACATGAGTCTCTATATTTCTGGAACTCCTTTTCTCAATTAGTTGTTTAAGACAAAAAACATTCTAAATACAAGGTCTGCCTGCACGAAACCCACTTTGCTCTTCTTCGTCTTGTTCATGAAAATCATTCTCTATTAGATTTCTAAGAATACTACGGTACAATCTACTTAGAGTACTGGTTACTGAAATTCCTCTGTAATTGTTGCAATCCAGCATGTTTTCTTTTTTATATATTATTTTTCAATCATCAGGTACTGTATGTCCGTGTCAAGCGCGGATTTGAGGGGGGGTAATTCTCCTGTTTTCCCTTATTTTATTAGGAAAAAGTGCATATTTTTGTTTCTAGGGGGGGGGGTAATTACCCCGTTACCCCCCCTAGAAACAAAAATATGCACTATTTACTAAAAAGTGCATATTTTTGTTTCTAGGGGGGAGTAATTACCCCGTTACCCCCCCTAGAAACAAAAATATGCACTTTTTCCTAATAAAATAAGGGAAAACAGGAGAATTACCCCCCACTCACAAAGGGAAAACAGGAGAATTACCCCCCCCCTAGAAAAAAAATTATATGACAAAAAAATGTTCGTCGACCATTACCCCCCCCCCCCCCCCCTAGATTTTGACCCAGATCCGCGCTTGGTCCGTGTATGCGTTGATTGTTAATATAATAATATGTGAAATTTTCTAGTAGTTTCTCTGATCCATATTTGAGCATTTCATCGTATATTTCCCCAGGTCCGCTAGCTTTTCTTGATTTAAGCTTTTTAATACTATTCTTTATCATTTCTTTTTCGATGATTACTTGCTCTCCATGTACTGCTATCTTCTCCTCTTTTAACTAGGGCAAATTATCTGAAGCGATAAAAAGTCAGAAAAATAGTTTCCCATATTTAAAGGCGATTTTACTGATTGAAAAAGTCCCTATTATTATACTAAAAAAATTAGTAAAATATGGTTGAAAAACAAAATGTTGGCATTCTTGTTTTTCGACTAAAAGTAGCCAATGATGTACTTATTAGAGTTTAAGTAAAGACGGAGTTTTTGAAACTATTATTTGACACTTCCTTGTGGTAGTGGTAAACACTGCGTCTTCGCACTATCGAAATGTCTTTCAGTAGTGTAATAGGGACTTATTGCAATAAAGCCAGGCACTTACTGTGCCGGGTACTATTCTGACAGTTTCGCATTATAAGAACAGCTGTTTTCTTTCAAAATAAGGCCTTTGTGTATTATAATAGCCGGAATTAATAGGTATGCGACGACTGAATTTATAAATTGAACTTTGATATGTCAATTTTCAAGATCAACTGTCAGTCAGAATAGTGCCCAGCACTATTATTTATTAACTTACTTTATTGTAATAGGGACTTATTATAATAAGGCCAGGCAATAATAGTGACGAAATAATTAGTGCCTGGCACTATTGCAAATAATTCCTTAATAAGTCCCCAATTAACCACTGCCACTACCTTGAGCTACGGAGCTTTTCCGTTGTGGCTTTTACAAGTGACAATCAATCACAAAGGCTGTCAAAGTTGTCAAAATTTTATTCGTTTCAAAAACTCCCTAATATATCTACCTAGCCTTAGGTAGGTATTTGTACATATTATAATTAGATTATCCCTTTCTATAATTACTAATTTCTAAGTGTAAATAAATGTTAAAATAAGTATTAATTTTTTTGTTATTTAAACTAAGATTTTGTACCGTTAAAATAGCCGAAATTTTTAAAGTGTTTTGGATAAAAACGAAGTTTTTTTTTTAAGACATACTAGATAAGGGCTTATTGTAATGTTACCATTTTAAAAAATAAATAAAATTAATAAAAAAATATCTGAACTTAAATTTAATACCGATATAAATACACAACCCAAAAACATACATTCTCTACAATTTGCTTAGTTACAAAATGGTGTACAGCGTGTCCCATTTTCGATGGGATTAAATGGGAAACTCGGTTATTATTAAAGATATCGATCTTCTGATTGCACCTTACCGTGCTCTTTTTTGGAGCCCTTAAAAATGGTGTAATCAGATTTTTGCTATACCCCGTGGTTTCGCTAATACAGGGAGTTTTTGAAAAAATTGCATTTTAATTAATTCCTTGTATCTCGCTTATTTTGCAAGATATTTTTATTCTGTAAAAACCTTTCTATGGCAACTTTTTTAGAGCAAAATAATGTCGTTGTCAATTTTTTAAAATATTGTTTAATTTTTGAGATATGGTATTTATCATAAAAAAATTAAATACGGACCTGGATTTCTTTTATTACTACTTTGATTATTTCCATGCTATTATTACCTTAAAATGATAAAACTGTAATATTTTTTTGATTTAAGGTTAAAAAAAACTATTTAATATTTGAAAAAAAATTATAGTCCGAACCTGGAAATTATAAATTAAAAATTGCAAGACCTAGTGTGTCTTGAACGATTTTTAGTTTATCTGTTTTGAAATGATAATTAAAAAAGTTACCAAAAAAATATCATACTAATTATTTGATAACCGAACAGCAGGTCGTGAAATTTACAAAACAAAAGCGTGGAATTGACAATGTCATTTTACTTGTCATTTTTGTGAATGGCTTACAATTATTTTAAACTGGCTAGAAATCGACCATATCCAGATTTTGAAAAATGTGATATGTTTGACTGCTTCATTCAAGCAACAAAATCTCAATAGTTAAATGGCAGAAATATTTTTATGCAAAATGCGTTAAGAAAAATTACTCAAAAATGCCAACAATGTCTTACACATAATGGTAATCAGAAAAATTAGTTATTTTTTATACTTTGTTTTTTTTTGTATTTTTCGTAGACTTTGTTTTAAATAAATCTGTAAATTGACGTAAAACCATTTTAATATGCTAAGTATCAAAACAGTTAAACTAAAAATTGTTTAACTAGCAATTTTTAGTTTATATTTATGTTGGAAATATCCAGGTTCGGACTTTTTTTTTTAAATATTAAATATTTTTTTTTACCTTAAAACAAAAACTTTTTAAACTTTTTATTATTTTATGATAATACTAGCATGAAACCAATCAAAATAGTAATAAAAAAAGTCCAGGTCCGTATTTCAATTTTTTATGATAAATACCATATCTCAAAAACTAAACAATATTTTAAAAAATTGATCATTATTTTCTTCTAAAAAAGTTGCCATAAAAATGTTTTTACAGAATAAAAGTATCTCGCAAAATAAGCGAGATACAAGAGATTATTAAAAATACAATTTTTTCAAAAACTCCCTGTATTAGCGAAACTACGGGGTATATCAAAGGTAAGGTGCAATCAGAAAATCAATATCTTTAATAATAACCGAGTTTCCCATTTAATCCCATCGAAAATGGGACACGCTGTTACACTGAAACAAAACAATTAAAGAAGAAAAATAAAGTCTCATTTCAACATTACTAAACGCTGCGTTGACCTAAAAAGAAATATTTTACTTTAAAACAAAGTGTTTTAAGGTAAAACAATTTGTTCAAGAAAAGAACGTGTTTTTCTACAAATCGCACAATTTCAACGTTTTTTAAAATTTTATAACTACTTTACTACTAGTACCTTATGTAAGGCCATGAAACTTGGAGGGATTGTTAACTCTACGAAGGTCTACGACTGTACAAACTTTGAGTTTCGTACTTCATTTTGAAGTAGAGTTATAGGTAAACATGGTACAGTAGTTTTCACAAACTTAGCGGGGCACTACCGTGTCCTCAGTTATTATTGTATTGAACTATATTCAGACAGCAAAAAGATTTTTGTAATAGACACTCACGGGGAGACCTTGGACATAGTAACTAAACTCCCTCTCTATTTTTATTTCTATTTATTTTGAAGACCAAATTCCAAGGAGGGACAAAAAAGGACCCATAGAGAGTTTTGCCTTGTATAACGCATTATGTTATAATATTATTGTTCAATGTTTAAGTTACTTTTTTTTTGGTTTTGTAGCTCACTTGTTTTAATTATATTTTTAAGAATACCTACTTTATAAATTAAATATTTTAGCTAAGATTCTGCTAGAAGTTGCTTTATAATAATTTTCCAGGCAGTGCCCAATGTGTCCCTAGTAAAGGGGAGATATTGGACACTTATTGCAGCTTGTTAAAAAACATATTTTTAAATTACATAGTAGGAAAAATTAATTACTTATGGGCATTATTTTAAAGGTAGAAATGACCCTTACAAAAAATGAAAATATCCAAACTCACCCCATCCTCCCCAATTTAGAGGCACACTGCATAATTAATAAAACTGTTCAAAACGATATGAAACTCGATAAGCCCTTAAAATCCACCCTTGTTTTAATTATGAAATTTGGACAACAAATATCCTCTCCGCCTATACCCAACAACACACAAGGGCGCCTATAAAAGGGGGTGTATTGGGGTAGGTATTCCCCCCCCAAGAATAACTACATAGAATGTAAACAGTATGACTAATAATATTTAAACGAGTGATAGAGGAGGTCAAAATAAGAAAAAAATTGACGACGAATGTTTGACAACACCCTGTCTATTGAAGTATGTAGTAATTTATTTCCTATATTAAAAAGCCTTTATCCGTCCTAAAAATAATGTATCGACGTTCCTGACGACACGTATCAAATTGTCGGAAGGTGATCCCTGCACATTTAATCAGCAATATGTCATTTTTTCTTGCAAAAGATGTGCCATGTGCTTTATTGGGCTGGAAAGTAGGGTCACAAAATTATTCGTGTGGCATTCCATTTTGCATCACGATGCATACTTTTACCTTTTTTAATAAATTATAATTTTTTTAATTAATAAAAATTGCTAATTAGCTTCAGATCAGATTGTATTACACAGAGTGTTTCAATTTAAAGGTAACAGAGTTTTTTTGGGTATTTTTTAGGGGATTTTATTTAAGTACGAAACTTTTATTTTGAAATTTGTATTAGAGAACTTGGCTTTACTTTTATCTCAATTCTTTTTATGGCATACCATTTTCGCGTACCTGGCTTTTTTTACATGAAATGTTTTTGTTATGATTTCACTCCTTTTTTAAAAGATTTGGATAATATTTAAGTTTTAATGTAGAAAAATATGCATAATATTGTTCAAAACTTTTGCAATGCCTTAATAAAAATTTTGAGTTTTTTTTAATTTATAGTTTTATTATAGTTCCTATCAGCCTTTTGAAGCTCAGTTCTCTAGCGTTTCTGGAAGTGGATAATGTTACTTTTACATAACTTTACAATTATGGGGGAGGGCAGTAAATTAAAATTTTGGTGTTTTTAAATGTTGTCATAGTTTTATCGTATCCTATCAGTCTTCCAAAGCTCATCTCTCTAGCGTTTCTGGAGGTGGGGAATGTTACTTTTACATAACTTTACATAACTTTACATTTATATGGGAGGTTTTTTAATTTTTTTATATTATTTTATCATAGTTTTTATCGGCCTTCCAAAGGTCGGCTCTCTAGCATTTCTGGAAGTGGGCAATGTTACTTTTACTTTATTTTACATTTATAGGGGAGGGAAGTAAATTATAATTTTGGGTTTTATCAATTTTTTCCTATAGTTTTTTTAGTCTGCCAAAGTTTAGCTCTTTAGCGCTTCTCGAAGTGGGCAATGTTACTTTTATATAACTTTGCATGTATAGAGGAAGGAAGTAAATTAGAATTTTGGGTTTTTTTATTTTTTGCAAGGGCTTGGTCATAATTTCTATCAATCTGCTAAATTTCAGCTTTATAACATGTCTGGAAGTACAGTAGAATTTTGATGATCTATACATGAGTAAGTGAGTGGCAATTTCGACGTTTTTTGAAATTTCGTAACTACTTTACTACTTTATGGAAGTCAATGAAATTTGGATGGTTTAACTCTATAAAGAAATACGACTGTGCAAAGTTTGAGTTTCGTAGATCATTCAGAAGTAGAGTTTTTGATAGGTTAAATATGGGCTGAAATGTTTCAAGAAACGGTACAGCAGTTTACGCCACGGACTTGACCGGGCACTGCCGTGCCTTCAGATACTGTGGTTCCATCCATAGACGGTTCCATCTAACCAATAAAACAGTTATCTCATTGTTTATATGACTGTCCAATATGATAATGAAACGGACTCAGTAAACACTGATGTGAAACTTCTTTCCCACGTCACCCTAGCAGAACGCATTTAAAATAAAACTCAGAAGCATAAAATCCGCTTTATCTTTGGGTGCAATCGATGTGCACTTTATTCTTCACATTTAGGGTAACAGGTTCACCCAAATGTAAAGTGAATCGTATAAATTAAAAAAATGCATTTTAAATAAGGAAGTACAATACTTTCCCGCTAAAAAGGGTGAAATAATTAAAGATCTAAAAGAGCTCCGGATTAAGGGGAAAAAGAAAAAATCAGATCTAAAAAGTGACAGATCAGGAATAAAATCGGAAAGAAAGTAACAGTGATTCCCATGCCTGCCAGAAAAAACCTACTGTTCGTTTATGAATACAGATTCACCAGAGGTAGGGGAACGTCTGCGTCTTGGGCGGAGTTTGGACATCAACGAAGTAGACAAATTTGATAATCAATACAAGGCCGTGGGTCGGAAGTCACGTTAAGTGCATGATCCCTTGTTATGTTTCGAACACAAATGGCGCTAGCACGGTAAAGATTCTTGTGTCAGTATTCTTAAATTCTCCACGAGCGAGTTCACTCCCTCGTTTCTCACTGTATTGCATAAATGCAGTATTCTTGGTTTGAAGAATACGTGAAAAATGATATGAAATGGGCCAATTTTCAGGTGACTGCAAGTGACAATTTCGACTAATAAAAAAGCAAAAAATTTGGACAGAAAACTGACCAAATAGAGTTATGTGGTTGAAGGGCAGTATCCCCAATTTTTTTGTGGACATTGTGAAAAATGAGTTCTACAGGGGTCTCTAAAAGGTCTGTACAAAATCTTAGCACATATTCCTGAGGTCAAAATAAGTCGATTTAATGCAAATTACCTTAGACCAAAATTGCTCTGTTTCATACATACAGGGTGGTGAATTTAAAAATTAAATTTTTAATTTAAAAAATTTCATGAGCGAAATTGCCGAAAAGCAACAAACTTGAATAAAGCTTTGAGAACAACAGTCAGTAGAAAACTGGCCGTTGCTATGACATTTTGCCAGTGTAAAACATTCTAGTGAAATAGTCATTCAAAGTAATTTCAGTATTCCGTTGCGGCACCGAACAATAAAAACGGAAATATCTCGAAAACGACTTACTTAAGCGCATATTAACAAGAGTACCTTTTTGGCTTAAAAAGATTCAGGAAAACCTTTTCTTAACAAAAAAAGTTAAAAGTTACACTGAGAAAAAAGTTATAGTCATTTTAAACTTTAAGAGCATTGTAAAGCGCCCTCTGACGGCCACAGTGAAAAGGTATCCATATTTAGGTTTCGCATCCGAAAAAACCCCCGAGTACCATTTTTTAAAGTAATGCGTTGAGAAATGTTCATAAATTTTAACACAATCGATTTTTAATTTTTAAATTTACCACTCTGTATCTCTGAAACGGAGCAATTTCTTGACTTCCTACCCGGGATCCTAGAGGATGTGAATCCGAACCGAACCGACCTAACTAAACCGAACCAAACCAAACCTAACCTAACCAAACTAAACTACAACACTGCTAATTTTAGTTAGTTTGGTTGGGTGGGTATGGATAGGTTCGGTTCGGTTCGGTTCGGTCCGGTTCGGATTCACATCCTCTAGGATCCCGGGTAGGAAGTCAGGAAAGTTTTTTTTTGAAAAAAATTATTGGTTCAGTTTGCTTTGGTTAGGTGCGGTTAGATTTAATTAGGTTTCGTTAGGTTAGGTTTTTGAAACTTTCTATTTTCATGTGGTTAGAATCATTCAAGTGAAAATCACCCTGTTCATCTATTCTAATACATGAGGTAAATAATATTGGTAGATCTGCGCATGCGGAAGTCAGGAAGCCAAAGTGGACTTGGTAGGGCTAGCGTCTTGGCAACACCCACTTGACCGGCTAGATCACGGAGACACATGAGACACAGTAATGCACAGACACCTACAATTGGGACCTATTGCAATAAAGCCAGGCACAAATTGTGCCGGGCACTATATTGACAGTTTCACATTATAAGAACAGCTGTCTTCTTTCAAAATTAGGCCTTTGTGGATCATAAGACCCGAAATTAATAGTGACGCCACTATTAATGGAAAATAAACGACTGGATTTCTAAATTCGACTTTGGTATGTCAATTTTGAAAGATCAACTGTCAGTTTTTAATGCGAAACTGTCAATATAGTGCCCGGCACAATTTGTGCCTGGCTTTATTGCAATAGGTCCCTATTGCTGCCACGCATGGAAGCTAAAAACTTGAATTTAAATTAACCGTCATCTGGACCGTTGAAAAAAAATTCGCCTAGTTAACATTTGTTTTAAAGCGTGTGAACTTAAGGGCCGGACACATTAAAAACAGTTGAATCGAGACCACACCGTGTCCTATTAAATATTTTTAAACGGGGTGCCACCCCCTCGAAATTACTTCGATGCGCGATGGCCTAATTAACCATTACGAAAAACAATACCTAGTTGCGAAGAACGTCCTTCCGTAAGTATTAATAAAACACGATCCCTAGTATAGACCGGTCTATGGATTGTATATACAGGGTATCCCGAATAAAAGCAACTACATGGGGATTTCGCAAACTACAACCTATTCCAAAGAAAGGAAAAAAGACAGATCCGTTAAACTATGGACCAATTGCTCTACTTCCGGTGATATCAAAAGTAATGGAAAGAGTTGTGAACAATCACCTAACCAAGTACTTGGAAAAGTACAAAATTATCAACGACAAGCAATACGGATTTCGAAAATATAGGTCAACTGGCGATTTACTTACATACGTAACTCACTTATGGCAAAAAGCGATTGAGTTACGGGGCGAAACAAGAACAATTGCCTTAGATATATCTAAAGCATTCGATAAAGTCTGGCATGAAAATCTGCTCAACAAGCTCAAAGCAATGGGATTGTCGTCGAAACTTTGCACTTGGTTTGAAAGTTACCTTAAGGATAGATCCATTTATGTTGCACTGGATGGCCGGAACTCCAACTCTTACCAAATAAATGCTGGTGTGCCACAGGGAGCAATCCTTTCGCCAACACTTTTTCTGATTTACATAAATGACCTCATAGATAAAACATCAAATCCACTTTATTGCTTTGCAGATGATGGCAATGTAGTCTCCTCAGTCATACCACCCACTTAGTGTCTATCCGCACGTGAATTCCATCATCTTAGACTAACCCAAATATCGCAGATAAATAACGACCTGGAGATAATAGAGGACTGGGGCAATAAAAACCTTGTACAGTTCAACGCGCAGAAAACCCAAGCAGCCCTGTTTTCAAAAAAGACCAGCACCGGTGAGCCAAACATCATGCTATCTGGAGGTGCTGTCACATTGCAGAGGCAGTTGAACATCTTAGGAGTCACTGCAGAGACCAACATGTCTTGGCACAGTCACGTGGCAGATATAGCTAAAAGGGCATCCCAAAAGCTTGGGGTGCTATTTCGTTCAAGACATCTGTATACACCAAGCCAACTGCTGCCACTCTACAAAGCCCAGATTCGACCAACTATGCAGTACTGCTCACATATATGGAGTGCGGCACCCAAATATACCTTGATGCTTTTGAAGACCGTGCAAAAACGAGCTATCAAGCTGATCAATGACCCCGCACTTACCCGTAGCTTGGATAGTCTCGAACATCGAAGAACTGTGGGCGATCTATCACTCTTCTACAGGTATTGTCACGGAAAATGCTTTGAGAAGTTGGCACGTATGATCCCCCCGGGAGTAGCACCTACTAGGCGAACACGTCAAACAGACGATAACCATCAATTTACTGTCAAAATAGAGGCACCAAGAACCTCATTATATCAGAATTCATATCTCTGGAGAACAGCATCGCTGTGGAATAAACTCCCTGCGACAGTTTTCCCTTACAACCTGAACCGTTTCAAAACCAAAACACACCAACATTTCCGCGCACTGGCCGCTTCTCGAGCGTGATAGGGATCTCCTTGCGAGTGCGCTTAACCGTAAAAAAAAAGAGATACGAATTTGTTTAACTGAGAAAAAAGTTGCGCTATTTTAAGCTCAATCAGATGCCGTATCAAAATTAAAAATATCTACAGGGGTTTTTAAAATATCGAGCAAAAACTAAAAATTGTGTTTTTTGAAAAATTGAAATATCACTGCAATCCAAATTTGGTAGTTTTGTATAAGCAACTACGGCCAATTGAATGACCTTAACAATTTTTTTCTAGGCCTTATAGTTTTTTTGAAATCATAGCCAACTTTGTTATTTCTTATGATCGCCATATTGGATTTATACGTCAATAATTATTACACAAAATATAACATTCATACATATCTACTTTCTCCCAAATTGGAAACCTTTTCTTTGCTGTGTTTTTCATATGTTGCACTGGAAAAATTGTATGTAAATTCTCATCCAATTTGCCAACACATTTCTAGTTTACAGCACTTGAGTACAATTTACATTTGTCGGGGAAAATTACAAAAAACAGTGAATAACCCAAAAAATTTAAATTTAGGCATTTAAGGAAAAATAAATTGAGTTTCACAACCAATTTAACAAATGACAAAATGCCGGGAAAGCCATGTAAATACACAAAAATTATTGAGATTAAAAAAAAATTGTGCAACATCTGCAAATCTGCAGCATCTGTTTAGAGCCTTTTATAAGGGACTTGGTTGGTTTTGGACAGAGTTAAGACAAATTAATTAATTTACAGGTACATCAAAGTTTCTAGCTAATAAAGTATATACATAGAAAAAAGCTATACTGACCATATAGAAGCCTGCTTGGAAAAAAAAAAACTAGTTTAGCAGGTTATTAGACAGGAATAGAAACATAAGTGTTTACCTTGATTGCAGTAAATCCCGGTGACCTGTAAACGAAATGTTAAAAGAAGAGGGGTAACACCGGATGTGAAATTTCACACCAGTTTTGACGAAAGAACAAACGACTTCGCTTTAAGGTATCGATATTATATTTTATATTAAGACTCGGCATAGTAGTAGGAAAAACAATCGGGAGGGGATGAAGAAAATAACTAGCTTATATTTATATTTACACACCTGCTACGCGAGACACCGAAAGCTACCCTTTCTTTTTTAGTCACGTGACTCAATTTAACTGTCCTGTATATAATCAGATGACTGAAGTAAATCGATTACTACGCCAACAGCATTCGTTTTTTGGACTAGTTATTTGATCGTACTAGAGTCCCTGTTTGTTGACATATTTGGATATATTATAATATATCCAAATATGTCAACATACAGGGACTCTAGGTCGTACCATCTAACCCAAACAGTTTTAAAACAGTTTTGGTTTTGGATTTCGCGCGCATTTTAATTTCTCGTACGGTTTTATGACTGTCGAATGTGATGATGGAACGGACTTTATACACGGTAAAAAAAATTGTCTTTGATCAAAGCAAATTGCTTTGAAGTAAAATAATTTGTGCTTTCCTATTCTCCAAGAGAATATTTTCTTGATGTTATACAAAAAATGACTTGCCTCTTTATTTTAATGTGAAACAGAAATTGTTTTATTATAAATTGGAACTGAATTATTCTAAGGTCCAGTTTTCTCTTGATGCAAAATATTACTTATATGAAGACAATTTGCTTTGTTGCATAATGTAGTATACTGAAACAAAACAATCAAAGAAGAAAAATAAAGTCTCATTTCAAGATTAAACACTGCGTTGAACTCAAAAGAAGAATTTTAATTCAAAACAAATTGTTTTAAGGTAAAACACTTTATTCAAGAAAAGAACGTGTTTTAAGTATTGTTCATACTCGTCTTAGTCTTTTGTTTTTGATTAGTCTTTGTCCTTTGATTAGTCTTAGCTGTCTTAAATAAAATCGGCTGTTCATACTCGTCTTTTGTTTTTGATTAGTCTTAGTCATAACCCACTGAAAAAAAAAATCAATTTCAATAAAAAGGGTCCTATTCAAAAGTCATTTTCTACACATAACAATCTTATTTAACCTAATCTGTGCACGAAACACAGACACGAAAGAACAAAAGCGAAAAAGAAAATAAAAACAAATAAAATTTTAAGGTTAGGTTGAAATTTTCTGTTAAAAACATGATTAATGGCGGTAAATTCAAAATTTCGGCTGCGCGCTTGCGCTCTTCGGACGCCCTGTAAAAAAAACAACAAATATCAGCTGATGTCAGTCACTCGTCTTAGTCGTTGTCCTCAGGATTGAAAGTTGGCAACTCTTAAGACAAAGACTAATCAAAAACAAAAGCAAAAACATTGTATGAACACTCCCATAAGAAACAGTGGTTTTAACTTTCTTATGACAAGACATATGACTAAACCAAGACAAAAGACTAGACAAAAGACGAGTATGAACGATCCATTAATGTACACAAAATTTGTTACCGTGTAAGAAACTAAAAGTTTTTACAAACAAACCTCTAAAAATCTGTGAAGAAACAAAAACTGAGCATTTAACTTTTTTTATTTATGTCTAAGCCGCCTCAAGAGGCACTTAGAAACAAATTTACCAACCCTTTCTCTTAAAAACCATACCACCCTCTTAGGTTTTAAATTATCGTCTGCCCAATGTCTGAATGAACCCTTATGTTTTTTATAAAACACAGGCACTTTAAGTTATCTAACGAATATCTTTAAAGCCACAAAAAGTGGATCTCGAGATTTCCTTTAAACATAACCGTCATGCCTTTAATATTAAAATAAATAGAGCCTTTCTTGATTTATTCTCCCTTTAATATTCACTTCTATTTGGTACTTAGGTACTTACTTATAAATAACATAACCACACAAGAAAAAAAAAGAAGTTGGCTTACTTTTGTAGGAAAACAAAAATAAAAACGGGTTTTCATAAAATTCATATAAAAAAAATTATATCTTGAAAGCATCTAAAGGTATACAACTCGAAATTGGGATAAAATTGAGGAATCATTAGCTGTATCTTACAGCGGAATATAAAAACCATCCGTAGCAGTATTACGAATCTATGGCCAAAAAACTGCTAAAAATTGATAAAGTTGAAAACAAGCCAATACACCGCCAAAACGAATAGACAGAAGAAAATTTGGGTTGACAGTTGTATCAAGTAACAAATTTACTACAAAAAATGTCCCATACACTTTTTTCGACGTTCACAATTATGGAAGTAAATTTGGTTTAAAGTTGATCAAAAATAAAAATGGACTGTCTGAAATTAATACGACAATTCACTAAGTGAATAGGGGCCTATTGCAATAAAGCCAGGCACAAATTGTGCCGGACACTATATTGACAGTTTCACATTAAAAACTGACAGTTGATCTTTCAAAATTGACATACCAATGTCGAATTTAGAAATCCAGTCGTTTATTTTCCATTAATAGTGGCGTCACTATTAATTCCGGCTCTTATAATACACAATGGCCTAATTTTGAAAGAAGACAGGTGTTCTTATAATGCGAAATTGTCAAGATAGTGCCCGGCACAATAAGTGCCTGGCACTATTGCAATAGGTCCCTAATAAGACTCAATGACACGTTAACTGTAGGTACGATTGAGAACTACACATTCAAACCAAAATATCGCGTCTTGTAATTGTAAAATGATAAAAAACGAGCAGAAACCATAGCTTCTCTTATTTTTAGCTCACACATATACTATACTATAGTAGTGTGAGCTATGGTGATCCTAATTTTTTCGAGAAAAAAAAGTTGCTCCGATTTCAAAAATTTTTATACAGTCGAACCTCTCTAACTCGAACCTCTATAACTCGAACCTCTCTATAACTCGAACCTTTTAAGTGGTCCCTGCACTTTTTACATGTATTTTAACCTATGTAACTCGAGTTTCTATAACTCGAACTCTCCATAACTCGAACTGTTTTGGTTGTCCCTTCAGGTTCGAGTTATAGAGGTTCGACTGTATATCTTTGCGTTTCAGATGATTTTGAAACTTTTTTGTTGCGCCGTCTGTCTGTCAGTCTGTATGTCTGTCTGTCTGTCTGTCTGTATGTCTGTAACGACCAACGCGCATAACTCAAAAACCGCTTGGCCGATTTTAATGAAATTTGGTACCTAGGCTGGGTCTTGGGTCGAGATGGTCCCATTTAAAAATGAACAAAATCCACCGAACAGAAACCAAATAAAAGGGTGGGGGTAGATTTCAAAAATTAGAGTTTATGTGAAAATATGGCGTTTGTAATATCAAACGAAAGGTAATTGAGTCCGGAGTTTAACAAAATACATTTTAGTTTTTTGTTTTTTTTTAAGGGGATTTCAAAAATTAGAGTTTAAGTCAAAATGGCTTGTGTGGTATCAAACGAAAGGTAATTGAGTCTGGAGTTCAATAAAATATATTTCAGTTTTTAGTTATATTAGCTCACGCGTACACTATAACTATAGTACCTAGTGTGAGCTTAGGTGCCCATAGATTGGCAGAGTATTTTTATGACAATAAGAAACAATTGTTTTCTCTGTTTTTTTTTGCAACATTCTACTTCAAACCTAGATATCTTTAAACCTGATGATTTTACGATAAAATATATTTGACATATTTTTGGGCTACTTCTCCAAGGAATTTAATGGTATGACTTACAAGCCACATTAACAAGTAGTTTTTATTAAATTAATTTTTTTCTGAAAAATCGCCTTTTTTCGGTTTCGAAACATATTCTAATCAAGCGCGCTTATGTAAATATACCATTTTCTGGCACAAAAATTCTTCAGGTAATACCAATGATTACACGACTCTCGTGTAATCATTGGTAATACTTAATTATTTTGCCAAATTTTGATAATATGCTGCCTATAGTTTTAAAGTTATAGGACATTTTTTTACGAAAAACGCGGTGAAAAAGAAAAATCGTTTTTTATTTTTTTTTACACAAAAGTGAGTCAACTTGAACAAACCTGGTAGTTGCGGAATCAGTAGGTAGCACTGAATAAAAATTCAATTTTTTTTTGCACCAAGAACTTTTTCTTATTTTGTAGAGCGGTGTTATCGATCTAACTTTGATACTAAACGATCATTCAGTTTGACTTGTATTTTAAGTTTTGTGTAATAAAAAATAAAGCGGGCTCAAAAAAATTACGACAAAGCGTCTAAAAAATTATATTTTATAAGGATGTACTCAAAACAGCAAGAAAATTGTCTTCAAAAAATTTAAAAAACAGTGGCGCACCCAGGCATGTGTCTTGGGGGGGGGGCCCGAGGCCTCTTGGGGGCCGACAGCTAAAAAGGCGCCCGCCTTTCGAAAATCGTGCGACCAAAAAAAAAACAAAAGGTCATCATGTGCCCGACAGCTCAAAAGGGCGCCCCTCAAAAATCTTGCGACCAAAAAAAAAAGAAAAACAGGTCATCATGTCTTTAGCGGGGACGCGACGAACCACGCCGCTGCTTGGGGGGGGGGGGGGCCCGAAGCCTCATGATATCAAATTTTAAGCTATTGTTTGTGTTTTATCATGAAATATGTAGAACATATAGGTGCTATAGTTATATTGTACGTGTGAGCTAATATAACTAAAAACTGAAATATGTTTTAATCAACACACTAAATTACCTTTTGTTTGATACCACACAAGCCATGTTTTGACTTAAACTCAAATTTTTGAAATCCACCCCCACCCTTAAAAAAACAAAAACTAAAATGTATTTTGTTAAACTCCGGACTCAATTACCTTTCGTTTGATATCACAGACGCCTTATTTTCACTTAAACTCTAATTTTTGAAATATACCCCCACCCTTTTTTTAAAATAAATTAAAATGTATTTTGTTGAAGTCCCGACTCAATTACCTTTCGTTTGATATCACACACGCCATATTTTCACTTAAACTCTAATTTTTGAAATATACCCCCACCCTTTTTTTTAAATAAATTAAAATGTATTTTGTTGAAGTCCCGACTCAATTACCTTTCGTTTGATATCACACACGCCATATTTTCACATAAACTCTAATTTTTGAAATCTATCCCCACCCTTTTATTTGGTTTGTGTTCGGTGGATTTTGTTCATTTTTAAATGGGACCATCTCGACCCAAGACCCAGCCTAGGTACCAAACTTCATTAAAATCGGCCAAGCGGTTTTTGAGTTATGCGCGTTGGTCGTTACAGACAGACAGACAGACAGACAGACAGACAGACAGACAGACAGACAGACAGACAGACAGACAGACAGACAGACAGACAGACAGACAGACAGACAGACAGACAGACAGACAGACAGACAGACAGACAGACAGACAGACAGACAGACAGACAGACAGACAGACAGACAGACAGACAGACAGACAGACAGACAGACAGACAGACAGACAGACAGACAGACAGACAGACAGACAGACAGACAGACAGACAGACAGACAGACAGACAGACAGACAGACAGACAGACAGACAGACAGACAGACAGACAGACAGACAGACAGACAGACAGACAGACAGACAGACAGACAGACAGACAGACAGACAGACAGACAGACAGACAGACAGACAGACAGACAGACAGACAGACAGACAGACAGACAGACAGACAGACAGACAGACAGACAGACAGACAGACAGACAGACAGACAGACAGACAGACAGACAGACAGACAGACAGACAGACAGACAGACAGACAGACAGACAGACAGACAGACAGACAGACAGACAGACAGACAGACAGACAGACAGACAGACAGACAGACAGACAGACAGACAGACAGACAGACAGACAGACAGACAGACAGACAGACAGACAGACAGACAGACAGACAGACAGACAGACAGACAGACAGACAGACAGACAGACAGACAGACAGACAGACAGACAGACAGACAGACAGACAGACAGACAGACAGACAGACAGACAGACAGACAGACAGACAGACAGACAGACAGACAGACAGACAGACAGACAGACAGACAGACAGACAGACAGACAGACAGACAGACAGACAGACAGACAGACAGACAGACAGACAGACAGACAGACAGACAGACAGACAGACAGACAGACAGACAGACAGACAGACAGACAGACAGACAGACAGACAGACAGACAGACAGACAGACAGACAGACAGACAGACAGACAGACAGACAGACAGACAGACAGACAGACAGACAGACAGACAGACAGACAGACAGACAGACAGACAGACAGACAGACAGACAGACAGACAGACAGACAGACAGACAGACAGACAGACAGACAGACAGACAGACAGACAGACAGACAGACAGACAGACAGACAGACAGACAGACAGACAGACAGACAGACAGACAGACAGACAGACAGACAGACAGACAGACAGACAGACAGACAGACAGACAGACAGACAGACAGACAGACAGACAGACAGACAGACAGACAGACAGACAGACAGACAGACAGACAGACAGACAGACAGACAGACAGACAGACAGACAGACAGACAGACAGACAGACAGACAGACAGACAGACAGACAGACAGACAGACAGACAGACAGACAGACAGACAGACAGACAGACAGACAGACAGACAGACAGACAGACAGACAGACAGACAGACAGACAGACAGACAGACAGACAGACAGACAGACAGACAGACAGACAGACAGACAGACAGACAGACAGACAGACAGACAGACAGACAGACAGACAGACAGACAGACAGACAGACAGACAGACAGACAGACAGACAGACAGACAGACAGACAGACAGACAGACAGACAGACAGACAGACAGACAGACAGACAGACAGACAGACAGACAGACAGACAGACAGACAGACAGACAGACAGACAGACAGACAGACAGACAGACAGACAGACAGACAGACAGACAGACAGACAGACAGACAGACAGACAGACAGACAGACAGACAGACAGACAGACAGACAGACAGACAGACAGACAGACAGACAGACAGACAGACAGACAGACAGACAGACAGACAGACAGACAGACAGACAGACAGACAGACAGACAGACAGACAGACAGACAGACAGACAGACAGACAGACAGACAGACAGACAGACAGACAGACAGACAGACAGACAGACAGACAGACAGACAGACAGACAGACAGACAGACAGACAGACAGACAGACAGACAGACAGACAGACAGACAGACAGACAGACAGACAGACAGACAGACAGACAGACAGACAGACAGACAGACAGACAGACAGACAGACAGACAGACAGACAGACAGACAGACAGACAGACAGACAGACAGACAGACAGACAGACAGACAGACAGACAGACAGACAGACAGACAGACAGACAGACAGACAGACAGACAGACAGACAGACAGACAGACAGACAGACAGACAGACAGACAGACAGACAGACAGACAGACAGACAGACAGACAGACAGACAGACAGACAGACAGACAGACAGACAGACAGACAGACAGACAGACAGACAGACAGACAGACAGACAGACAGACAGACAGACAGACAGACAGACAGACAGACAGACAGACAGACAGACAGACAGACAGACAGACAGACAGACAGACAGACAGACAGACAGACAGACAGACAGACAGACAGACAGACAGACAGACAGACAGACAGACAGACAGACAGACAGACAGACAGACAGACAGACAGACAGACAGACAGACAGACAGACAGACAGACAGACAGACAGACAGACAGACAGACAGACAGACAGACAGACAGACAGACAGACAGACAGACAGACAGACAGACAGACAGACAGACAGACAGACAGACAGACAGACAGACAGACAGACAGACAGACAGACAGACAGACAGACAGACAGACAGACAGACAGACAGACAGACAGACAGACAGACAGACAGACAGACAGACAGACAGACAGACAGACAGACAGACAGACAGACAGACAGACAGACAGACAGACAGACAGACAGACAGACAGACAGACAGACAGACAGACAGACAGACAGACAGACAGACAGACAGACAGACAGACAGACAGACAGACAGACAGACAGACAGACAGACAGACAGACAGACAGACAGACAGACAGACAGACAGACAGACAGACAGACAGACAGACAGACAGACAGACAGACAGACAGACAGACAGACAGACAGACAGACAGACAGACAGACAGACAGACAGACAGACAGACAGACAGACAGACAGACAGACAGACAGACAGACAGACAGACAGACAGACAGACAGACAGACAGACAGACAGACAGACAGACAGACAGACAGACAGACAGACAGACAGACAGACAGACAGACAGACAGACAGACAGACAGACAGACAGACAGACAGACAGACAGACAGACAGACAGACAGACAGACAGACAGACAGACAGACAGACAGACAGACGGCGCAACAAAAAAGTGTCAAAATCATCTGAAACGCAAAGATATATAAAAAATTTTGAAATCGGAGCAATTTTTTTTTTCTCGAAAAAATTAGGATCACCATAGCTCACACTACTATAGTATAGTATATGTGTGACCTAAAATATTATTTGTTGATATCATATCTAACTTTTATTTACAAAAATCAGCTGGACCACCAGTGATGTGAAAAATTCGACATATATATATATATAAAATCCGAAGTTTGGTCTCTTCTAGGGACCGTGTATCTGTCCTATTATTATTTAATTAAAAATAGCCGGGTGTTAAATAACACTCATCATAGCGCAGATATCAAAAAATAATAAGGCACACGCGTTCTAACCAAGATAAACGTTAGGCAGGCAGATGTTTTGTTGTTTTTTAATAGTAATTTTGGCCTATCATGTCACTTTGTCATAAATGTCATTATTGAAAAATATAATCGTTTTTTATTAGCCTGCAGGGGTCTATACTTTATTTTAGTTAGGGCATAAATTGGTCAGTTTTAGCGCTTAAAAATGTGAGGATGAGATCATCATCATAATCAGCGAGCTGAAACACCCCAATGTTCCGAAATTAATGCATATCGGTTCATAAATGGAAAAAGCCGCCATTTTCGATCCGTCATTTTCATGTGTTTGAAATTTGAGTCAAAAATTGTATTGAGTTACCTTAAGCGCCGCGTTGTAGTAAGTTTGAGGCAAATCGGTTTATAAATAAGAAGCTGCGACATTGTGGACCCACAATGTTCATTTTTTAAAAGTTTCAGCGACCTGAAACAATTTAAAGTTCCGAATTTGATACATATTGGTTGATAACTGGAACAGTCCGCCATTTTGGATCCGCCATTTTGATTTTTTTTTAATTTAAGTTAAAAATAATAATCAGCGACCTGAATGATCTTAAAGTTCCGAGTTTGATGGAAATCGGTTCATAAATGGGAAAATCCGCTATTTTGGATCTGCCATTTTATTTATTTTTCAAATAAAAAAAAAATGTTGAATTGTATACCAACCACCAAATACCTAGTTGGAAAAGTTTCAAAAAACGGCGAATCGGCCGCGACGAATTGTCCCATCCCCTGCCCACACATAAGATTGAAATATATAAGCAGATAATTTTTAAGATGCAACTTTCAATGCAAATATCTTGACAACCAGAAGGGATAAAAATACAATATTTTTGATCTAGGATGTATGGAATGTGCACTTTAATAGTAGGTAGTTGAACCATGTCCACCTAGATTAGCCAAACGTTCCACTGTGCTTCACTTGCAGTGTCGCAGCCAACGATAAAGACTGGCCATGGCGCGTTATAACAAGTCGGCGGTCACGTGATCTTAGGAGTCCCAGGATTCTTATTGTATTGCTTAATATATTATATGTTTTTACATAATTTAAATAAAATAACAAAAAATTTTTGTTCTTTTATAGGCAAAAATTGAAAAAAATATTTTGCTGATATATGTGTTTATTATGGATAAAAGAACTGAATCTATAAAATAAAAAATTTACAAAATTTGCACTCTAATATCTTCAGGTACATATATTAGGTACATAATATCGTTAGTAAGTTCAAATCTATACAAGTCTTTCAAAATTCGACATATCAAACCTAAGCTTTTAGTTTTTAAATTTTTCTTTAAGTGTCATCATCTTTGTCTGAGTTCTCATTCAAAGATTTATTAGCAGACACTAAATCAATGTGCTTTTTAATAAAATTATTTAAAAAAACTTTACATGCCCTTAAACTAATTTTTTCAAGCTTTGACAATAGTTTTTCTCCACAAAAACAGTCGCTAGAGTTATCTGAAGAAAAATTTTCAATATAAAACATTTCACAATAATTTATTAAAAAGAAACAAGTGATGTTGTGAAAAAGTGCGATGGTTTTCACATTCAATGAACTGAATGTAGTGGTCGTCAATAATTTTTTGAAAAATTACCCAGCACAAAGTTTAATATATATTTCATTAAAGTGTAAGTTAACTACCAACTCATGTTCTTTTAAAAGCTGTATCTTACTTTTTAAATATTTCACACTACCAGAGAGATTACTATCTGTTAACAATATTTTACAAATCAGTTTTTTAATATTCCAAGGGTGCGGAAGACATATTACCTTAGAATTGTAAATTGACGTGTATGCACTGGATGACTGGATAAACAAAGATGAAGCCAACATTAAAGTGTATCCACCATATCTTCGATTCTCAGGTTACCTTTTCAGGAGACCTAATTGTTCACTAAGAAATGACAACTGAACACATTTTTCACTCTCACTATCGAAAATGTTACTAGGGATGTCTATTACTTGATCCTTGATCAATGTTATCCAAGATCTTATCTTTTACCACTTCTTTCCCGTTTGCAACATATTAGGTTTCAGTTTGATAGTTGGACCGACAAGGAACAACACTAATTACACGTTCGCGGCATTGTTTATCTTATAGGTATTTTCTTTATAATTTACTCATTAGCCATTAATTATTTTAACGTAGCCCATTACAGTCTTTTTCGTGGGCTGCGTTATTTTAATAACTTTGATAAAATTCACATAAAATTCGTGCCCGAATTAGAAAAAAATCGACGTAAACAAACATACCAAAACAGAACACACATGTTTTATAATGACAGCGGGCCGTGAGGCGTTTTTTTGTGAGCCTCCTACGGTCACGTGATATTTCCACGCCCGGGCCTGTCTTTCTCGTGGGCTGCGTTGCAGTGTGCTAATGGGCTAACTAGGAAGGTATCAGATCTGTCATGGATCTATTTATTTTGTGTTGTTATGACGAACGACTTTATGATTAATTTCGATTTTGCTCATGTCCTTGTGATCTTTCTAGGATTTTTCTTTTGTCCTATAGATAAACTGTATATAATTAACTAGGTTTGGCTATTCCTCTTCTAAAATCACCATTGCCAATAAACTATTTTTAAAACAGGGGAGCGTGCAATACCGTTTTTTTAAAACACCGGAAATAAGATTACTGGAAAAAGTAATAACTATCTTATTCATTTCCCAAAAGTCCACCTACTCTAAATCACCCTTTTACTTTCTAATAGAGGGTGTCTCTTTCTATCCACAACAAAACAAAGAGAGATAGACCGATCGGTAATTGTAGGTGTAAAATGGACTGGTCACCGGATTTATTTATGGGTCACACACGGGTGGATGTGACCGTTAAAAAATCTATGTTACCATAACGTACCTTTATGGGTTGGTTTGCTTTATAGTATTCCGAGATCAGAGCTCAAGCGTTTCGATCACGTCCTCTGTTATTATGGTTTAGCAATTGTTTTTTCTGTTTTATTATTTAGGTTCAATATATTTTCTCTAAGGATTTAATAGGGACATTTTGGGGCAGGTCAAATAACAGAAAATTTGACAGCTGTTACCGTTATTGTTATTAAGAATAACGGCAACATTCAGGGCAAAAAAGATAGATTTTGGAACACTTAAGATAACACAACACAAACCTTAATTTAGGAGTTTCACACACCTTCAACTTTTTGTTTATTTATATTTGTTAATTTATTTTTATTAGATTCTAGGCTTTTTACAAACCAAACTACCGAATTATAGTAAAAAATTCACGAGTCGTTAAATACCGAGATGAATTCCAAGACGTGCGCAAGCGTTGATCTGTCACTTCTGCCAACCAATCAACTGAGAGATATTTCAGTATGGTTTTATACAGCAACACTTTAATAATTCCCAGTTCTTTTTGATGAAAATTCGTCGTTTTTGTTTCAAGTTGTGTGACAAATTATTTAGTGCCCAATTTAATTTGAATAAACACTGTCATCGGGGTGTTACTGTATGTCTATGCTACGATAAACATTTTTTTAAAGATTTAGCGCATTTAAATTTGTCAATACTCCCATGGCAAAACAAAATAAACGTGAAATGCATATAGAAGAAATACTGCATATACCTCAAAAAATATTAATCGCAGCACATAGATATCGTATGTGTTTGAAATCAAAAAGAAAAGACGAATCTTAAAATGCAAAAATATACAGGGTGTTCCCTCTCAAAAAATCGACTTTATTGTCACACCCTGTACAGGGTGTCCCAAATTCGTTGTTTTTTTGTGGTGTCGGGTATTTCTAGGGGAGAAAGAAAAAAACTGAGCCCCCTTTGCGACGCTCAAATTTTAAGAGAAGCAGGTGAAAACTACATTTAGATATAGCAAGCCGTTTTTAAGCTACGGAGTGTTTTTGTCTGCATTTTGCTTTTGTGTAAATAGCTTTCTTATAGATCTTTTCTTGAAGAATTGACAGATGTAAACGGTTTTTATTTATCTCTTTTGGTTTTTAAAATATTGCATAAAGTTGTTATTTTTCTTACAGAATAACTCTAAAACTCTCTCTAAAATTTCCTTTAAAATGATGTATCACACTCAATATTTTAATTTTTAATTTTTTTTTATTGTTTTCTTTATTTTTATTTTTTAATCACCTCTTTATTATTTTTTTATTTTTATAATTTTATAATATTAAAATATTTTAAACCCATTAAGCAAACTAAAATATGTGGTAAAAATAAAAAAAAAACAAAAATATAAAGAAATCCCACTAATCCATAAAGAAAAATAAATTTTATGTGATATCTCAAAAACTAAACGTGACAAATGAAATTTAATTTAACAGTTGAATTCCTCTTAAAAAAGTGTCTAAAGAATGTTTTCACAGAAATAAAAATATTAATAAATAAACAAGTTATAGACCCCTTCCCAAAATGCAAACTTTTTAAAAACACCCCGTAGTTTAAAAACGGCTTGCTATATCAAAATGCGATTTTCACCTTAATTTATTATAGCCCTTTATTTTCAATGATAAAGTTGCTGAGTGCTCCGGTTATAAAAAACCACCCGGTACCTACATACATAAAATCATAAAAGTTAGAATTGACCATTATTTTACACCTTGAATTTTTTATTATACGTTAAGCTCTTCGATCTCGCGCCAATCCCGGTATTCGCGCCAATAATTTAAATTAGACATTTTGACGTTAATTTTGGCGCATGCTCCTTTGATGGAATTCATCTCGGTATTTAACGACTCGTAAAAATTCGACTGCATTAAACAAAACAATACAAAACCAACCTTAAAAAATAGCGGTAACATTAAAGGCCGGCTACCGTAAGTACCGGGCGCCGTTACCGTACATAACAAAAAAGGAGCGAGAAGCTGCTAATGCGCAGACTAGTAAAATGGTGTTGGAAAAAAAATCTGAAAGCGTATGCAGAAAGAATTTTTGAAATCGCTCTATATTTGATAAAATTATGCGAATATTGTTTTTGAATAGGGTGGGGGGAATGACCGGAGGGGAAATTGGTGAAAGCAGGAAAGACTACAAAGTAACTACAGCAAATTAGAGGACATTTGCAATGGGTAATCAAAGGAATTTCATTAAAATCGCCTAAAATTTAGGTAATTTGTATGCATTAAAGCCTACATCATGTGACGAAATGGCGTCTGACGACCGCCATGTAGATTCCTGTCTAAAAAAATATAGCCTATAGCACCTTCGGCATCAGCAGCAATTTAATGACACCTTTTTTGCGTTTATCCTCCAGCGCGAGACAAACATACATATTTACATACATACATACATACATATATGTCACTGGATATATGTAAACTTTGTCCCTAAAAACAACGATCTCTTTGAAAAAAACCAAACTTCTCATTCATACAATACCAGATTTAAAGACAACCTTAAAGCTGAAAAGGCTAACTATAGCTACATTAAAAACAATTTTCCCATAATATCATTTGGAATACCCTTCCACTATAACTGTAAGAGAACTCCCACCTAAACAAATTCAAAACAAAATAAAAAACTTGCTTAAAATGAGGGCCTATTATAGCTTAGATGAATTTTTAGAGATACTGTCATAAAATTCTGTTTTCCTTTTAATGTTTTAGAGCTGTAAGATAGTACTTACTTATTACCACTTTTAAAATTTTTAATGTAATCTAAAAATGTTGACGTGCAATCTTGTATATTGTAACACTTTTGTGTTGATTCTATTTTTTAGATCTGTAAATGACGAGTTCTACACCTTATCAAGGGCGGATCTAGGAACTTTATTTGGGGGGGAGGGGATATCACTTCGAACATTGAATATCATAATAAAAATTGAACAATACTATCTTGCATAGTGACCAGGAGGTGTATCCTTTGTGTCAAAACTAAGCAAAGTTTCAGATTTGGGGGATGAATTTCCCCTTTTTTGGGGAGAATTCCCCTTTTTTGGGGGGGGGCTTTCCCATTTTTTGGAGGGAGAATTTCCTCTTGTTCCGCTCCCGTCGATCCGCGCCTACGCCTTATAGGCATATATATATATATATATATATATATATATATATTATGTAAAATGAGAACGAACAATAAAATTCTATTCTATTCTACAGGAGAAACACAAGCACAAATTAACCCTTGGATAAAATTTACACCCGGTCGGTTAACGCCCCTAGAGTTACTCGCAATTGAGAAACCGGCCCTAAGAGTAATATTTTCTATAACTAGAGGTCTAAAACAAAGGCAGCTGTTCCCAAAACTAGTAAGTCACTATAAACACCTTTGTATTGTGATGATTGCCATAAAGACTATTAATATTGGGGCAAAGGAGCGTGAAATGTCTTCAAGTGGTTACCCAAGGTAACCCCTGACGGACGGTGTGGGAGACTTGAAGCGGAAAATCTTTGCGGGGGCAGGTGGTACTATGATTGAAAAAATTAACAAAGAACAAAAAATTATAATGTGGTGAAAGGGTATACCACACAAAAATAAATTATAAATTTAAAAAATCAAGCAAAACGACTAGCAACGTTGAATTTTTTTTTAATTATTTTTTAGAAAACTATTTTTACAGGGTTTCGTATTTTGACATGCACAAAGCAAAACTGTTTTTTAAAATTCAAAAAGCTTAATTTTTTAAATTTTGTCCTAAAAAAATTTGCAGCTCGAAAGTTTAATTAAATTGTATTTAAGTAAGTTTAAAAACAAACCTTATTTTTTTAAACGTTTTTCTTAAAAAATTTTATGCCCAAAAAAATGTTTCTTTTTACTGCTTAAAAGCTGCTTTTTGTAACCATGGAAAACACTGCTGAATTATAGCGCAGCTAATGTAAAAAATAAATTATAGACTGGATCCGAAGTTTTAGGGTGAATGGCATCAACTTTTAGGGATGGTTTTTCACGACATTTTCTGAAACAAGACATCACTTGTTTAACACGTGAAAAACACGTGAGAAAAAAAACGTTAATTTTAAAAGCTGCTGGAAAAAAAAACGTTTATTTCATATATGAAAACAAGCTTAATTGACGTTATAAAAAATACCGTTGCTAAAAACTGCGTTTTAATAACGCCATTATCAAATTAAAACAGCAATGTTTTTACGTTAGTTTCAAGTGATTTTTATCAACGTTAAAATCACATTAGATTCACGCCTTTTCTACACGAATTTTAAAACGCGATTTGCATGGCTTTTCCACGGATCACCTTTTTCTACCGAATAATTTTGAGATTTCACTGGCAGCAGCGCCACCTATTGTCGGCATTTTTCACTTTGACGAAATCTATCAGGCAGTGCTTTGGCCTCTAAACTCCAAAAGCCTGTTAAAGAACTGATCCCTGATCCACGATCAAGACGCATCTGTTATTAACCTGATAAAGAAGATTAATATTCTGTGAAAGTGTTTAATGCGAGGGGTCATCGGCACCCTAAAATTTTGTACAGCGTCCAACAGGACTTGGGTCCTGTCGTGTACTGTTGGGTCCTGTTGAGTACTGTTGGGTACTGTCGTGTACTGTCGAGTACTGTTGGGTCCTGTCGAGTACTGTTGATAAATTAACACCCTGTATACCGTATTTACTCTTAATAATAGTAATCTAAAAAACAATACACTTTTTTTACAACCAACACATCCACACATTTCAGAAAGCAAAACACCAACTCATCCACTGTACCCACTCAGCAAGAGAGAGACTAATATATAAAACAAAAGACGCAAACATATCCGAACTAATCCTAAGTCATCCCACCCATGACAAACGAACAAGGTTTACCACCAGGGGTCGGAGCGACATGGATCGAGCCAGCGTGAAAAATTAACACCCTGTATATCGTATTTACTCTTAATAATTGTAATCTAAAAAACAATGCACTTTTTTACCAACCAACACATCCACACATTTGAGATAGCCAAACACCAACCGAACTCATCCATCATAACCCCACGTAAACACATAGAGAGAGAGATACTAACAGAGAAAACAAAAGATGCAAGCACAACCGAACTAATCCTAAGTCATCCCACCCATGACAAACGAACAACGTTTACCATAAGGGGTGGAAGCGACATGGATCGAGCCAGCGTGATAAATTAACACCCTGTATATCGTATTTATTCTTAATAATTGTAATCTAAAAAACAATGCACTTTTTTACCAACCAACCCATCCACACATTTGAGATAGCCAAACACCAACAGAACTCATCCATCGTAACCACACGTAAACACACAAGAGAGAGAGACTAACAGAGAAAACAAACGACGCAAGCACATGCGAACTAATCCTAAGTCATCCCACCCATGACAAACGAACAACGTTTACCAAAAGGGGTGGAAGCGGCATGGATCGAGCCAGCGTGAAAAATTAACACCCTGTATATCGTATTTACTCTTAATAATTGTAATCTTAATAATTGTAATCAAAAAACAATGCACTATATATGAACAGAACTCATCCATCGTAACCACACGTAAACACACAAGAGTGAGAGAGACTAACAGAGAAAACAAACGACGCAAGCACATGCGAACTAATCCTAAGTCATCCCACCCATGACAAACGAACAACGTTTATCATAAGGGGTGGAAGCGACATGGATCGAGCCAGCGTGATAAATTAACACCCTGTATATCGTATTTATTCTTAATAATTGTAATCTAAAAAACAATGCACTTTTTTACCAACCAACACATCCACACATTTGAGATAGCCAAACACCAACAGAACTCATCCATCATAACCCCACGTAAACACAAAGAGAGAGAGATACTAACAGAGAAAACAAAAGATGCAAGCACAACCGAACTAATCCTAAGTCATCCCACCCATGACAAACGAACAACGTTTACCATAAGGGGTGGAAGCGACATGGATCGAGCCAGCGTGATAAATTAACACCCTGTATATCGTATTTACTCTTAATAATTGTAATCTAAAAAACAATGCACTTTTTTACCAACCAACACATCCACACATTTGAGATAGCCAAACACCAACAGAACTCATCTATCGTAACCACACGTAAACACACAAGAGAGAGAGAGAGACTAACAGAGAAAACAAAAGACGCAAGCACATCCGAACTGATCCTAAGTCATCCCACCCATGACAAACGAACAACGTTTACCATAAGGGGTGGAAGCGACATGGATCGAGCCAGCGTGATAAATTATCACCCTGTATATCGTATTTATACTTAATAATTGTAATCTAAAAAACAATGCACTTTTTTACCAACCAACACATCCACACATTTGAGATAGCCAAACACCAACAGAACTCATCCATCGTAACCACACGTAAACACACAAGAGAGAGAGAGAGACTAACAGAGAAAACAAAAGACGCAAGCACAACCGAACTAATCCTAAGTCATCCCACTCATGACAAACGAACAACGATTACCATAAGGGGTGGGAGCGACATGGATCGAGCCAGCGTGATAAATTAACACCCTGTATATCGTAAAAACAATGCACTTTTTTACCAACCAACACATCCACACATTTGAGATAGCCAAACACGAACAGAACTCATCCATCGTAACCACACGTAAACACACAAGAGAGAGAGAGAGACTAACAGAGAAAAGAAAAGACGCAAGCACAACCGAACTAATCCTAAGTCATCCCACCCATGACAAACGAACAACGTTTACCATAAGGGGTGGAAGCGACATGGATCGAGCCAGCGTGATAAATTAACACCCTGTATATCGTATTTATTCTTAATAATTGTAATCTAAAAAACAATGCACTTTTTTACCAACCAACACATCCACACATTTGAGATAGCGAAACACCAACCGAACTCATCCATCATAACCCCACGTAAACACATAGAGAGAGAGATACTAACAGAGAAAACAAAAGATGCAAGCACAACCGAACTAATCCTAAGTCATCCCACCCATGACAAACGAACAACGTTTACCATAAGGGGTGGAAGCGACATGGATCGAGCCAGCGTGAAAAATTAACACCCTGTATATCGTATTTACTCTTAATAACTGTAATCTAAAAAATAATGCACTTTTTTACCAACCAACACATCCACACATTTGAGATAGCCAAACACCAACAGAACTCATCCATCGTAACCACACGTAAACACACAAGAGAGAGAGAGACTAACAGAGAAAACAAAAGACGCAAGCACATGCGAACTAATCCTAAGTCATCCCACCCATGACAAACGAACAACGTTTACCATAAGGGGTGGAAGCGACATGGATCGAGCCAGCGTGATAAATTAACACCCTGTATATCGTATTTACTCTTAATAATTGTAATCTAAAAAACAATGCACTTTTTTACCAACCAACACATCCACACATTTGAGATAGCCAAACACCAACAGAACTCATCTATCGTAACCACACGTAAACACACAAGAGAGAGAGAGACTAACAGAGAAAACAAAAGACGCAAGCACATGCGAACTAATCCTAAGTCATCCCACCCATGGCAAACGAACAACGTTTACCAAAAGGGGTGGAAGCGGCATGGATCGAGCCAGCGTGAAAAATTAACACCCTGTATATCGTATTTACTCTTAATAATTGTAATCTTAATAATTGTAATCAAAAAACAATGCACTATATATGAACAGAACTCATCCATCGTAACCACACGTAAACACACAAGAGTGAGAGAGACTAACAGAGAAAACAAACGACGCAAGCACATGCGAACTAATCCTAAGTCATCCCACCCATGACAAACGAACAACGTTTATCATAAGGGGTGGAAGCGACATGGATCGAGCCAGCGTGATAAATTAACACCCTGTATATCTATTTACTCTTAATAATTGTAATCTAAAAAACAATGCACTTTTTTACCAACCAACACATCCACACATTTGAGATAGCCAAACACCAACAGAACTCATCCATCATAACCCCACGTAAACACAAAGAGAGAGAGATACTAACAGAGAAAACAAAAGATGCAAGCACAACCGAACTAATCCTAAGTCATCCCACCCATGACAAACGAACAACGTTTACCATAAGGGGTGGAAGCGACATGGATCGAGCCAGCGTGATAAATTAACACCCTGTATATCGTATTTACTCTTAATAATTGTAATCTAAAAAACAATGCACTTTTTTACCAACCAACACATCCACACATTTGAGATAGCCAAACACCAACAGAACTCATCTATCGTAACCACACGTAAACACACAAGAGAGAGAGAGACTAACAGAGAAAACAAAAGACGCAAGCACATGCGAACTAATCCTAAGTCATCCCACCCATGACAAACGAACAACGTTTACCATAAGGGGTGGGAGCGACATGGATCTAGCCAGCGTGGGTAAAGTAAACTTCAAGCAAAATATCAAGCCCAAGCAAGCTATATGTTATACGGCTGTCCCAGTATACAGTTGTACGTACACCTCGCTTAGATTTTAGTATTATAGTAAAAGTGTTTTAAGTTTATATAGACGCAAATTATTACCTCATTTTTTTACACAATGGAAAATAAAGTGTGCAAAATTTTCGTTCTGGAAACAAAAGAACAACGCGTTCTCAAACCTCATTTGCACGAAAATTTAATTCAAAAAGTGATCCGGAAAAAAAGCGGTTTAAAAAAGTGCCTTTTTGGAGTTGCCGATCCGGAAGATACGCAAAAAATGCTGGAGGAACAATATCAAGTAGATAAGGAGAGATTTTTGCATAATTTTGGAATTAATATACAGGGTAAGTACTTATACTTTAGTGAAAACTAATTTGTTTTTATTTTTGAATGAAAAATTTTCAAACTAAATGCTTTTGTTTCGTCGTCGGCTGTGGGTATTATTTTTTGACAAATTAGACATAAATTAAAACAAATTTTAGGCAAAAAAATGCACTTTTTTATTGCATATTTTGTTTAATAAATTGTCACTTCATATGCCTTCCGACTTTTGATAGGTACTTTTATTTTTACCTTCCTAGCGCAGCAATGGCTAGAAAAGGTATTATTTTTGACGAAATTTTTTTTGAGGTAACGCCGGCAATGTGTTATTTGGGTGTATTTTGACCTATCTTAGCAATAGAGTCGTGATGTATGGCTGTGTGTATGACTGCCCGTAACACGATAGCTCTTTAACTGCTGAACCGATTTTCAAAAAATGTTTACGTAAAATAGTGTTCGACGCTGTCACGAGCTTACATTTTAGTAAAAAAAAAATCTCAATAACTTGTGTTATAACCAAAAACTTTATAGGAGCTTTCGTTTTTGAGATATTTACAAAAAACGGTTTTTAAGGCTGATATATTCTGGAGATCACTACAAGTGTGCTGACAGGCTAGCTAGGAAGGTATCCATTTATTTAATTTTTTTCTTATTGTCTAATATTTTTGATTTTTGAGACTTAGCCTGAAGGGTCATCAGCAAACCATCAGGACTTGAGTCTTGTCGTGGCCTGTTGAGGCCTGTCGGGTCCTTTTGAAGCCTGTCGAGTCCTGTTGAGACCTGTCGGGTCCTGTTAAGGCCTGTCGGGTCTTGTTGAGGCCTGTCGGGTCCTGTTGAGGTCTGTCGGGTCCTGTTGAGGCCTTTTAGGTCCTGTATAAAATTTGTCCAGTACTGTTTTAAGTCGTTTCTTCTCCTTTAACAATGTTTTAAGTTGTTACTGTTTAGTAAAAATTATCTTCTTCTTGCAGCCAAAAAAAGTTGATGACCAAAAAAAAGGTTACTACTACATAAAAACTTTCAATTGTCCATCACACAAAGAGTTTTCCTAAAAAATACTCTGCCAATCTATGTGCACCTAAGCTCACACTGGATACTATAGTTATAGTGTATCTACATGAAAGCTAATATAACTAAAAACTGAAGCATATTTTATTGAACTCCAGACTCAATTACCTTTCGTTTGATACCACACAAGCCATGTTTTGACTTAAACTCTAATTTTTAAAATCTATCCCCACCCTTTATTTAGAAACTAAAATGTATTTTGTTTAACTCCAGACTCAATTACCTTTCGTTTGATATCACACACGCCATATTTCCACTTAAACACTAATTTTTGAAATTTACCCCCACCCTTTTTTTTTAAATAAACTAAAATGTATTTTGTTTAACTCCAGACTCAATTACCTTTCGTTCGATATCACACACGCTATATTTTTACATAAACTCTAATTTTTGAAATCTACCCCCACCCTTTTATTTGGCTTATGTTCAGTGGATTTTGTTCATTTTGAAATGGGACCATCTCGACCCCAAACCCAGCCTGGGACCCAATTTCATTAAAATCGGGCAAGCCGTTTTTGAGTTATACGCGTTGGAACACACAGACAGACAGACATACAGACAGACAGACAGACAGACAGACGGCGCAACAAAAAAGTTTCAAAATCATCTGAAACGCAAAGATATATAAATTTTTTTTAAATCGGAGCAACTTTTTTTTTCTCGAAAAAATTAGGATCACCATAGCTCACACTACTATAGTATAGTATATGTGTGAGCTAAAAGTTGATGACTAAAACAAATAAAAAAATATAAAACATTTGAGCCCTTGACTCCTGTCCTGTTGTGTCCTGTCGTGCCTTGTTAGGTCCTGTCGAAGTCTTGTTGAGGCCTGTCCAGTCTTGTCGGGACCTGTCGTGTCTTGTTGAGTCCTGTCGTGTCCTGTGGGGTTCTGATATGTATCCTGTCGGGTCTTGTCGTAAAATTTGTAGAGCACTGTTGTGAGCTGTTGACCATTCGACTTACCCACATATAGCACAAGGCAAAAAACCATGAAAGCACACACTTTTTTATGTTTAATAGCTCGTTTTTTTCATTAGAGGCTTATGAAATAACGCCAGGCAGTATTTTGACAGATTTACATTGTGAGCTGACAGTTGATCTTTCAAAATTAATATAACAAAGTTGAATTTACGAGTAAATCGTTTATTTATCTTTAAATAAAGACGACAGTCTTTATACCAATTTTTATAATAAACAGGTGCCTTATATTGCAAGACCAGCTGTCATATTCCAATGTAAAATTGTCCAAATAATGCCTGGCACTATAACTGCCTGACTTTAATGCAATATAAGTCCCCATTATTTTTGAAACGTTATTTCGGTGTGATTTTAACGTGCTATAATAAACAATGCTTTATATTGCAAGATCAGCTGTCATATTCCATTGTAAAATTGTCAAAATAATGATATCAGATGGTTCGAAATGGTGGTTGTGTCTCTTCTTTATCCAAAATTAACTTTGGTGTGCCTCAAGGTTCTGTTTTGGGCCCACTGTTATTTTTGTTATATATTAACGACTTAACTTTAATAGGTATAAGGGGTACTCTAACACTTTTTGCTGACGACACGACAATTTTATGGCATCATAAAAACGAAACAATATTAAAAGAAATAGTGCAAGAGGACATACAACGAATTAAAGAGTGGTGTGATGCAAACTTTCTCTGTTTTAACATAGATAAAACAAAAGTCCTCAGTTTTAAATTTTCTTTTGATGACCTAACTGTTTCCAAGCAAAGAATAACTCAGGATGAAAATACTAAATTTTTAGGAATGTATATAGACAATAGGTTAAAATTCTCCTCGCATATTCCCTATCTTAATAAAAAAATATCGATAGGTAGTTACGCCGTTAGACAAACATTTTTCGAACTTGGTTGTGAAATGGCCAAAACAACTTATTACGCCCTTGTTGATTCTCATTTGCGCTATGGAATAGCCTTTTGGGGGAATTGCAGTCAGTATTTGTTCAGATCTGTGTTTGTAATTCAAAAAAGATGCATCAGATATATTTGCGGAGCAAAAATCAGAGACCATTGTAGGCCTTTGTTTATGAGAGAAAAAATATTAACTCTTTGTTGCCTTTTTATACTAGAAACAGTGGTGCTGATTTATAAAAAATTTAAAAATCACACATTTGAACAAACCTACCAAACAAGAAGTCAAGAATATAACAGCATACCACTGCCTATTCCTAGGTCTCAATTAACCCAAAACTCGATAATCTACCGCAGTATTAAAATTTTTAATAAGCTTCCAGATAGACTGAAAAGCATTCACTCGGAAAAAATATTTAGGGTTAAGGTAAAAGATTTGCTATTGGAGAAGGCATATTATAGTCTTAATGAATTTTTCGAGGACCAGTTATAGGATAATTGACAAATATATTTAAACATTTAAATTTTTTTATTTTACTTGTGTATGTATCAGATTGTTCTGTTTGTTGTTACTTGTGTTTTATATCTAACTTTAACATATTTTATTTTTAACATATTTTGACGTTTTAACATGATTTGACATATTTTAACATGTTTTTGCGTATTTTAAGATATCTTAACATGTTTTAACATATTTTAACATATTTTAATTTAATGGTCAAAGAATTTCGTTGTATTTCGATAATAGTAAGGGAATAGGTGTGATAGGTGGAAAGAGAGCATATTTGCATAGGAGAAATATTTAAAAAAAAATATATATATCGCGAAATTTATAGACTGTTACACTATTTTAAATGACTATTCTGTACCTCAACTTAGACTTGTAAGCAAGTGTTTATCTTATATTTACAATTAAGGACCATTTTTTGCTTTGTCTGTAAAACTCTACTTTTTTGACAATAAAGCATAATTTGATTGATTGATTTGATTGATTTGATTGATTGAATGCCTGCAAAATAACTGCCTGGCTTTATTGCAATATAAGCTATTTTTAAAACAACGTTATTTCGGTGTGATTTTAATGTGGTTTTACAAGACGTGAAAAAAAAACAACTATTTAATTTAAAGCGATTGTTTTCCTGGTTTTTTTTTGCTTTTTGCTGTGGATTTGAGTACTTCGATGTTTTTCGAGTTACTACCTACTTTATCAAAAATAAGCAATGACATAATGATCGCCAATAACTTCAATCCATTATAACTAACTGTACTTACTTTTTTTCTAGATATAGAAGAAATGGAAAACCTTCAAAACTATGATGTGGAAAACAACAGGAACGAACAAAACTTGATGTCACGAAGAAGTTCAGCAGGGAGACCGATTTTGAAAGCAAAAAGAAAATCGTTGAGAAAAATGATTTTTGGGGGAAATCAGCAGCATATTACAGGTAATAACACCGGGATTAGCCTGCCCCCATTCGCTTACAGAAACTTTTTGAAAAATATCGATGGTATGTTATTGTTATTTCTACCTGGAGACTTGTTTCTAATATATAACATAAAATATCAACAAAAATATTGCCATTAATATGGTATTTATAACAAAAAAAACAATTTTTCTTAAAAATAATTTTGATATACGACTTCACCAAATTTCATATTGTGGCTGTGTTTTTTGAAGAAGTTATGACCACCAAAAAAGTTTGTCAACTCATTCTTTAAAAAAAAACTAAAATTACCTATAATAATAAGTTGAAAAATCATAAAATTCAAACTACAGTCGAACCTCTATAACTCGAACCTGAAGGCACAACCAAAACAGTTCGAGTTATGGAGAGTTCGAGTTATAGAAACTCAAGTTACATAGGTTAAAATACATTTAAAAAGTGCAGGGACCGCTTAAAAGGTTCGGTTATAGAGGGGTTCGAGTTATAGAGATTCGAGTTAGAGAGGTTCGACTGTAATTATTTTAAGTTGTGAATTTTTAAATATAACTATTTTAATATACTATAATTAACAAAAACTTTCCTGATACCACCATATGAAACACCTAGACTACTGTGCCCAAACTATTTAAAAAATTCTTGGTTAAAATAAGCAATTGTACAGTTGTTATTTTGTACATTTGATGGTTTAAAGCATTTTTTACAAGGTTTGCAACATTTTTTTTTTGAAACAGAACACTGCCTTTGTTCTAAACGGAAGTAAGAAATTAAAAACAATATCCATTGTCTTAATTTGTTAGGAAGATTTATTATTTGTGCACGGATATTGTCTATTATCTAGAAGACATTTAATTTCCTGTCATACTGGATCTAAAAAAAAGAGAAGAAACTGAAAATGCAAAGTATACCTACTTAACATTTTATTACCTACCCCTTATCAAACCAAATTTCACCCGATTGTGGCATTTATTACCCACTTAGTACGAAATGTTTAAAAATTAATTTTAAACTATTTCCAGTACCAATGGTGTAACAGTGGCGCACCCAGGAATATGTCTTGGGGGCCGAGAACCAATGATCATGGATCACCATGGTGACGTTTGCCCGTGTGTGTGTGTATGTTTGTCCGTAAGGTAAAATAGTGCACAATACTATAAATAGGGTTACCAGACGTCCGGATTAATCCGGACATGTCCGGATTTTTACTACGTCCGGGTGGGTCCGAGCGGATTTTTCATAGACGTCCGGATTTTAAAGTAGCCGCCTTTATAAACATCAAATAATGCAAAATAAACTAGTTTCAAAAAATGTAATTAAACAATAATCGTCGATAAATTTAGCAGTGTGAATTCACCTTTAAGCGGGGTCTTCACATAACGTTTTACTTTACATCTTGCCTGTTCAGTCAAAACGCATCAAGTAAAACTTTGTGTGTAGACGGAAAAACGGACGTTTTACTTGAACTGATTTAAGACGGAAGACCGCCTAGAAAACTGACCGGATCACGCATTGTTTTCCAGTAAAACCATGTTTTGTATCAAAAACTGATCTAAAAACGTACGTTAAAACTATCAAGTGTCTACGCTAGTCTTTCAACCGTCATACTTGACACTTTTGACTGACAGGCAAGACGTAAGGTAAAACGTTATGTTAAGACCCCGCTTAAAGTAGTAGTATTAATTTCGCCTTGTTGAATTACACTTCTGCCGTGTGGTCTTAAGCACACACAATTTTTTTGATGAAGTTTGTAATCTAAAAAAGTACATATCAGACAATTTTACTTCTGATGACCACAATCTGCCTAACCACGAAAAATGGGCAAAATATTTTAATGCAAGTATTTCTACCCAGTGGACTAAAGAAAGAAATAGGCTGCTTTTATCTTCTGTAAAATACTCATGACTTCATACAATTTAAGAAATATGAGCTGCTCAGAATTTTACGATTTTGTACTTCTGCCTAAAAATTCAACGCTGTTGAATAAAATACAAAGCAGTGAAAAGTACCTATAAAATAGTAGGTATATTATGTTATTTATTAGTTATTGTTTCAATAAAAAAAAAACGTTGATTTTTTGTGTGTGGCATCGAAAAAATTTTGACGTCCGGATTTTGTCCGGATTTTCTTGACGGCTGGTCCTGGTTAGAGACGTTTTCATCTGGTAACCCTAACTATAAAGAGCTGATCAGATTATGATCAAAATCCATTAATGCTAATGACAGTTTTTTGACAGTAAACAGACAGACAATTGTAAATTTCCTTACTTCTTAATGGAGCATCGCATCAGTATATATGGTTTTCGGATTTATTTATTTATATACGGACTTGCCATTTTCAAGTACATGGTAAAAAAAAATTCTTAGATGAAAGCAAATTGCTTTAAAGTTAAATAATTTGTGCTTTCCTATTGTTTTATTATAAATTAGAACTGAATTAATCTAAGGCACCGTTTTCTCTGGAAGCAAAATATTATATATATATTTATCGGTTTCACAACGTTCTACGTCTTCCGATACCCAATCTCCACTCGTTTCTGTTTGCCCATAATTCATCTAGGCCTCTTATTCTTATTTCACTATCTATTCCTTCTCTCCAGCTTCTCCTCGGCCTTCCTCGTTTTCTTCGGCCAGTTGGTTTCCATTGTAATATTTGTTTAGGTAGTTTTCCATCATCCATTCTTTGTACATGTCCGTACCACACCAGTTGTTTTGTTCTTATATCATCCACTAGAGTACGTTCACCCACTGTCATAATTTCTCGTATTCTTTGATTGGTAACTCTTTCTCTTTTTGATTTCCCTGCTGCTCTTCTCCAATAGTCCATCTCCGTAGCGGAAAGCATTTTTTCTGTTCTATCTTTGATTGGCCATACTTCTGAGCCGTATGTAATAATACTTTTAACAATGGTGTTATATATAAGCTTTTTGTTATGTTTTGATATACTCTGGTCCCAAATTATTCCATTTAATAAAGTTATTGCTTTTCTTCCTTGTACGTTTCTATCTTTTATAGCTTTGTCTAGTGTTTCGTCAGCTGTAATTTTTAGACCCAAGTATTTATACTCATCACAGGACTGAATTCGCTGCCCAGTATTTAAGATTAGATCCTGTTTCGTTCCACCAATACACATATAATCTGTCTTATTGATATTAACCTCTAGTCCCCACTTATTGTACTATTCTATTAGTTTTCGTGTCATATATTCGAGGTCGTCATAATCCTGAGCCACCACTATCTGATCATCGGCGAAACATAAAGTATACAAGGTGGTTTCATCCAACGGAATTCCCATGTTTTGGCATTTTCTCTTCCAGACTTTAAGGGCCTGTTCCAAATATATCTTGAAGAGCGTAGGCGAGATACAGCAACCTTGTTTAAGACCTTTATTTACTTGAAAGCCTTTGGTTAGTTTTGCTTTTATTTTAACTTTTGCCTTACTATTGCGGTATAACTCTTTGATGGCCTTAATTAGTTGTACGCTTATGTTTGTCTTTTCCAACGCTTTCCAAAGTAGATTTAGTGGTATACTATCATATGCCTTCTGCAAATCTACGTAAAGCAGATGGAGCTCTTGTCCGTATGCCATTTTCTTTTCAATAACTTGGCTTATACAAAAGAGATGATCTGAAGTCGATCTACCCGCCCTGAAACCAGCTTGTTCTTCTGCCTCCATATCTTTATATTCGCTCTCCACTTTATTTCTTATTATTTTGCCATATATTCTGCTTAGCGTACTAGTTACAGATATACCTCTATAATTGTCACATATATCTTTCCTTCCTAAGCAAAATATTACTTATAGTTATATGAAGACAATTTGCTTTGTTACAAAATGGAATATACCTTAGAGTAAGAATTCTTACTCTAAAGAATATACTGAAACAAAACAATTAAAGAAGGAAAATAAAGTTTTATTTCAAGACTAAACGTTGCGTTGAACTAAAAAGAAATATTTTACTTCAAAACAAATTGTTTTAAGGTAAAACAATTTACTCAAGAAAGAAAACAACGTGTTTTCATTCTAGATAAAATTTTTTACCATGTAGAACAAACACATTTTTCTCAATAATTTAATTACTTCGTAGGAGCTTCCGTTTCTGATAAAAAAAAATAAAAAAAAATTTCTAGGCTGATATAGCGTGGATCAGTGGCGTATATAAGAGGGGGCCTGTGGGATCCGCCCCCCCCCCCCCGAAGCTAACATTTTTTTAGATATTTTCCACATATTTCATGAATACAAACATAAAATAGCATAAAATACGGCCTCATGAGGTCTCGCCCCCCCCCCCTAAACTGTCTGCCCCCCCCCCCCCGAAACATTTTTCTATATACGCCACTGGCGTGGAGCGTGTTAATGGGCTAGGGAGGTATTAGCGCCAGAAGCAGATAAAATGCACCGGCCAAAACTTTTTTTTTATTTTTTTTATAATTTTATGTAGTACTACGCCTCTGTTTAATGTTACTAATTCTAGAGATAAATGATCTAAACATGTTGTCAATACATTTCAATTTAAACCACACCAAAGTATAAACAATTTGGCTACTTAGAAAAAATGTTTAGGTTATCTTTTTGTTACCGATAAATCTTTTCGAAATTCTAAACATTTATTATTTTATCAGCGGCGTATGTCGAAAAAAGTTTTTTCCTGCCTAAAGTCTCAATATCTTCAAATGAACCTTTGAAACTTTTGTAGTCTGATTTTGTTGGCGAGAACTTGAGTTTTTGTTTAAACAATCTTGTCTGATTATTGTTAAACATATATACAAAGATAAATCAACAATTTTTTTAAATATCTGCAATGCAATTTGAAATAAATGGATCCATGACGGATCTGATAAGTACCTTCAACTCCACGCTATATCAGCCTTAAACATTTCAGAAACCAAAGGTCCTACGAAAATGCGTTACGAGGGGGGGAGGGGGGGTCAAAGATCCTGAATTTTTGCGTTACGTAATTTAAGGACGTTCCCTAACACGACAATTAAAAAACTTTTTGGCGGAGCATTTTTTGAAATTATGTAGAACACATTTTTCATTTCTGCGATATTTGCAAAAAACTGTTTTCAAGGCTGAATATCATGGCGTTCGAAATATCTCTGAAGTTACATTTAACTGTGTTTACACACACCCCGTATATTAATAAAAGTTAAGTCAAAAGTAAAAAGTTTTTGTCAGTTATTTTTTCAGATTGCAAATGGATTTGTTATAATTAAAAGATATTTTCGAACTTTTGAAATATAAAGTTTACTTTTCATCCCGATTTTTATGGATAAAAGGATCACTTTTTCATATGCCAATAAATCAGAATTGTAAAAAGGTTGAAGAAAAGTTTGTAGATTATTGTTAATTTGCTTTTCAATTAGGTAAAGAGTTGGCTCTGCGGTATATTCATGTAGTTCAAATGATGACACGGCAGAGACATCTGTCCGCTGCTGTTATTAAGTTTGTTGGGTTGCCTATCTGTGTACAAGTTGTGTAATCATTGGTACATGCCATACCCCATTCCACTGCAATTCTTTCATCGCTTGTGCGAGAGATAAGGTATACAATTTAAAAGTACATGAAAATGGACAGTCCCCTACATCTACGTGAGGCTTTGGCTAGGCGCCTTTTCATTGGTAGCACGCCGTTTGCTTTCTCTTGTATAGGGTTTTTCCGTATATTTTTACACCATATCTTAAACCTTTATTTGAATGGATATCAAGATATGATAAATATAAAAGTTTCATAATTTTTTACGAAGTTTGAGAATCTTTGGGTCGGAATGTCAAAGAAAAATTCTAAATGTCAAAATTTAGATCTTTTCTTTCTAATTTCAAAAATATATACAGTCGAACCTCTATAACTCGAACTTAAAGGGACAATCAAATCAGTTCGGGTTATTGACAGTTCGAGTTATAGAAATTCGAGTTAAAGAGGTTAAAATGCATAAAAAAAGAGACAAGTTCGAGTTAGAGAGGTTCGACTGTATGTTGATATTATGCTGTTTATTAGTTTTGGAGATTATAAAAACTTAAATTGATGCTCTTTAAAAAATCAAGGGGAGACAAATCAGGGCTATTTGCTGCCATAACAATGTGTTTACTGTATTTATTTTAATGTAAAGGTTTGGAGGGTTGACAATTGAATCATATCCAGATTTTCTTCCTCGAAAAAAACCATCTTAAACCGCTCTTAAAACTAAATTTGACAATACAATAGCATCACTTTTTGTATCAATGCGATTGTCTTATTCATGGCTGCCTTGATGTTTTAAAGAGTACCAATTTAAATGCATGTATCTCCAAAACTGATTAACAAAATAATCCCAACATATACATTTTTAAAATCAGAAAGAAAAGATATATAAATGTCTAAAATAATATACAGGGTATTCCATTAAAAAAAACTATTGACCTGTCAAATTTTGACATTTAGAATTTCTTTTAAACAATCTGACATAAATATTCTTAAACTTCGTAAATAAATATGAAACTTTTATATTTATCATATTATGATATCTTTTCAAATAAACATTTTAGATATGGTGTAAAAATATACGGGAAAGTCCTGTACACTTAGATCATACAGGGTGTCCCAAACGCTCGGACACGTCGATTTTGTTTGAGAGGGGGACACTTTTCCCTCTCTTGAATATCTTTACAAACGTGTAAAAATTTCGAAAATCCATAGATTGGTTTTTGAGATATTTACTTTCAAATGTTCAAATTTAATATTGAATAATAAAATAAAAATTAAATTCAAAAAATATAAAATTCTGATTAAATTTTTATTTTATCAATCCATGTTAAATTTGAAAGTTTGAAGGCAATTATCTCAAGAACTAATGGATAGATTTTTACATGGTTGGAAAGACATTAAAGAGGCCTTCAAAGCAAGGTATCACTGGACCCACTTTCCCTATTCAAAATATAGGGGGTAAAGTATACCCCTCGAAGATGGTGCATGCTGCAAAAATTTCAAGAATAGTGCCCCCGTTGCAAACAAAATGGACTGTTACCTTTTAGTTGGGACACCCTGTATACATACATTCATATAACTTGTCTCAGGCAAACATGATTTTTCAAATAAAGAATTGAATTGAAACACCCTGTCTATATCTGCTACTATAATTAACTAAAATAAGTTAGAATAAATAAATAAAAAATTCCAAATTTTTAGGTAATGATCTCATAAACCAAATTATTTTTATTGTTTGTGTATTGAGTTTAAAGTACAAAAAAACTTGTCGAAAACCGTGTTTACAAGATGCCACAGGTAAAAACTTGTATACACAGGCCGATATTCAAACAAACTTAAAATATACAAGAAAAAAATCTTGTTGAAACGTATCAGAGCAGGGCTGACTCCAAAGGCAGGGCGACCGCCCAGGTCGCAATGATGCGGGACAAGGGCGCCAAAATCATTGAAAACAACGGGATCTATGGCATTGCTTTCGCAAAGAATATTGTATAGATAAATTTTTGAAGGGGGGTGCCAAATGTTAGTTTTGTCCGGGGCTTAAAAATCTGGTGAGAGCCCTGATATCATTGGGTCGAAAAAGCGCGAAAATTTTGGCGGGAAAGTGCAGACTGGGTATGTGGGTTGGTAAGGAATCAGGTAGAAAAATATGTCTTTAAAAACAGGTGATTCATTTTCAAAGGATACCGTTTACATACTTTGTTTGTATGATGTTCCACAAATTGAAGTTAAGAATTATTTTTATATAGGATAGGTTTCATAAGTTATCAACTTTGAGCATATATTGAAATATTTGGTTATCACTGCTTAATTATGTGTGACACTTCTATTATTAACAAAAATAATTATTATACTAAAAAGTAATTAAAAATTATTTAAAAAAAACCCTGTATAGACAATGATTTTTTAAACAAATTCTTTTTAACTATTTTTAATAACCTAATTTTTAAGATTGGCTTGATATCAGTGCCGTAGCTAGGGGAAATAAAAGGGGATCAATGCCCCCGAAATAGTTGTTAAGTATTTTAAAACAGATTTCTCAGCGACAGAAATATTAAAAAGACATTACGGAAATTTTTATTGAAAAGTTTTAATCCCTTCCCAAAATTTTTCCCTGCTTGATATTGGTTACAACATAACATAGAACACAACAGTGGCGTATATAGAAAAAAGTTTCGGGGTGGGCCCGAGATAGTTTTGGGGGGGGGGCGAGGCCCCATGAGGCCGTATCTTATGCTATTTTATGTTTGTATTCATGGAATATATGGAAAATTACTAAAAAAATCATAGCTTCGGGGGGGGGGGCCCAGCCCCCAGTCCCCCAGCCCCCCCCCATATATACGCCACTGGAACACAACATAGAAGTTCAATAAAAATTTGCTCTGTTTAATAAAATATTGCTTCTGAGTTCAGATCGATTCAACAGGTAAACGTACAAATAAATAGGTATCCCCAAAACGAAATCAAAAGGCATTCATTCAAGTTTAAATTTTCAAAGAATGGTGTGTGTGCTTATGTGTCATCATGTAAACTGGTGCGTCTTCTTCTTAAGCTCCAGAAAGTCTGGAGACCTGCATGCACCTTGCAATATATATCTATTATAATTATACAGGGTGTAAATTAAATATTGTTCATACTTAGTCTTTTGTTTTTGATTAGTCTTTGTCCTTTGATTAGTCTTAGCTGTCTTAAACAAAATCGGCTGTTCATACTCGTCTTTTGTTTTTGATTAGTCTTAGTCATAACCCACTGAAAAAAAAATCAATTTCAATAAAAAGGCCCCTTTTCAAAAGCCATTTTCTACACAAAACAATCTTATTTAACCTAATTTCTGTACGAAACACAGACACGAAAGAACAAAAGCGAAAAAGAAAATAAAAACAAATAAAATTTTGAGGTTATGTTGAGATTTTCTGTTAAAAACATGATTAATGGCGGTAAATTCAAAATTTCGGCCGCGCGCTTGCGCTCTTCGGACGTCCTGTAAAAAAAACAACAAATATCAGCTGATGTCTGTCACTTGTCTTAGTCGTTGTCCTAAGGATTGAAAGTTGGCAACTCTTAAGACAAAGACTAATCAAAAACAAAAGCAAAAGCATTGTATGAACACTCCCATAAGAAACAGTGGTTTTAACTTTCTTATGACAAGACATATGACTAAACCAAGACAAAAGACTAGACAAAAGACGAGTATGAACGATCCATTAATTAATGCACCAAACTTTAAGGGATAGTGGGGCAAGCGCGGACAGGTGGTAACGTGATAATTATTCCCCCCTAGAAAAAAATATATATGGACTTTTACTTAATAAATATCGGGTTAACGGCATAATTATCGCCTCCCCTTAAAAAAAAATAAATGAATCCATGACGGATCTGACACCTTCCTAGCACACTCCAAGTAAACTCCATGCTATATCAATATTCTGGCATCCAGTTTTTAGTAAATATCTTAATAACGAACCAATACCGATCTTTCGTTACTTTGATTCCTTCGATTATTTTAGTATTTGTTTCTATTTTTATTTATTTTTTCTTTGTATGTAAGGCATTAGATTTTTAAAACAAATTTGTACACAGGACAGTTCCTACCTTATTCCTACCTTTATTTTTTTAAATGTTATCCCGCATTTTGAAAATTTCATTTGAATATTTCCATAATATCAGCAACAAAAATATATAGTTCAAATTATACCCACTTGTAATGACGTCATTTTTGTTTATCTTTGTTTAGTATATTATAAACAGCGGTGACAATAAACTTTTAAAAAAAAGTAGTGTCTATGATTTAAATAGGTAGGTAATTGGTTATGTGAAGTATCCGTCACTGTCAATCAAAAAACATTGATTTGCAAAAATATCTACGCCATACGTTTTTTTCTCATCTGGTGACGTCATTACAAATGCGTATAATTTAGACTATACCCAAGGTCTATAGAGGATAGGTTACCTGGTAACTTTCTGACCAATCACTGCCAGTTGTTAAAATGGGCAATGACGTCACCCGGAGTGCCCATTTAAATAAAAAGCATTTAATATAGTAGGAAAGCTTCAAGTTTCTTTTGTTTCTTTATTGATTTAAATGTAGATGTATGTTATTTTTCTTAAAGTGTTTCAAATAACAATATTTATAAAATACATCAACTAACTGAAATACAAAATTTACCGTATACCAAATATCCCAAAGGCACAATGTCTTGGAAAGCTTGTAGCTTTTTAAGTCTGTTAAAATAACTACAAGTAGAAAGTATATAAATAAACTAGAGCAAGTATTTATAGTTTTTAAATAAATATAGTCCGAAAAAACACCATAAATGTAAAAAATAAACCATCATAGATTAAAAATACGTAAAAACACATGTAAACAAAGCGGTATAATCAAATCGTGGCAGTCCAAATGACGCGCTGTCACCTCTCACGCCGCTTCGACCATAGAGTTACCAGGCAACCTATCCTCTAAAGACCTTGGACCGAGAATTTTGCACTAATTGTACCTATGATTGAATTAAATACAGTTACAATAATCAAAATAACGATTGTAACGAATCTATAAAATTACTTAGGAGTCGAGTAACGATTAGTAACGAGTATTCAAAAGTAACGAAAATCTACACCTCTACTAAAAATGGTGTGAAAAATGCGCTTTCCCGCACGCTCGTTTAAAAAATTATGATATTTTTCGATAATTTAAACCAGCGGCGTAGCGTGCCCGAATGGGCGGGGGGGGGGGGGGGGGACAGCTAAAAAAGGCGCCTCTGAAAACTGATGAAAAATCTTGTGGCAAAAAAAAACAAAAAGGTCAAAAAGGCGCCTCTCACAAACCTTGCGACCAAAAAAAAAAAAAAAAAGAGGTCATCATGTGTGTGAGGGGGCGGCGCCGATAAGTCACAAGGGCGCCTCCTCTCACGAATCTTGCGACCAAAAAAGAAACAAAAAAAGGTCTTCATGTCTGACTTAATAAAGCTGAGGGCGCTTCGGCCACCTATGGGGCGCCACTACTCTCGGGGCGGGGGGGGCGACGAACCCCCCGCGCCCCTCCCCCACGCTACGCCGCTGATTTAAACTTGCTGAAACAAGAGTGTTTAAGCCGATTTCTAGACCATATGCTATTTAATGTTGCTATACCTTATTACAGATGTTGTATTTATAGGTAGGTATATATGCCAAAAATGATAGAGAGGCAGATGAGATAGCTTTGGCTCTAAACAAGCAGCTGCTACATTTTGCTCTCTTTCTCCTCTAATGATTGGTATTATACCGTATTGCGGAAATAAGGCACGGTTTTTTTTTAACAAAACCAAAATTTTTCCTGAAAAAAATAAACATTTTTGTATCAGCAAAAATTGTTGTAAACTGAACGTATCAGACTTTAAACTATTATGTATCACTAAAAGCTAGTAAGATATATGTGAGTTGCGTCTTGCATAAGGATTTTTTGTTGGAATGGTCATCTTTTGTCCCTTCCGTAACGCGGTATTTTTGCCATATTACTTACCCAAAATCTATCCAATGTTTTAAAATATTTTTTTTTATTTGTCAAACACACTGTGTTTTTTTTATTACAATCTAGTCAGTAAGACTAATTAGCAATTTTGTTTTAACTTAATTTACTAGAAAAGTCAGATTTAAACTTAGGGTTCACTCAACAGTTCTCTCCGCTTTGTTTAGTCTGTAACTCACAATTGTGTTGTGTTTATAGCATTATTTTGTTTTATGTGTAATTCACTCAGTTTACTAGCTCAAACGGCTTCACTCTTTTTAGTCTTCGAACTAGCATAGTATTGTCTAGAAGCTGAATTGCTTCCACATTCACATGCCGATGGAGTCTATCTTCATGGCTTTTTGCGTACTTTTTTATAGTCTCTGCTACAGTTTCGATTTTTAGATCTCGATGAAGGTCACTATTTCGAACGTACCAAGGTGCATTCACAATGTTTCTTAATACTTTATTTTGAAATCTCTGTACAACTAGAATGTTACTCTCTTTAGCACAACCCCATAGTTGAATACCATATGTCCATACTGGTTTCAGTATTTGTCTATAAAGCAGTAACTTATTATGAATTGTTAAATTGGACTTCCTTCCAATTAGCCAGTTCATTTTTCTATACCTTATCTCAAGTTCTTCTTTTTTTTTCTTAACATGTGCTTTCCAGCGCAATTTGGCATCAAGTGTCATACCTAGATATTTTGCCTGATTCGAATATGGTACTGGAATGTTAATTGTTATTTGTATGTGATTTATATTATTATATATATTATATATTTAAAATATGCCTGAAATAAGCTAACTATAGTAAGTAAAATAAAAATATAGTGGTCAAAAATATCAAGGCAGATTATAAATACCACAAAACTCAATGTCCCGACCTGTAACACAGGGGTAATTTCTGTAACATCGAGAAATAGCGTTACGGATGGGACAATTTCTTTACAGTTTTAGCATTTTCCGTTCCGAGCCAAATATATGATTTTTTTTTCAGTTTTGTTCAATATTTCAACGTTCTTGTTTAGAAATCTATTACCTGGTCTAGGAATGCGTAATTTATCCGCATACGCCAATCTTTTGATGGCACCAGTAACACGATTTGTCCCGTTCGGTAACGCTGTTACAGAAATTGTCCCTGTGTTGTTCCTCATTCGCTTTTGAGTGATTTCGTCGGAATCTTTGACTTTAAAAGTTTTTATGAGCATAAAACTTTTGTGTAAATAATACAACGAAAAAGTTATCATCAACTTTTTTGTGGTATGTATTCTAAAAAAAATTAACATTGGAATGATTCCAGTAAAATGGAAGAAAAATAAAGGATAAATTTAATTTTAAAAAATTGGGATTTTCACCATAACCTTGGTCAAATTTAAAGGAGAGGGGATGATTTTGTGAATTACGTAGTCCTTATAACGATAATAATTCTGTTGTATAAAAGCTGTTCGTTAAGATTGCTCATTTAATAAATTCTAAATCAAATAACTCGAAAACTAGTCGTTCGATAAGAAAAATAAAATCAGTTCTGAATAAATATTTGAAAGGCCTTTCCAACGAGGTATCACTCGGCCCACTTTCCCTATTCAAAATCGAGGGGTGAGACGCGCCCCCGCTAAGGGTTGATAGAGAGAGAGGGTTGTCGCAAAATCGCAAAAGTGTGTCCCCCCCGTATAATCAAGTACCTGGAAATTATGAGCATATCTCTCGTAGTGTTTTGTGAAGTTATTTGCATTTAGTCTTTTGACTCATTTATTTTCAGTCCTCTTTTTTTGGGTTCTTTATCAAGCACTTTTAGCGTTTCGGTCAAAGATCATTCGTCTCTACTTGGGACATCCTGTATGTGCTTTAAGTTTATGTTTAAGGTCAGTTAAAAATTAGAGCAGATTGAGCTCACACGAAGTTTCATAGACCATGACAACCGAATGTGGTCAAGAAAGATATAAGATCTTGCCACTCTGATTGCTTCAATTTAATTTTTTTCAACGGATAAATTACTTTGCGTGTGAAGAAATCAAGACAATCATAAAAGGGATTATTATTTCTTTCTTGAGAATTTTTATTTCGACATTGTTAGAGGTGCTATTATGTTTTTCCTTTTGATCTTTTCTCAAGTTATTACGTTGCCCTTTTTGTGCCCTTTCACATGTTTTATACTTTTTACAGTTCAAGTTAATTTTCTTGTTTGTTTGGAATGTCAGTTATTTTGTTTTAGATTTTCACATAAAGATAACCAAATTAAACAAGATTTTAGAACTAAAAGGGTTTTATAAGGGTTATAGATTAATGAAAATGAAATAAAATATAATGCAGCCAACCAAAAAAATTATTTAGACTCGATCAGAGTTATAAGGGTGAACTTTAAAATCGGTAGAATTTTGATGAATGAAATGAATCATTGCAGATTAAAAAATAAAATGCAAAATATTGAAAAAATATGTAACAACCTCAAAACTTTTGGAAATTAAAGAAAATATATTGCAGCCAGCAGGAAAAATAAAATAGACTTGATCCGAGTAATTACGGTAAAATGGTGTAAAATTTTTATTTTTGTTTTCGATTTTTATTTTTCACGAAATTCGGTGAAAGCGTTTATGTATAAAATGGTGTGTTTTTACCAAAATTCATAAAGTATTTTGAAGATAAAAATCAAAAACAAAAAAGAGGGTTTTTCGATTTTTTTCGGCAAATTAAGTTTTGTAAATAAATTAATTTTACAAAAGTTTTAGACCTTTTTCTTACCTGTGACTCTTGTATTTATTTTTTTTCGATAGGTCTAGTTTTGCTAAAAATCGTTACCACCCCTAAAAGTTCACCTCATTTCACCGTAATAACTCGGATCGAGTCTAATTCTATTTTTTTCCTGTTGGCTGCAATATTTTTTATTTTATTTTCAAAAGTTTTTATGTTGTTTACTGCAGTGGTTTATTCTAAAATCATAAATAAACTTTTAAAAAATCTATTTATTTTTTTTCAGAACCTCGGATAATTTAATAAGATTTGTTTTTTATTTTTTGCAGATTTCTACCAAGCGAGGAAATCGACAGTTCAACAACCTTTGGTAGAAAAAAATAGCAAAAATTCTGCAAATAGCAACATAGGAAATCAGAGCAGTACGAGCCGGGAAAATGCGCATATTAGCAATATTATTAATTAAAAAAAATGTTTTATAAATAACTGAGTCTGTATACAATAATGTTTATAAAAAAAGTTACTTTATAAAATAACATCTATTAGCGGCTAAAAATTGCGCAACCACCTAAAACTGTAGGTTTAAGAATCTGATCCTAATAATGTATTTAAAAATTTCAATTTATAGGGTGTGCAAAACAAAACCGTAATTTTTGTTTTCGGCTGTAGTTTTTTTACCATTTGTTCGATTTTTGTGATTTTAGTCTCTATTGAAAACTCAGGCTTGAGACCACACGACTTTTTACTTGGTGGTTTTTGTTCTACTGTGGATTTATCAAAATTATTTGTCCTTAATTTGTAGTTTGCCTAAACTACTAAGTCTCAAGCCTTTGCTTTTGATAGAGACCATTATCACAAAAATCAACAAAGGGTAAATAGTAAACATACTACTTCCAAAAAAATATTATATAATAATTTTTTTGACGCACCTTATATTTTTTTTCTTAGCTCGCGTGCTACGTCGATTTTTTTAATAATATTTTATTGTGCCTTTTTGTCATGTTAAAAAAAAATTGTGTAGTTTTGGGCAAAAAAGGCCCACACCATTCAAAAGGGGAGTAAAATTTTTATACCTTCTAAAAATTCCATAATAATTGGACAAATTTCGTACAAATATTCTAAATTCAAAATTTGAAAAATTGTGTTTTTTTAGCAATTTTACCAAATTTAAAATTATTCAGAAATATAGAAATATCTACGAGTTTCAAACAAAGAGTCAAAATTATTCCTTTGGTCAATTGTTATGGAATTTTCGAGTAGATAATGTTACCCCTCTTTCGACTGGTGTTAGACATGTTTGTCTAAAACTACACAGAAAAATATATTTTTTTTTACTTTAAAAAATACTAACAAATTTTATAAAAAAAATCTGTTTTAGGTGCTTGCTAAATGTTTCACCGCCACTGTATATATTAGTGTAAATATAAATACTTTATAATATTTATTTTTCGATAAATATGTAATATTTATTTATTGAAAAAGAGGCTTGCTTCCAAAATTTCTTTAGTTATTTTGTAAATATGTTAGTTTAGGTTTTAGGGCAGTAGAATAAATAGAATCTAGTCGTTTGCAAAAAAAATATGTACATATACTATAAAATATATATTTTTCTTAAAGTATATATATAATATCTCTTAATTTTCCAATATTTTTTACAATTTCCCGCCAAAATGTTAAAACCCCATCAGGTATAGGATATTTAAAAATCTCTGGCCTTTTAAATTTTAAAAAGAAAACACCGTGCACCTTTTCTTTGACAAGGGATGCACAGGTGTGGGTTGCTACCTTCTGCTGGGTGGAATACCTTGTAATTGCTTCGAAAACTCTGTGCGTAGGATTTTAAGAATTTGACGAAATTCATACAGTATGATAGGAAAGAGTGAACTACACAGTTTACAAAAGAAAATAAATTTTGAATAAATCCAATTCTGAAAGTTGAGAGTACTCCTCGTGCGGGATCAAACGAATTAGGGTATCCAAGTCCCGGGACCAAATATGTTTTCGGGACCAAATGTCAGGTCCCGGGACTGGTCCCGAAACTAAAATAAAAGTAATAAAATTAATTTAACACAAAACAGAACACAGGTTTATTGATATTGGTAAATGGTTAACATAAAAACAAATTGACAAACGTAGCAAATAAAAAGGTAAGTATAGGGAAACATTACTTTTGTCCAAAGTGAGATTTAAGTGCCACGAGTGCATTTAAGGACTCATTATTTAATCTTAAACGAAGCTTCTTACAAACACACGAGTCGTTAAATACCGAGATGAATTCCAAGACGTGCGCAAGCGTTGATCTGTCACTTCTGCCAACCAATCAACTGAGAGATATTTCAGTATGGTTTTATACAGCAAAACTTTAATAATTCCCAGTTCTTTTTTATGAAAATTCGTCGTTTTTGTTCTGTGAAAATGCCGGTGACGTGCAAGTTGTGTGACAAATTATTTAGTGCCCAATTTAATTTGAATAAACACTGTCATCGGGGTTCTACTGTATGTCTATGCTACGATAAACATTTTTTTTTTAAGATTTAGCGCATTTAAATTTGTCAATACTCCCATGGCAAAACAAAATAAACGTGAAATGCATATAGAAGAAATACTGCATATACCTCAAAAAATATTAATCGCAGCACATAGATATTGTATATGTTTGAAATCAAAAAGAAAAGACGAATCTTAAAACGCAAAAATATACAGGGTGTTCCCTCTCAAAAAATCGACTTTATTGTCAGACCCTGTACAGGGTGTCCCAAATTCGTTGTTTTTTTGTGGTGTCGGGTATTTCTAGGGGAGAAAGAAAAACACTGAGCCCCCTTTGCGACGCTCAAATTTTAAGAGAAGCCTAAAGGTGAAAACTACATTTAGATATAGCAAGCCGTTTTTAAGCTACGGAGTGTTTTTGTCTGCATTTTGCTTTTGTGTAAATAGCTTTCTTATAGATCTTTTCTTGAAGAATTGACAGATGTCAACGGTTTTTATTTATCTCTTTTGATTTTTAAAATACTGCATAAAGTTGTTATTTTTCTTACAGAATAACTCTAAAACTCTCTCTAAAATTTCCTTTAAAATGATGTATCACACTCAATATTTTAATTTTTAATTTTTTTTATTGTTTTCTTTATTTTTATTTTTTAATCACCTCTTTATTATTTTTTAATATTAAGCAAACTAAAATATGTGGTAAAAATAAAAAAAAAACAAAAATATAAAGAAATCCCACTAATCCCATAAAGAAAAATTAATTTTATGTGATATCTCAAAAACTAAACGTGACAAATGAAATTTAATTTAACAGTTGAATTCCTCTTAAAAAAGTGTCTAAAGAATGTTTTCACAGAAATAAAAATATTAATAAATAAACAAGTTATAGACCCCTTCCCAAAATGCAGACTTTTTAAAAACACCCCGTAGTTTAAAAACGGCTTGCTATATCAAAATGCGATTTTCACCTTTAAGCTTCTTTTGAAATTTGAGTGTCGCAAAGGTTGATGAGGTTTTTTTAGTTCCTCTAGAAATACCCGAAACTCCCCAAAAACATCGAATTTGGGACACCCTGTACATGGTGACGGATAGAAAAAAATTATGTTGGCTTTTAAAGTTCATCATCATCATAATTAACCAAAAAAAATCTACAATTTATTATAGCCCTTTATTTTCAATGATAAAGTTGCTGAGTGCTCCGGTTATAAAAAACCACCCGGTACCTACATAAAATCATACCCAAAAATTAGAATTGACCATTATTTTATACCTTGAATTTTTTATTATACGTTAAGCTCTTCGATTTCGCGCCAATCCCGGTGTTCGCGCCAATAATTTAAATTAGACATTTTGACGTTAATTTTGGCGCATGCTCCTTTGATGGAATTCATCTCGGTATATAACGACTCGTACAAACACCGCCGGCCACTGAGAAAGCTCTCTCCGATTGGACGCTGGTAGGTGGTATAGTCAGTAAAATGCTCGTAGCATAGCTGCAAATATTGTCCTCGACACCCGCCATCCTCAAAAAGGACCATTTCTCGTTTTATTAGTTTTGAAAATCGATCTGGTTTTGCACTTGATGACGTTTGTATGATTGCTCTTGTACTTGTTGAGGCAGTAGCAAATATTGCATTTTCAATAAATCCGTCTAACTTTTTTGCGATCCTTTCGCGTAAACACGCGCCTTGAGACAAACAAGTTATTCAAATGAATGTTCGTTTAAAGTTCATATTCTGAATGGATTGTGTCGCATACCGCGAGTCCATGCGTCGCACAATCGATTGCTGTTGGCCACGTCTTCAAGGCACGTACACATACGTATACGCGTTCGGCATCGCAGCCAGGCATGCAAATTCTCAAATGAATACGCGCCTCAACTGAATGCTCGTTTGAATTTCCAACTTTGATCGAATGGCGTCGCATGCCGTAGATCTATCTATGCGAATCGCTATTCTGCCGTCCCAAGTAAGACCCACCTATCTGCAAAAAAATCAAAAATGAGTTAGGACCGAAAATGGCTTTAAATAGGTAATAATTTGTAACTTTTTTTTGTTTTATTACTTAGATATTGCTACTAGGAACCCATAAACATTTAGCAACAAAAAAAATATATTACTATGTAACACTTGGCAAGCATTTAAACTTTAAACTCGCTTTTCTCGAAATAAGTGAAAATGTAGATAGGTGGGTCTTACTAAGGACGGCAGTATTGCCCTCTACTCTAATTTTTAAATGATGGGTAGTAAGAAAGATCAAAAGATTATTTTCCTATTACATTTTGTACCAAACCTCCTTGATTTTCAGATTCAAAAGTGACCATTTTCTTTTTTTAGCTTCCTTTAGCTAGCTTTATCCTTTATAAATGCGACGTTAAATGACAGATGTCACGTGATATTTAGATGCCCAATTTTGACCTTTTGCAGACACATATTTTTATCCTTTATCCTTTATTTATCTGTGCCTGTTCTGTGTTCAGTAGGTAAAGTTAATTAAAATATTCCGAAAAGAACTAGGGAAAAACTGAAAGAGCAATATCAGTGAAAAACTGCCAGGAAAATTTAGGGATAGGTCTGTATTTACTGTTGACTTCTTTTAGCTCACACATATACTATACTATAGTAGTGTGAGCTATGGTGATCCTAATTTTTTCGAGAAAAAAAAAGTTGCTCCGATTTCAAAAATTTTTATATATCTTTGCGTTTTAGATGATTTTGAAACTTTTTTGTTGCGCCGTCTGTCTGTATGTCTGTCTGTCTGTCTGTCTGTCTGTAACGACCAACGCGCATAACTCAAAAACCGCTTGGCCGATTTTAATGAAATTTGGTACCTAGGCTGTGTCTTGGGTCGAGATGGTCCCATTTAAAAATGAACAAAATCCACCGAACAGAAACCAAATAAAAGGGTGGGAGTAGATTTCAAAAATTAGAGTTTATGTGAAAATATGGCGTGTGTGATATCAAACGAAAGGTAATTAAGTCTGCAGTCAAACAAAATACATTTTAGTTTTTGTTTTTTTTAAGGGTGGGGTTAGATTTCAAAAATTTGAGTTTAAGTCAACTACTACTATAGTAGTGTAAGCTATGGTGATCCTAATTTTTTCTCGAAAAAAAAAGTTGCTCCGATTTCAAAAATTTTTATATATCTTTGCGTTTCAGATGATTTTTAAAATTTTTTGTCGCGCCGTCTGTCTGTATATCTGTCTGTATGTCTGTCTGTAACGACCAACGCGCATAACTCAAGAACCGCTTGCCCGATTTGAATGAAATTTGGTACCTAGGCTGGGTTTCGGGTCGAGATAGTCCCATTTAAAAATGAACAAAATCCACCGAACGCAAGCCAAATAAAAGGGTGGGGGTAGATTAAAAAAATTGGAGTTTATGTGAAAATATGGCGTGTGTGATATCAAACGAAAGGTAATTGAGTCTGCAGTTAAACAAAATACATTTTAGTTTATTTTGAAAAAAGGGTGGGGGTAAATGTCAAAAATTAGAGTTTAAATGAAAATATGGCTTGTGTGGTATCAAACGAAAGGTAATTGAGTCTGGAGTTAAACAAAATACATTTGTGTTTAAAAAAAAGGGTGGGGGTAGATTTCAAAATTATAGTTTAGATCGAAACATGGCTTGTGTGGTATCAAACGAAAGGTATTTGAGTCTGGAGTTGAATAAAATATATTACAGTTTTTAGTTATATTAGCTTACACTACACTATAATTATAGTACCTAGTGTGAGCTTAAGTGCCCATATATTAGTAGAGTATTTACGCACTTCACAGAACATTGACTTTTGGTTAGTTGGTGAACACTGTTGCCAAACATCACATAACCATCAGTTTTTATAAAAAATAATTTTCAATAACTGGCATAAAATTAAATCTGCGGATTACCAAGCATTGGTAGCTCTTGAAATAATTGTCTGGTATCAGTGGCGCACCCAGGAATGTGTCTTGGGGGGGGGCCGACAGCTACGAAGCGCGCCCTCACAAAACTTGCGACCAAAAAAAAAAGGTCATCATGTCTTTTCGCAACTACGCCACTGCTTGGGCTTGGGGGGGGGGCGAAGCCTCCTGATGTCAAATTTGAAGATATTTTTCATGTTTTATCATCAAATATGTCGAAAATATATTAAAAAATCTAAGGCTTGGGGGGGGCCCGGGACCCGCCCCCCCCTGGGTGCGCCCATGCTGGTATCAAAAATATTTTAAATTTACGTTACATTTTGACATAACGTTATATGCGCGGCAACACTTTCTCTAAATAAAGGAACTACTAACCTGCATTATTGAAACACAAGTAACCCACTAAACATAAAAATATTTTAATAATGTCAAAATAATGTTTAATTTAAAAACATAGCGTTAGGTTGGATGTTAGTTCTAACGTCATATTCATAGTGAAAAAGAAGCTTAATAACCAGTTTTCTGACGTTAGAAAAATAATCTTATGTTTTTATAACGTTTTTTTAAAGTGTTTTTCGAACGTTAAAAAAATATTGATTTTTAACAGTGGAAAAGAAATGTTTTGCTAACATTGAAAAATAAATGTTTTTTTAACAATGAAAAAATATATTTTTTTTCAAATATCTCTAACGATAAACTAACATAAATAAAATTCTTCTATTTTGGAAACGCAGGGCAGTAACAATCTGTTCAGGTTTTCGTGAATTCGACACTCAGTAAAGGAAATTCGGATCCGTAGCTTCTGAAAATAAAACTTAAAATTCTATGTAAACAATAATTTTGTAGTAAGTGCATGGCTACGAGGCCAAACAATTCATGCTCAAGTGAATACAAGGCAAACAATTTCAAGGCGCGTAATCACTTTAGCATTAATGCAAACGATGCATTCGTTTGGTCCCACTGCGAGGCTTGCGAAATCTGCTTCAAATAAAGACGCGGCTTAAGGTACGGCGGCTAATCGTCCGCGGTGAATTTTCGCATTCTCTGTCTGATTACCTATAACGTTAGGTATGCGATATTCCATACAAAACAATTTTTTTACTTTTGTTTACTTTTCTTACCTAATTTTGTGATGCTTCATTTAAATCACTGCATACAAATTTGTTGTTCTTTAACTATACCATCTTTTCCACACAACTGGTGTATATTCCTATCCAAATATGTATTCACTATCATTATTAATAACTGTGCTTTTAATTTACCATGTTTGTTTCTACAAAAGGTAAATATTTTAATGAAAATTGCACAAAGCGTATCTGGTACCGACTCGTATGAACTCGCAGCGAAACGCAACTAAAAATGGTGATGGCCCGTTCTGGTAGTGGAACTATGCGGCAGCGGTTCGTTCGAACCCTCCATAGTATCATTTTTTTAAATGTTTAAAAAACAAAACATTTATTAGCTTCATATATCTTAAATTCAACGTTAGAAATGAGATCTAGGAAAAACATTATAAAAATAACCATATATTAATGGTATTCTTTTATATGTTAATAAAATTATGGTTTTTTAAATATTGGTTTCTTAACGTTATTAAGAACTATATTTTTGGTAATGCAAATTTTACATGAAATTTTCGTTAGGATTTTCTACATGTTTTTTAATGTCAATAGTTATCTTAATTTTAACACAAATTTGTGCTAGAAAAAAAATATTTTTTTTTCAACATTTATTTAACGTTTTTTACGATTTTGTGCTTAGTGGGAAGATCAAACACTATCCTTTAGTACAGGATAAGGTTCAAACCTAGTAACTGCGCATGCCTCAAATAGAAGATAAAAGAAAAATGGGACATGCAAAAGGTCCCTATTATAGAATTATGCACTTCAATAAAGAAAATTAGTTAGTGTTAAAATTATTTGAAAATAAAAATAAAAAACTCAAATTTATTATCAAAAAACCTTTTTTTTTCAACAAATAATTTAAAAAAAATTAAATGTGGTGCTGATATTACCATTTTTTGTAATTATTATTGTTTTATATTTTCACCAAAAGTTACATGAAATTTTTGTTTACCCTTATAGTTTGGTACAGCATTTAAATTTCACCTTGTATAAATTGACATAGAATTTTAAAAAAATCCGTTGTTTTTTATACCATATAAACTGTATTGCACATATTGTTAGCGCCCGCTAAATTTCGCGGTTGTTTTTAAAATTTTTAAAAACACACAATTGGATGAAGGACAAAGTGCATTTTTCGCGCATTGGACATGCGCACCAAGAATCAGGGAGATCCTTTGTCAATCGCCTCGAGAAATGGCGTGTTAATTTCGTTCTCCAACTATTTCAAATTTCTACACTTGAAATTGCTCGATTTTGGTGTACTGAAGCAGAGAACTAGAAACTTTAGCCCTTCAGCTACGTGGTGACATCATTAGATCCGGAAAGGGGCCCCTTGGAAGTGGAGAAATTGGCTGCAAACTGGTGAGTGCTTTGTTTCTGATTGCCGTTGTGTGGCACCAACAATTAACCTATGGACGTTTGATTATTTCGTAATTTCATATCAATATATTTATGTTTGTTCGCGCTTTCATTAATTAAAATATTTACAGTCCATTGCAGTTATCGTTTTTTTCTAACCGCGGGCTAACACATATTGCGTGTGCTTTGTGGTCATTTTTAATTAAATAAAATCATCAAAAATACCGGTGGTAAGTCATGGTGGTTCCGTAAAGAAAGTACTATTTTTTTTATAATTCAGTATTTTTTATACACGAGAAATGTGTTGCACATTTTGTAGCCATTTTTAATTGGTTAAAAGCACTAAAAACCCGCGAAAAATGAAACAAAAACCGGTGGTGCGTTATAGTGATTTCAAAAAGAAAATAGAAATTTAAACAAATAGGTATTTTTTCGGTTTGGATCGGTTCGGTTCATTTGTAAAATGTATTGCACATCTTGTAGCCTTTTTTAATGTGTTAAAATCACTAAAAAAACCGCGAAAAAGTGAAACAAGAAACCGGTCGGTGGTGCGTCAGGGTGGTTCCGCAAAGGAAGTACCACGAGAGTATCAGCTGCTGAAGGAAATCACGTCTCTGTAGGGCTTCGATTCAACCGCAAAAATATCCGAAACGGAACCACACTGCAAGTGGTTTTCAAAATATCTACCTATTGGCACCTGTTAGACCGGGTGCAACGAATATCTTTCTTTTTTTAAGATTTGGCGGGATTTAAAATACAGGGTATGATTTAAATGATGCACGAAACATTAACACCCGTATTTACTAAGACCTTAACACTAGTATTTACTAAAGGGTGCTAAGTGCTAAGTCCTATAATCCTAGGTTTAAAAAAACATTTTGGATGAAGGTTTAACTAATTTTTCCCGTAAATGCAATGGTTTTTAATATTTATATAAATTGTTCATAAATACCTTGCGATATGGGTCATCTTTTTTTGTTGTTAGATCGACACAACCCTTAGGAATAAATAAAAATAATAAAAAGTCCGGTCTTAGTATGGCGAGTCGTCCGACATTTTTAAACTAATGTGGAGTAACGCCCTTCGAGAAGTTTTTTTTCGAATTGCACCGGGTGAATGAGGATTCTCAACTACACACTGTTTTAGGACCATTCAAAAAATAGGTAGTACGGGACAAAGCTGTTGCGAAATGTACCAATAGGTAAGTAAATAGGTACCTGGTAAGTACAGAGTGTTTAATTTTAACCTTGCGCAAAAAAAAATAAATGGATCCATGACGGATCTGATATCTTCCTAACCCATGACCACACTTCAAGTACACTCCAACCTATATGAACCTTAACATCAGTTTTTTGTAAATATGTCTGAAACGAAAGCTTACAATGCCATTATATCGACACAACCCTTCGGAATAAATAAAAATAATAAAAAGTCCGGTCTAAATATGGCGAGTCGTCCGACATTTTTAAACTAATGTGGAGTAACACCCTTCGAGCAGTTTTTTTTCGAATTGCACCGGGAGAATGAGGATTCTCATCTACACACTGTTTTGGGACCATTCACAAAATAGGTAGTACGGGACAAAGCTGTTGCGAAATGTACCAATAGGTAAGTAAATAGGTACCTGGTGAGTACAGAGTGTTTAATTTTAACTTTGCGCAAAAAAAAATGGATCTATGACGGATCTGATATCTTCCTAACCCATGACCACACTTCAAGTAAACTCCATGCTATATGAACCTTAACCACGGATCACCTTTGTTAGGTGATCCGTGCCTTAACATCAGTATTTTGTAAATATATCTGAAACGAAAGCTTACAATGCCATTATATCGACACAACCCTTCGGAATAAATAAAAATAATAAAAAGTCCGGTCTAAATATGGCGAGTCGTCCGACATTTTTAAACTAATGTGGACTAACACCCTTCGAGCAGTTTTTTTACGAGTCGTTAAATACCGAGATGAATTCCAAGCCGTGCGCAAGCGTTGATCTGTCACTTCTGCCAACCAATCAACTGAGAGATATTTCAGTATGGTTTTATACAGCAAAACTTTAATAATTCCCAGTTCTTTTTGATGAAAATTCGTCGTTTTTTTCTGTGAAAATGCCGGTGACGTGCAAGTTGTGTGACAAATTATTTATTGCCCAATTTAATTTGAATGAACACTGTCATCGGGGTTCTACTGTATGTCTATGATACGATAAACATTTTTTAAAAGATTTAGCGCATTTAAATTTGTCAATACTCCCATGGCAAAACAAAATAAACGTGAAATGCATATAGAAGAAATACTGCATATACCTCACACATATTGTATATGTTTGAAATCAAAAAGAAAAGACGAATCTTAAAATGCAAAAATATACAGGGTGTTCCCTCTCAAAAAATCGACTTTATTGTCACACCCTGTACAGGGTGTCCCAAATTCGTTGTTTTTTTGTGGTGTCGGGTATTTCTAGGGGAGAAAGAAAAAAACTGAGCCCCCTTTGCGACGCTCAAATTTTAAGAGAAGCCTAAAGGTGAAAACTACATTTAGATATAGCAAGCCGTTTTTAAGCTACGGAGTGTTTTTGTCTGCATTTTGCTTTTGTGTAAATAGCTTTCTTATAGATCTTTTCTTGAAGAATTGACAGATGTCAACGGTTTTTATTTATCTCTTTTGGTTTTTAAAATATTGCATAAAGTTGTTATTTTTCTTAAAGAATAACTCTAAAACTCTCTCTAAAATTTCCTTTAAAATGATGTATCACACTCAATATTTTAATTTTTAATTTTTTTTATTGTTTTCTTTATTTTTATTTTTTAATCACCTCTTTATTATTTTTTAATATTAAGCAAACTAAAATATGTGGTAAAAATAAAAAAAACAAAAATATAAAGAAATCCCACTAATCCCATAAAGAAAAATTAATTTTATGTGATATCTCAAAAACTAAACGTGACAAATGAAATTTAATTTAACAGTTGAATTCCTCTTAAAAAAGTGTCTAAAGAATGTTTTCACAGAAATAAAAATATTAATAAATAAACAAGTTATAGACCCCTTCCCAAAATGCAGACTTTTTAAAAACACCCCGTAGTTTAAAAACGGCTTGCTATATCAAAATGCGATTTTCACCTTTAAGGTTCTTTTGAAATTTGAGTGTCGCAAACGTTGATGAGGTTTTTTTAGTTCCTCTAGAAATACCCGAAACTCCCCAAAAACATCGAATTTGGGACACCCTGTACATGGTGACGGATAGAAAAAAATTATGTTGGCTTTTAAAGTTCATCATCATCATAATTAACCAAAAAAAATCTACAATTTATTATAGCCCTTTATTTTCAATGATAAAGTTGCTGAGTGCTCCGGTTATAAAAAACCACCCGGTACCTACATAAAATCATACCTAAAAATTAGAATTGACCATTATTTTATACCTTGAATTTTTTATTATACGTTAAGCTCTTCGATCTCGCGCCAATCCCGGTATTCGCGCCAATAATTTAAATTAGACATTTTGAGGTTAATTTTGGCGCATGCTCCTTTGATGGAATTCATCTCGGTATTTAACGACTCGTGTTTTTTTTTCGAATTGGAGAATGAGGATTCTCATCTACACACTGTTTTGGGACCATTCAAAAAATAGGTAGTACGGGACAAAGCTGTTGCGAAATGTACCAATAGGTAAGTAAATAGGTACCTGGTAAGTACATAGTGTTTAATTTTAACCTTGCGCAAAAAAAAATAAATGGATCCATGACGGATCTGATATCCTCCTAACCCATGACCACACTTCAAGTAAACTCCATGCTATATGAACCTTAACATCAGTTTTTTGTAAATATGTCTGAAACGAAAGCTTACAAAGCTATTATATCGACACAACCCTTCGGAATAAATAAAAATAATAAAAAGTCCGGTCTAAATATGGCGAGTCGTCCGACATTTTTAATATAATGTGGAGTAACACCCTTCGAGCAGTTTTTTTTTCGAATTGCACCGGGAGAATGAGGATTCTCATCTACACACTGTTTTGGGACCATTCAAAAAATAGGTAGTACGGGACAAAGCTGTTGCGAAATGTACCAATAAGTAAGTAAATAGGTACCTGGTGAGTTCAGAGTGTTTAATTTTAACCTTGCGCAAAAAAAAATAAATGGATCCATGACGGATCTGATATCCTCCTAACCCATGACCACACTTCAAGTAAACTCCATGCTATATGAACCTTAACATCAGTTTTTTGTAAATATGTCTGAAACGAAAGCTTACAAAGCTATTATATCGACACAACCCTTCGGAATAAATAAAAATAATAAAAAGTCCGGTCTAAATATGGCGAGTCGTCCGACATTTTTAATATAATGTGGAGTAACACCCTTCGAGCAGTTTTTTTTTCGAATTGCACCGGGAGAATGAGGATTCTCATCTACACACTGTTTTGGGACCATTCAAAAAATAGGTAGTACGGGACAAAGCTGTTGCGAAATGTACCAATAAGTAAGTAAATAGGTACCTGGTGAGTTCAGAGTGTTTAATTTTAACCTTGCGCAAAAAAAAATAAATGGATCCATGACGGATCTGATATCCTCCTAACCCATGACCACACTTCAAGTAAACTCCATGCTATATGAACCTTAACATCAGTTTTTTGTAAATATGTCTGAAACAAAAGCTTACAAAGCCATTATATCGACACAACCCTTCGGAATAAATAAAAATAATAAAAAGTCCGGTCTAAATATGGCGAGTCGTCCGACATTTTTAATATAATGTGGAGTAACACCCTTCGAGCAGTTTTTTTTTCGAATTGCACCGGGAGAATGAGGATTCTCATCTACACACTGTTTTGGGACCATTCAAAAAATAGGTAGTACGGGACAAAGTTGTTGCGAAATGTACCAATAGGTAAGTAAATAGGTACCTGGTAAGTACAGAGTGTTTAATTTTAACCTTGCGCAAAAAAAAAATAAATGGATCCATGACGGATCTGATATCCTCCTAACCCATGACCACACTCCAAGTAAACTCCATGCTATATGAACCTTAACATCAGTTTTTTGTAAATATGTCTGAAACGAAAGCTTACAAAGCCATTATATCGACACAACCCTTCGGAATAAATAAAAATAATAAAAAGTCCGGTCTTAGTATGGCGAGTCGTCCGACATTTTTAAACTAATGTGGAGTAACACCCTTCGATCAGTTTTTTTTTCGAATTACACCGGGAGAATGAGGATTCTCATCTACACACTGTTTTGTGACCATTCCAAAAATAGGTAGTACGGGACAAAGCTGTTGCGAAATGTACCAATAGGTAAGTAAATAGGTACCTGGTAAGTACAGAGTGTTTAATTTTAACCTTGCGCAAAAAAAAATAAATGGATCCATGACGGATCTGATATCTTCCTAACTCATGACCACACTCCTAGTAAACTCCATGCTATATGAACCTTAATATCAGTTTTTTGTAAATATGTCTGAAACGAAAGCTTACAATGCCATTATATCGACACAACTCTTCGGAATAAATAAAACTAATAAAAAGTCCGGTCTAAATATGGCGAGTCGTCCGACATTTTTAAACTAATGTGGAGTAACACCCTTCGAGAAGTTTTTTTTCGAATTGCACCGGGAGAATGAGGATTCTCATCTACACACTGTTTTGGGACCATTCAAAAAATAGGTAGTACGGGACAAAGCTGTTGCGAAATGTACCAATAGGTAAGTAAATAGGTACCTGGTGAGTACAGAGTGTTTAATTTTAACCTTGCGCAAAAAAAAAATAAATGGATCCATGACGGATCTGATATCCTCCTAACCCATGACCACACTTCAAGTAAACTCCATGCTATATGAACCTTAACATCAGTTTTTTGTAAATATGTCTGAAACGAAAGCTTACAAAGCCATTATATCGACACAACCCTTCGGAATAAATAAAAATAATAAAAAGTCTGGTCTAAATATGGCGAGTCGTCCGACATTTTTAAACTAATGTGGACTAACACCCTTCGAGCAGTTTTTTTTTTCGAATTGCACCGGGAGAATGAGGATTCTCATCTACACACTGTTTTGGGACCATTCAAAAAATAGGTAGTACGGGACAAAGCTGTTGCGAAATGTACCAATAGGTAAGTAAATAGGTACCTGGTAAGTACAGAGTGTTTAATTTTAACTTTGTGCAAAAAAAAATAAATGGATCCATGACGGATCTGATATCTTCCTAACCCATGATCACACTCCAAGTAAACTCCATGCTATATGAACCTTAACATCAGTTTTTTGTAAATATGTCTGAAACGAAAGCTTACAAAGCCATTATATCGACACAACCCTTCGGAATAAATAAAAATAATAAAAAGTCCGGTCTAAATATGGCGAGTCGTCCGACATTTTTAAACTAATGTGGAGTAACACCCTTCGAGCAGTTTTTTTTTCCGAATTACACCGGGAGAATGAGGATTCTCATCTACACACTGTTTTGGGACCATTCAAAAAATAGGTAGTACGGGACAAAGCTGTTGCGAAATGTACCAATAGGTAAGTAAATAGGTACCTGGTAAGTACAGAGTGTTTAATTTAACCTTGCGCAAAAAAAAATGGATCCATGACGGATCTGATATCCTCCTAACCCATGACCATACTTCAAGTAAACTTCATGCTATATGAACCTTAACATCAGTATTTTGTAAATATGTCTGAAACAAAAGCTCGTACCAAGTTTTTGGTTATACAAATTTTTTTAAAAAATGTGACCGCAGATTGATGTGACACTCCGTTAAAAAGTTAGCATTTTTAAAACTTTTTAACTGTCAAAAAACTGGTTACAGTATTGAATACTATTTTACCGAAAAATTTCATGAAAATCGGATGGGCGGTTTAGGAGCTATCGTATTACGGACAGAGTTACACACAGACATCACGACGATACTGCTAGGGTAGGTCAAAATACACTCGAATAACAGAAATAGTTATTTGGATGGCGCTAGCACGATACCCCTGTGTTCGACAAAGAGCATCAGGCAAAATTAAACCCTTCATGAGAAAAAAAATTAAGTTACAGACTGTGGCTAGATGGCCTTCGATGCGTAGGCCAACCAAACCTTTGCAATAAGTATAAATTATTAAATTTGTCAATTTTTTTAAAAATTAAATTTTTAAGATCTATTATATATTTTTTTTTAAAATTGAGATAAATTTTTGTAATATCTATAAATAATAGAAAATATAATAGGTGTTATCATTTAGCACCAAATTTTATTTAAAAAAATATATATTTGTTGCCAAAAAAAAACAGATTTTTGATATCTTATAATTTTCAGTCCAATTTTTAATGTTAATTTTGACACCCTGTATTTAAAAAACAAAGGACTATTAAAGCAAAATGTAATACGAAAAAATCCGTCTTTTGACCTTTTGATAATTCTTTTCAACGGTAGTTTTTTCTGTTTAAATCTATATCTACAACCCTTTTTAAAAATTGCTCATTAAAAAAAACCGACCAAGCACGTGTTAAAAAGGGGGCTGATGAAGGGTTAAAAATGTTAAAATAAAACCCCGATATCCAGTTATCGATAAAAGATAACTCCAGATAAGGCCAAGCCCGACTTTATGCCATTATAGAGTCTACAAAATTCTGCGGGTAGTTTATACCATTTACCTGAATAAACTACAATTAACAATAGAGCTTATCAGATGCATGTGATCACGTGTGTCGTACTTCAGAAAGAGTTTAAACATCTGTCAAAAAGAGAGGTTGTCACAAAATAAGAGATCTGCAAATTGTAATAGAGCCCCTTGACATATTAAGTATGTTGAGGTAGCGCTATCAAAACGGACGGGCCACGATCTACAACTTTATTGACGTCACTGCGAAGGCTGATTTTCTTTTTGTTGGTCACGTCACGAAACAGCTGATTGTCTTTAAAATATTGAAGTTGGAATGACGGTTTATGAATATTTGATTTTTTTTTAAATAAAGCCGGTTTTAAGATTGTTTTTACTATATTCTTTTAGAACAATTTTTTTTTAATCTATAGTAATCCTTAATTTTTCAGAGCCGCTTCATTGGCTCACACAAAAATTAAGTTTAAAGCAGAAGCGAATGTGACAATCACAGATGACAAAGTCAAATACATGTCAAATATAACAGTTGGCATGTGGTATATGGCGGGTAATTTGAATTCAAAATAAAGAATGCTAAATCTTGAAGATTTTAACCTTTTAATCATGTTGATTCCTCACAAAACTTTGGTGGAATATCGGAATGGTGTCTGAGAATATTTCACTGAAATTTCGCGGAAATCTGTAGTACCATTTTGAAAATATCATAAAAAAACGTCTGACCTCCCATAAGACCCAATGTAAAATTCAGTACCCGGAGAACAGCTGATTTTTTCAGGGTCGTGGTCTCTATTTTTGTGTTGGCCTTGGTTGAGGTAGCGCTATCAAAACCGACGGGCCACGATCTACAACTTTATTGACGTCACTGCGAAGGCTGATTTTCTTTTTGTTGGTCACGTCACGAAACAGCTGATTGTCTTTAAAATATTGAAGTTGGAATGACGGTTCATGAATTATTTGATTTTTTTTTAAAAGCCGTTTTTGAGATTGTTTTTACTATACTCTTTTAGAACAATTGTTTTTGAATGTATAGTAATCCTTAATTTTTTAGGGCCGCTTCATTAGCTTACAGAAAAATTAAATTTAAAGAAGAAGCGAATGTGTTCGTTTCTGCGTGAAAAGTAATCGGATTACCTACATCTATTGTTTATATAGGGCCAGTGGCGGATCCAGGGGGGGGGGCACTAGAGGCACTTGCCCCCTCCCCGAGAATTTTTTGAATATACAAAAAATTAGGAAAAAGTAAGGTTTTTGCTAATAAAAATTCAAAATTTTTGCTTGCGGCGCATGAAAGTGTCTATTGTTATTATCATCGAAATTACAACCACTTTTATTAATAAATTATCCTGAATTTGTAGCCGTTTTTTGCCAACAGAGAATGTCACCTAAAGTGCCCCCCCCCCCCCCCCCCCCGAGAAGCACCTCTGGATCCGCCCTTGTATTGGGCAGACTTTTAAAACTTAATATATGTAGTTATTTACATGTGTTTATACAAGAATTACAACATCAAGAAATGATTTTTTTGTAGTGTAATTTTGTATTTTGGATTCTAAATAAACCTTATTGTAAAAAATCATTAAAAAATCGAAAAAGGCAGTGCCTCGCCAAGTTCGCGCGCCGTAACCATCTTTTCTGGAAACATTTCAACCGATATTTGTCCTACCTAAAACTCTACTTCGGAATGAGCTACGAATCTCAAACTTTGCACAGTCGTAGATCTCCATGGAGTTAACAACCCCTCCAAGTTTCATGGAATTCCATAAAGTAGTAAAGTAGTTACGAAATTTCAGAAAACGTCGAAATTGCCACTCACTCACTGACTCACTCATGTATAGATCATCAATATTCTACTGTACTTCCAGACATGGTACAAAGCTGAAATTTGGCAGACTGATAGAAATTATGACCAAACCTCTGGGAAAAATCAAAAAACCCCAAAATTTTAATTTACTCCCCTCCTCTATACATTTAAAGTTATATAAAAGTAGCATCGCCCACTTCCAGAAATGCTAGAGAGTTGAGCTTTGGCAGACTGATAGGAACTATGATAAAACTATATGAAAAAATTAAAACACTCCAAAATTCTAATTTACTTCCCTCCCCTATAAATGTAAAGTTAAGTAAAAGAAATGCTAGAGACCTGAGCTTTGACAGACTGATAGGAACTATGATAAAACTATAGGAAAAAATAAAAAAACCCCAAAATTTTAATTTACTCTTCTCCCTATACATTTAAAGTTATGTAAAAGTAGCATTGCCCACTTCCAGAAATGCTAGATAGTTGAGCTTTGGCAGACTGATAGGAACTATGATAAAACTATATGAAAAAAATAAAAAAAACCCAAAATTTTAATTTACTCCCCTCCCCTATACATTTAAAGTTATGTAAAAGTAGCATTGCCCACTTCCTGAAATGCTAGATAGTTGAGCTTTGGCAGACTGATAGGAACTATGATAAAACTATATGAAAAAATTAAAACACCCCAAAATTCTAATTTACTTCCCTGCCCTATAAATGTAAAGTTAAGTAAAAGAAATGCTAGAGAGCTGAGCTTTGGCAGACTGATAGGAACTATGATAAAACTATAGTAAAAACATCAAAATTCTAATTTAAAGTTATGTAAAATTAACATTGCCTACTTCCAGACATACTAGAGAGCTGAGCTTTGGAAGATCGATAGTAACTATGATAAAGTTATAGAAAAAAATTAAAAAACCCCAAAATTCTAATTTACTTCCTTCCCCTATTAATGTAAAGTTATGTAAAAGTAACACTGCCCACTTCCAGAAACGCTAGAGAGCTGAACTTTTTAAGACTGAAAGACAATATGATAAAACTATATGAAAAAATTTAAAAACACCAACATTTTAATTTACTTCCCTCTCCTATAAATGTAAATTTATATAAAACTAACATTGCCCACTTCCAGAAATGCTAGAGAGCTGAGCATTGGAATGCTGATTAAAACTATGATAAAACCATGGGAAAAAATTTTAAAAGTCCAATATTTTCATTTACTCTCCTCCCCTATAAATGTAAAGTAATGTAAAAGTAACATTACCCACTTCCAGAAACGCTAGAGAGCTGAGCATTGGAAGACTGATAGGAACTATGATAAAAGTATAGGACAAAATTTAAAAACACGACAATTTTAATTTATTTCCCTCCCCTATACATGTAAAGTTATGTAAAAGTGACATTGTGCACTTTCAGAAACGCTAGAGAGCTGAGCTTTGGAAGGCTGATAGGAACTACGATAAAACATTGGAAAAAAATTAAAAAATCTCAAAAATTTAAGTAAGGCATTGCAAAAGTTTTGAACAATATTCCGCATATTTTACTACTTTAAAAATGAAGTATTATCCAATTCCTTTAAAAAAGAAGTGAAATCATAACAAAAACATTTCATGTAAAAAAAGCGAAGTACGCGAAAATGGCATTCCGTAAAAAGAATTGAGATAAAAGTAAAGCCAAGTTTTCCAATACAAATTTCAAAATGAAAGGTTCTTACTAGTTTGGAAATATATTTTTAAACTTGGCTATTAATATAATAATGAACCGAACCGAACCGAACCGAACCCCCCCCCCCTCCCCCGAGAACAGCTGTTTTTGTCAGCGTCGTGTCCTGTATATTTTTGTGGGCCTTGCCCTGTCTAATAAAATAAAATATGTCATGGAGGTTCGGTACCCCTACACAATATAACCCTTTTAACCACATGACTGACCCTTTTTGTAAAATTCTGCATCTTGCATAAGCTTGGCTATTTTTGTAAAGTAGCTCTTCTGCAAAAATTTTTGAATTAATAGGGGTGATTTCTCTAGTCTCTTCCTGGGGCTATTTATAGAAATAATACGCTCTTATTACATCCTGGGAGGCCATAAATGTAAAACTGTTGCAACTTGAAGTGTCCAGAAGAATAATAATTTTTTTTTGTAAAGGGTTTTTGAGACTTAAGTGATCATCGAAAGAGTTAATTCAGGACTAAATAGAGGTACTTAAATAATTGTAAAAAAATGCAGACACTCATGATGGATCCTAACAAAAAGAAAAATAGTTAATTTTGAAGTCATGTGAAACATTTTTTCGTTATGTGTACTCGTAAAGATAATCGAATGCCAAGTCACCGGCGGTTCTACGGGGAGGGGGGGGGGTGGTGAGGGGGTAATTACCCCCCACAGCCCGAAAAAAATATAGTATGTATAAAGGCTGGTAGCTGCTACAGATTAGTTAAAGGCTAAAATAAATATTTTTGTTAGCTTTATTAGATTCCCGATAATAAGCGCATAGGAAAAAAACGTAGGATAAATATGCGTAAGGTAAAGGAAAAAAGCGCATTCGAAAAAATTCGCATGCAAAAAAAATCGCACAGAGGAAAAACTTGCAATAATAACACCGGTAGGTACACAAAATCACGAAGTGGTCTGTACATTTGACGAGACCTATATACCTACAAATAAAAATTTTAGATTATACTAGATAAGACTAGAGTAAATATGTCATACATACAGGGTCTCAAGATATGACTAAGCTCAATTAAAAAAAGTCAGAGTCTATTTGACCACTGCGCAGAACTACTTTATAAAACCACGTTTTCATCATTTTTGTTGCAATTTTCAGAGTTTTGCGCAACTTATTTTGTGAACGCGAAAAATTGCAACGTTTTAGCTCACACATATACTATACTATAATAGTGTGAGCTATGGTGATCCTAATATTTTCGAAAAAAAAAAGTTGCTCCGATTTCAAATTTTTTTATAAATCTTTGCGTTTCAGATGATTGTGAAACTTTTTTGTTGCGCCGTCTGTCTGTCTGTCTGTCTGTCTGTCTGTCTGTCTGTCTGTCTGTCTGTCTGTCTGTCTGTCTGTCTGTCTGTCTGTCTGTCTGTCTGTCTGTCTGTCTGTCTGTCTGTCTGTCTGTCTGTCTGTCTGTCTGTCTGTCTGTCTGTCTGTCTGTCTGTCTGTCTGTCTGTCTGTCTGTCTGTCTGTCTGTCTGTCTGTCTGTCTGTCTGTCTGTCTGTCTGTCTGTCTGTCTGTCTGTCTGTCTGTCTGTCTGTCTGTCTGTCTGTCTGTCTGTCTGTCTGTCTGTCTGTCTGTCTGTCTGTCTGTCTGTCTGTCTGTCTGTCTGTCTGTCTGTCTGTCTGTCTGTCTGTCTGTCTGTCTGTCTGTCTGTCTGTCTGTCTGTCTGTCTGTCTGTCTGTCTGTCTGTCTGTCTGTCTGTCTGTCTGTCTGTCTGTCTGTCTGTCTGTCTGTCTGTCTGTCTGTCTGTCTGTCTGTCTGTCTGTCTGTCTGTCTGTCTGTCTGTCTGTCTGTCTGTCTGTCTGTCTGTCTGTCTGTCTGTCTGTCTGTCTGTCTGTCTGTCTGTCTGTCTGTCTGTCTGTCTGTCTGTCTGTCTGTCTGTCTGTCTGTCTGTCTGTCTGTCTGTCTGTCTGTCTGTCTGTCTGTCTGTCTGTCTGTCTGTCTGTCTGTCTGTCTGTCTGTCTGTCTGTCTGTCTGTCTGTCTGTCTGTCTGTCTGTCTGTCTGTCTGTCTGTCTGTCTGTCTGTCTGTCTGTCTGTCTGTCTGTCTGTCTGTCTGTCTGTCTGTCTGTCTGTCTGTCTGTCTGTCTGTCTGTCTGTCTGTCTGTCTGTCTGTCTGTCTGTCTGTCTGTCTGTCTGTCTGTCTGTCTGTCTGTCTGTCTGTCTGTCTGTCTGTCTGTCTGTCTGTCTGTCTGTCTGTCTGTCTGTCTGTCTGTCTGTCTGTCTGTCTGTCTGTCTGTCTGTCTGTCTGTCTGTCTGTCTGTCTGTCTGTCTGTCTGTCTGTCTGTCTGTCTGTCTGTCTGTCTGTCTGTCTGTCTGTCTGTCTGTCTGTCTGTCTGTCTGTCTGTCTGTCTGTCTGTCTGTCTGTCTGTCTGTCTGTCTGTCTGTCTGTCTGTCTGTCTGTCTGTCTGTCTGTCTGTCTGTCTGTCTGTCTGTCTGTCTGTCTGTCTGTCTGTCTGTCTGTCTGTCTGTCTGTCTGTCTGTCTGTCTGTCTGTCTGTCTGTCTGTCTGTCTGTCTGTCTGTCTGTCTGTCTGTCTGTCTGTCTGTCTGTCTGTCTGTCTGTCTGTCTGTCTGTCTGTCTGTCTGTCTGTCTGTCTGTCTGTCTGTCTGTCTGTCTGTCTGTCTGTCTGTCTGTCTGTCTGTCTGTCTGTCTGTCTGTCTGTCTGTCTGTCTGTCTGTCTGTCTGTCTGTCTGTCTGTCTGTCTGTCTGTCTGTCTGTCTGTCTGTCTGTCTGTCTGTCTGTCTGTCTGTCTGTCTGTCTGTCTGTCTGTCTGTCTGTCTGTCTGTCTGTCTGTCTGTCTGTCTGTCTGTCTGTCTGTCTGTCTGTCTGTCTGTCTGTCTGTCTGTCTGTCTGTCTGTCTGTCTGTCTGTCTGTCTGTCTGTCTGTCTGTCTGTCTGTCTGTCTGTCTGTCTGTCTGTCTGTCTGTCTGTCTGTCTGTCTGTCTGTCTGTCTGTCTGTCTGTCTGTCTGTCTGTCTGTCTGTCTGTCTGTCTGTCTGTCTGTCTGTCTGTCTGTCTGTCTGTCTGTCTGTCTGTCTGTCTGTCTGTCTGTCTGTCTGTCTGTCTGTCTGTCTGTCTGTCTGTCTGTCTGTCTGTCTGTCTGTCTGTCTGTCTGTCTGTCTGTCTGTCTGTCTGTCTGTCTGTCTGTCTGTCTGTCTGTCTGTCTGTCTGTCTGTCTGTCTGTCTGTCTGTCTGTCTGTCTGTCTGTCTGTCTGTCTGTCTGTCTGTCTGTCTGTCTGTCTGTCTGTCTGTCTGTCTGTCTGTCTGTCTGTCTGTCTGTCTGTCTGTCTGTCTGTCTGTCTGTCTGTCTGTCTGTCTGTCTGTCTGTCTGTCTGTCTGTCTGTCTGTCTGTCTGTCTGTCTGTCTGTCTGTCTGTCTGTCTGTCTGTCTGTCTGTCTGTCTGTCTGTCTGTCTGTCTGTCTGTCTGTCTGTCTGTCTGTCTGTCTGTCTGTCTGTCTGTCTGTCTGTCTGTCTGTCTGTCTGTCTGTCTGTCTGTCTGTCTGTCTGTCTGTCTGTCTGTCTGTCTGTCTGTCTGTCTGTCTGTCTGTCTGTCTGTCTGTCTGTCTGTCTGTCTGTCTGTCTGTCTGTCTGTCTGTCTGTCTGTCTGTCTGTCTGTCTGTCTGTCTGTCTGTCTGTCTGTCTGTCTGTCTGTCTGTCTGTCTGTCTGTCTGTCTGTCTGTCTGTCTGTCTGTCTGTCTGTCTGTCTGTCTGTCTGTCTGTCTGTCTGTCTGTCTGTCTGTCTGTCTGTCTGTCTGTCTGTCTGTCTGTCTGTCTGTCTGTCTGTCTGTCTGTCTGTCTGTCATAACTCAAAAACCGCTTTGCCGATTTTAATGAAATTTGGTACCTAGGCTGGGTCTTGGGTCGAGATTGTCCCATTTAAAAATGAACTAAATCCACCGAACATAAACCAAATAAAAGGGTGGGGGTAGATTTCAAAAATTAGAGTTTTTGTGAAAATATGGCGTGTGTGATATCAAACAAAAGGTAATTGAGTCTGGAGTTAAACAAAATACATTTTAATTTATTTAAGAAAAAGGGTGGGGGTATATTTGAAAAATTAGAGTTTGTGAAAATATGGCATGTGTGATATCAAACGAAAGGTGATTGAGTCCGGAGTTTAACAAAATACATTGTATTTTTTGTTTTTTTTAAGGGTGGGGGTAGAAAAATTTGAGATTAAGTCAAAACATGGCTTGTGTGGTATCAAACAAAAGGTAATTTAGTCTGGAGTTGAATAAAATATATTTCAGTTTTTAGTTATATTAGCTCACACGTACACTATAACTATAGTACCTAGTGTGAGCTTAGGGGCCCATATATTGACAGAGTATTTTATTTAATTTTCCCGAAGTTTTATAGTGTACAGTCAAGATGAACCCCGCAATCGAATTCAGCGCACCGAAGAACTTATATAATAGATAAGTAGGTCTGATCAAATAGACCACTTTTTTATTTCGTGTGTCGGTGAAAGCTCTCATAGATTTTGGAAATTTTAAGTTTTTTAAAATATTTGTTTGTCAACTGAGTTTTTTCATGTGCTTTCCTCCTCACACAAAAAATTTTTGGCCGGACCCCCGGAAAAAGGTCTACTGATTAATGACCTACAACTTATTTTTCCCGAGAGAATTACCCAACTTGCACTACCTTATTTGTAAGCTTATGAAATAAGAAAAACAACGGTATACATTGATATACCATAACTAAACCGTTGTTTATACTTTTTTATAAACTTTTAAAATAGGTATCAGCACAAGTTTTTACTTATTTCTAAAAAGCCAATTATTAATCTGCTAGAAGCAGCATTTCATTTCACTGTATATACGCTGCTTAACACTCAAACGCTCAAAAAAATTAAGTGTTATGCAGTGCCAGCCAAGCGTGTTTTATTATTATTTTATTATTTTTTATTAACTTCTAAACTAAAATTTTGTACGGGCTTTAAAAATGTTAAAAATTGTTTCTGATTACAGGTTGATAGAGCGTATAAATCGCGAACTGACGTGGATAAAAATCTAAAAAGGTGTACGTCATGGGTCAGTTATTTTTAATTTCTTTTTCTTTGATTCTTTTCCTTTTTTTTTAAACATTAATTTGATTTTTTGGCTATAACAAACACTAACAAATACATTTTTTGTCAATAGAAATAAGGGGCTGCTAAAGAGTTCGGTTAAAAAAGTTTCATTAAATTGAACAAACAGCAAAAAAGGATATTGGCTGTCTTAACATTAAATATGAATCAATGGTGAAAAGCACGCTGTTGTATGGAATAGAGACTTGTCGTGTAACAGAAAAATACAAAGCAAAAATGAAAAGTGTCGAAATGGATGCAATAAGAAGATCAATGAGAATATCTAAAACAGATCATATAAGAAATGAGATCATAAAAGAAAGAATGGGAACGAGGGAAGCATAACGCATGACATCACTAAAAGGCAACTGATATGAAGAACGACGAAAGATTACCAAAGCAGGTCCTAGAATGGCAGCCAATAGGGCGCAGAAAAAGAGGGCGTCCTAAACTGGAATGGCAACAGTCAATCCAAAGATCAATGAGTCAAAAAAACCTGAAGGAAGATTGTCAGGATCGAAGGAGGTGGGGAATAGGCGTCGGACAACGTAGAAAAACGTTCTAAACCGACATAGTAGTAGTAAATTAAACAAGAGAGTCTATTTAAGTTAGGAAAAGCATTTATCCTCTCCTTAATTTAATATTTATATAATTTTTCAAATGTTTATCATAAATTATTTAATTTTTTAATAAATTTTGGTATTTTTCCGACTTTTAAATAGATAATGTGATGTATATGTCTCTCTTTATTGAACGTGGGGCAGGGTAACTGCCGCATCATACACTGCCGAGTTCTCATTGGCCAGGATTTACCAGACAACCGTGATGCCAAGTTACCACTCGCAGCTTCAGAAATGTCAAATAAGCATTTAAAAATCTCCCAATTTACTTGTTACTTTAAACTATTTCTCAGGTGTGTCATAGAAGGTCAGGAATTTTGTGTTAATATGATCACAAAGTACGTTTCCTTCTTTGTGATATGGTCAAATATCAGAAATAAATTAGAATAATTTATTGGATGATAGGCAAAAGCTTAGTTTGATGCAGATAAAGTAAGAAGTAAAGTAACAATAAAAAAACATTTTATTATTTGCTAAGGATACATACATAATATTTGGCTCCTAAAACTCGTTGTATTTGGACCAACCTGTATAAATACGTTTGCTCAAAGGTTGAAAAGACAAATTAAACAACTACAATTACTTTTTCCAATTAAGACAATTGGCAAAAATATAATTGCTAAATTAAATGAGTTGATATCTACCTACACAATTTTTTTAAATGAAAATATCGTTTTTATATATTTTTTTAAGTAACGCTTTCTAGACAGAGTGCAGAAATTAATAGCGAGACAGAGCGATACTTAGAGATGAATCCTGGGGGGGGGAGCTTGAGCGCAGATTATATAGATACATTTTAATATTAATTTTTGAGGATAATTCTTGTATTAGGGGTCAATATTTAGTAGCTTTGGGGGGGGGGGGAATTATTGAACTCAAAAAAGAAAACCAAACAGCCGAAATCATTATTGAACTCAAAAAAGAAAACCAAACAGCCGAAATCAAGAGACAAGAAAGATTGGCCTGGGCAGCATTCGGTGAATTAAGCTACATAATAAAAAATATCCTCAGTACCTCAAAACGAAAATGTATAACTAATCTATCCTTCCTCTGCTTACCTATGTATCCCAGACCTGGACACTTACAAAATCAAACATGGGTAGGGTAACTAAAGCCCAAAGATTAATGGAAATACAAATGTTACATGTAAAGCTAACAAATAGAAAGAGGAATGAATGGATAAGAAATAAAACAAAAGTAAGGGATGTCAGAAGAGAAATGCAAAATTCAAATGGAAATTTGCGGGTCATAATTTCAGACAGAAAGAGATGAGATGACAAAGAGACGTTGGGAAAATAAAAGAAGTAGGGGAAGATTCCAAATGAGATGGGCGGACGAGTTGAAAAAATATGAGGGAACTAGATGGATGAACACGGCGACAGACAGAAAGAGTGATCGAAGAAGGCTAAATATATAGATATAATATGAAAGCCTTCTAGACCAAAAACAGACTTTTCATATTTTTTGCGGAAACTATTTTATTAACATATCCTCCTTCTCTATAAGGCAACCAAAAGCAAACTAAAGCCATCTTAAGTACTCTGTATAAGATTTCTACCTTTTTTTTTACTTTTTCGAGGGATACATTAAAATGTATAGGTATGCAAACTTCCGGTGCTATATTGACAGATTTGACACACACGTGGCTTCATAATTTTATCCCCTTATTCTTAGGGTGAGTTATTTTTGTCTCAAAGGAAAGCTTAATTAAAAATAGATTTCTTTCCGTTGCACAGGAAGTTCAATTTACCATTCACCTATAAAAACCTTGTTAGTAATAAATACTTTCTTCTAACGCTCCTAATTCCGAAAATATTTGGATGATTCTACAAAAATGGCGCTGTGGAGTGGGAATGCATATTTTTCAAACACAAACTGCAAATGAAGCATAGTTTTAGTTATAAGATTTAAAACGAAATGTTTTCTTTATGGAGCATTTGAGCTTAATGTATAAAAAAAATTGCAAGTTTATAATATTTTTTATTGCAAAGCAAATATTCCTCTGGTGTAGTCCCAAACCAAATATTAAAAACTCAAATTGAAAAAATATCCTAATAAATAATATTTAACCAAGTCTTAACTATTTATCAAAAAATTGATACAACTGAAGTTTGCAGTCATATATTTGAAAATCCGAATTTACATCTTCTCCGGAAAATTTTATAATTTTAAACGTGCTCCATTTTTAATAACACAATATTTGTGAATACAACCGGTTAATTTCTAGAGAAAAAGACGGCCCTGGATATCTAATTTACTTGTGAGGGTGACAAGTTGTGACAGATAATGTCAACTTTAGTTTGGTTTAAGTTATAGATCTTTTTATTTTCGGCAGAAAATTAGTTTTTTTCGGAGAAATCAAAAAGGAACGCTTCAATTATCATTCCTCTGGTAAGTAAATATTCGACTGATATCAATAGTATAATTTTTTTGTTGATTGTTTTAAAATTATAAGTATAGGAACTTTGTTTATATAAAACATAAGTTAAGTAGTCTAAATAGATTTTGATTTAAATTGGAAAACCATTAAAAAACTCATTCCTCTGGTACTCATCCCTCTGGAACTTTTATGCAATGTTCGATCTTTTTGCGTTTCGATAAAACTACGTTTCGATGATTTTGCGTGTCTTTTCCATTGTGTTTCTTGCGTTTCATCTTCGACATGTTTACGGATCCATGAAATTACGATTCGGTTAAAATATTTTATTAAAACCTTTTATTTTTCGATTTGTTTATTCTTTCTACCCTTCGGCCTTTTTATGATTTGATTTTTTTACGCTTCGATCATTCTGCAAATCGACTCCTTTTCGATGGTTTTACTTTTCGATGCTTTTATATTTTGACATTTTTACGGATAGACGAAATTACACTTCGTCTAAATTATTTTCTACTATATTATTTTCGACAATCTTACAAATCGACAAAACTACGTTTCGTTAAAATTATTTTCGTCTATTTTACTTTCGATTGTTTTATTTCCGACCAAATTGCGGTTAAAAATTTGTTTTTCGACCATTTTACGTTTTGAAAATACTTTTTTCGATATTTTTGTGGCGTTTCATTGACATTTCGTATTATATAAAGAATTCGTAGCAGAATAGAATAAGATAAATCAAAAGGCGTCGACGAATTTAACAAAATGACGGATCATAAACAACAAGTTAAATTATAGAAAGAAGAATTATAAAAGTTTCGCTTCGGCCGGAAAAAGCGCGGATCTTGGTGAAAATCTAGGGGGGTATTAGTCCACAAAAAAATTATTTTTTATCTTAGAGTAATAAATGTTATTACTCTGAGTTTGTTATATAATTTTTTTCTAGGGCAGTAATGCGTCTATTTTCCCTTTAATCAATAACAAAACGTGGAATTTCGTACCCGTGAATTTAAAAATCAAACAAATCAAGTTTCGTGGCTAATCGGGCAAAAAGGAGTTTTTGTTTCTCCCATATATTTTTCCGTGGGTAGAGCTAAGCTTAACCCCACAGGGGTCCAAGATCTAATGGACACCTAATAATTGTTGACAGTCAGTGGAATTCCACGTTTGTTAGTATTATGTGGCTTAAAAATTCCGTTGATTGACGCTCACGTGTGTTGATGACGGGTAAAAATGCAATATGCGTTGATCCGGCCTGAAAGACAGAAGAGCTGTCGTAGGTCACGGACTATAGTTTGTTTTCTTTTGTTTGTTTTCGATCTTTTCATTGATCGATATGTAATAGTAGTTTTTCCGCCGGCTTTTGTTTTTTGTTTCTCTCGTATCTCGGTAGATGGCGCTTCTTGCGATAGTTTTCTCACTATTTACTTATGATCGCACTGTACATATACGGTGCGAGCGGGTCGTTTGCTTCGAGATTCAAACCTAACGCAGAGTCATAAAATTTGGTATTGCCAAAATAAATTGAAATGTACTCTTGCCATAAATTTGTTGAAACATTGTAGTTTTTGACATGTAGGTTTTTGACAATTTAAATACGCAATTTCCACTCACTTCAGTATCATAACGACGAGTAACATGTATATTTTTAAATTAGCACCAACTTTAGCCAAATTTTGATGGTGTTTTTCTGAGGTTTGAGGTTCTTCTCAAAAACTCAAAAAATAATAAACCGATTTTATTAGCTCACACATATACTATACTATAGTAGTGTGAGCTATGGTGATTTTTTTTCGAGAAAAAAAAAGTTGCTCCAATTTCAAAAATTTTTATATATCTTTGCGTTTCAGATGATTTTGAAACTTTTTTGCTGCGCCGTCTGTCTGTCTGTCTGTCTGTCTGTCTGTCTGTCTGTCTGTCTGTCTGTCTGTCTGTCTGTCTGTCTGTCTGTCTGTCTGTCTGTCTGTCTGTCTGTCTGTCTGTCTGTCTGTCTGTCTGTCTGTCTGTCTGTCTGTCTGTCTGTCTGTCTGTCTGTCTGTCTGTCTGTCTGTCTGTCTGTCTGTCTGTCTGTCTGTCTGTCTGTCTGTCTGTCTGTCTGTCTGTCTGTCTGTCTGTCTGTCTGTCTGTCTGTCTGTCTGTCTGTCTGTCTGTCTGTCTGTCTGTCTGTCTGTCTGTCTGTCTGTCTGTCTGTCTGTCTGTCTGTCTGTCTGTCTGTCTGTCTGTCTGTCTGTCTGTCTGTCTGTCTGTCTGTCTGTCTGTCTGTCTGTCTGTCTGTCTGTCTGTCTGTCTGTCTGTCTGTCTGTCTGTCTGTCTGTCTGTCTGTCTGTCTGTCTGTCTGTCTGTCTGTCTGTCTGTCTGTCTGTCTGTCTGTCTGTCTGTCTGTCTGTCTGTCTGTCTGTCTGTCTGTCTGTCTGTCTGTCTGTCTGTCTGTCTGTCTGTCTGTCTGTCTGTCTGTCTGTCTGTCTGTCTGTCTGTCTGTCTGTCTGTCTGTCTGTCTGTCTGTCTGTCTGTCTGTCTGTCTGTCTGTCTGTCTGTCTGTCTGTCTGTCTGTCTGTCTGTCTGTCTGTCTGTCTGTCTGTCTGTCTGTCTGTCTGTCTGTCTGTCTGTCTGTCTGTCTGTCTGTCTGTCTGTCTGTCTGTCTGTCTGTCTGTCTGTCTGTCTGTCTGTCTGTCTGTCTGTCTGTCTGTCTGTCTGTCTGTCTGTCTGTCTGTCTGTCTGTCTGTCTGTCTGTCTGTCTGTCTGTCTGTCTGTCTGTCTGTCTGTCTGTCTGTCTGTCTGTCTGTCTGTCTGTCTGTCTGTCTGTCTGTCTGTCTGTCTGTCTGTCTGTCTGTCTGTCTGTCTGTCTGTCTGTCTGTCTGTCTGTCTGTCTGTCTGTCTGTCTGTCTGTCTGTCTGTCTGTCTGTCTGTCTGTCTGTCTGTCTGTCTGTCTGTCTGTCTGTCTGTCTGTCTGTCTGTAACGACCAACGCGCATAACTCAAAATCCGCTTGGCCGATTTTAATGAAATTTGGTACCGAGGTCTTGGGTCGAGATGGTCCCATTTAAAAATGAACAAAATCCACCGAACATAAAACAAATAAAAGGGTGGGGGGTAGATTTCAAAAATTAGAGTTTATCTGAAAATATGGCGTGTGTGATATCAAACGAAAGGTAATTGAGTCTGGAGTTAAACAAAATACATTTTAATTTATTTTAAAAAAAGGGTGGGGGTATATTTCAAAAATTAGAGTTTAAGTGAAGATATGGCGTGTGTGATATCAAACGAAAGGTAATTTAGTCCGGAGTTTAACAAAATACATTTTAGTTTTTGTTTTTTTAAGGGTAGGGGTAGATTTAAAAAATTTTAGTTTAAGTCAAAACATGGCTTGTATAGTATCAAACAAAAGGTAATTTAGTCTGGAGTTGAATAAAATATATTTCAGTTTTTAGTTATATTAGCTCACACGTACACTATAACTATAGTACCCAGTGTGAGCTTAGGGGCCCATATATTGGCAGAGTATTTTTATTGTTTTGCATTTAAGTTTTAATTAGTTAGGTATTACTGATATTGTTCTCTTATGTCTCTATTTCGAGATACTAACGAGATATAACTTAAGGTACTAACGAAAGGAAAAAAATAATTTTTTTTAAAACATATTTTTGGGTTCAAAAACAAAATTATTCCCGATTTAAATTTGCCGCCAAAATTCAATCCACATAAAAATACAAGAGAACGTCGCTCATGCTATGACCGGGCCCTTTTTATGATTTTGCCCTTTTTGGATTTTGTCCGGTTTTGATCAAATAATTTATACTAAACTTCGATTTGCTGTTGCATGGGCGCACCCAGTGGGGGGCCCCCAAGCCTTAGATTTTTTTACATATTTTCGACATATTTCAGAAAAAAAAAACACAAAAAATAGCTTAATATTCGACATCATGAGGCTTCGGCCCCCCCCCCCCCCCAAGAGGCCTCGAGCCTTGTTTTTAATAATACCCTGTTATCATTGGCGTAGCTAGCCTTGCTTTTCACGGGGGGCCGTGGCCCCGGTCTATCTTGAACAAAAAGCAAACATAGGTTTTAAAGAGTCGTGCAAAGTGTGCAATAAATAAAAAAAAATACGCGCATTAAATGTTCTAATATTTTAATATAACAAATTTAATAATACATTTACCAACTTATTTATATGTATACACAGCAAGTATGTAATTCAGCAATTCTACAAAGAAAGTTTTCTACGTCGCTGACTGAAAGCGTCTACCACACTGTCTAAGTCGACCTCAACATCTTTTTCTATGAATAACAATGACAAACCTGAGTGTCTCTCTTGAGTCATAGTTGTTCTAAGCCAATTAAAAACTCTCCTCATGACAGAGAAAGACATCTCGCAAGTTGCACTTGAAATTGGAAGAATACTCGCAACTTTAAAAAGTTGGTAGAGGTTTGGATAGGTGTTTTCTGCTATATGTTGTTTGATAGAATCATGACCAACAGTTTGATTTAACCAAAAAATACAATTCTTTAAAACGGTCATTTCTGCTCTTAGAGCAGAAGTATTAATATTAAAAATTTCCCGGTATTGCTCGACAAATTTATTCCATTTAACGACGTGGGAAAACTTAATATGAAAATGGTTATGAAATTGTCACCAAAATCGGAAAATTTCCATAAGACACTAAACGCTAACCTCAAAAAAACTAAAAAGATTATTATATTTATTTTAGAAAAACAGTTTAAAAAGGTCTTTTATAACCTTACGACATCTACAACCCGATTTCGGAAACAGAGGGGCAAAGGTCGCTGTCTTTATTAAATGCGAAATTTAACTTACACATCTATAATATTATACAAGATGTCGCCAATATGTATGAAATATTCAATATGCATAATTATGTTTAAATTTAAAAAATATTTTCGGGAAATTGCATAAGTGCAAAAAAGTTACCGATAATTTAAAGAGAAAAAGCCTAATTCCGCAAGACCAGGGCTTTTTCCTGAAATGTAAACATTATCTGAATGATTTTAAATTTTAATGCACCTATTTATTTGAATATTTCCCGAATAATAATAGAAAAGTATGTATTTTCAGCGTCATGTTCTTTTACTAGTAGTTGGTAGGGGAGGCCCAAAATATCTTAGGGGGGGCCTGAGGGACTTCAGGGGGGGCCAGGCCCCCCCAAGCCCCCCCTAGCTACGCCAATGCCTGTTATTAATAATTCCGTTTTTGACGTTGGACTGTTACCTCCCACATAGCACAAAAATCACATCAACGTTAAATTACCGTCAACAAAAATAATACAGGTATTTTTTACTAGAAAACAACCTCATTACATGTAATATTTGGTTTGTTAAATCTACATGCTAATTTTTGATGAAGTTTCTGGTGCTGTGTATATAACGTCTTTTTTACCCTCGTTATTTTCATGTGCCAAATTCACATTTGCAAAGTTCCCCACAACATGTTCTAAAACGCAACTAGATTAAGACTTCTCAAACCTATTAACTTTTTGCGTATTATTTTACGTAGAAGGCGTGAAAGCCTGTTTCAAGATTAATAATTGTTAAAAATAATAATTTGCTGCTCTTGTTTTTAACGTTTTTTTAATAACTTTTTGTTAACTTAAATGTGACGCGAAAGGAAGTTCTAAAAATTCACTAGTTTAAGACTACAACACTTCAAGACAATTTTAAAAGATGGCGCTCAAGGCGAGACAAAATCTCTATACATACATTATGTTTTCTTTAAAGGCTAAACAAGATTTTCAACAATAAAGACTTTCACACAATATTAATGTGTCTTTATCAGGTTAATAATTGATGCATCGCGATCGTGAAGGATCAGGAATCAGTATATTAACAAAATATTAGAAAATACACGAACCGAAAGCAGTGTTGCAACCTCTACCGATTTTTCGGTAGCTCTACCGATTTAGCCTTTTACTTTACGATATACCGAATTACAATAGTTTTCTACCGATTTTTTTTTCGATATAAACTTGTTTTTTTTATACGCCGCGTAATCGCGATTAAAAAAAAACACCATAAATAAAATATTATTTTTATGTAAGATCCTTTGTAGAATAAAAATTTTATTTCAAGCCATTGTTTTTAAAAGTGTATTTATGGCGCCATCTCTTGGATTTTGCGATATACTTAGCCGGCAGCCGCAAGCGGCATTACAGATCACGCTATTATAAACCCTGAGGTTTTTCTTATAATATTATCTACCTAGTAGGGACCTATTGCAATAAAGCCAGGCACAAATTGTGCTGGGCACTATATTGACAGTTTCACATTATAAGAACAGCTGTCTTCTTTCAAAATAAGGCCATTGTGTATTATAAGAGCCGGAATTAATAGTGACGCCACAATTAATGGAAAATAAACGACTGGATTTCTAAATTCGACTTTGGTATGTCAATTTTGAAAGATCAACTGTCAGTTTTTAATGCGAAACTGTCAATATAGTGCCCGGCACAATTTGTGCCTGGCTTTATTGCAATAGGTCCCTAGTATGTACCTAATTTTTTTTATTTAATTCTTAATTTTGATATTTTGTCAGTAAAAACAAATCGTAGAAATACAATTTACCTACTAAATCAATCCAAACTATCGAAAGTTCTCCAGCACTGCTTGCTGAGATGATTAAAAAATCTACCGAAATCTACCGATTTTTCTCGAAGCCTTCTACCGAAGACCTCAGGGTCGAGGGTGGCAACATTGACCGAAAGAAAATAACGTAAAAACATTGCTGTTTTAGGTGTCCATTAGATCTTGGACCCCCGTGAGGTTAACCTTTCAGGCTACCCATGGAAAAATATGAGGGAAACAAAAAACTCCTTTTAGCCCGATTAGCCACGAAACTTGTTTGATTTTTAAATTCACGGGTACGAAATTCCACGTTTGTTTTGATTACATTTTTTATTACAATGCCGTTTTTAGCAAGGTTTTTTTTTATAACATTAATGAATGACCTATTGACCTTGTTTTCATATATCAAATAAATGTTGGATGAATTCCGCGAAACTCCCCAAAAACATTTAATTTTTGACATGCACCCTGTACTTTAGTTTTCGACCTTTTAGTAAAAAAAAAATATTTTTGTTGGTTTATATAATTTTATTATTGGATTATAGGATGGGGTGAAACCACAAAGAATACTATTAGTCTATGGTGAAACTACCCTTGCCCGCATGCCTACCCTGTCACCTTTATTTTTGGCCCGTGCCTGCAAACTACGTGCAAAGGGTGGGTATGCCTAAACGTGTGTTGAAATGACAAAATTTTAGATTGGTGGTTAGATAAGGACACCTTTAATTTGATCGGAAATACAAAGTGTACCCACTTCATTAACTGCATATTAATTTTTCTGTACTGGTTTTTAACACTTTTTTAACGTTTTTTTTTTAAATAAAAGGCCTTCCCTTACTTGATGGTCCTATTTTTTACAACAGCCTCCTCTAGAAAATAGTAACAGTGAGTCTGTTCCATCAAAACAGTAGGTCTGTTCCATCAAAACCGTCCGAAAAATCCCAATTATACTTCGAAGAAGTTGGGAATCCCTCTTCTTTTAACTTTTAGTTCACAAGTCACCGGGATTTGCTCCGATCGGGGTAAACCCTTATGTTTCTATTCTATCCAATCACCTGCTAAACTAGTTTTTCTTTTTCTAAGCTACCCTATGATCAGTATAGCTTTTTTCCATATGGTATACAGATGTTGCACAACTTTTTATTTGGAAATTTAAAAAATGTTTACGTGGCTTCCCGGCATTAGTCATGTGTTAAAATTGGTTGTGAAACTTATTTTATTTTGACAAATATTTTAATTTTTTGGATTATTCACTGTTTTTTGAATTTTCTCAGACAAATGTAAATTTAATGTAATTTTATGGTATATTTTTATCTCAGGTGATGTAAACTAGAAATGTGTCTGTTTTACATACAATTTTTCCAGTGCAACATATGATAAACAAAGAGAAAGAAAAGAGAGAGAGAGAGGGCAATCATTTCTAATGCGCCTGTCTTCAATCCTTGTATATCGGAAGAGTCCGAAACCAGTTTAAGTGGCTAGATGGAACGGAAAACTGACTATCCGATATCCGAACAGTACAACGTCGACCTGGAACGCAAAAAGTATTTTTCGTACCGTTTTATGACTGTCGCACGCGATGATGAAACGATCCTAATGTTTTAACTGTTCTTTTTCGTCTCTGATTTATACTGTTTATGGAAAAATCTCTTTATTTCGACCCGTTGCGTTCGTGCGGTAGTTGCTCTAGGAGTTTTTGAAGAAAATATCGGTAAAATTATTTTACCTACTCGCGTGCGGTATAGTTATTTAAACAACAAGGTTTGAAAACGACTCTTTGCACACGATCGAGACAGTTTGGTACAGACTACAAGTCGAGGGCTACAAGTCGAGGGAGTGTGCTACAAGTCGAGGGAGTGTGCAAAGAGGTTTTTAAACGAGTTTTTTACAATATTTTTTATACGACTGCTAATAAAGAAAGAAAAATCAAATTTTAATTTAACTTGTTTTTATTTCCGACATTTTTACAACAAAACTTTAAAAATTCAACAGTTTTTTGACGTATCTAATCAACAAAACATACGAGCAGTGACGGTTGCTACGGAACTAAGCCAACTTATATTGATGGGTGACAACAACAAAAATCACAATGACGGGAGACCCGTATGCAGGAATGACATAGGCGTGCGCAAAAATGCCATAAGCGTGTGCAAACCGTTTTGCACACAGCGTGCGCAAAATGCCATTTTCAGATCGTGTTCCCCGTGCGCAAAACCCCCTTTTACAAGACAGTCGTATAAAAAAGTAATTACTTTACCGCTCACTGTGCGGTAGTCACTTTACCGCACGCGCACCACTTAGAAACCTTAGCAACGCATCAATAAGACAGCTTCAATATTTGTTTACAATTCAATTAGATCTAATTTGACCAGTTTATTTATAAATTACATTCAATTTTTTGAAAAAAAAGGTACTCATAGGTAAAATATTGTACCTAACACATGCGGAAAGTGTCTTTACCGCCCTTGACGGCGTGACCAAACTCCGCTCCGCGTCGTTCGGCCAACTTCCGTCGCGTGCGGTAAAGTATTACTTTCCGCACTTGTTAGGTAAATAACTATTTTATAATTAATATCTTATTTTTCCTGAGGAAATGGCATTGTTTTCCGTTGTAGGTACAATTTTCCTATAAAAAAATATTAATTCATTTAAAAATTATAAATCAATTTTGAAACATTATTATTACGAACCGAGAGTTGGGGAGCTTCGTGGCTATAAAGATGAAAAATATCCACCAGGAGTTAAGATATGGACAAAGATATAGAAGAAAGTCTATTTCATATTCCATTGATATAGATCTTATTTTAATTTAGGGTAAAAAAATAAATAAAAATTAACTAAAATGCATTTTTGGAAGGCCTCAGAGGGGAAATTATTTTACATTGTTTGCAAATCTAAAGCTATTAAAATCACAATGATTTAAGGCGTCACAGATTTTTACAAAGACTATTATTATCTGAAAATCCGGCTATACGGTCTACTGCTCAAAAACCGTAAGAAAAAATTGGTAAAATACTTACATTGAGTTATTTAGAGCAGTCCATACCAAGCAAATTTAATACATTGAAAAAATCATGTGGTAATGGAGCATTTACATTACAATGCGAACATGCTATGTTTTTCTAGTATTAGGTACTTTGCGACTGAGAAACACCTAGTCCTAATTTAAAAAAATCCTGGATCAATCAATTCAAAAAGGCCAAAATATTAAAAAATAACAACACTATAAAAACTATCGGAAACAAAAGAAAATATGACTAATTTTCATAGTGATGTTTGTTTTTTTACACCATTTAAAAATAGACATTTTAGAAAAAAGTGCCTCAAAAAACTGCTTCCAGGACATTTTCGGGTAAAAATGGAACTTTTTTAGCTTTAAAATAAAAGGAAAATGTAAAAACCATTATTTTGATTAAAAATAAACGGATCCATGACGGATCTGATATCTTTCTTGCCCAGTAGCACACTCCAAATGAAATCCACGCTATATTAGCCTTAAAATAAGTTTTTTTGTAAATATCTCAGAAACGAATGCTTCTGCGAAGTTTTTAGTTATAACACAAATTATTTAGAAAAAAGTGTTCTATATTCCGAAAATCGTATATTGATGTGATGCTCCGTTAAGAGATGAGCATTTCTTCATTTTTAAACTGTCAAAAAACTGTTGTTATAGTATTAACCCATTTTTGGCCGCTGATGCGTATACGTAACATAGCAGATATTTATTATTTTATTAAAAATGGAAGACTTTTTGGCTTAAAATATTGGTGATACCATTGACCCAATGTTAAACATGAAGTAGCGGAGCGGACGCCCATTGGCGTAGCTAGCCTTGCTTTTCAGGGGGGGCCGTGGCCCCGGTCTATCTTGAACAAAAAGCAAACATAGGTTTTAAAGAGTCGTCCAAAGTGTGCAATGAATAAAAAAAAATACGCGCATTAAATGTTCTAATATTTTAATATAACATATTTAATAATACATTTACCAACTTATTTATATGTATACACAGGAAGTATGTAATTCAGCAATTCTACAAAGAAAGTTTTCTACGTCGCTGACTGAAAGCGTCTACCACACTGTCTAAGTCGACCTCAACATCTTTTTCTATGAATAACAATGACAAACCTGAGTGTCTCTCTTGACTCATAGTTGTTTTAAGCCAGTTAAAAACTCTCCTCATGGCAGAGAAAGACCTCTCGCAAGTTGCACTTGAAATTGGAAGAATACTCGCAACTTTAAACAGTTGGTAGAGGTTTGCTGTTTCTGCTATATGTTGTTTGATATAATCATGACCAACAGTTTGATTTAACCGAAAAATACAATTCTTTAAAACGGTCATTTCTGCTCTTAGAGTAGAAGTATTAATATAAAAAATTTCCCGGTATTGCTCGACGAATTTATTCCATTTAACGACGTGGAAAAACTTAATTTGAAAACGGTTATGAAATTGTCACCAAAATCGGAAAATTTTCATAAGACACTAATCGCTAAACTCAAAAAAACTAAAAAGATTATTATATTTATTTTAGAAAAACAGTTTAAAAAGGTCTTTTATAACCTTACGGCATCTACAACCCGATTTGGGAAACAGAGGGGCAAAGGTAGCTGTCTTTATTAAATGCGAAATTTAACTTACACTTATTTTACAAGATGTCGCCAATATGCATGAAATATTCAATATGCATAATTATGTTTAAATTTAAAAAAATATTTTCGGGAAATTGCATAAGTGCAGAAAAGTTACCGATAATTTAAAGAGAAAAAGCCTAATTCCGCAAGACAAGGGCTTTTTCCTGAAATGTAAACATTATCTGAATGATTTTAAATTTTAATGCACCTATTTTATTTGAATATTTCCCGAATAATAATAGAAAAGTATGTATTTTCAGCGTCATGTTCTTTTACTAGTAGTCGGCAGGGGAGGCCTAAAATATCTTAGGGGGGCCTGAGGGACTTCAGGGGGGGGGGGGGGCAGGCCCTCCCTGCCCCCCCCCCTAGCTACGCCAATGCGGACGCCACATATGTGTTACTGTAATGTGTTAATATGATTATATTTCAAATATAATCTTTAAAAATTTCAAGTTTTATTTCTACCCTTGGCCGGAAATGGGTTAATGGAATTTGACCAAAATCTAAATAGCTTTTTACAGTATTGTCCACTATTTTACCCGATCATTTCTTGAAAATCGGTTTAGGGGTTTAGAAGCTATCGTAGGCCGGACAGACATACATACACTAGGTTAAAATACCCTCAAATAACACCTTGTACAAAGAAGAAATCAAACATTCCTTTAAAAAAACTAACGCAAATGTGTTTTTTTTATCTGTATACGGCCCAGTAGCTTCTGGTTGTATCCTCCATCAAACAACGCTAAAAGTAAGGAAGAAAAGATATGATATTTAAGAATTTTCGGTCACATAAAACAAAAACAAAAACAACATCATTTTACACTAAATTTGAAGGCACTGGCCACCCTGCGTTAATTAAGCATATGTCACCAATAAAAAATTCGATACCTCCTAAACGGACAAAGATATAAAATTTAACACCGTTTAAGAAATTGACACTTTACCCTTTTTTTACGACCTTATTAACCATATGGACTCAGAGGTAGGTAGGTGGGTACATGCCCCATATGTATCGAGGATACCATACAAGTTTTAATGTAAAATTGCAGGGGCGTGCATACAATGTGGGCGGAAAGGAGTTGCCTACCCTAGATAAGTGAAGAACTGACATTTACTCAAAACATACAGCAGTACAATACACGATCTCATGAAAGAAATGACTTTTATGTTATTGTAGAAAACAGAGTTGATACTATATATAGTAAGGGATTAATATTATTTAATAATCTCCCAGGACAACTCAAGAATATACAATCAATAAATAGTTTTAAGTTAGAATGTAAATAAATTGGTAAAAAAATATTTTTAAGTCACAAGCTTTTATAAAATGCACTAAAAATTAAAAAATAATTTTCTAACATTCTAATATTGTCACAATAAAAAAAGCGATGGCCGACTGATGGAAAGTTTGACGATGTTAGCACGATAAGATATCCGTATCAATTAAATATCACTATTTGCAAGAATTAATCTAGCAGACAAATGCAGAGGTACCAAACCCACCCAACCCGACCCAAGATACCCCAGCATTTCTTTGACATAGGTATGGCAATGGCATAGCATTGCGGCACATCAAACATATCTTTGATGACCTGCTATAAATGTTTAGATCACAAATTTAGATTAACTTATGCTTTGATTTGCGGCCATCGCTTTTATTATGATAATATTAGAATGTTAGAAAATTATTTTTTAATTTTTAGTGCATTTTATAAAAGCTTGTGACTCAAAAATATTTTTTTACCAATTTATTTTATAATTTTTAGTCTGAGCTATCTACTCTATTAAATGAAAATATTTGTTCAATAACAGAACAGAAGAGTTTATTCTAGATTATAATGAAATCGCTGATCGTGAGTTGTTTGGAAACTCATTTTTCTATTGGGGGAAAGAGGGGGTGGGGGTAGAGGTAAAAATATATTTTTTTTTGGGCTGTATTGCCATCGGACCTTTATGCATATACCAAATTTTATAAAAGTTATTTGAAGTGAAGTGTGTCAAAAACGCATTTTTTATGGAAGGGGGTGGGGGGTAGGGTGGGAGGACAACTTTTCATTATTGTTGTATTGTCATCGGACCACTATATGTATACCAAATTTCATCCAAATCGGATAATGCGAAGTGTGTCAAAAACGAATTTTTCTATAGATGGGGGTGGGGGTAGGAGTGGTAGGATTTTTTTTCCAATGTTGTATTGTCATCGGACCACTATATGTATACCAAATTTCATCCAAATTAGATAATGGGAAGGGTGTCAAAAACGTATGGAAGAGGGTGGGGGTAGGGGTGGGAGGATATTTTTTTTAAATGTTGTATTGTCATCGGACGACTATGTGAATACCAAATTTCATCCAAATCGGATAATGGGAAGTGTGTCAAAAACTCATTTTTCTATAAAAGGGGGTGAGTAGGGGTAGGAGGATATTTTTTTCTTAATATTGTATTGTCATCGGATCATTATATGTATACCAAATTTCATCCAAATCGGATAAAGGGAAGTGTGTCAAAAACAAGTTTTTCTATGGAAGGGGATGGGGGTAGGGGTGGGAGAATATTTTTTCTTATTGTTGTATTATCATCGGACCACTATGTGTATACCAAATTTTATCCAAATCGGATAACGGGAAGTGTGTCAAAAACACATTTTTCTATAGAAGGGGTGGGGGTAGGGGTGGTAGGATATTTTTTTCTTATTGTTGTATTGTCATGGGACCACTATGTGTGTACCAAATTTCATCCAAATCGGATAATGGGAAGTGTGTCAAAAACGCTTCACAAGATTTGATAGATAGTTAGATAGTTAGATAGAACATCTGAAGCTACATAAAAGCTTGTAAAAATATGTTTTGGAAAATGTTGCTTTGAAAGTTTATAATTCAATCTGGATAAGTTTAGTCAGGGCTATCAAAATGGACGGGGCACGATCCTCCACTTTGTTGACGTCACATCCGGGGCTGATTTTTTTTTTGATGGTCACGTTACGACACAGCTGATTGTCTTTAAAATTTTGAAGTTGGAATGACGGTTCATGGATATTTGATTTTTTGTTAAATAAAGCCGTTTTTGAGATTGTTTTTACTTTATTCTGGCAGAACAATTTTTTTTAAATGTATTGTAAGCCCTAACTTTTCATAGCCGCTTCATTAGCTCACACAAAAATTAAGTTTAAAGCAGAAGCGAATGTGACAATCACATATGACAAAGTCAAATACATGTCAAATATAACAGTTGGCATGTGGTACATGGCGGGTAATTTGAATTCAAAATAAGGAATGCTAAATCTTGAAGATTTTAACCTTTTAATCATGTTGCTTCCTTACAAACCTTTGGTGGAATATCGGGATGGTGTCTGAGAATATTTCACTGAAATTTTGCGGAAATCTGTAGTGCCATTTTGAAAATATCATAAAAAAACTTCTGACCACGCATAAGACCCAATGTAAAATTCAGCCCCGGGAGAACAGCTGATTTTTTCAGGGTCGTGGCCTCTATTTTTGTGTTGGCCTTGGTTTAGTTAGTAATTGGAAGCAAATTGTATTGTAAATTGTATTGTAAACAAGACCTATTTATAGCTAATAAAGTGTTATATATAAAGTGCAAAACACTTTTTTTTCATATCTGGGGGTATGGCAGTGCCCCGCCAAGTTCGCGCGGAAACTGCTGTACCATCTTTTCTTGAAACATTTCAGCCCATATTTAACCTATCTAAAATTCTACTTCTGAATGATCTACGAAGATCAAACTTTGCACAGTCGTAGATCTTTATAGGGTTAACAATCCTCCACCAAAGTTTCATGGACTTCAATAAAATAATAAAGTGGTTAAAAAAACGTCGAATTTGCCACTCACTCACTCACTTACCTACTTACTCTGTTAGAAATTGTGACCAAACCTTTGGACAAAATCAAAAAACCTCAAAATTCTAATTTACTCTCCTCCCCTATACATGTAAAGTTATGTAAAAGTGACATTGCCCATTTCCAGAAGCGTTAAAGAGCTGAGCTTTGGTAACTGATAGGAAAATAAAACGATAGGAAAAAATTTAAAAACACCAAAATTTTAATTTTCTTTTTCTCCCCTATAAACGTAAAGTTATGTAAAAGTAACATTGCCCACTTCCAGGAACGCTAGAGAGCTGAGCTTTAGAAGGCTAATAGAAACTATTATAATACCATAGGAAAAAAAAAACTCAACATTTTTAATAAGGCAAAAGTTTTGAACAATATTCCGCATATTTTACTACTTTAAAACTTAAATATATTATCCAAATCCTTTAAAAAATGAGTGAAATCATAACAAAAACATTTCATGTAAAAAAAGCCAAGTACGTGAAAGTGGTATTCCGTAAAAAAGAATTGAGATAAAAGTAAAGCCAAGTTCTCCAATACAAATGTCAAAATGAAAGGTTTTTACTAGTTTGGAAATGTTATTCTAAACTTGGCTATTACGGCTGCAAATGACTCTTAAGCACAGTGCTAAATTAAACATAAAGAAGTAAGGCTGGAATAGCAAAGTTTTAAAACACATTTCCAAACTAGTCATTTTGAAATTTGTATTGAAGAACTTGGCTTTACTTTTATCTCAATTCTTTTTACCGAATAACACTTTCGCGTACTTGGCTCTTTTAGCCTTCTTCGATCCATCTTTGGACATAGGCCTTCCCTAGTATCTTCCACTCTTCTCTGTCTGTCGCCGTGTTCATCCATCTAGCTAACGCATGTTACTTCAAATCGTCTGCCCATCTCATTTGCGGTCTTCCCCTACTTCTTTTATTTTCGCAAGGTCTCCCGTTTACAATACCTGTAGTGGAATGATGTATTCCTTGGCTCGTTCTATCTATTCTATTTTTTCATTTCATCATATTTTAAAGAACTTACCTCATTCAACAAAAATATTCAAAATAAACATTTTACCATTAATTTTTATTCTAAAGATTGCGTAAGTCATATTTCGATTAATTGCATATACTGCATTATCGCGTATTTTTCATCCAATATTTTCCTAATAGGTGACCCATAAGACTTTTGTAAACACGGCAGAATTTACTATTATCTCTAATATAATTCTTTGATTCTCGAAGGACGTTGTACAGTTAAACCTCCTATATGCGGACACTCACGGTTTCGTCGATTTTGTACGCTTATTGGAGGTGTCCGCTTATGAGAGAGAACTGCGAAAATTAAATTATTAAATTCCCCGGCTGCAGAGTACGTTGATGCCAACATACTACATAATATTTATGCCCATGTCGTGCACGCTCCGCCCCGTTGTCAGAGGTTCGCGTCCGGTTAAAGGAGGTTTCAGAATTTTTTTACCAAAAAAAATTGTCAGTGTCCGGTTATTAGAGTGTCCGGTTATAAGAGTCAATTTTACATGTAAAGAAATAGGCAAAGCCTTGGTTCCAACAAATTTGTCCGCTTAAAGGGAGTGTCCGCTTAATAGAAGTGTCCGCAAGGAGAGATTTCACTGTATCCTGCAGACCGCTGGCGCTGTAAGAATGAGAGAGACATAACAAGAAAGCATTGCGTGTTTTTTGACAACGGTGTGACAACCTGCCCCGGTCTCCCCTATACAGCATGCAGATCGACGCCATATCGACGTCGACGCGCGACGCTCCCATGTGTCGAAACAAAAGGGTCCGTCCCCTCAAAAATTGCATTTTTAGCCTCTTGTTACTGCGGTGTACGTCGACCTCTGCCGCAGTAGTGTATCACAAGGTTTTGAGATTTTTTATTCCTGTGCATTTCCTCTGTGATTTTTGTTATAAAAATAGAATAAACAGGCAACTGGTGCGTGCATCGCAGGAAAACCTACGAAATCTCAGGTAAAATTATTAAGTGTATAAATAGATATTAATAATTAATACACACTAATAAATGATAATAAAAAATAAATGGGCCCCTAAGCTCACACTAGGTACTATAGTTATAGTTTACGTGTGAGCTAATATAACTAAAAACTGAAATATATTTTATTCAACTCCAGACTAAATTACCTTTTGTTTGATACCACACAAGCCATGTTTTGACTTAAACTCAAATTTTTAAAATCTACCCCCACCCTTAAAAAAAACAAAAAACTAAAATGTATTTTTTTTAACTCCAGACTCAATTACCTTTCGTTTGATACCACACACGCCATATTTGCACATGAACTCTAATTTTTTTAATCTACCCCCTCCCTTTTATTCGGTTTGTGTTCGGTGGATTTTGTTCATTTTTAAATGGGCCCATCTCGACCCAAGACCCAGCCTAGGTACCAAATTTCATTAAAATCGGCTTAGCGGTTTTTAAGTTATGCGCGTTGGTCGTTACAGACAGACATACAGACAGACAGACAGACAGACAGACAGACAGACAGACAGACATACAGACAGACAGACAGACAGACAGACAGACAGACAGACAGACGGCGCAACAAAAAAGTTTCAAAATCATTTGAAACGCAAAGATATATAAAAAAATTTGAAATCGGAGAACTTTTTTTTTCTCGAAAAAGTTAGGATCACCATAGCTCACACTACTATAGTATAGTATATGTGTGAGCTAAAATGATATTAAAAAAAAACACCCAACTGATAAATTTACTTGTAAGTACTAGTCGCAGTTGAGTACAAAATTGATAGGTATACCTTTAATGTACGACATGCTTCAAAGAGAAAAACGCACATACTTGAAATGGCTCAGTACTAAAGAACAAAGAGACCTAGAAATCTACAGGGACAAAAATGGAAAGTGTCGAAATGGATGCAATAAGAAGATCAATGAGAATATCTAGAACAGATCACATAAGAAATGAGATCATAAAAGAAAGAATGGGAATCGAAGGGAGCATAACGGATGACATCACTAAAAGACAACTGATATGGTACGGCCATGTACAACGGATGAACGACGAAAGATTACCAAAGCAGGTCCTAGAATGACAACCAATAGGGCGCAGAAAAAGAGGGCGTCCTAAACTAGAATGGCAACAGTCAATCCAAAGATCAATGAGTCAAAAAAATCTGACAGAAGATGATTGTCAGGATCGAAGGAGGTGGAGAATAGGCGTCGGACAACGTAGAAAAACGTTCTAAACCGACTAAATAAAAAAATAATAGTATAGTTATTAATAACTAATACACACTCATAAATGATAATAAAAAAATTTTTAAATAAAAAAAAACACCAAACTGATAACTTTACTTGTAAGTACTAGTCGCAGTTGAGTACAAAATTGATAGGTATACCTTTAATGTACGACATGCTTCAACTTTTAGTTTTGATGCCCAAAGCGCACTTACGAAATTATACAGTTTTGTATTTTCATGAATCAGGTTATTGGGTAATTTTGTACTTAACTGCGACTAGTAGTTACAAGTAAATTTAGCAGTTGGGTGTTTTTTTTATTATTTTTTTTTTATTTCCAATTTTTAGGTTTAATTCTTATTTAGCCTTATAAAAAGCACTACGCATTTACAATAATTCATTTAGCTTTACCCAAAAAGAACGTGTAGATTTTCTACGGAGCCGAACAGTGTTACCTTCCATTGATTGAAGGTGTTGGAGGAGAGAGGGAGGCAAGGGCGGATCCAGAGGTGCTTCTCGGAGGGGGCACTTAAGGTGACATTTTCTCTTGGTAACATTTTAATGCGCCGCAAGCAAAAATTTTGAATTTTTATTAGCAAAAACCTTACTTTTTACTCATTTTTTGTATATTCCCAACTAACATTTATAGTAGCGGCTACATGTTCTAAAGGCTTTGCTACTTTCTTATAGTAGAAATGTGGTGATCCCAACCAAAATTTGTTACTTTTTAGTTCTAACAACTATTTAGTATCAGGAAATAGTAGATGTTTCGTAAAAACGACCCTCTAAACTACTTCATAGGATTGTTTCTTGATAGTCGATTCTGATAGTCTTCTCTACCACAATAGGACGTTGCTAAAGTTTTACTTTCTTTTTAGTCGTTATTTCGTAGTCGCCCTGACTTTTATATCCTACTTAATTACCACTAGAAAGTTAAGCTTCATTGGAGTCCCAAACAAGTGTATCCGACAACCACATTATAACTTTAATTTTTACCACAAAAGTTTGTGTCATCATAGTAACATCTGATGTAACAATGTAGACAAAATAACTTTTTGGATCAACTTTAAAGCCGCAACTACTTTCAAGTAACCTTTTCGACTATCAGGGAATATAGTTTGGGACGCCATGTTTTTATGTAAGAAAGAAAATTTAATATTTTTGTTGTCGTTTTATGAGCTCATATTAAAGAGCCATACTATTTTATAAACAAATTAGTTGAAGCTTACCAAAAATGCTCTTCTTAAGCACCATTTGTTGGAGTTAACTGTCGATTATGAAAACATAACCTCCAAAATCACAACACAAAAATTCCATCAGCTACCAGAAAACGGCTCAATTTTACGGGCGCACCGGTTTTTTGCAATATATATAATGCATGTTATACAAAAAACTTTACGTCGCACTCGAATTTTGATCCTCTGCTCGTAAATTCTCACACTTTTGGATAACATAGTTCATATTATAACCATAACCAAACAAAAAAACTAAGCGAGTCTGTTTACTGTTGTGTCCACCATATTGTGTAACAATTCTACCAAAAAGAAACGATTATATTATTTGCAACTACATCGCAACTTTTATGCCATTACGGAAAAAAACAGCCTCTACGACGTAGTAGATACCTGGCTACGACGTAGTAGTGTAGTTGTTACTACAGTGACTTTAAACACTTGGCCAAGTAGTTATAACCAGAAATTGGTTCCCCACTTAGGGAATTATAACGTCGCTGTATGGTATACTGAGACGTAGCGGGAGTACGTTGCGGTTACTTTTAAGAAATTCTTTCTAGTTGGGGTTTCGTCGTTACAACTTTAATTGTTTGTTGGGTTGAAAAAATTCTCGGGTGGGGGGGGGTGGCAAGTGCCCCTAGTGCCCCCCCCCCTGGATCCGCCACTGGAGGGAGGAGGGAACTAGTAAAATGGCGTCGAAAAAAATATTAAAGCGTGTGCCGAAAGAATTTTTGAAATCGCTCTAAATTTGTGAAAGGTATAGCTACAACTATTACTCATAAGGAGGCTGTGGAGAAGAGAGGGAGAGGAAGGGAGAAACTAGTAAAATGATATTGGAAAAAAAGTCTTAAAGCGTGCGCAGAAAGAATTTTTGAAATCGCTCTATATTTGTGAAAGGTATAGCTATAACTATTACTAATAATAAGGGAGGGGAGAATGGAAGGAGGGGGAAATTACTAAAATGATGTTGGAAAAAAGTCTTAAGGCTTGTGCGGAAAGAACTTTTGAAATCGCTTTATATTTGTGAAAGTTATAGCTATAACTATTAGAGTAAAGTCGGCATATATGGAATACCAATTATGTTTGCAGTGATAACACAAAAGCCTGAGCGTTTAGAGCTGCAAGATTTCATTAAAAAATACTTCTAAGTATCTACATTTTCGAAAATTTTAGAAAGATATTTTTAAAAAACGTCTTTTTGTTCGAACATAAAACATGGCGGGTAATATGGAATGGTCATATCGGGTAATATTGAATAGACTTATTACACGCAAAAAAACTTTATTATACATATAATTTAACATTAGAAAATTGGCCGACAAAAAATACGTCTACGAATTGCAAAAATCGCAAACAAAAACATCTTTTTCTGCACTGGTACAAGCTTCGTGAGCCCATTCGTCGCAGATTACGCACTACACTGCAGGGCGGGAAATATGGAATATTCCATATTACACGCTCCACATTTAAACAAAACAAGTACTCTGTTAGTTATTATAAAAAATATCATAGCAAATCCTTAAAATTTCTACCATCATATGCCTAAATAAACTTACCATGCATTTACACAACTTTATTTCAACAAAGTTTATTCACAAAACGATTTCAACTGAGACCGTGCACAAACTTTAAACGCCTGGAAATTATAACTTCACGTTTTTCGGCCTTGGTGTAGTATAGCAGCTGTTTTATTCTATTCCAGAAGTCTACAAACAAGCATTCTAATATAATTATCACCTTAGAGATGGATCCACCCGTTTTAAAATTATAAAAAATTCCATATTACCCGACTATTCCATAAATACCGATTTTACTCTACTGATAAGGATGGTGGGGAGGAGAGAGGGAGAGACGGGGGTGGGGGCATTGGCGTAGCTAGGGGGGGGGGCCAGGGGCCTCCCCTACCGACTACTAGTAAAAGAACAAGACGCTGAAAATACATACTTTTCTATTATTATTCCGGAAATATTCAAATAAAATAGGTGCATTAAAATTTAAAATCATTCAGATAATGTTTACATTTCAGGAAAAAGCCCTTGTCTTGCGGAATTAGGCTTTTTCTCTTTAAATTATCGGTAACTTTTCTGCACTTATGCAATTTCCCAAAAATATTTTTTAAATTTAAACATAATTATGCATATTGAATATTTCATACATATTGGCGACATCTTGTAAAATATTATAGAAGTGTAAGTTGAATTTCGCATTTAATAAAGACAGCGACCTTTGCCCCTCTGTTTCCAAAATCGGGTTGTAGATGTCGTAAGGTTATAAAAGACCTTTTTAAACTGTTTTTCTAAAATAAATATAATAATCTTTTTAGTTTTTTTGAGGTTAGCGTTTAGTGTCTTATGGAAATTTTCCGATTTTGTTGACAATTTCATAACCATTTTCATATTAAGTTTTCCCACGTCGTTAAATGGAGTAAATTCGTCGAGCAATACCGGGAAATTTTTAATATTAATACTTCTGCTCTAAGAGCAGAAATGACCGTTTTAAAGAATTGTATTTTTCGGTTAAATCAAACTATTGGTTATGATTCTATCAAACAACATATAGCCGAAAACACCTATCCAAACCTCTACCAACTTTTTAAAGTTGCGAGTATTCTTCCAATTTCAAGTGCAACTTGCGAGAGGTATTTCTCTGCCATGAGGAGAGTTTTTAATTGGCTTAGAACAACTATGACTCAAGAGAGACACTCAGGTTTGTCATTGTTATTCATAGAAAAAGATGTTGAGGTCGACTTAGACAGTGTGGTAGACGCTTTCAGTCAGCGACGTAGAAAACTTTCTTTGTAGAATTGCTGAATTACATACTTCCTGTGTATACATATAAATAAGTTGGTAAATGTATTATTAAATTTGTTATATTAAAATATTAGAACATTTAATGCGCGTATTTTTTTTTTATTCATTGCACACTTTGCACGACTCTTTAAAACCTATGTTTGCTTTTTGTTCAAGATAGACCGGGGCCACGCCCCCCCTGAAAAGCAAGGCTAGCTACGCCAATGGGGGGGGGGACTAGTAAAGTGGTGTCGGAAAAAAAATCTGAAAGCGTATGAAGAAAGAATTTTTGAAATTGCTCTATATTTGATAAAATTATGCGAATATGGTTTTTGAATAGGGTGGGGGGAATGACAGGAGGGGCGACGGGTGGGAGGAGGGAGGACTACAAAGTAATTACAGCAACTTAGAGGACATTTGCAATGGGTAATCAAAGGAATTTCAATAAAATCGCCTGAAATTTCGATAATTTGTATGCCTAAAAGCCTACATCATGTGACAAAATGGCGCCTGAAGATCGCCATGTTGATTCCTGTTAAAAAAAATATAGCCAATAGCACCTTCGGGACCAGTAGCAATTCAACGACACCTTTTTTGTCAAAATCGGTTCAGCCGTTTATCCTCTAGCGTGACACAAACTTACATACATACAACAATCGAAAAACATTACCCTTCCTTCGCCGTGTCGCAGTTGGGTAAAAATGATTCTGCATGTCCTCTATGTTAGTCTTTTAAACACAAAACCATAACCAAACGGTAAACGCATAGATCCTGCTTGATTTGCTTTCAATGCTGCCGTAAAATGCTGTTAGTTGTTGAATCTAGTATCTAGTTTTAAAACCTGCCTGTGCGATGGCCCAGCATAGTGCATTATTTTCCTGCAGAGCAGCGTAATAGACAACTGAAAATTTATTTCGACTTAAATTAAAGGAATCTACTTACAGACAAATAGTCTAGTTTGACTTGCAACAAAGTGTAGGTGCACCGTGTTGTTGACTTTGTTTTTGGTCTAGATTAAAAAATATTTGATTTTCTAATTATTCAAGCGGAAGTGCAGTGATAATATTAAGTGCAGACTAGATGCAGGAAAAATAAGTACCTATTATAGTAGGTAATACCACATAAATAATAGTTATTTACGTAACATAGCGAAAAGTGATGCTTTCCGAAACACGAAGCTGAGTTCGGTCAAGCTGTCAAGGGCGGAAAAGTCAATTTACGCATGTGTTAGGTACACGGTAAAAAAAATTGTCTTAGATCAAAGCAAATTGCTTTAAAATAAAATAATTTGTGCTTTCCTGTTCACCAAGAGAATATTTTCTTGATATAGCACAAAAAATGTCTTTCTTTTTTATTTTAATGTGAAATAGAAAATGTTTTAATATAAATTGGAACTGAATTAATCTAAGGCACCGTTTTCTCTGGAAGCATAATATTACTTATATGAAGACAATTTGCTTTGTTACAAAATGTATAGTATACTGAAACAAAACAATTAAAGAAGAAAATTAAAGTCTCATTTCAAGATTAAACGCTGCGTTAAACTAAAAAGAAATATTTTAATTAAAAACAAATTGTTTTAAGGTAATTCAATTTATTCAAGAAAAGAACGTGTTTTAATTGTAGAAATTTTTTTTTACCGTGTACAACATTTTGCCTACAAGACTCCAATCGTCGCTGATTTATTAAAAATTATTTAAAAAAATTATTTTGTCGAATAAAAAAAGAAGTAAAGTATTGTTCATACTCGTCTTAGTCTTTTGTTTTTGATTAGTCTTTGCCCTTTGATTAGTCTTAGCTGTCTTAAACAAAATCGGCTGTTCATACTCGTCTTTTGTTTTTGATTAGTCTTAGTCATAACCCACTGAAAAAAAATTCAATTTCAATAAAGAGACCCTCTTAAAAAGTCATTTTCTACACAAAACAATCTTATTTAACCTAATCTGTGCACGAAACACAGACACGACAGAACAAAAGCAAAAAAGAAAAAAAAAACAAATAAAATTTTGAGGTTATGTAGAGATTTTCTGTTAAAAACATGATTAATGGCGGTAAATTTAAAATTTCGACGGCGCGCTTGCGCTCTTCGGACGCCCTGTAAAAAAAACAACAAACATCAGCTGATGTCTGTCACTCATCTTAGTCATTGTCCTAAGGATTGAAAGTTGGCAACTCTTAAGACAAAGACTAATCAAAAACAAAAGCAAAAGCATTGTATGAACACTCCCATAAGAAACAGTGGTTTTAACTTTCTTATGACAGAACATATGACTAAACCAAGACAAAAGACTAGACAAAAGACGAGTATGAACGATCCATAAAACGTCTATCTGAAGAGCGTTATATTTTTTGCTTAAAAATATTTTAAACTTTTCCCAAAATAAAAGAATTAGTGGGGAATAGTAACTTTACCGTCCTCTTGTTTTTTAACTTCTAACATGCGGAAAATTGAGTTTACCACTCTAGTGCGGAAAAGTAACTTTACCGCATAAGTGCTCGTAGGACAAAGTGCATATAAGGTATACTTTCTTGCACTCGACTGCAGTTGGAAGTGAAGTTCGGACAAAAAATCAAGGTCGGAATAGATACAATATAGATATATTTGTAGACGACCTTCGCAAAATAAATAAAGAAACTATTTATTTTTTACTTAACAAATGTAGATATACAGGGTGTCCCAAATAAAAGCAACTATATGGGGATCCGTATCAAAATTAAAAATATCTACAGGGGTTTTTAAAATATCGAGCAAGAACTAAAAATTTTGTTTTTTGAAAAATTGAAATATCGCCGCCACCTTGCAAACAAATTTAATGGAATTTGGTAGTTTTGTATAAGCAACTACGGCCCTTTGAATGACATTAACAATTTTTTTCTAGGCCTTCCAGTTTTTTTGAAACCATAGCCAACTTTGTTATTTCTTATGACCGCCATATTGGATTTATACTTCAATAAATAGAGCCTAAAAGGGGTTTTTCAACCGTGTATAATAAGCCTATCTTTGGATGACAATAAATGTGAATTTATTAAAAAAATAGTTTTTCACTTAGTTGGCTGTGAAACAAATGCCGTAGTTGTGTTTGTTGTCATACCTACGTAACTACCTTTTAAAACTTTTCCATTTATTTGATTTATATGCCAATCTTTAAAGCCCTTATTTTTTAATTTTTCTCTGGGTAAGAAATAATACAATTTTTTAAAATCTATCTTTTATTTCTGAAACAAAAGTTTGCATTTATTATTTAATTTAAAATAAAACTTTGCTCGATATTTTAGTAACCCCTGTAGATATCTTTAATATTTAAACAAACTCGCATCTTTTACCGTTTCCGAAATCCCCATGTAGTTGTTTTATCTGGCTGTATACACCCTGTATATTTAAATAATCCAGTTGATAAATATAATAAATAAATAAAGTCGTAGGTAGTTAGATTAAAGAAAATTTCCCAAATTTTTTGCGGAAAAGTAACACTTTCTAAATTAAAATGAGTGCAGGAAAGTGAGCAAAATCGCACGGTCGATCCTATAGAATAGTTATTTACCTAACTAGTGCGGAAAGTGATACTTTTACGTACGCGACGGCAGGGCACGCCGTCAAGGGCGGAAAAGGCACTTTCCGCAAGAGTTAGGTACAAAATTTTTCCTAGTTGCATAAAAAGCTTGGTTTTACATTTTAATATATTTGGTATTTTTTACATTAAAACAGCAAAAAACAAATTCTGTTTTCATTTTTAATTTAATTGAGTTTATAAATGGGTCAATAAGTCTAATTAGGCCTCATTTTTAATTTAATTGAGTTTATAAATGAGTCAATAAGTCTAATTAGGCCTAAAATTCACGGCGTGCGGAAAGTTCAACTTTCCGCACGCAAGTAGGAAAATTATTTTTTTAACTGAACAGCAAACCAGCCCATTCAGTAAAATATTTATACGAAAAGTGTCATTTTACAGGACTCAGATCTTTTGGCGGTCTGTTACCTATTAATTGTTGTCCAGTCTCTCTTTTCTTAAATTTGCATAAAAGTAAATCCGTGCAGTAGCGGCTGGTGACGTTACAAATTGGGGGGGGGGGAGAAATTTATCTTGCATGGAAAAGGAGATAAAAAACTTACCTAAACAATTTTATTTTAGCATTTTACAAACAACTACTTGGTAGTTTTTTTTAGTTTATTTGTTTATAGATAAAGTCTATTCGCCCCTCTTTTACATGCGCAAAGTGCTCGGATTAGCACCAGTTTCAGACTCATCATGGCCCCGTAGAGCAACCTCAAAAATCTCACAGAATTTTAAACAGTCTATTAACCTACCAAGCATATGTCTATTTTTTGTCAAATTTTCATTATGTTCGGTAATGTTTTGCCTATAGGCACTATTCAATTGGCACCTAATATCAGTCTTGCCTAGCATAGAAAATTCTATGTGGTTATTTAAATAAATACCACTTACTTTGTGTCTTTTTAACTTTTCACTAAAGTGCTTGATATCACACATTCCCTTTGCCACCTACGCAGGATCACTTCGTGGATTGTTCATAACAAGACAAATAAAGTACAACCAGTTTTCAGCATCGTATAATTTTTTATTATAAAACACCTCTCGGCATTACTTGCACTAAAATTTTGGTTGTTTTAGGTCCGGTCTATGTCGTGCTAAAGATTTTATTTGTAATCGAAGTTCATGTCAACGTATTTAAATTTGCATAGTTAGTTATGTAATCGACGGTATTTATTTCCATTTTATAAACAAACAATAACAAAAACAAACAATGACACGCGACCGGCAAGGCTTTTTACTACTGACATACCCCAAATCAAAACAAACTCATACGTCTTCACTAAGGATAGAACCGACAACGTGTAGGAAGGGCAACGGATGTTTCTGCACGATGATGATGGCCGACTTCAACAAAACAAACATTCCTCCCGCCCTTGCTAGAGAACATCCACCCATACCCCGCCGAAAAGCGGGTGAAATTGAAACCATGCCCCGCGCGGCGCGCATATTTGTATACAACACCCAGGATCGCCAGTCGGCTTTCGCCCGAACATCTCTCGTAAATAGCAGACGATATGGTAAATCGCTTGGGTAACTAACACCCGTGATCGCAAAAATGTTCGTTAAAAATCAGTCTGGATTTCAGAACCACAATCTTTCTTAAGAAAGAATTCGTAAATTTCTAACATCCATATATTTTTTTAAAACATACTCTCCTGACCTCTTTCCCGGGATCCTAGAGAATGTGAAACCTAACCGTTGTCAATCGATCGCCAACGTAACCGAACCGTGTCAATGTAGAATAGGGCTTCATTGACACGGTTACGGCAGCGTTCGGGCTACAACCATTAACGTATTCTCCGGTTAATACGTTAATGGCTACAACCGAATCGCAATCATGGACGTCGTTTACAAATATGCGCGCGGCGCTGTCGGCTTGTAATTATTTACGGTAAAAAAGTTCACCCAATTAATCGCTTGTTGTTAACCACAGATAATAAAACGAACTAGAGAGTCATGTTGTAAGGGCAGATTTAACTTTTTTTAAATAAATCAATTAGAAATACTTTTTGTTGTCTAGTTTTTGTAAATATCTTAGAAGCGAAAGCTCCTACGAATTTTTTTGTAATAACATAAATTATTCAGAAATTTTATTCATTTTTTCAAATGGAACCACCTAGAGCCAAAAACCAACCTAGGTACCAAATTTCATTAAAATTGAGAAAGCAGTTTTTGAGTTGTTCGTTGGTCGAAAGATAGAGACAGCGAAATAAAAAAAATTCGAAATAAGTGGAAATGCAAAGAATATTAAAAAATTGAAATCGGATAATTTTTTTTATAAAAAGAGCTGTTTATTTCCATCTGCTTTGTGTTAAAAAAGTTTTAGTTTTTGAGATCATTACAGAAAATTTTAAAATATCATTGGAATAGTGCGTTAATTTGAGGGGGCTGTATTGTAATTAGGGATTTAAAATATCCGGAAAAATTAAGTCATGAAAAAAAACCGGGTTTTATTCCGGAAAAAAACGGAAAAATTGAAATTGTGTTAAAAATCAGTGTAGAGTAAACTGATAAGGAAGTTGGCCCATATAAGCCTCATAAAAATTTATAATAATATTTAATAATATAATTTACATAATCTTCCTCTTAGTTTTTTTGCCAAATAATGTTTTTGTTTTTTAAAATGATAATTTAGTTTAATTTTTAATATTTTTTTACATTTATTTTGTTTAAAAACTTGAAACTAACGTTATTTTTATATTATATGAAAATAAATGTTATTTGATTTTGACTATTGACCCCACAAGAATGTATAATTTGGTTAATTTACGTTTATATGAGCTATTTGTGCTTCTATAAATATAATTTTTGCTTTCTCAATTTTTCCATTTTTTTCCAATTTTTCCAAGGTATGTGAAAAAAATGGTTAAAAACGAGTTTTTTTTTTATTTTTATTATTATTCGGTTAGCCCGATATTTATTAACTAAAAGTCTATAAGGTCTGAAATATATCTTTTTCTAGGGGGGGTAATTACCACGTTACCCCCCTCAAATCCGCGCTTAAATCTAATCAAATAAATAATGTCAATAGCTAATTACATAAAATAATTTATACCTATTCAAAACATTTTTTTATTTTTTTTTAGAATAGAAGTAATGTCTCAAAACCCAAAATTAGATCATGTCAGAAGAAAACTCAACTTTGATACTGATTCAGAAGAAGAATACACAAAAACAGAAACTAGCGAGAACAATAATGAAGACACAAAATCTTCGATATCGATGGTAAAAGAAAATAAAGATCACGAAGAAATGCAACAAGATTCGAGTGAAGAAGTGAAGATCACTGATTTATCGCAGATGAACCAGTTGGAAAAATTACAGTTCATGCAACGGTAAATACGTTTTTTGATTTTTTACACCTATGAATGCGTGATTTTTTCTTTCCTGCAACAACAAACAAAAATAGCGAAATTTGTACTCTTTTCTGTTTTAGAAAGGTGCATATTTCACACGCACAATTTATTTTCGTCTCTCTGGGGACAATAGTATATTATATACCAAGGAATAAAAGTGTCACTTTTTACCCCGCGCATTGAGTAAATAACCCATATTTACTCAATGCCCCGAGGCAAGGACTGACCTGTCCTTGCCCGATGCGAAAAGTTTGTCTTATTCTACAATTCGTCGCGGCATAAAAAGACACTTTTATCACAATGTTTATACGCTATTTTTCGCACTTTTTATTTCATTTTCCGAGATTTTTGTTCCGGCGTTTTTCTTTGGATTGTTTACTATTTATGTCTGATCAGTCTTCTCCGATTTTTTTTTCAATGAAAAAAAATGTCACTTTTATCACTAAAAATCAGGATAAAAAGTGAACTTTACATGCTAAAAGTGCGAAAAATTATGGATTTCACACGATTTGCATGTTCGGAAAACGTTAAATCATAACAAAAACATTTCATGTAAAAAAAAGCCAAGTACGCGAAAATGGCATTCCGTAAAAAGAATTGAGATAAAAGTAAAGCCAAGTTCTCCAATACAAATTTCAAAATGAAAGGTTCTTACTAGTTTGGAAATGGTTTTTTTAAACTTTGCTATTACAGCCAAACTTCTTTATGTTCAATTTAGCACTGTGCTTAAGAGTCATTTACAGCCGTAATAGCCAAGTTTAGAAAAATATTTCCAAACTAGTAAGAACCTTTCATTTTAAAATTTGTATTGGAGAACTTGGCTTTACTTTTATCTCAATTCTTTTTACGGAATGCCATTTTCGCGTACTTGGCTTTTTTTTACATAAAATCTTTTTGTTATGATTTCACTTCTTTTTTAAAGGAATTGGAAAATACTTAATTTTTAAAGTAGTAAAATATGCCGAATATTGTTCAAAACTTTTGCAATGCCTGACTTAAATTTTTAAGGTTTTTTAATTTTTTTCCATGGTTTTATCGTAGTTCCTATCAGCCTTCCAAAGCTCAGTTCTCTAGCGTTTCTGAAAGTGCACAATGTTACTTTTACATAACTTTACATGTCTAGGGGAGGGAAATAAATTAAAATTATCGTGTTTTTAAATTTTATCCTATAGTTTTATCATAGTTCCTATCAGTCTTCCAATGCTCAGCTTTCTTGCATTTCTGAAAGTGGGTAATGTTACTTTTACATAACTTTATATTCATAGGGGAAGGAACTAAATTAGAATTTTGGGGTGTTTTAATTTTTTTCTATATCTTTATCATAGTACTATCGGTCTTCCAAAGCTCAGCTCTCTAGCATGTCTGGAAGTAGACAATGTTACTTTTACTTAACTTTACATTTATAGGGGAGGGAAGTAAATTAGAATTTTGGGGTGTTTTAATTCCCATAGTTTTATCATAGTTCCTATCAGTCTGCCAAAGCTCAACTCTCTAGCATTTCTGGAAGTGGGCAATGCTACTTTTACATAACTTTAAATGTATTGGGGAGGGGAGTAAATTAAAATTTTGGGGTTTTTTGATTTTCCCTATAGTTTTATCATAGTTTCTATCAGTCTGCCAAAGCTCAACTCTCTAGCATTTCTGGAAGTGGGCGATACTACTTTTACATAACTTTAAATGTATAGGGGAGGGGAGTAGATGAAAATTTTGCGGTTTTTTGATTTTTTCCAGGGGTTTGGTCATAATTTCTATGGGTCTGCCAAATTTCAGCTTTGTAGCATGTCTGGAAGTACAGTAGAAAATTGATGATCTATACATAAGTGAGTGAGTGAGTGAGTGGCAATTTCGACGTTTTTTGTAATTTCGTAACTACTTTACTACTTTATGGAATTTCATTAAACTTGGAGGGGTTATTAACTCTATGGAGATCTACGACTGTGCAAAGTTTGATATTCGTAGCTCATTCCGAAGTAGACTTTTAGGTAGGTCAAATATCGGCTGAAAAGTTTCAAGAAAATATGGTTACGGCGCGCGAACTTGGCGAGGCACTGCCGTGCCCTCAGATTTCACCCGTGTGCAGAAATTTTTCCGCACATGTGTGAAATTGTGTACGATGACGTTAACTGTCACCATACTTTTCCGCACATGTTTTGCACAGTACTTTTCCACACATGTGCGGAAAAGCAGTTTTATTTGATTTGTGCATAACTATAGATCAATTTTTACACAATTTATTATAGTTCAACAGTGTTCGTATGAAAAATAGCGTCCACAACTCGATAGAAAGTAACTTTCTTACACTTGCGTGTTGTGAAATTTGTCACTTTATTCTCTTGTTATGTAATAACCATTTCCTACGACCATATATGAAAATGATGGATTTCACACGATTCGTATCCTCAGAAAACGTTAAATTTCACCCGTGTGCAGAAATTTTTCCGTACTTGTGTAAAAAAGTACTTTTTCGCACATGTATGGATTAGTGTACGATATTATGGGAGTCAAATATATTACAAACCTTTTTTTAAAATAATAACACTATTCATTCTATTTTTTTCTCAAAGGACGCCAGGGGCGCCAAGCGCAGAGGGGCGAGGGCGGCGTTCGCCCCCCCTGGCCCCCTATACGACACGCCACTGCTTCGGTTGTGGTTTTTTTCGCATCTCTATGGCCCCACCATACTGCAACTCGGTGCTTTTGTTGATAATTTATATAGTTTATAAAATATTAATTTTCAAAGTTTGCCCATTTTGGTGTTACGGGATTCCCTACCCTAAAATTCGCTAAATGACGTTTTTCCGAATCTTAAGTCAGAGTACGGTTTTTTCGCATCTCTATGGCCCCACCATACTGCAACTGGGTGCTTTTATTAATAAACTATATAGTTTATAAAATACAAATTGTTCGCCCCCCCTGACCCTTTATACGACACGCCACTGCGTGTAAAATTTGCCACTTTCTTCTCTTGTTATGTAATATACTATTTTCCTATGACCACATAGCAAAGAGAGATATTTGCAGATTTCACAGGCATTTTTTTAATTATTTTTGGCATTAGAGACGAAAATATTTTCTTCTCTAGATAAAAAAATTACACACATTATAATTGCTTTGTCCGTCTAATGTTTTGACAGACTTGTTTTTCTCTTTAGAGAAGAAAATTAAAATACTATCAAAATTCTTGGTTTTTAGGTGGAATTTCGATTTTGAAAACGGAATACCCTTAGAAGGAGACTGGGAGTGGGAGAAACTTGTAGAAAATCGTGAAAGACTCAACCACAAAGAGAAAGTTCTTGCCTGTTTTTCCAAGGAAGATGAAAAAAACAAAGACGTTTGAACCTTTTGATATTTTTTAGTACAAAATTTTTAAAAAATGTGATATACCTATATATTTTATTTATATTTATCTATGTACTCGTAGCATATGAATAAGGTAGCAGAAGCACGGACCGAGGGTGTTCACAGGCTGGAGTTGACGCCCCGAAGCGCTTGAAAGAACTTCGTTATATAGTGATCTTACTCGGCAGCTCTTTCTCTTTTTTTGAATGGGTTGAATTGAAGAGCACATAACCCATTCAAAAAAAGAGGAGCTGGCCCAAGGCCAACAAAAATATACAGGCCACGACCCTGAAAAAATCAGCTGTTCTCTGGGGGCTGACTTTTACATTGGGTCTTATGGGAGGTCAGATGTTTTTTTAGGATATTTTGAAAATGGCACTACAGATTTCCGCAAAATTTCAGTGAAATATTCTTAGACACCATCCCGATATTCTACCAAACTTTTGTAAGAATGCAAGATGATTAAATGGTTAAAATTTTCAAGATTTAACATTTCTTATTTTGAATTCAAATTACCCGCCATATACCTCATGCCAACTGTTATATTTGACATGTATTTGACTATGTCATCTGTGTTTGTCACATTCGCGTCTGCTTTAAATTTAATTTTTGTGTGAGCTAATGAAGCGGCTCTGAAAAATTAAGGATTACTATACATTTAAAAAAAATTGTTCTGCAAGAATATAGTAAAAACAATCTCAAAACCGGCTTTATTTTTAAAAAAATTGTATATTCATGAACCGTCATTCAAACTTCAATATTTTAAAGACAATCAGCTGTGTCGTGATGTGACCATCAAAAAAAAAAATCAGCCCCGGATGTGACGTCAACAAAGTGGAGGATCGTGGCCCGTCCGTTTTGATAGCCCTGGCTGGCCGAGCGCTTTAGGGTATCTATTCTGGGTCTTGAACGATGTGACCATCCACATCACTCGCTTTGTCGGTATATAAAGCGGGGTCTACACATAACGTTTTGCCTGACGTTTTACTTGGTCAGGTAAAACGAATCAGGCAAAACCTTTCGTGTAGACAATAAAATGTACGTTTTGCCTGAACTGAACAGGACTGAAGTCGGACCTGTTGAACTGATCGGTAGAGGCTTTGTTTCCGGTAAAACGTCAGTTTTAGCGGCATTTCTTGTGGTAGTGCATACAATTTTATTTCCTTGCGAGTGCAACTTAGCAGTTGGTATACGAAACGTCCGACATTAGATAAGATAATTTTTTAGGAAATCAAACAGGTTATTGTCTTCTTCCACTAATTTTTAATTTGTTTTGAACAAATAGTCCCGAGATGTTTCGCAAGCAGAAACTTATCTACATCTTCAGGGGACATTACCAAACCAAATCAGCACAACATTTTGAAAAACTGGTTAAAAAACTATGTTTAGCTACTGAAACGGTTAAGTCATAGACATTTAAAACAAAAAACATTTATTGTCAAAAGCATTGCCTGCTCCATGGTGTATCAAAAACTGATCTAAAAACGTACGTTAAAACTATCAAGTGTGTACGCTAGTCTTTCAACCGTCATACTTGACCCTTTTAACTAACAGGCAAGACGTAAGGTAAAATGTTATGTCTAGACCTGACTTAAGAGGCAGGAGAACAGATTTCACTTCGAACGCGTAAAATGCACTAACTCTGAAGAGCAGGCGACTATGCCATTGGTCACAACACGCAACCGCTCAGAGTTTGCTATTGGTCAAAGCGTGTGATGTGGATGGTTCAAGATCCAGAATAGATACCCAGGGCGTCAAATCAAACGCTCGAGCCTGTGAACACCCTAGGTCGGCGCTTCCTGCTAACTCTATCTTTTTCATATGCACCTAGATAATAATAGATAGTCTAAGTTGTGCTACGTATTTTTACGTAAAACTGCACGTTAAGCGCTCTACGTTTTGTTCCAAATTTGAGTTTAAGTTGAATGTTTTTACGTTACCATAACAAGTCTACTAATAGCAGAGAATATGGAATGCGGCACTGTGTTTTTTTGATGTTACAATTTTGTTTTTTGTCTTTTCAACTACAGTAGGAATATATTTGCAAAGAATCGTTTGTCCTGGAAGCGGAAATTATCGTCTAGGCCTCATTTTTCGATCGGTCAATCAACCAATTCTGTTCTTTGGTAACGTTAAGGTGCCCGCAGACTGCCGTAAGCTAATGTAAATACGTAAGCGCTAACGTGACCTTGACGACGGTGTGACGAAGTGCGCTTGCGTAACTGTCAAATCTCATGCTTACGTAAAAATACGTAGCACAACTTAAACTATCTAATATGTACCTTAGAGTAAGTTTCTTACTTTGAGATAATATGTACTTTGTAATTCAAATTGAAGTTTCGAGTACAAAGTTCTACCTTTTTTTTTAACAAGATCCTTTTTACAGATTCAAATTTGATAATCTTCCTTATACTAGTGTATTATTTTTAGTCATTTATATACCTAAGTTTTTTATTTATTTGCTTTATATAGCTTTACTATATTTATTATATATTATTTTACACCATATTTATATTTTCCTATTTTTTGTGCAATATATGAATATACTTTTCTTTTTTTTTTAGGTTTTAGGTCCATTAAACTGTTTTTTTCTCATTTCGTTTTTTTCTATTTTAAAATATTTTTAATATGTATATGTAGCCTCTATATATTGTAAGTAATGTTTTACCAAAAACAAATAATTTTTAACAAAATGTGTTCTCTTAAAACTTCCGTTAATTATAAAAATGAACTATCAATAGGTGCCCATACACACAGAGGTTTGGAACGGCGCGGTTCAAACTGGCGTATTTGTCTTTCAATTAGTGGACATTCCACGCGCCAGCATTGGCGTAGCTAGCCTTGCTTTTCAGGGGAGGCCGTGGCCCCGATTTATCTTGAACAAAAAGCAAACATAGGTTTTAAAGAGTCGTGCAAAGTGTGCAATGAATAAAAAAAAAATACGCGCATTAAATGTTCTAATATTTTAATATAACAAATTTAATAATACATTTACCAACTTATTTATATGTATACACAGGAAGTATGTAATTCAGCAATTCTACAAAGAAAGTTTTCTACGTCGCTGACTGAAAGCGTCTACCACACTGTCTAAGTCGACCTCAACATCTTTTTCTATGAATAACAATGACAAACCTGAGTGTCTCTCTTGAGTCATAGTTGTTCTAAGCCAATTAAAAACTCTCCTCATGGCAGAGAAAGACCTCTCGCAAGTTGCACTTGAAATTGGAAGAATACTCGCAACTTTAAAAAGTTGGTAGAGGTTTGGATAGGTGTTTTCTGCTATATGTTGTTTGATAGAATCATGACCAACAGTTTGATTTAACCGAAAAATACAATTCTTTAAAACGGTCATTTCTGCTCTTAGAGCAGAAGTATTAATATTAAAAATTTCCCGGTATTGCTCGACGAATTTATTCCATTTAACGACGTGGGAAAACTTAATATGAAAATGGTTATGAAATTGTCACCAAAATCGGAAAATTTCCATAAGACACTAAACGCTAACCTCAAAAAAACTAAAAAGATTATTATATTTATTTTAGAAAAACAGTTTAAGAAGGTCTTTTAAATTTTGAATGATTTTAAATTTTAATGCACCTATTTTATTTGAATATTTCCCGAATAATAATAGAAAAGTATGTATTTTCAGCGTCATGTTCTTTTACTAGTAGTCGGTAGGGGAGGCCTAAAATATCTTAGGGGGGGCCTGAGGGACTTCAGGGCCCCCCCCCCCCCTTCTAGCTACGCCAATGCGCGCCAGTTATGGCCGGTCCAGATTTATCTGTGAGTTCAGACCGGCGGGCGAAACTTGTGGGTTCCGCGCTCGATATTTTAACCGGCGCAGACTTGTCTGTCGGTTTACACTGTGCCAGGGATAACAGACCGCACATGTTTCCGGAATGATATAAACCAAGTGCCTGTGCAGAAATTCCCTATAAAAATTTCAGATCTTCATATCCCGTGGCAAGGAAACGAAGGGAAGCATTTAATCGCTGTTCTGGTCCAATGGCTTCTCTCATTTGGGTATCTTGTTTCGTAAGATCCTCTCTTACCAAATTTAATAAAAGGTCATACGTGTTAATATCCATTCTTAAATAATTTTTAAAATCGTTTGAATCATTTTCTCTCTTCTCAAAGAGTTCTTTTAATAGAAGGCCATGGCTAAATAGTTTCCTGTTAAGCAAATAACTTTTAACCCACTCTTTTTTACACCACTATGCATTATTTCGCAGCCTTCGTAAACTAACGAGCCACGAACCAGAAAAGGCAACATCGCAAATTGGCCGGCTGGTGGGCCGATATATACATGGGAGATATAAACATCTGCTATTTGTTTTGATTGTAGTTTGGCGATTTTGTATTTTTTTTTGTAAAAACTAATAAACTATGTTTAGGCGTGTTACATTTAATTTTTAAAACAAACAAAACATTTGGAAATAAATATCAGTGGCCATTAATCATGTTAAAAAATATGTAACAAAACCTAGAATAAACAGAAGAGAAATTACTTTTAAACAATTTGTGAGAACAACCCTAAAGTTCGATTCATAGTACCGTGAAGTAAGCAGTATGAAGTGAGAAGTAAGAAATAAAAATTGTTCCTTTCTTACTGCTAAGTTATTACTGTCAAGTTTGAACAACAGGATGTTTGTGGGATAGTTTATTATGTCTAACTGCTTACTTTACAGAACTATGAATCTAGTTTAAGTGGTACCATGTTAATTTAAACTTTAAATGAACTTACCTTTTTTTATATCTATTCTATTTAGCCTTCGTCAATCCATCTTTGGCCAAGTTCTCCAGTTTACAATACATTTGTTCCATCAATCGTCTTTCTGTCTGATAATATGACCGTCAAATTTCCATTTTAATTTTGCTACTTCTGCTCTGACATCCCTTACTTTTGTTTTATTTCTTATCAATTCATTCCTTTTCTACCTGTTAGCTTTACATGTAACATTTGTCTTTCCATTGATCTTTGGGCTTTTGTTACCTTATCCATGTTTGATTTTGTAAGTGTCCAGGTCTGGGATTCATAGGTAAGTACAGGAAGGATACATTGGTTATACACTTCCGTTTTCAGTTACTGAGGATATTTTTTTTTTCTTAATATGTTGCTTAATTTACCGAATGCTGCCCAGGCCAATCTTACTCGTCTCTTGATTTCAGCTGTTTGCTTTTCTTTTTTCAGTTTAATAATTTGTCCCGGGTCCTATATATTCCTCTACTTGTTCTATTTTCTTTTAGATTGATTGATATTATCAGCATATCTTGGTGGTTCAGAATTGTCCGTTTACTTTGATGCCTATTTCTTCCCAATCTAAGCTTTTAAAAACATCTTCTAGGGCCTGGTTAAATAATTTAGGGAATATTGTGTCATTCTGACACTTCTTCTTATGCGGATTGGCTTGGTTCCTCTGTGGATTTTGATTAATGTTGTTGCTTCACTATATATATTGGCTATTAAGTCTGTATATCTGTGATCTATTCGGCTATTAATTAAAGATCTTTTACTGCCAAGTGCTCAATGCTTTTTCGAAATCTATAAACGCAATATATATTTATATATATTTCCATACCCTCCCTTTCTTCAATTTTTTTCGTTGTCGTCAGGATTTTCTCTTACTGGAGGTTTGGTGTTTGACATATACTCGGGTTGAGATTCAAATAGCCGAGGTATTGCCCATTGTTTAACTTAGGGAATGTTAGTGGCATCTCCTTTGGTACTCCCTCTTTATCCCTAATTATCTCGGTTCTACCAACGTCACTTATGTCAAAATGTTTCCAACAAACCACTGAAGATGCAGTCACAACATAATCTTCTCTGTGTATGGCCTGAAGCCAAGCATTTTTTAGGTCATTTTCTTTTGGGAAGCCAAAGGTTGTTCGTGACCCTCTTCATTAATGCATCGTTACTTTTGCAACCGGGTACCCAACACTTTCGCGGCATGTTTAAAATTTAAAAAGAAAAAACAGACCAAAAATTCCAAACAAAAACAAACATCTAACCTCACTTATTACCGGTGTACAAAAGGTCTTTTTTACACAGCTTTTATTAAGTAGGTAATATAATTTTAAGTTCACCACACATCTCACTAAAACCAGAACAGTTGTTTTATTTGGTAACGCGATTTGAAATATACTAAAAGTTAAAAAAAAACATTATCTGCGCGGAAACGGCCAGTAACTAGCGTGGTGGGCGACGCACGTGGACGAAAATGACTGGCCTCCATGCTGTGTTGCCGTTTCTTCTGGTTCGTGGCTCGTTAGTTTACGAAGGCTGTGATTATTTCCATATTAATAATCATTCCCATACACTGAGCCTGCTTCTTTTTAGCACGAAACATTTTACATACACTATGCTTAAAATACCGTGCCGCATAAAACTTTCGAGTTGACGAAATTCCACAGTTTTGGTTTAACCGGCAAATAAATCTTGAGGTTTCGCCCACTAACGCGCGGTTATGTCTGCCACAGACCGATATGAAGGATCGATTCGAAAGATTTTTTTTTGTGTTAGTGGACTGCAGCAGTTTTAAACCGTTGCGGACAAAACGGTCAGACTTATCTGTGCCGTTCCAAACCGATGGATCAACCTCTGTGTGTATGGCCAGCTATTTTCTTAAAAAAAAAAATGTTATTTGACAAATATTTATATATATTATTTTAGTTGATATTATATGTAATTACAAATTGTATTTAATATTCTTTTATTGGTAAAACATTTCGTTATGCTGCGTATACACTGTCATTAAATTTCATATTGAGATCATGTGACGCGTGAGCGGGCACCCACGAGAAAGTCGTAGGTGGGAACCGGGTGTAAAGTGAACCGAAAACGCTCCGCGTTTGCGCAGCTCGCGCACGGATTTAATTGAGACGGCGCGGCGGTAAGGGAACGTCCTTAAATTACGTAACGCAAAAATTTTGAGTTTTTTAACCCCCGGCCCCCTCGTAACGCATTTTCTAGAAAAAAGACATTAAAAAACATTGAGTGTAACGCAAGGCCAAACCCCCCCTTCTCCCCCCTAGAGCGTTACGTAATTTAAGGACAGTCCGTAAGACCTTCTCGTGTTTTTCGCATTTTCTGTGGTTCGTTAAGAGGGAGCTCTGTGTATGACATATGTAACAAAACGGGATTTGAGCATAAATGGTATTTTTGCCATTTATAAGTTTTTAAAGATTTTTAATTAAATATTGTTTTTGTCATCAACAAACATTAATTATATGCAAGACTAGGTTAAGATTAAGTAAAATTTATGGCAACTCGGCGACTTGTTTTTGGGCATATTTTCAGGTTCGCTGTATTTTAATAAAAGTTGTATTCGGCTAATATGTCCTTTGAGCCACTAACATCAAAATAATTCATATTTTGTAACTGGAAACAAATTAGCTAAACTATTTTCAATTAAAAAAAAACACACTGTGTAATTTTACTTTCTAACGGGTTTTTAAGTCTGGCTTGCATTGCTATTTTGTCTCTTAGTGGAGCGTTTAAAGCGCAGTCTATCTCTTTCTCGCCAAGGCGAAAGGGAGTAGAATTCTAGCCAATCAACGTCAAGATATTTGTCCCTTCAAGCGCAGGGTCGCTTTAACTGAGACGGGAAACTTTCGAAAGTCTGGAGGGAGTTTACTTTTTAGTCGCGCTTCGCCTAGTACGTTACGCTTTCATTCACACTTCTTAAGGGGGAGTTTTATTTCAACTGGGGAAATTTATCAATTATTTTAACTTTGTATAAGCTATTATCTTTATTATTCATAATTATTTTAGTCTTTTCTTTTGGAGTTTATTGATTTTAAAGTCATTAATTATTACTGTTTCCAGTGTTTTGAAATAATGTGTTTAACTGTTTTATGGTTTTTTTAACAACAAAATACAAACCATTCGTTGCCCTAAAATCGGCATTTTTAATTAATAACATATCCCAAACCTAAACAGTAATATTAAGTAAATTAAACAGTTGATTGAATAGTTTCACTCAATCAATCAACGTTTAAGATGTTGATAAATATATATATTTACAACAAATATATAAAAGGTTTATAAAACCTAAAAGTTAAGAAGTGTAAATATTTGAATACTAAAGTTTAATAGTAGTAAAAAGTCGATATTCAACTAATAAATATAAGAAGCGAAAGTGTGAAGCTGCAAGAAGAAAATTGAAAAGGTATGTATGATTATCCTACATTAGTTATACATTTGAGAAAAACGTTTATAGCATACTTTTCCTCCAAGAACCGTCAAATTCCCTTTCGAGATTGTGTAAATTTAATAACATATAGTACCATTTAATCTTTTCATAATTTATATAAGTTGTAGCCTAAGTTGGTAGCTTACAACATTTAAGCCTTGGCCACTTGAGGTGACAGAACCACTGTCACACACAGGCCCCTGTTACACATATAATGAGCGCGTACCGGTTTTGACATAACTCTTTTGTGGAAATAAGTATTTAATATAAAGGGGACCTATAAAATAAATAAAATTTCCGAAAGCCGTTAAGTCTGAGGAGGCGGTCCAGAGTTGTATCGAAATAAAAATAATAAATAATGTAAGCAAAAATCTAAATTGTAAGGGTTTTAAAATAATAAGTTTTGCAAATTTCGAAAAAAAAAATTTGGCACTTTTAAAAAGAGACTTAAATGCACCGCCCATTTAAAATCCCATTGCGATATGTGCAACAAAATATAGTATCAAAAAATGACTAAAAAGGCACGTTTTTTGAGGGTTGAGGATTTTTTTTATTTAGAGTTTAAATGAGCGCTAAGGAATTATTTTCTTTCCTAATTGTCAAAAGTTTTATCAAAAAAAATAATAAATATTTTTTCCATAAACTTGTTATTTCAAAACCCTTACGAGCTTATTATATGCCATACGCAGAGCTCCGGCAAACGCGGCCCACTTTAGTGAATACGCACCTTTTTATACAGGGTGTCCTATAACTTAGGGGCAGCGGCGTAGCGTGCCCGAAAGGGCGGGGGGGGGGGGGGCGACAGCTAAAAAGGGCGCCTCTGAAAACTGATGAAAAATCTTGTGACAAAAAAAAAACAAAAAGGTCAAAAGGGCGCCTCTCACAAATCTTGCGACCAAAAAAAAAAAGGTCATCATGTGTGAGGGGGCGGCCGATAAGTCACAAGGGCGCCTCTCACGAATCTTGAAAAAAAAAAAAAAAAAAAAAAAAGGTCTTCATGTCGTTAGTTTCCTTTGGCACCCACTCAATTGGCCGTTACCGGCCCGACTTAATAAAGCTGAGGGCGCTTCGGCCACCTATGGGGCGCCACTACCCTCGGGGCGAGGGGGGGCAACGAACCCCTCGCGCCCCCCTCCCCCCCCCACGCTACGCCGCTGCTTAGGGGCCATAGTGCATCAGGTAATAGAGCAGGTTATTTCAGAGGTTTACATAACTTAGCTAATTGTGACTCAAAAATGTGGTATTCGTTTTTCTGATAAAATTACAAGTTAAGGAGATACAGGCTGTCAAAGTACCCACATAGCACAACTCAAAACACCATTAAAAACACACACTTTTTTAAGTTTAATAGGTCGCTTAATACCTTTATTTTTAAAACCACATTAAAATCACACCGAAATAACGTGGTTTTGAAAATAACGTTAAAAAGCGACCTATTAAACTTAAAAAAGTGTATATTTTTAACGTTGTTTTGATTTGTGCTATGTGGGTGGGTCTCCTCCAAAAATGTATAAAAAATATTAAATTTAAAAAAAAATTAACTTTTGCTTACTTATTCTTTTAAAAAATATCAATATTTTAATATAATGTCTCGCTAGAGATTTGTTTTTATTAACAAAAAATATAAAAATAAACATTGCGTTTATAATATGGCATTTATAAAAGTTAATACCAAAAAAATAGTTTTTTCTAAAAACAATTGACCGAATAATTTTTTTATTATTATTTTTATTTCAATTTATTTCTTTTGTTCTAATACACGGACTTTACCCAATTTCATATTTTTACTGCGTTTTTTTAAAAAGTTATTATCAAAAAAGTTTAAAAAATCGCCAACTTTGATGCTTTGTATCTCGACAAAGAGATAAAACTCTCTGCATGCATTATAGGAACTTTTTTATCAGACATGACCTCCTCTATCACCTGTTGGCCTATGGCCCCTAAGTTATGGGACACCCTGTATATGTAAACTCCAAACAACGAGGGGATTGAAAAACAAAAATCGGCATTTTTTAAAATGTTGACTTTTGCTTATTGTATTTTAGGATTTTTTGTGAAATAAAAACAAACTTTTTTATATTCTAACAATTATGAAGCTTTATTTTCTTGCCTCAACATATAATATAAAATTGCCATTTTTACAACAAATTTACATTCATTTTACTTTTTATTCTACCCTCAATTTTTTTAAACTATCTTTTATTAATACAAAGAACCACAATAACTCAACACACAAATCTAACAAGTCGTCGTTGATCTTACAAACTGACGTATCTCAAAAAAATGCAGTTTTAAGATAAGACCATAAAGACCTTATTTGTCTCACAAAGCGTCGTAACTCAAATGCTATACGTTTTAAAGCAGTACGATGTTATCCCTTTGTCGTATCTCAAAACATTCAGATTTTCTAAAAAACCTAAAAACTTGAAATTACTTACTTGTAAAATTACAATAAATGAGTTACAGTTTGTAAGATCAACGACGAAGTGTGAAAAAATGTATTTCTATGAACAAAACAAAATATGTCATTTTTAGTGAAAAAATCACATGCGACAATAGTTTTCTGCATCGTACTTTTATACCGTATGTCTAGCTAAATTGGAACGATATGGAAATCTTTTTTATTATTAATTTTATGGAAAAAAATTATTCCTTATAAAAAGTTCGGGTGGCGGAACAAAGATCGAAAGACAAAAAATCGAAAGACAAAAGATCGAATACAAAAGATCGAAAAACAAAAGATCGAAAAGGCAAAAGATCGAAAATACAAAAGATCGAAAAACAAAAAATCAAAATACAAAAGATCGAGAATACAGAAGATTGAAAAGGCAAAAGATCGAAAATACCAAAGATCAAAAAACAAAAGATCGAAAGTACAAAAGATCGAAAGACAAAAGATCGAAGAGCAGAAGATCGAAAACCAAAATATCAGACAAACAGTTTAGGCAAGGTCAGGTAAGGTAAAATACCTAACCGTTAAATAACTCAATGGCTTGCCATACTTAACATAAATCATAGTGTTGTGGTAAGTGTTTAAGTTTTGATTTTCAGTTTTATTTCGTGTACATCTTACGAATCGCGGCTTGCTGATGAAATTAATTTTTTCGATGCAAGTGCAGTGTTTTTAATCTAACGGAGAACGGCTGTGAGTTTTTCCTTGTAAAGTTGCGATTTATAAGGCTCCGTGGTGGACTTGTTCTTATTTTTAGATTGCCGGCCAGGCTTTGTCCACGTAAGCTTGAAGACTTATGTCACACTGATGTGCTCTAATGAGAGCGAAACACATGTGTCTGTGGCTAGTCAGACCACACCTAACCGGAGTTATTAATACTTTGGTTAGGTACGTGCGGGCAGATAAACAGCTGATCTCGTTAAAAGTGAGGTTGGTTTGTTTATTTTGCTTTGCAGTCGTTTATGTGTTGTGCATTTTAGTGTTGTGGTAAGTGTTTAAGTTTTGATTTTCAGTTTTATTTCGTGTACATCTTACGAATCGCGGCTTGCTGATGAAATTAATTTTTTCGATGCAAGTGCAGTGTTTTTAATCTAACGGAGAACGGCTGTGAGTTTTTTCCATGTAAAGTTGCGATTTATAAGGCTCCGTGGTGGACTTGTTCTTATTTTTAGATTGCCGGCCAGGCTTTGTCCACGTAAGCTTGAAGACTTATGTCACACTGATGTGCTCTAATGAGAGCGAAACACATGTGTCTGTGGCTAGTCAGACCACACCTAACCGGAGTTATTAATACTTTGGTTAGGTACGTGCGGGCAGATAAACAGCTGATCTCGTTAAAAGTGAGGTTGGTTTGTTTATTTTGCTTTGCAGTCGTTTATGTGTTGTGCATTTTAGTGTTGTGGTAAGTGTTTAAGTTTTGATTTTCAGTTTTATTTCGTGTACATCTTACGAATCGCGGCTTGCTGATGAAATTAATTTTTTCGATGCAAGTGCAGTGTTTTTAATCTAACGGAGAACGGCTGTGAGTTTTTTCCATGTAAAGTTGCGATTTATAAGGCTCCGTGGTGGACTTGTTCTTATTTTTAGATTGCCGGCCAGGCTTTGTCCACGTAAGCTTGAAGACTTATGTCACACTGATGTGCTCTAATGAGAGCGAAACACATGTGTCTGTGGCTAGTCAGACCACACCTAACCGGAGTTATTAATACTTTGGTTAGGTACGTGCGGGCAGATAAACAGCTGATCTCGTTAAAAGTGAGGTTGGTTTGTTTATTTTGCTTTGCAGTCGTTTATGTGTTGTGCATTTTAGTGTTGTGGTAAGTGTTTAAGTTTAGATTTTCAGTTTTATTTCGTGTACATCTTACGAATCGCGGCTTGCTGACGAAATTAATTTTTTCGATGCAAGTGCAGTGTTTTTAATCTAACGGAGAACGGCTGTGAGTTTTTTCCTTGTAGAGTTGCGATTTATAAGGCTCCGTGGTGGACTTGTTCTTATTTTTAGATTGCCGGCCAGGCTTTGTCCACGTAAGCTTGAAGACTTATGTCACACTGATGTGCTCTAATGAGAGCGAAACACATGTGTCTGTGGCTAGTCAGACCACACCTAACCGGAGTTATTAATACTTTGGTTAGGTACGTGCGGGCAGATAAACAGCTGATCTCGTTAAAAGTGAGGTTGGTTTGTTTATTTTGCTTTGCAGTCGTTTATGTGTTGTGCATTTTAGTGTTGTGGTAAGTGTTTAAGTTTTGATTTTCAGTTTTATTTCGTGTACATCTTACGAATCGCGGCTTGCTGATGAAATTAATTTTTTCGATGCAAGTGCAGTGTTTTTAATCTAACGGAGAACGGCTGTGAGTTTTTTCCTTGTAAAGTTGCGATTTATAAGGCTCCGTGGTGGACTTGTTCTTATTTTTATAAATCATATAGCTCGATAAAAGGGCTTCTTCAATCATATTTTTTCAAAAAAAAAGTTTTCTGATTTCTTTTCCGAACCGAAGCGAGAACCGAACCGGTTTGATTTTTTTTTAAAACTAAGTAATAGCGATATTTTGAAACGCGCTTTTTTGATACGTGCTATTTTGATCTTTTGTCTTTCGATCTTTTATACTTTCGATCTTCTGTACTTTCGATCTTTTGTTTTTCGATATTTTGTTATTTCGATCTTTTGCATTTTCAATCTTTTGTTTTTCGAACTTTTGTTTTTCGATCTTTTGTAGTTTTGATCTTTTATGTTTTCGATCTTTTGTTTTTCGATATTTTGTTATTTCGACCTGTTGTATTTCGATCTTCTGTCTTTTCGATCTTTTGTTTTTCAATCTTTGTATTCGATCTTTTGACGACTTTCGATCTTTTGTCTTTCGATCTTTGTTCCGCCACCCAAAAAGTTCTGCAGGCTCTAAAACCTTAAATAATCAGATATAAATTTTTTTTAGTTATATACGTGATTTGTCAAAAAATATGCGTATTTTGCGTAAGAGTAAGTACCTTCATTATTGACAATATCGAAAATTGTTATTAAGAAAAGTTAATCAGAACTAAAAACGCTGTTGATTAGAAGATGCAGAATTTTTTATTAAGAATAACTTTTTTCCTAAAATTAATAAAAAAATTTTCTATTATGGTTTCAAATTAGCTAGACGTACTGTATATTAATAAAAAATTGTTGTAAAAATTAAGGAGTCGCTCAATATATTAATGTATTTTTCATTTTGAGATCATACTTCAAAAAATACATCACAGTTTGGGAGTTTAGATATGGCTGTTTTTTATTTTTGATTTTCTCAATTAAATTTATTTTTATAAACCCTCGATTCTTCAAAAACTTGTTTGTACTTCTACAAAACTTTTAAATTTAAAATTAAATTTCTCGTTATATTATTAATGTGATGATTTTTTAATTTAATTAATATTATATTTTGAAACACAATTACCTATATTCTAAGAAAAAAAGGTAATATTTTACCCCAAGAAATTGCCCATTACTATTAAGGTCACTGATACATAGTTATTATTAGTGACCTTAATTAATATTATTCACCCATGACCTTTACTTTGACAATGATTAGTGAAAAGATACAGATACAGGGTAAACTTGCCTAATCTTCATAGGATTAGAGTAGAGACCCTGTATGTATGATATATTTTAAAGATAAACCAAGGCCAACACAAAAATAGAGGCCACGACCCTGAAAAAATCAGCTGTTCTCCGAGGGCTGAATTTTACATAAGGTCTTAAGGCAGGGCAGATGTTTTTTTATGATATTTTGAAAATGGCAGATTTCCGCGAAATTTCAGTGAAATATTCTCAGACAGTGTCCCGATATTCCACCAAAGTTTTGTAAGGAAGCAACTTGATTAAAAGGTTAAAATCTTCAAGATTTAGCATTCCTTATTTTAAATTGAAATTACCCGCCATGCCAACTGTTATATTCGCTTCTACTTTAAATTTAATTTTTGTGTAAGCTAATGAAGCGGCTCTGAAAAATTAACGATTACTATAGATTTAAAAAAAATTATTCTGAAAGAATATAGTAAAAAAAATCTCAAAACCGGCTTTAGTTTAAAAAAAAATCAAATATTCATGAACCGTCATTCCAACTTCAATATTTTAAAGACAATCAGTTGTGTGGTAACGTGACCATCAAAAAAAAATCAGCCCCGGATGTGACGTCAAGAAAGTGGAGTGGAGGATCGTGGCCCGTCCGTTTTGATAGCCCTGGATAAACATATGTCATACATACAGGGTCTCTAGGTTGGAGACCCTGACGCGACATATCAAAGGAGGGAAATATCGGTTATCTAGCATTGTTTAGAAAGAGACGCACCTTCCATCTTTGTTAATTCATAAGTGTCGAAAAATACAATTAAACGATTTTTGACAAAACATATACCGGAGGTGACCGACAATTATTTTTAACTCTATGTTGCGTGATGATTGATGTCACTTACTGAGAACTTGAACCAGGGCTATCAAAACGGACGGGCCACGATCCTCCACTTTGTTGACGTCACATCCGGGGCTGATTTTTTTTTGATGGTCACGTTACGACCCAGCTGATTGTCATTAAAATATTGAAGTTGGAATGACGATTCATAAATATTCGATTCGAAGCCGTTTTTGAGATTGTTTTTACTTTATTCTGGCAGAACAATTTTTTTTAAACGTATATTAATCCTTAATTTTTTATAGCCGCTTTATTAGCTCACACAAAAATTAAGTTTAAAGCAGAAGCGAATGTGACAATCACAGATGACAAAGTCAAATACATGTCAAATATAACAGTTGGCATGTGGTACATGGCGGGTAATTTGAATTTAAAATAAGGAATGCTAAATCTTGAAGATTTTAACCTTTTAATCATGATGCTTCCTTACAAACCTTTGGTGGAATATCGGGATGGTGTCTGAGAATATTTCACTGAAATTTTGCGGAAATCTGTAGTGCCATTTTGAAAATATCATAAAAAAACGTCTGACCTCCCATAAGACCCAATGTAAAATTCAGCCCCGGGAGAACAGCTGATTTTATCAGGGTCGTGGCCTTTATTTTTGTGTTGGCCTTGCTTGAACAACTGAAACGCCAATGAACTTGACAAGAAAATAATATCACCCAAAAATGTTGGTTAAAATTACAGGGTCCCTACATAGGAGAAGAATACTATTGAATCAAAGATTTGGAAAAGTAATTCCTAAAAATCATCATTTTATTCTTAAGTTTTTTAAATAATCACAAGTACCACTTTTATGGATTCATGGTGCAAAAAAGGGGGGTTTTCTTTTAAGTAAAAAGTATACTTACTTAATTATAATTAAAATTAATAAAATAAAATTACTATTTTATCCACTTCCACCATACTATGACATATATTTGTTAAAATCTAAATATAATTATTATAACTTTATTATAATTAATAATATTTTATATTTAATCTGGGATTAATAATTTTATTTGTTAATAGTACGCTTTAAAAAACTGTTGAAAAATCATCAAAGTACCTCACACTTTTTTTTTTAAATTGTTTGGTTATTTGAGTATACTCCCTATTTACAAAAAATTGCACATGGAGCTTTTTAAACAAAAAACCAGTAATTAAAAAAAATATATAATTGCTTTATACAGGGTGTCCCAACTAAAAAGTAACAGAGGTGTTTTTGAGTATTTTTCGTGCGAATTTGGAGAAACGCTCGAACACGTCGATTTTGTTTGCGAGGGAGACACTTTTTGGCTATCTTGAAATTTTTGTAGCACGCACCATCTTCGAGGGGTATACTTTACCCCTGTACTTTGAATAGGGAAAGTGGGTAGTGATACTTTGGTTTGAAGTTCTCTTAAATATCTTTACAACCGTGTAAAAATTTTGAAAATCCATAGATTAGTTTTTGAGATATTTGCTTTCAAATTTTACATGGAATGATCCAGTAAAAATTAAATCCGAAAAATATAAAATTCTGATTAAATTTTTATTTTATCAGTCCATGTTAAATTTGAAAGTTTGAAGGCAATTATCTCAAAAACTAATAGATTTTTGAAATTTTTACACTGTTGTAAAGACATTCAATAGGCCTTCAAAACAAGGTATCACTAGACCCACTTTCCTTATTCAAAATACAGGGGTAAAGTATACCCATAGGATCTTTATGTAATATTTCAAAAACTAAAACTACAACTAACAGTTTACACTAAAATTAAATTTTCAACAAAAAAAGTAATAGGCTCTCTCCCAAAATTAAAGAACGGCTGGCTATCAACCGAACCCCACAAGAACATCGGATTTGGGACACCCTGTACATATCTACTACTGCTTTTTAAAGTCTTGTCGAAATTATAATGTAAACTATTAATATTAATAAACAATATAAAATTAAATTAAATTTGACCAACAGATCAAAATTGCAAAAACAAATAATCTTGACTTTTTGAACTTTTATCTGATGTACTTATTTTGAAATTAAAAACCGTTTTTGTTTGCATAAAAATAATTAACCAAATATTATGGATTCAAAAACTGTTTGTTTTTCCTAATTTAAAGTACACACAAAACAGTAAAATGCATTAAAAACACATTTGAATGCAGATAGATATCTATTTTTAAATACGCAGTATTATTGCAGTGTAGATATTGTCCGGCCAGAATAAAAGGAGGCGCAAAAGAGATGGCTTCAATTAGCGCTCTCTCTCCGTCCAGTGGCGTGCTATTAATTTTATAATTTACTCCTCCTAAGCCTCTTTTTGCTGGAAAACTCTATATCTTATTTTTCTTAAATAGTAGTTTACCTAACTAGTGCGGAAAGTGCCTCTTTTCCGCACGCGATTGCAGATGGCCAAACGACGCGATAGCGGAGTTTGGCCAGCAATCAAGTGCGGAAAAGACACTTTACGCACGAGTTAGGTACACTATTTTTTCTATAAGCGTGAGGAAAAAACTAAAAAATAATCAGAAAATTATTTATATTCAAAACGATTTAATCAAATCAATTATTATTATTCACATTCTAGCGGCTTCTAGAACTGACTGGGGTAGATCTTCGTCCGAAGAATCCATTGAAAATCTGATTTTTTTGTTAGAAAAATTCAAAAGACGCTTGTATCTGCAAAATTGGCTTTATTTTGACAGTTTGTTTGTACTTTGTTGCTATGGTGATTTAAGATGCCAAATCTAAAACCACTAGTGTTCATTGTTGTTTGACATTGGCAATGACGATATTTATACCGGGGAGGTTTAAAACTTATAATTTGAACCTATTTTACTGAAAACTTTATTTTATCGAAAATATTGAAAATATAGCAGAATTTTAGTCAATTTGAATATTTTTAGGATATTTCGTGTGCTAGGAAAGATACAAATGTATTTTGAACGGTCTAAATGTTATAGAACACCTCAAAATCGTAACAAATTTACTTTTCCGCACTAGTGCGGAAAAAAATATTTTTCCGCACTAGTGCGGAAAAGTGGCACTTTCCACACTAAAAAAGTGGAAGAAAAGTGGACTTTTCCGCACGCTTATAGAAAAAAGAAATATTTTATCAAAAGCACCATTTTTTTTTATAGTTCTGTAATCTTATGCTTCTTCAACTAATTAATAGATTTGTTAAAATTAATGTACCAAAGGGACATACGAGGTTTTTTATTGAAGAACATTAGTGATTTTGTGAAAGAAAATCAATTTCAAAATTAAAAATTTAAAAAAGTATCGACACTTGAGAACTTCATTTTCTTTTAAATATTTCTCTAGTTGATTACCTTTCTAACGGTATGCTACACATTTATTAAAAAAACAATTCTGCTTTAAAATACGGATATTCCGTGAGACGGGCAATAATGTCCCTTTGGTACATAAATTTTAACAAATCTATTAATTAGTTGAAGTAGCATAAGATTACAGAATTATAAAAAAAATGGTGCTTTTCCAGACATTAATAAAAAGCTTAAGAGGGTTTAGAGGTGGGATTTTGGGTAATTTGAGAAAAAAAATAAAAAAATTGATTACTCTTTAGCCGTGACTCTTAGGACCCAAGTTCCAAGGTTGAAAACGTAGCAAATGACCCCAACAATATCCCAAAAAATTTTGACGGTTCATGTGCCGAACACTCTGTATTATATAGGTACCTACCTATTTCATTAGGTAGGTGCATACGAATCTAGAATCCTAAAAAAATACCAAATGACTTTCTCAAAATTGCAAAAATCCAAACCCATTCGTTAACTTTAAAATTGGAACTCCACACAGTTTTATAAAAAAAATAAAAACGAGTAAATGATACTCCACTGTTTCTTTGTGTGTATGAAACGTGCCTAGTCATCCTGTTTGAGCCCAGCGTTAACAATAGAAACCCAATAAAAAAGTGTGAATTGTGAACGGGCTGGATTCGAGTTGAGTCAGCGATTACAATAGAAACCCAATAAAAAAGTGTGAATTGTGAACGGGCCGGATTCGAGTTGAGCCAGCGGTAACAATAGAAACCCAATAAAAGGGTGTGAATTATGAACGGGCTGGAGTCGATTTCGTTAAACGTATCAGACGACTACCGTTTTTTCTTGTAATATTAAAATTTTGTTTATGGTAAATTTGCTAAAAACGAAAACCACCCAGTAAGACCAAAGTGCTGTAAACAGATGGAGATAGATTGAGTTGAGCCATCTCTTTTACGCCTCATTTTATTCTGACCGGACAGTACCTACACTGTGGTATTATTAAGAAAGGATAATTTGATGATTTTTAAAAAGTAACAATTTAGTTTATATATTATAGACCAGTGCATATCATAGACCTATTACACAAATGGACTGAGCCTGTCGCACAAGCGCAATTTCGTCGAAGTAATTTCAGAGTAAGATGGGGCTAGTCCGGACAAAACACGGACAAAAACGCATTGTATGGGAAAGACCTGTTTTTTTAATTAATTCGAAGCTTTGAGTTAGAGAAAGGACTTTATTGAAATAAAAAAGTGTTTGCAATTGCTCTAGAATCTAGAAAGGTAAAGTTTAATACGAATTTTCATTTAAAAACATACTAAAACTTAATTTTAACTAGTATTTTTTTTAAATTTAATAAAATATAACTAGAACATTAAGTTTACAAAGAACTTCTATTAGGTCACCACCTATAAGGTACCCAAAAAACACAAAAAGGTACTTTTAATAACTTTAAACTTTATTTTAAAAAATCTTATGAAGCTTATAATGGTGAGTCAAATTACAAGAAAAAATCGGTAGCTACAGATATTTGCGTACTGGCATATACAGGGTGTTTCCTAAACATTGGTCGAAAATTCATGGTGTGATTCCTGGAGTATTTTCAAGAAAGAAAGTTCCTAGAAACATTTGTCGAAAAAATGGTTCCTAAGGGAGCTGCGCCCCTTTAAAAAGGGCACCCTGAAGACTGTTTTACCTCAATATTTTGAGGTCATAATCGAATTTGCCGTCAAAATTTTATGCCGTGTAACAAATTTCATAATGTTTTTATAAGGGGTTTCGAAACTATTGAGGAAAACTCATCTTGAGGGTGTTGATGCATCAATGTTGAAAATTGTGGTTTCCTCGAAAACTACTCGCTCTATCGATATGAACTAAGAGCACCTTTCTTAAGTGAAAAACTCAATGTGAAAAAACTACCATAGAAAAAAATGTGATTCTTTTTACCCTTAACCCCCCTGGTATGGGACGCCCCTGATTAAAATTTTGGAATTCTGAGTTTAAATTGTGATGCAGCTTTAAAAGTGGATACGTTGTACCAATTTTCATGATTTTTGCACGGACGGTTTCGGAAAAATTGAGGAAAAACAGTCTTCAGGGTACCACACTTAAGAACCATTTTTCGACAAATGTTTCTAGGAACTTTTTTCAAGAAAATAGTTCAGGAATCACACCACGAATTTTTGACCAATGTTTAGGAAACATCTGTATACAGGGTGTTCCAAGAGAAATGTCCACCATCGCTACCTTTGTTATTATCAAAGATAGAAAAATTGTTAAATCGAGTTTTTTCAAAAACTTTAGCTTTTTAGATTCTACAGCAATTATTGCAAAAACTTCTTTACTTTTCAATAAAGTCGTTTTCACAACTCAAAACTACATATTAATTTGAAAAAAGAGGTCTTTCCCATGCATCATAATGCGTTTTTCTCCGTGTGTTGCCCGGACTAGCCCCATTTTACTCTGAAATCAATTTTGGAGCATGACTCAGCCCATTCGTATTATAGGTCTATGGTGCATATACCTTTTAAAAAGGCAAAAAATTAGCATGAAAATTTGTTTAAATAAAATATAATACAATGCAGCCAACAGGAAAAAAACTAGACTCGATCCGAGTTATAAGGATGAAATGGGATGAATTTTTAGGGGTCGTAACGGGTTTTCACGGTTTTCAGCAAAACTAGACCTCCTATCAAAAAAAATTAAAAAGAAAAGTTATAGGTCTACAACTTTTGTTTTAGTTTGGTTTGGTTTTTTTTGACATAACCTAAAACTTGCCGAGAAAAACTGAAAAAAAAACGGATTTTTGATTTTTAAAAAATATATTTATATTTACATTTTGAATATTTTAATTTTAAACCTAAAAAGATGCCACACTTTCACAGAAAAATGCCCAAGTTCTTGAAGAAGTTTTTTTTAAACAGTGGATATTTTTTTTCGTTAAAACGTCTTTTGATGTAAAAAAATAAACATTTCCTGGCAAATTTTTCCATAGTGATGTTTATTTTTTACACATCTAAAAATAGACGTTTTAACAAAAAAAAATACCACTGTTTAAAAAAAACTGCTTCCAGAACATGGGCATTTTTGGCGTGAAAAAAAACTACGACGTGTTTTTTACTAGATTTTGCCAAAAACAAAAAAAATGTAGTTTGATAAAAATTAAAAATGAAAAAACCGAATATTTCGATTTTTCTCGGATAATCTTAGGTTATGTAGAAAAATTATTTATAAAAAATTACCTTTAACTTTTGTGGAATCAAAACAATAACTTTTTTTTCATCTATTTTCGTTGAAAACCATTATCTACCCTTAAAAGCTTACACCATTTCACTCAAATAACCCGGATCGAGTCTAGTTTTATATTCCTATTGGCTGCGATAGATTTTCTCTCATTTCTAATAATTTTCATAATGTTACTAATTTTTCCCTTCCCAAAAGTATCCGCATTGGTCTATTAGGTAATTTTTTTCCAAAATCTAACCAAAACTTATTTGTTGTTTTCGAAAACAGTACGGATCACACTAAATATAATAGGTTTTATATATTATATGGCCTCTTTTTTTTCTTAATTTTTAAAACTGAAAAATTCAAAATTTTTTGGTTTTTGATTTTGGAAACTATCAAAATGTATTTCTTCCATAGTGTCCTATATTTTTCTGAATAAGCTAAGCAAAACAAGAGATCACAAGGAAAATAAATACAGACCAAAATTATACAGAGTGTCCCAAAAATTTAAGTTTAAGAAACCAATTGTGGCAGATTTTCCACTTTGTCGAGCGTTTTAATAGGGTAAAAAAACAATTTTTGTGTTGTTTGATTTTCGAAGTTAAGTTCTGCCGTCGAAAAAGAATTCTGTAGTTGTGATTAAATGTCATTTTGACAGTTACAATAAATCTGCATGGTTTTTGAGTTTTGAGGAGACAAATTGATCAACTAGAATTCCAAAATACCAATAACTTAATTTTCAATTTTTTGCAGATTTTCCAATTTTGTTTTGGATTGTTCCCGGCTTTCTTTTGTGTCTCAGTACGTGGATAAACATGGTAAAAAATTTCAAACTGGTAACCGGAAGTGAAAAACTTTTAAACTAAATCAACGGACTATTAGCTTTTTTTGGGACGCCCTGTATCTGAACTAAAAAGATCGCTGTACAAAACTAAATGTAAAATTATAAAATTCTTTGAACAAAAAAAAATCACTTAACTCTTTTTAAAAATTAAAACGTAATAAAAATATTATTTTTCAGAGATCATAGACAATTTGTAACAAGGTGGGGAAGAGGGTAAAAATATGATAGGGTATCTTGTCCGGAATACTATCCAAGTTTATTTAGCAAATTGCTAAGGATTACGAAAAGGTGTGCTTAGACAATAAAACACAACCAAGCATTACAAAAGGGCATGCTTAGACATTACAACACTCCCACGTATTACAACGGAGCGTGCCTAGACATTAGAACACGCCCATGCATTACAAAGGGGCGTGATTAGACATTAGAATACGCCTACTTTTTACAAAAGTACTAAGTAGACATTAGAACACACCTACGTGTTAAAAAGGGGTGTGCTTAGAAATTAGAACAATCACACGCATTTTAAAAGGGTGTGCTTAGAAATTTTAACACATCCACGCATTACAACGGGATGTGCTTAGATTCCCTACAGTAAAGCTCACCCGAACCCTAATATTCTAGAATATTCCCAATTTGTTAATTGTCCTGTATGTTAGTTTGGACATTACAAAAGGGTGTGCAAAAACATAAGATAATGCCAAAAGATTATAAAAAGGTGTGTAGAACATACCCACGCATTTTAAAGGGGTGTGTTTTAAAAGAAAAGCCTTTCATGTGATTTTAGGCGATACAAGAGGATGTGCTTAGACAAAAGGACACGCCCAGCAAAGTTTATTGCGCTGTATGTCCCGCCTACCTAGGTTCAAAGTCTCCCTAAGAAGGAACCGATTAAAATCGTCTAAAATTGAATATTATTCCAGATAAAATTTAAAGGATAAGCACTCGATTGTGAATGGTACTTTAACTGTGGATGGTTCTCATTATTTTCTGAGGTGGTTCCGGATCTTGGGCGGTTCCGTTCAGTTTTTTGGAGGTTTCCAAAGTCCTCTTGGTGGCCTTCATGTAGTCTGAAATAAAAAGAAACACTTGGTTAGACATTATCAGCAGTGTGAAGAGTAGATGGCGTCACATTCGCCATAACACTGACATATTCGTGAAGTTTAATTATTAAAAACTGACTGATTTGTTATCGAGCAAACGCTTTGGATTACCAATGTTTAAAATTTGGTTTAAATCGATTTGCTAGTTTTTAAGTAATCACTTGAAACATTGCTGAAGATGGGGCCCCGCATAAGCTTGCTTGGGAAACTATGGCAAATTTAAATTTGCAGACGCGAATTTTGTGTCAGGCATCCAGCTGCTGTGTGGGTAGACGCCATATTTGTTGTTTATTTACATTTTGCGGGGTTTTGCGTTTCTCGTGTAAAATTATGTCAAATTTTGGACAAATGTCTAATATTGTAGTAACGTAACGGAGTATGTTCCAAAACTAACAAAACAGACGCATGCGCAGTGGCGGATCCAGGGGGGGCACTAGGGGCACTTGCCCCCCCCCCCCGAGAATTTTTTGAATATACAAAAAATGAGTAAAAAGTAATGTTTTTGCTAATAAAAATTCAAAATTTTTGCCTGCGGCGCATGAAAGTGTCTGTTGTTATTATCATCGAAATTACAGTCACTGACTAATTCAATAAAATGCTGCTTAAAAAAATATATACCGTTTTTTACCAACAGAGAATGTCACCTAAAGTGCCCCTCCCCCCCCTCCCCCGAGAAGTACCTCTGGATCCGCCCTTGCGCATGCGCAGTCACCGAAATCCTGTCTACACGAAAAAGGAACATTAAGAATTAAACGGGGGTCCTGGCTTCAAGCATCGCGTGTGAATGCATGGGTATGCCCCATATTTATGCACCTTATACCCGTTTTCCCCCTATGCCCACCCTGATTCAAAAAACGCATCACGTGACGGCACATGGATTTGCACCGTCTTTAAATGCCGAGTCACCTGGGTGGAAACTAGGCTTTTGCGTACCACAAGCGTCTTTTTTTAAATATTTTTTTGACCTAATTTATAGACACAATTTAGATAGTCAAAATCAATTACACTTTGTAACTTGACATGATTAGGATTAAGATTATTTTTAATTTGTGTTTTGTTCAAAATATGTGACGTAAAAAAAACTAGATAAGCCCACTACAAGGAAATTTAAAATATTTTAACCAAAAAACCCCCATTTTGAAAATATAGGCCTCACATTATTGAATATCACCCTATAAGTTTACTATAATAGAGTAAAAAAGCAGCACTACACTTTTGCACACTTATCATTATTATCCGTAAGAAATTACATTGTTAGGTAAAAAAAACTTAACAGCAAAAGTACAAACGTTACGGGTCGAAGACCGGCAACCAACTCTGCAACTGCAAAAATTGTAAATTGGCCTTTTGGACTTCTAGTTGATCAATTTACAATCAAACTCAAAAACCTTATAGATTTATTCTAACTGTCAAAATTATACTGTTACATTTAAGCGCATTTCCAGAATTCTTACTAAAGAGGATTATCTCAGTTTCGCGTAAATTGCAGTTACAACTTTTTCGTTTTCGACGGCAGAACTTGACCTTCGAAAACCAAAGAATACATTTTCCCGCCAATTTCTATATTTGATACACATCGGTTCATAAATAAGAAAGTCCGCCATTTTGGATTCGCCATTTTGAACTTTTTATAGGTTTAAGTCAAAATCATAAGCAGGGACTTGAAACCCCGCCAATTTCTTTATTTGATGCACATCGGTTCATAAATAAGAAAGTCCGCCATTTTGGATCGGCCATTTTGATTTTTTTTAAGTTTGAGTAGAAAATTGTGTTAAATGACCTCAAGCAATGTAATATTAGACAAATCGGTTAGTAAATAAGGAAATCCGCCATTTTCGATTCGCCATTTTGAACTTTTTATAAGTTTAAGTCAAAATCATAAGCAGAGACTTGAAACCCCGTCAATTTCTTTATTTGATACACATCGGTTCATAAATAAGAAAGTCCGCCATTTTGGATCGGCCATTTTGATTTTTTTAAGTTTGAGTAGTAAATTGTGTCAAATGACCTTAAGCAATGTAATATTTCAAGTTTGAGACAAATCGGTTAGTAAATAAGGAAATCCGCCATTTTGGATTCGTCAATTAAAATTTTTTAAGTTTAAGGATAAAACTGTTTTAAGTGATCTCAGGCACTGCAAACTTTCAAGTTTGAGACAAAGCGGTTTAAAAATAAAAAAATCCGCCATTTTGGATCCGCCAATGTTGTAATAAAAAACGTAAATTGTAGTGTTACCAGATTACCAAACACTACACCTACCAAATTTCAACACTCGACTTAATGGATTTAACTTTACTTAACAAAACCAAATTTCAAGAAAATTGCGTAAAGGATTTTCATGTTTTAGGGGTCAATATTCAGTGGCTCTGGGCGAGGGCTTCAGCCCCTAAGACCCCCCCTGCCCAAAGTCATAAATGACAAAAGAAAAATCAAGGATCACAAAGAAAAATGGTATAACTGTCCAATATCAAAAACGGAATTAATAATAACCGAACATTTATTATGACAAAATAAGACATAAGCAAAATCACTAGCCATGCGTTATACTTAATGTTTTTTAATGTTTTAAAGTCTTCAAAATTCGTTACGAAGGAAAAGGGGTAGACACAAAGGCAAAAATTTTGCGTTACGTAATTTAAAAATGTTCCCTTATTAATAATTCTGTTTTTGAAATTGGTTTGGTTTGGTTTTTTCTGTCCTTTATGACGTTGTTTATCTGATACGTCAGAATATCAAAAATACGTGCATGAGGGTTTTTGACCAAAAACAAAAATTGCCGAATAAAAACGGTCATTGGTAAAAATACTACGAGTTGTAATACGTAATATTTTTGCGTAAAATTTCGCGGCATTTTCAGGCTGCGTGATTTTCGATAATTTTATTTTGATATTCAACGTTGAATATTTAAAATTTTAATGATCCCAACCAACTGGTTTTTAGCACCAAACAACCAACGCTACCATTACGCGGCTACTCTACAAGAAAGTACTATAGGTACTTCCCATATACAGGATGCTAATATTGATGGACAACGGACACGGCAATTTTTTTGTTTTTACAACTAATTTTTTTTTAGAGAAATCCACTATTTCTATAGGTGTTCTGCTACCTTTATATAAAGCTAGCAGAACAGAATGTAAAAAAAAAACGGGCACGGCAAATGTTTTGTTTTCACAACTAATTTACGGATAATTAACGGCAAATTGTGCACTAAATTTTTTTTAGATAAATCCATTATTTTTATAGATGTTCTGCTAACTTTATATAAAGTTAGCAGAACACCATTTTTTTTAAAAAGGAACGTGGCAAATTTTTTGTTTTTACAACTATTTGACGGATAATTAACGGTAAATTGTGTAAACATAAATTTTTTTTTAGATAAATCCATTATTTCTATAGGTGTTTTGCTCAATTTATATATAGTTGGCAGAACACCATTTTTATTTAAAGAGCACGGAAAATTTTTTGTTTTTATAGTTAATTTACGGCAAATTATGAGTATATATATATTTTTTTAATTTCCAAAGTTATTCCGCTATCTTTATATACATCAAATTCTGTGGCTGTTTCGCTTCTGATAACGAGCAGTAGTTAGAAATAACCAAACAAGTTTCGTGGCTAATCCGGTAAAAAAGGAGTTTTTGTTTCTCTTATATTTTTCCGTGGGTAGCTTGAAAGCTTAACCTCACGGGGGTCCAAGATCTGATGGCCACCTAATAAGTGTTGACAGTTAACTGTTTCACTGACCCAGGAGTGTTCTGAGGAGTCCCATTAGAACGAAACAGTTAACTGTCAACACTTATACACTAGCCAACCTTGCCCTTTTTACTTCTTTTTTTAGCCCTCCATACCCAGTGGCGTGCATAGAATGTAGGCGGAAAGGCGTTGCTCACCATGAATAAAATTCAAAACACTTTCATTATATTTTAAATAACTGACCTAATGACAGTATGACGTTAGTATTATTTGGTTTAAAAATTCCGCTGATTGACGCTCACGTGTCTGATGGCGGATAAAAACGCAATAAGCGTTGATCTGGCCTGAAAGGTAGAAGAGCTGTCGTAGGAGACGGATTAGTTTGTTTCTTTTTATTTGTAATCGATCTTTTAATTGATCGATATGTATAGTAGTTTATTTTCGCCTGCTCTTGTTCTGGTTTCTCTCGTATCTCGGTAGATGGCGCTTCTTGCGAGAGTTTTCTCATTATTTACATAGGATTAGAGACAAAACCGTCTAATTAATTTCGCGAGAGTGTCACATTGACCAAGCAGTGTTCTGAGGGGTCCCATAAGGACGAAACAGTTAACTGTCAACACTTATTAGGTGTCCATTAGATCTTGGACCCTCGTGAGGTTAAGCTTTCAAGCTACCCACGGAAAAATATGAGAGAAACAAAAACTCCTTTTTTACCCAATTAGCCATGAAACTTGTTTAATTTTTAATAAATTTCACGTTTGTTAAAAATAACCATAACGATACAGTTTCAGTTACGGAATTCGTTCAAAATAGTTTTAAAAAATCTTCCACTATCCCACGGGATACTCTAGCCCACTCAACTATATTAGTCTTATACTTATTATAATAAATTTCAAGCCCAGTTGCACTCATATCTTGCAGGTCGACTTCTGTTTTCTTGACGCTATAAATGTTTGCTTCTTCAATCTCATCTCTTGAAAAAGAAGAAAGGACGAGAAGTGGTGGGTGTGCGGGGGAAGCACGCGAGTCGTAAACCAGTAGCTTGAAAGCTTTACATGGCGAAAGAAAGAATAAAAAAATTGGCGCCCGTAGGCACGTACAGCCATCCATAAGACCTAGTCGTTGTGGGTGCTCAGGTATTTCGTGGATAATCGGGTAAAAAGGAGTTTTTGTTTCTCTCATATTTTTCCGTGGGTAGCTTGAAAGCTTAACCTCACGGGGGTCCAAGATCTAATGGACACCTAATCAGTGTTGACAGTTAATTGTTTCGTCCTTATGGGACTCCTCAGAACACTGCTTGGTCAATGTGACACTCTTGCAAAGTTCATTAGACGGTTTTGTCTCTAATCCTATGTAAATAGTGAGAAAACTCTCGCAAGAAGCGCCATCTACTGAGATACGAGAGAAACCAGAACAAGAGCAGGCGAAAATAAACTACTATACATATCGATCAATGAAAAGATCGATTACAAATAAAAAGAAACAAACTAATCCGTTTCCTACGACAGCTCTTCTGCCTTTCAGGCCAGATTAACGCTTATTGCGTTTTTATCCGCCAACAGACACGTGAGCGTCAATCAGCAGAATTTTTAAGCCAAATAATACTAACCAACGTGAAATTTAGTACCCGTGAATTTAAAAATCAAACAAGTTTCGTGGCTAATCGGGTAAAAAGGAGTTTTTGTTTCTCTCATATTTTTCCGTGGGTAGCTTGAAAGCTTAACCTCACGGGGGTCCAAGATCTAATGGACACCTAATCAGTGTTGACAGTTAATTGTTTCGTCCTTATGGGACTCCTCAGAACACTGCTTGGTCAATGTGACACTCTTGCAAAGTTCATTAGACGGTTTTGTCTCTAATCCTATGTAAATAATGAGAAAACTCTCGCAAGAAGCGCCATCTACCCAGATACGAGACAAATCAGAATAAGAGTAGGCGAAAATAAACTACTATACATATCGATCAATGAAAAGATCGATCACAAATAAAAAGAAACAAACTAATCCGTCTCCTACGACAGCTCTTCTGCCTTTTAGGCCAGATCAACGCTTATTGCGTTTTTATCCGCCAACAGACATGTGAGCGTCAATCAGCGGAATTTTTAAACCAAATAATACTAACGTCATACTGTCATTAGGTCAGTTATTTAAAATATGATGAAAGTGTTTTGAATGTTATTCATGGTGAGCAACGCCTTTCCGTCTACATTCTATGCACGCCACTGGGTATGGAGGGCTAAAAAAAGAAGTAAAAAGGGCAAGGTTGGCTGCATGGTACAAAAAAGTGAACCCGCGTTGCGCCCACGAAGCGGTTTTTAAAATTACCACATAAACACACATGGCTCGTGTTGGTTAGAGACATTACTACATTTATTAGGGACTTTTTGAACCAGTAAAATTGCATTTTCGCAAAATAAATTCCACGCCTATTGGCACACTCCAAGTGAACTCCACGCTATATCAGCATTGAAAACAGTTTGTTTTTCTAACTAGACACTTATTGGAATAAAACCTGACGTTATTTAAAAATCGACCCTATGGAGACAGATTTACATATAAAAAGCAGCTGCTCTGCTTCAAAATTCGGCCTTTGTGTATTTAAAAACCGGATTTATTAGTGTCAGTATTTATTAAATGAAAGTTAGCGTCTTATTATTAAATTTGGCTTTGGTATGTCAATTTTGAGAGGTCAGCTGTTCGTTTTCTGTGTAAATGTGTCAAAATAAAGTCGACTCTAAAATAAAGTCAGGTTTTATTTCAATAAGTCCTTATTATCTCATCTTATAAACTGTCATTAGCAATACTGGATTTCGACCAAAATCAGCTCTTTACAGTAGTGTACACTATTTTACCTGAAAATTTCATGAAAATCGGTTTCCACTAAGAAGTTAAGAATGTCTGGAAAATCCCTCAACTTCAGCATCAAAAATGACCCTGTCTATCGGGGTGCTGGTGGTAATCAAGTAGGGTAAATTTTTCACTGTATCATATACTTTTAAAAACAAGAATAAAAAATCTGGGTCTGTAATCCTTAAGGTCACTACACATTTTTTTGTTATTTTAATATTTTTAGTGATGTTAAATTGCATCACAAATTACAGGCGTGGATCTACGGGGGGGGATGCCCCCCCCAAATCTGAAACTTTCGTCTCGTCACTATGCAAAATAGTTTTGTGAATATTTATTATGATATTTTCCCCCATATATATATATATATATATATATATATATATATATATATATATATACGCCAAAAATACAAAAATGTCAAAAAAGTCATTGGCGTACACTTTTTTTAACAAAGTATTTGCTAAGGTCATCCCTGGTACGCCACTTAACTTGCTAATTGCAACTTCTTTAGAGCCAAAGTAGGCCCTTTATACTAGAAATATCTCTGCCAATTTTCAATGAAATCAAGCGAAAGATGTTGAAGATATTTACAAAAAACAATTTTTTTTTTCAAAGTTTAACCTTGTATCTTGCTAGATATGCATTTTCGGACCTATGCTTATTTGAACTTTTCTTCCTAAAATGACTCCAGGAATCGCCCCCTGAAGTTTGGCTACATACTTTATTAACACCCTGTATAACAAACATTTTTTTTTGTTTTAATTGTTTTTTTTTAAATATTTTTTCAAAAATATGTTTACTACGCGGCTGAAAACCGGTAAAGAGTTCGAACTTAAGGTGAACATCTTTTGCACATTTCTGTTAGCCAGCAGAGCAGTCAATATCTCAAAAACTACTGAATTAAAAAAATCAATTCTATAGCAATGGAGGATTAGCAATTAAGCAGCTAATTAAAGAATAATAAAACTTTGATCTGCTACGAGTGGTCTGCTAGCTTATGTTGTGACGTCTCGAAAAGTTTGTAGACTTTTTTGTGTAGCTAGGGTCAAGTGGTGTAAAAGTGAGACACCCAAAATCCCCTTGAAAAATGAGACACTTAAATAAAAAATACTTAATAATTGAATTCTGATAGACTATATACATATAACCACTATGACAGCATTTAATTGTGCCTAAATTTTTTCGACTAAATTTTTTGATCCATGCTACTCGCCTTTTGATTTGAAAGTGTAGCTGGCAATCTTAAAATCATGTCAGTGCAGACTTTATACTGCTAAGCCAATTTCATGGACATAAAAACACTTCGAGAGGACAAGGTTATTTTTAGACCTTGGCATAACCGCATAGGTGCTCTGCAAGGGCCTTAAAAGCCTATAAAAGGTGCTTTGCTTCAAGTGTGGGGCGTTACTATTATTATACCACAAGACACAAACAGAAAATGAGGCTTCTATTCCTGGGAACAAAAGAGTCGAAACACACATGCAATAATAGAGTATTTTGGTGAGCACATTTGTCTCCAAGAATTATTTTAATTGCTCAGTGCACATATGCACATGCACTCTCAAATTTTACTTAAAAAAAGATTAACATTTGATCATATTTTAATTAATAAATTCATCATAAAGTATCAATAAACCCCAAAAGGAATTCACCAAAAACGTAAATACTAACTAGAAATTAATACCCGGTATGTAAGCGTAGGACGGCCGCCGCCGCGCTAACTGGACCCAAATTTAAATGTTATGTCGCATTTGTTACGAAATATAAAAAGAGAGGACGTCATATCCCTATAGAACGCAGAATCTGGGCTTACTTTGGTTAGTGCTCTTGTGAATCAATTGAGGCGATCGATGACGCCCGCGTCTACGGTTGCCGTTGGCTATTGAAGGTAGCTCATGTGCACTTTAAATGAATGCACCGAGACAACTTGGCGTTATCGGTCGGGCCGTATTGTTTTGATTTCGACGATTTCATAGTTACGAGAATGGCGGAAGTATCTAATTCTGATAGCATTAAGATGCAGTGGTTACGATGGCTAAGACAACTGCACATTCAGAAGGTTGTTTCTCTACCCTAAAGAGAATTAAAACTTTCCTTAGAGGCACAATGGATGCCCTGCCCTCGCGTTATTAAAGAATTTATTTCAAAAAAGGACAGACGCCTTTTATTTATTTATAAAAACAATAATAATAGATAACTAATATCTAACTAAATGTCTAATTTTTTAATTATTTGGTCTAAATTATATATGATACCGCCCACTCGATGGCCCAAAAAGTTAAGGGTGGCACTAAAAATCAAATTTTTGTCTGCGCCGCAATTTTTTGATCAGCCCCTTACAAAAACTGATTATGTTGTGTCGCGCTATCGTAGATACTAGAGACTTATTGGAATAAAACCTGACTTTATTCTAGATTCAACTTTATTCTGACACACTTGCACAGAAAACTAACAGCTGACCTCTCAAAATTGACATACCAAAGCCAAATTTAATAATAAAGACCCTAACTTTAATTTAATAAATACCGACACTAATAAATCCGGTTTTTAAATACACAAAGGCCGAATTTTGAAGCAGAGCAGCTGCTTTTTATATGTAAATATGTCACTATAGGGTCAGCGGCGTAGCGTGCCCGAAAAGGCGGGGGGGGGGGGCGACAGCTAAAAAGGGCGCCTCTGAAAACTGATGAAAAATCTTGTGACAAAAAAAAAACAAAAAGGTCAAAAGGGCGCCTCTCACAAATCTTGCGACAAAAAAAAAAAAAAACAAAGAAGATCATGTGTGAGGGGGCGGCCTATAAGTCACAAGGGCGCCTCTCACGAATCTTGCGACCAAAAAAAAAAAAAAGGTCATCATGTGTGAGGGGGCGGCCGATAAGTCACAAGGGCGCCTCTCACAAAAAAAAAAAAGGTCTTCATGTCGTTAGTTTCTTTTGGCACCCACTCAATTGGCCGTTGCCGGCCCGACTTAATAAAGCTGAGGGCGCTTCGGCCACCTATGGGGCGCCACTACCCTCGGGGCGGGGGGGGGACGAACCCCCCGCGCCCCCTTACGCTACGCCGCTGTATAGGGTCGATTTTAAAATAAGGTCAGGCTTTATTCCAATAAGTCCCTATTAAAGAAATGTTAAAACTTAGCAAAGAGAAATCGAAAATAGGGTTCCCACAGGGGCATTCACGGTTATTACGTATGCACAAAGTACTTATTCTAACGTTTACTGAGTGAACGACCTCTCTCCTTGAAAGTACGTTCGTTTCAAATCAAAGAAAAGTCACGCATAAGGAATAAGGTGTCCATGGGCGTAGGTACGTGTTTACATCTGGGGGAGCTGTGGCCCCAGCCTCCTAATAATTTATTGTTATACAGTGAAATCTCCTATAAGCGGCCACTCACGGTTTCGTCGATTTTGTCCGCTCATAGGAGGTGACCGCTTATGGGAGAAAACTGCGAAATTTTAATGCTGCAGAGTGCGTTGTTGCCAACGAACTACATTATATGTATGCCCATGTCGTGCAGCGCTCCGTCTCGGTGTCAGAGGTTCGCGTCCAGTTAAGGGAGGTTTCAGAATTTTTTTACCAAAAAAAATTGTCCGCGTCCGGTTATTAGAGTGTCCGGTTAAAGGAGTGAATTTATAATGAATAAAGAAATAGGGAAAAGCTTGGTTTCAACAAATTTGTCCGCCTAAAGGGAGTGTCCGCTTAATAGAGGAGTCCGCAAGGAGAGGTTTCACTGTATAGAAAAATACTCTGCCAATCTATGGGCACCTAAGCTCACACTAGGTACTATAGTTATAGTGTGAGCTAATATAATCAAAAACTGAAATATATTTTATTCAACTCCAGACTCAATTACCTTTCGTTTGATACCACACAAGCCATGTTTTGACTTAAACTCAATTTTTTTTTATCTACCCCCCACCCTTTTAAAAAAAACTAAAATGTATTTTGTTTAACTCCAGACTTTCGTTTGATATCACACACGCCATATTTTCACATAAACTCTAATTTTTGGAATCTACCCCCACCCTTTTATTTGGCTTGCGTACGGTGGATTTTGTTCATTTTTAAATGGGACATACAGACAGACAGACAGACAGACAGACAGACAGCAAAACAAAAAAGTTTCAAAATCATCTGAAACGCAAAGATATATAAAAATTTTTGAAATCGGAGCAACTTTTTTTTTCTCGAAAAAATTCCGATCACCATAGCTCACACTACTTATAGTAGTAGTGTGAGCTAAAAGAAGTAATTACCTAACTTTATTTGTTATAAATATTCAATAAAGTATTTACTGATTTCTGGAAAAACTACCCCTTTAGAAGATGGGCAATTCACCGCGGCCGATTCGCCGCGGGACAATTCGCCGCCGGCCGATTTGCCGCGGGGACAATTCGCCGCGAGATTTTTTATTTTATGATATTACCATTGGCAATTGTTTAAACAGTTTTATTTAGCTTGACTTCATATAATATATTTATTTATTTGTTTGATCATAACTTTTTCAAACTTTTCCAACTAGTTATTTCGTGGTTAGAATAATAAATTCAACATTTTTTTTATTAGAAAAATAAATAAAATGGCGGATTTTCCCATTTATGAACCGATTTGCCTCAAACTTGAAACATCGCGGCGCTTAGGGTAACTTAATACAATTTTTAACTTAAATTTAAAAAAATTAAAATGGCGGATCAAAAATGGCGGATTTTCCCATTTATGAACCGATTTGCATCAAACTCGGAACTTTGAGATCTTTCAGGTCGCTGATTATTATTTTTAACTAATATTTTAAAAAATCAAAATGGCAGTTCCACAATGGCGCACTTTCTTGTTCATAAACCGATTTGCCTCAAAATTGGGAGGGGCTGATTTCTCTGGGGGGGGGGGGGGGGCAAATCCTCATGATGGCGAATTTTATACTCTTTAATCTTTTTATTCATGAAATATGTGGAAAATATCTAAAAAAATCTTAGGCTTGCGGGGGGGGCTAGGCCCTGAGGAATCCGCCATTTTCAGGATTTAAAATTTAAATCAAAAATTGTGTTGAGTTACCTTAGGCGCCGCGATGCTTCAAGTTTGAGGCAAATCGGTTTATAAATAAGAAAGTGCGCCATTGTGGGACCGCCATTTTGATTTTTTTTTAAATTAAGTGAAAAATAATAATCAGCGACCTAAAAGATCTCAAAGTTCCGAGTTTGATGCAAATCGGTTCATAAATGGGAAAATCTGCCATTTTGGATCCGCCATTTTATTTATTTTTCTAATAGAAAAAATTGTTGAATTGTATACTAACCCCAAATACCTAGTTGGAAAAGTTTCAAAAAAGTTATGATCAAACAAATAAACAAATATATGAAGTCAAGCTAAATAAAACTGTTTAAACAATTGCCAATAGTAACATCATAAAATAAAAAATCTCGCGGCGAATTGTCCCTGCGGCGAATCGGCCAGCGGCGAATTGTCCCGCGGCGAATCGGCCGCGGCGAATTGTCCCCTACCCAAACCTTTGGGTCGATTTTCAACAAATTTGTGAATTGTCATCTATCTGTATAGTGAGCCGAAACATTATTTAGAACAAAAATTAATGACAAAATGTGTTAGCTCCCGCTAAATTTCGCGGTTGTTTATATATATTTTTAAAAACACACAATTGTATGAAGGACAACGCGCATTTCGCGTATTTGGACATGCGCACCAACAACCAGGGAGATCCTTGTCGACCGCCTCGAGATAATGGCGTGTTAATTTCGTTCTCCAACTATTTCAAATATCTACACCTGAAAGTGCTCGATTTTTGTGTACTGAAGCATAGAACTAGAAACTTCAGCCCTTCAGCTACGTGGTGACATCATTAGATCCAATCAGGGGCCCCTGAGAAGCGGAGAAAGTGGATGCAAAGTGGTGAGTGCATTTGTCTCTGATTACCGTTGTGTGGCACAAATATTTTACCTATGGACGTTTGATTATTTCGTAATTCATATCAATATATTTATGTTTGCTTGCGCTTTCATTAATTTAATTTATACAGTCCATTGCATTTATCGTTTTTCTATCGCGGGCTATCAAAATGTTTATTATAAATATTTTTGTTGAACATGTCATGAGGTAAAAACGCCACTGAACTTTAGGTTGTGGTCGATGAATCTATAGGTAGGGTAGTTATTTTTTAAAGTAGGTATGTGTGTAGTACACGTTTCTTGAATCAGCTAAAGGAAATTGCCTTTCAAGCGTATAGTAATGTTCCAGATGTTCACTTGGCTGTAAATCACATAAAATATACAACGATTGTAAAATTCTTATTAACGTTTTTACCTTCCTAACCCGCATAGCAATGGCTAGAGAAGGTATTATTTTTGAGATAACGCCAAAAATGTGTTATTTGGATGTATTTTGACCTATCCTAGCAATATCGTCGTGATGTCTGTCTGTGTGTAAGTATGTTATTTCTGTCCGTAACACTATAGCTCCTAAACCGCTGAACCGATTTTTATAAAATGTTCAGGTAAAATAGTGTTCGACACACATACGAGCTGATTAGATTTTGGTCAAAATCCATTAATGCTAATGACAGTTTTTTGACAATTAAAAACTTTAAAAAATGCTAACTTTTTAACAGAGCATCATATCAATCAATACACTGTTTTCGGAATATAGAACACTATATTTTGCACAATAATTGGACCATAAACTTCGTAGGAGCTTTAGTTTCTGAGATATTTAGAAAATACTGTTTTCAAGGCAATATTATCATGGCTTCACTTGAAGTGTGATCATAGGCTAGCTAGGAATGTGTCATTTATTTTTTCTAATTTCGTTACAAAATAGACCGGACATGTTGGAAATGAGAGAGAATCTGTCGCAACCAATAAGAAAGTAAAATTAGACTTAATACGAGTTATTGGGGTGAAGTGGGGTGAGTTTTCAGTAAAACTAGATTTAATAAGGTAATAAACAGGTCTACAACTATATAAATATTTTTTTTACAAACAACAAAGCCTGTTTTTGCATTTTTGATTTTTATCTTCTATTTGTTTTTTGTTTTTGATACACCTCTTTATGTCCTTATCACGATGGAATTTTTTAACATCAACATATCGATTTTTACATTTTATTTTGATTTAAAACCTGAAACAAGGTCTCAATTTTACTCAAAAATGCCCAGTTACTAAAAACTAGTAGGAGCTTCCGTTTCTGAGATATTTACAAAAATTAATTTCAAGGCTGATATGGACGGTGTTATGCAACAACCGTTTAAGCCACAAATGAGAGGTTGTGGGTTTAATCATTTTTGCGTATCGTTCCCAACTAACATTTATAGTAGCGGCTACATGTTCTAAAGGCTTTGCTACTTTCTTATAGTAGAAATGTGGTGATCCCAACCAAAATTTGTTACTTTTTAGTTCTAACTACTATTTAGTATCAGGAAATAGTAGATGTTTCGTAAAAACGACCCTCTAAACTACTTCATAGGTATGTTTCTTGATAGTCGATTCTGATAGTCTTCTCTACCACAATAGGACGTTGCTAAAGTTTTACTTTCTTTTTAGTCGTTATTTCGTAGTCGCCCTGACTTTTATATCCTACTTAATTACCACTAGAAAGTTAAGCTTCATTGGAGTCCCAAACAAGTGTATCCGACAACTACATTATAACTTTAATTTTTACCACAAAAGTTTGTGTCATCATAGTAACATCTGATGTAACAATGTAGACAAAATAACTTTTTGGATCAACTTTAAAGCCGCAACTACTTTCAAGTAACCTTTTCGACTATCAGGGAATATAGTTTGGGACGCCATGTTTTTATGTAAGAAAGAAAATTTAATATTTTTGTTGTCGTTTTATGAGCTCATATTAAAGAGCCATACTATTTTATAAACAAATTAGTTGAAGCTTACCAAAAATGCTCTTCTTAAGCACCATTTGTTGGAGTTAACTGTCGATTATGAAAACATAACCTCCAAAATCACAATACAAAAATTCCATCAGCTACCAGAAAACGGCTCAATTTTACGGGCGCACCGGTTTTTTGCAATATATATAATGCATGTTATACAAAAAACTTTGCGTCGCACTCGAATTTTGATCCTCTGCTCGTAAATTCTCACACTTTTGGATAACATAGTTCATATTATAACCATAACCAAACAAAAAAACTAAGCGAGTCTGTTTACTGTTGTGTCCACCATATTGTGTAACAATTCTACCAAAAAGAAACGATTATATTATTTGCAACTACATCGCAACTTTTATGCCATTAAGGAAAAAAAACAGCCTCTACGACGTCGTAGATACCTGGCTACGACGTAGTAGTGTAGTTGTTACTACAGTGACTTTAAACACTTGGCCAAGTAGTTATAACCAGAAATTGGTTCCCCACATAGGGAATTATAACGTCGCTGTATGGTATACTGAGACGTAGCGGGAGTACGTTGCGGTTACTTTTAAGAAATTCTTTCTAGTTGGGGTTTCGTCGTTACAACTTTAATTGTTTGTTGGGTTCTATAAATAATTTTGAACGTTTTTCAACAAAGAATATAATTTTAAGCCACAATTGGGAGGTTGTAGGTTAAACCATTTTTGCGTATCGTTCTATAAGTAATTTTGAAGGTATTTCAACAAAGAATATAATTTTTTAGAGGTTGTGGCATAAACAGTTGTTGCATAACACCGTTTAAGAGGGCCGAGACTCTATTACGCTTTTATTCATGAAATATGTGGAAAAAAATCTAAATAAATCTTATGCTAGGGGGTGGAGCGCGCCCCGAAGTCCCCTCCTTTGGAACGCCCTTGATAATAAAATGGGGTTTGGTGACCATAAATTGGCAGAATTTTTTTTATTCGTCAGACGATCATTACTTACAGTTAAAATAGAATTAATGAAATTTTAATTTTTAAATTGGTCTTCATGAGTTTATATACCTAAACGTTCATTTTTCCAAATGATCTTTTAATAGGTGAAAAAAAAAGACAAAATTGCTTATACAGGGTGTTTTTTTAAATAAGGTAACAGAGGCTTTTTTGTCGTATTGTCGTACGTCTTTAAAAAAACCATCGACACGTCGATTTTGTTTGCTTGCTAGGGGAACACAATGATTTCTACATATATATAACTGGATAAGGCTTTACATAATACACATAAAAAATTTAGGATAAACAAAAAAAAGTTTTGAAAAATGAATTATGTTCAATTTAGCACTGTGCCTAAGAGTCAGTTGCAGCTGTAATATCCAAGTTTAGAAAAACAATTCCAAACTAGAAAGAACCTTTCATTTTGAAATTTGTATTGGAGAACTTGGCTTTACTTTTATCTCAATTCTTCTTACGGAATACCATTTTCGTGTACTTGGCTTTTTTTTACATGAAATGTTTTTGTTATGATTGATATTTTTGTAGCACGCACCCTGTTTGATCTTAATTCTTTTTACGGAATCCTATTTTCGCGTACTTGGCTTTTTTTTACATGAAATGTTTTTGTTATGATTTCACTCCTTTTTTAAAGGATTTGGATATAATTTAAGTTTTAATGTAGTAAAATATGAGGAATATTTTCAAAACTTTTGCAATGCAAAATTTTGAGGTTTTTTAATATTTTCCTATAGTTTTAAATAAGTTTATATTTCTAGAGGAGGGTAGTAAATTAAAATTATGGTGTTTTTAAATTTTTTCCTATAGTATTATCATAGTTCCTATCAGTGTTCCAAAATTCAGCTCTCTAGCGTTTCTGGAAGTGGGCAATGTTTCTTTTACATAACTTTTCATTTATAGGGGAGGGAAGTTGATTAAAATTTTAGGGTTTTTTAATTTTTTTCCATAGTTCTATCATAGTTCATATCGGCCTTCCAAAGCTCAGCTCTCTAGCGTTTCTGGAAGTGGGCAATGTTACTTTTATATGTTACATTAACCTTACGTGCATGCTAAATTTTATTACATTATTAGAAGTGCGTGCACGGTAAAAAATACTCTGCCAATATATGGGCCCCTAAGCTCACACTAGGTACTATAGTTATAGTGTACGTGTGAGCTAGTATAACTAAAACTGAAATATATTTTATTCAACTCCACACTAAATTACCTTTTGTTTGATACCACACAAGCCATGTTTTGACTTAAACTCAAATTTTTGAAATCCACCCCCACCCTTCAAAAAAACAAAAACTAAAATGTATTTTGTTAAACTCCGGACTCAATTACCTTTCGTTTGATATCACACATGCCATATTTTCACATAAACTTTAATTTTTGAAATCTACCCCCACCCTTTTATTTGGTTTGTGTTCTAGAACTACTATAGTATAGTATATGTGTGAGCTAAAAACAAAAACTAAAATGTATTTTGTTAAAGTCCGGACTCAATTACCTTTCGTTTGATATCACACACGCCATATTTTCACTTAAACTCTAATTTTTAAAATATACCCCCACTCTTTTTTTTTAAATAAATTAAAATGTATTTTGTTTAACTGCAGACTCAATTACCTTTCGTTTAATATCACACACGCCATATTTTCACATAAACTCTAATTTTTGAAATCTACCCCCACCCTTTTATTTGGTTTGTGTTCGGTGGATTTTGTTCATTTTTAAATGGGACCATCTCGACCCAAGACCCAGCCTAGGTACCAAATTTCATTAAAATCGGCCAAGCGGTTTTTGAGTTATGCGCGTTGGTCGTTACAGACAGACATACAGACACACAGACAGACATACAGACAGACAGACAGACAGACAGACAGACAGACGGCGCAACAAAAAAGTTTCAAAATCATCTGAAACGCAAAGATATATAAAATACTCTGCCAATATATGGGCCCCTAAGCTCACACTAGGTACTATAGTTATTTTGTACGTGTGAGCTAATATAACTAAAAACTGAAATACATTTTATTCAACTCCAGACTAAATTACCTTTTGTTTGATACCACACAAGCCATGTTTTGACTTAAACTCAAATTTTTGAAATCTACCCCCACCCTTAAAGAAAACAAAAACTAAAATGTATTTTGTTAAACTCCGGACTCAATTACCTTTCGTTTGATATCACACACGCCATATTTTCACTTAAACTCTAATTTTTAAAATATACCCCCACCCTTTTTTTTAAATAAATTAAATTGTATTTTGTTTAACTGCAGACTCAATTACCTTTCGTTTGATATCACACACGCCATATTTTCACATAAACTCTAATTTTTTAAATCTACCCCCACCCTTTTATTTGGTTTGTGTTCGGTGGATTTTGTTAATTTTTAAATGGGACCATCTCGACCCAAGACCCAGCCTAGGTACCAAATTTCATTAAAATCGGCCAAGCGGTTTTTGAGTTATGCGCGTTGGTCGTTACAGACAGACATACAGACAGACAGACAGACATACAGACAGACAGACAGACAGACAGACAGACGGCGCAACAAAAAAGTTTCAAAATCATCTGAAACGCAAAGATATATCAAAATTTTTGAAATCGGAGCAACTTTTTTTTTCTCGAAAAAATTAGGATCACCATAGCTCACACTACTATAGTATAGTATACGTGTGAGCTAAAAATTTTGAAATCGGAGCAACTTTTTTTTTCTCGAAAAAATTAGGATCACCATAGCTCACACTACTATAGTATAGTATATGTGTGAGCTAAAAAATTAAATAAAGGAAACTAAATAGTTATAACTGGATACAGTGTACTCCGGTTATAACGCACGCTCAAGTGATCAGAAAATGTGTACTTTATAAGCGGAGGTACGTTATAAAAAAAACACAATTAAAAAACTCTGCCAATATATGGGCCCCTAAGCTCACACTAGGTACTATAGTTATAGTGTACGTGTGAGCTAATATAACTAAAAACTAAAATATATTTTATTCAACTCCGGACTAAATTACCTTTTGTTTGATACCACACAAGCCATGTTTTGACTTAAACTCAAATTTTTGAAATCTACCCCCACCCTTAAAAAACAAAAACTAAAATGTATTTTGTTAAACTCCGGACTCAATTGCCTTTCGTTTGATATCACACACGCCATATTTTCACTTAAACTCTAATTTTTGAAATATACCCCCACCCTTTTTTTTTAAATAAATTAAAATGTATTTTGTTGAACTCCAGACTCAATTACCTTTCGTTTGATGTCACACACGCCATATTTTCCCATAAACTCTAATTTTTGAAATCTACCCCCACCCTTTTATTTGGTTTGTGCTCGGTGGATTTTGTTCATTTTTAAATGGGACCATCTCGGCCCAAAACCCAGCCTAGGTACCAAATTTCATTAAAATCGGCCAAGCGGTTTTTGAGTTATGCGCGTTGGTCGTTACAGACAGACATACAGACAGACAGACAGACATACAGACAGACAGACAGACAGACAGACAGACGGCGCAACAAAAAAGTTTCAAAATCATCTGAAACGCAAAGATATGTAAAAATTTTTGAAATCGGAGCAACTTTTTTTTTCTCTAAAAAATTAGGATCACCATAGCTCACACTACTATAGTATAGTATATGTGTGAGCTAAAAATTGTCTTAGATCAAAGCAAATTGCTTTGAAGTAAAACAATTTGTGCTTTCCTATTCACCAAGAGAATATTTTCTTAATATAGCACAAAAAATGCCTTGCCTTTTATTTTAATGTGAAACAGAAATTGTTTTATTATAAATTGGAACTGAATTAATCTAAGGCACCGTTTTCTCTGGAAGCAAAATATTACTTATATGAAGACAATTTGCTTTGTTACAAAATTAAGTATACTGAAACAAAACAATTAAAGGAGAAAAATAATAAAGTCTCAATTCAAGAACTAAAAAAAAATATTTTCATTCAAAACAAATTGTTTTGGGGTAAAACAATTTATTCAAGAAAAGTACGTGTTTTCATTGTAGACAAAATTTTAGCTCACACATATACTATACTATAGTAGTTTAGCTCACACATATACTATACTATAGTAGTGTGAGCTATGGTGATCCTAATTTTTTCGAGAAAAAAAAAGTTGCTTCGATTTCAAATTTTTTTATATATCTTTGCGTTTTAGATGATTTTGAAACTTTTTTGTTGCGCCGTCTGTCTGTCTCTCTGTCTGTCTGTCTGTAACGACCAACGCGCATAACTCAAAAACCGCTTGGCCGATTTTAATGAAATTTGGTACCTAGGCTGGGTCTTGGCTCGAGATTGTCCCATTTAAAAATGAACAAAATCCACCGAACACAAACCAAAAAAAAGGGTGGGGGTATATTTTAAAAATTAGAGTTTAAGTGAAAATATGGCGTGTGTGATATCAAACGAAAGGTACTTGAGTCCGGACTTTAACAAAATACATTTTAGTTTTTGTTTTTTTAAGGGTGGGGGTAGATTTCAAAAATTTGAGTTTAAGTCAAAACATGGCTTGTGTGGTATCAAACAAAAGGTCATTTAGTCCGGAGTTGAATAAAATATATTTCAGTTTTTAGTTATATTAGCTCACACGTACACTATAACTATAGTACCTAGTGTGAGCTTCGGGGCCCATATATTGGCAGAGTATTTTACCGTGTGGTCCTTCAGAAAAACTATGGTCAATGCTATGGGGTATTACGAGACGAGGGGCTTTAGCCCCCTCAACTCTGATGACCTAACTTCGCCCATGCCGTCAGGGGCTTAAATTTAGTTTAAAAAAAGGGGCTTAAATTTTCAATGAATGGTCGCATTAACCTCACAAACTTGTCTGCCAAATTTCATTACAATCACAACCTTGCTAGTTTTAGCTCACACATATACTATACTATAGTAGTGTGAGCTATGGTGATCCAAATTTTTTCGAGAAAAAAAAAGTTGCTCCGATTTCAAAATTTTTTATATATCTTTGCGTTTCAGATGATTTTGAAACTTTTTTGTTGCGCCGTCTGTCTGTCTGTAACGACCAACGCGCATAACTCAAAAACCGCTTGGCCGATTTTAATGAAATTTGGTACCTAGGCTGGGTCTTGGGTCGAGACGGTCCCATTTAAAAATGAACAAAATCCACCGAACACAAACCAAATAAAAGGGTGGGGGTAGATTTCAAAAATTAGAGTTTATGTGAAAATATGGCGTGTGTGATATCAAACGAAAGGTAATTGAGTCTGGAGTTAAACAAAATACATTTTAATTTATTTTAAAAAAAGGGTGGGGGTATATTTCAAAAATTAGAGTTTAAGTGAAAATATGGCGTGTGTGATATCAAACGAAAGGTAATTGAGTCCGGAGTTTACCAAATAACATTTTAGTTTTTGCTTTTTTTAAGGGTGGGGATAAGTCTTAAAAATTTGAGTTTAAGTCAAAACATGGCTTGTGTGGTATCAAACAAAAGGTAATTTAGTCTGGAGTTGAATAAAATATATTTCAGTTTTTAGTTATATTAGCTCACACGTAAACTATAACTATAGTACCGAGTGTGAGCTTAGGGGCCCATATATTGGCAGAGTATTTTTTTATTTGACAGGGCCAACTTCCTTACACAGAAGTGCAGGAAAATCATTTTTAATAAGCATGAGAGATCGCAAAAGATTTTCTTCCCATGAAGCATCGAGGTGGTACCTCGATGCCATGAAGTCATAGATGCGTGAATGCGGCGTTCTTTATAACTAGAGATGGAATGATTACGTTTAGGTATACACGATGTACTTGCAATTTTAAACGCTTTTATCAGCAAACACATACAAATTCATAGAACCGGTATTTTTTTCTTTTACACACACACACAACCTACTCTACATAATGAAAAGCACCATTCACTATTCATTTATTTTTTTAATCGTTGATCGCAGAACTCATATTTGAATGGTCTATTCGCGAAATTTTTACTTTCGTTTATCCAGGGACGCACGAGCATTTTAAACGCCCCGGGTAATAGTTGAGAGGCTTACAAGGCTCTTAACAGATAAATAGCAAAATAATATGAAAAATATGAACTTTTTTAATAAAATTATGAAAAATATGAAATTAACAAAACAAAATATGAAGGAAATATGAATACAAAATGAAGTTTTTTTTGAGTACTCTACCAAATGGCTTGTTATGTCAAAGCCAACTTTTTTTTAGGAAAACTCATTTACTAATATATATTTCTTAATTTTATTTATTAAGAAAAGTATTAACAAACATTTTTAAGTTGAATTAGGCCTGGATGGGGTAAGGCCAAACAAAAACAAGGCACATTTTTTAAAGCATATTTTACAACAAGGTATAAGGTGTTTCCGTATTTTTAAACCAAGGTCTACTGCAATTATTCAAAGAAATAGGAAAAAATTATAAATGCAAAAGTTGTAGGCCTTATCCTATACCATCAAAAAAAGTTATAAAAAAAACACAAACATTGTAAATCTCTTACGGAACATCCTACAAATTAATATATTAATGATTTAACTTAAAAAATAGATATTTTCTTTCTAAACTCAAAAATATATGATAGACTGCCATTTGGTAAAGAAACTGTTAAAATATTTGCATCTACAATTTCTAGCGGTTTGGGACCTACTCTAATTTTTTAAAAATAGGTACCCTATTTTCTATCTCTTGAAATAAGTGCAGTAGACCCTTGTGGAAATATACCAAAACACCCTGTACATCTAGTAACACAGAAAACTTAAGTATACTCGATGATATACTTGGTATACTTTAAATACCTATTCCGAGCATGCTCAATTAGACTGCTTCGGAACGAACCACGAATGACCAAAACAACTAATTAACATAAAAAATGCAACAAACATAAGAATAATAAAACAAAAGGCAAAAAAGCCCTACTCTATTCAGACTTTCTCAGAGGCAACAAATTAATAATAAACTAAAAGGAACCCAAAATTCAAGACTGGGAGAAATATTGAAAATTTCCACACAAATTCTATGACTCAAGTTTCTTCATTAGGGAAAATATGAAAAATATTAAGGTTTTTCTAAAAATATGAAGATTTATGAAGTCTGAAAAAAAAATATGAACATTTTCATAAAATATCAAGGTGTTGAGAGCCCTGTTCTAATTGTTGTTAATTGCAAACAAAAAACGTATCAACAGTTTTTCTGTAAAGCTAATTTTGCAAAAGTAATACGCCAAAGTTTGTAAAAAAACATGAAAAAAGCCGCCATCTTGGATTTATGACGTCAAACCGGCCCTCCTACTCAAATTGTGTGATCTATTACCATCCATCTAGTGTACAGTGGCGGTTTCGCCATAAGTGCACATGTGCACGTGCACTCCCAAATTTAACTTAAAAAAATATTAAACTTTAATCATTCCTTAAATTAATTAATAATTACCCCAAAAGGAATTCAATAAAGATTGGAATATTATCTAGAAATTAATACCCGGTATGTATGTGTTTGTATTCGTGTTCAAACCAAGCTCGAATCTAATTCTTTACGGTAATTTACTGGAACCAAATTCTATGCACCGTGGATCTTATGTCGCATGCTAATTACGAAATATAAAAAGAGAGGACGACATGTCGCAATATAATTTTACAGTACATAGAATCTGAACCTTCCTTCGGCACCGCGCTTATACAAAAACTAGCCTCGATGCCGTCCGCACCCCCGTGATGCCTCTCGCGTCCACGGTTCACGTTGCATTTTAGAACAGTCACGCGCACTTTTCAGTAGTGCGCGCTTAGATAACTTCCTATTATCGGTCGGGCGCTGGCGGTTTGTTTTAATTTCGACGATTTGGTATTTACGACAATGGCGGAAGTTTCTAATTCTGATAGCATTAGCGTGCAATATTTAAAGGCAATTACATTTTCATCTTTGCCATTAGAAGAGAAAATATATGTTAACTAGGTATGATACATTTATTATTTATTTATAATTACAATAATAATAGGTAGGTAACTAATATCTTACTAAATATCTGATTTTTTAATGACGACCCACTTGATGGCCCAAAAAGTTAGCGTGGCACTCAAAAAAAATGTATGCCTTTTTTTTTTTTGGTGTGCACCCCCAAAGCTTTTTACCACGCGCCGCCACTGCTAGTGTCGTATAAAAAAATCTTCCAGAACTATCCCAAGGGATACCATAGGTCTCGGAACTATATGGTTTCACTTTAAATACAATTGCCCCGCTTGCCCGGGCGATGAACCGGCCCTGCATTTATCCATATTATGTGTCAAGGTTATTCAAAGAAAAAAATCCCAACAGGATTAAAAAAGAGATGACCCTAAAGAACCTGTTGTGGTATTTGCTATGGGAAGAAAGTTAGAGCAGGGATTTTTGAAAGGGTGAAGGTTGAAAGACCTTGCGAATTTTTTTTGCTGGGACCGTTTTTTAAGATTCTTTGTCCCTTGTTGTCTAGGCGCTAGAGGTATAGTTGAGTATGCAAAATATGAGATTTTCTCATGAGAATTTTACCTTCCTAGCCCGCGCAGCAATGGCCAGAGAAGGTATCATTTTCGACAAAAATTTTTTTGCAGATAACGCCGAAAATGTCTTCTTTGGGTGTATTTTGACCTATCTTAGCAATATTGTCGTGATGTCTGGCTGTGTGTGTGTATGTCTGTCTGTAACACGATAGCTCCGAAACCGCTAAACCGATTTTCATAAAAATTTCAGGTAAAAATAGTGCTCGACACCTTAACGAGCTGATTAGATTTTGGTCAAGCTAATGACAGGTTTTTGACAAATATATATTTTTTTTAATGCAAACTTTTTAAAGGGGCATCGCATCAATATACGATTTTCGGAATATGGTATTTTACAAAAAACTTCGTAGAAGCTTTAGTTTCTAAGATATTTACAAAAAAACTGTTTTCAAGGCTGATATATCATGGCTTCACTTAGTCACAAAAAATTTACTTAAAGTAAAAAATAACGAAGATATATGAAATTCGAAATTACGCTTAGACGTCTTTCTATCAAAAAAAAAAAAAATCAATACTTGCCTTAGCGAAATTTTGAATTTAAAAATATAAGGGAAACACAAAACTCTTTTTTGCCCGATTAGCCACGAAACTTGTTTGATTTTTAAATTCACGGGTACGAAATTCCACGTTTGTTAGTATTATTTGGCTTAAAAATTCCGTTGATTGACGCTCACTGTCTTGAAGATGGGTAAAAATGCAATCTGTGTTGATCCGGCCTGAAAGACAAAGAGCTGTCGTACGTCACGGACTATAGTTGTTTTCTTTTATTTGCATTCGATCTTTTCATTGATCGATATTGTATAGCAGTGTTTTTACCTGCTTTTAGTTTTTTGTTTCTCTCGTATCTCGGTAGATGGCGCCTCTTGCTATAGTTCGCTCACTAATTACATTTAATTAGAGACAAAACCGTCTGATTAACTTCGCAAGATTTGTCACATTGACCAGCAGTGTTCTGAGGAGTCCCATAAGGACGAAATGGTTAACTGTCAACACTTATTAGGTGTCCATTAGATCTTGGACCCCCGTGAGGTTAAGCTTTCAGGCTACCCACGGAAAAATATAAGGGAAACAAAAAACTCCTTTTGCCCGATTAGCCACGAAACTTGTTTGATTTTTAAATTCACAGGTACGAAATTCCACGTTTGTTAAAATACAATCTTCGTTATTTTTAACTATAGGAAAAAAACTCAAAAATTATTTTTGTTTAGAATAGAAAGACCTATCAGAAAAAAATTATTAAATACAAAATGTTCAATTTGAAAAAAATATATGTTTTTTGAAAAAACTCGAAAACGCAATGCTCGATTTTTTTTTGATTTGATCATCTTAAAGAGTGTCAAAAATTACACTAAAATTGCCAATTTAAGCTTTTTTTATCTTTAATAATAACAATGGTGGACACAACTTGGAACACCCACACCGGCAAATTTCCATTTTAATTTTGCTACTTCTTCTCTGACATCCCTTACTTTTGTTTTATTTCGTATCCATTCATTCCTTTTTCTGTCTGTCAGCTTTACATGTAACATTTGCCTTTGCATTGATCTTTCGGCTTTTGTTACCTTATCCATGTTTGATTTTGTAAGTGTCCAGGTCTGGGATCCATAGGTAAGTACAGGAAGGATACATTGGTTATACACTTTCGTTTTGAGGTACTGAGGATATGTTTTATTTCTTAATATGTAGCTTAATTTACCGAATGCTGCCCAGGCCAATCTTACTCGTCTCTTGATTTCAGCTGTTTGGTTTTCTTTTTTTAGTTTAATCCAGCTCTTCCAGCATTTTTATCAATTCTTGAATGAATTCATGATCCATCATATGGATCCATTTATTATGCGGGCCGATTTTTGCGGTTTCAAGAGCTCATTTGCGATAGGGTTACTTAATATTTTTTATCCCTTTATTTTTAATAGGTAACACTAGAGTTTTACTGTACACATTGAATACGTTACAGTGTAGATTTATTACACGCATATAGGGGCTTTGTCTTTTGTTATAATAGGCCGACTTCCTCATTATAGAGCCTACTGTATAGCAGTGGCGGCAGCTACAGGAAGGGCAACGGGGCGGGGCAGTGCTCTCTCAAAACTAGACAAAAACCAGTATTTTTAATTGATTTATTTTAAAAAAGTTAAATCTTTTCTTCTAGTTCTTTTTTTAGTCTATGGTTAACTGGGTAAACTTTTTTAACGTAAATAATTACAAGCCGGCAGCACCGCGCCGGACAAGATTTCAATTTCACCCGTTTTTTAGCGGTGTATGAGTGGCTGTCCTCGCGCGGGGGCGGGAGGAATGTTTTAGTTGACGTCGGCCATATTTATCGTGCAAAACCGTTCGTTGCCCTTCCTACGTGTTGCCGGTTCTATCCTTAGTGAAGACGTATGAGTTTTTTTATTTGGGTTAAGTCAGGGTCAGTAGTTAAAAGCCTTGCCGGTCGCGTGTCCATTGTCTGTTTTTGTTTGTTTTCAAAATGGAAATAAATACCGTCGATTATATAATAAATTGTGCAAATTTAAAAACGTTGACATATGAACTTCGATTACGAGGGGTGAACAGCTAACCCAAAATGTGTAGACCGATTGTGAAAATCCACAATCTTTTGCTAAGATTGTGAGGGATTGTGAAAGATTGTGAGGGATTGTGGCAAGATTGTGAGGGATTGTGAAAGATTGTGAGGGATTGTGGCAAGACTGTGAGGGATTGTGAAAGATTGTGAGGGATTGTGGCAAGATTGTGAGGGATTGTAAAGGATTGTGAATAATTGTGAAGGATTGTGAGAGATTGTGAGAGAATGTGACAGATGGTGGAGGACTGTGCAGCGGCGTAGCGCGCCTGAAGGGGCGGGGTGGGCACCGTCCCATCTAAAATTCTTGCGACCAAAAAAAAAAAAAAAGGTCATCATGTCTATAGTTTCCTTTGCCGCCCTCTTCATTTACCGTTCCTGCAGCTTAATAACCGCGAGGTGACCAGCTGACCCCAAAATGTGTGCGCCGATTGCGAAAATCCACAATCTTCTGCTAAGATTGTGAGGGAACCCCAAAATGTGTACGCCGATTGCGAAAATCCACAATCTTTTCCACAATCTTTTGCTAAGATTGTGAGGGATTGTGAGAGATTGTGAAGGATTGTGGTAAGATTGTGAAGGATTGTGGTAAGATTGTGAAGGATTGTGAAGGATTGTGAGAGATTGTGACAGATTGTGGGTGATTAGGAGGGATTGTGTAAAGATTGTGAAGGATTGTGAACAGATTGTGAGAAATGTGTACACCGATTGTGAGAGCTGTTCACCCCTCGTTCGATTACAAATAAAATCTTTAGGGCCACATAGACCGGACCTAAATATCCTAAAAATTAACCAAAACCGAAATGCTTTTTTTTGCTTTATTTGTCTTATTATGAATAATCCACGAAGTGATCCTGCGTGGGTGGCAAAGGGAATGTGTCATATCAACCACTTTAGTAAAAAGTTAGACACCCAGTAAGTGCTACTTGTTTAAATAACCACATGGAATTTTCTATGCTAGGCAAGACTGATATTAGGTGCCAATTGAATAGTGCCTATAGGAAAAACATTACTGAACATAATGTGGCAAAAAACAGACAAATACTTAGTAGGTTAATAGACTGTTTAAAATTCTGTGGGATTTTTGAGGTTGCTCTATAGGGCCATGATTATTCTGAAACCGGTGCTAATTAAGGTCACTGTTCCTTTTCGTTATACAGTGACCTTAGTGCTAATCCGAGCACTTTACGCATGTAAAAAAAGGGCGATTAGACTATATCTATAAACAAATAAACTAAAAAGTACACCAAGTAGCTGCTTGTTTGTAAAATGCTAAAATAAAACTGTTTAGGTAAGTTTTTTATCTTCTTTTCCATGCAATATAAATTTCTGCCCCTCCCAATTTATAACGTCACCAGCCGCCACTGCTGCATAGTATAGGTACGTGTTTGATGAAAGAAGCCTTATCACGCGGAAAAAGGCACCCCTATCATTTGATATTATGTTACTTTCTTTCTAGTAAAAAATAATATGTTGCAGTTGAATTGCTTTACTAGATAAATTTAATAGAGCCGGCTCATTGTTTAAATATTTTGAAACAATAGCAGTGTTCCATCAAGCCGTTCGACAGTCATAAAACCGTCCGGAAAATCCCAAAGCGCGCGCAATGCAGTACGAGGACTGTTTTAAATCGGTTTTGGTTAGATGGAACGACCAAATAACTGTCCAAAAACCGAATGCTGTTGGGGTAGTGATCGATTTACTTCAGGCATGTGATCATCCGTGAGAGAGTTAAATTGAAAGTCACGTGACAAAAAAAAAATTATAGGTTTGGCGTCTTGCGTAAAGATAGATCGAAGGCAACGTATGAATTCGAGAGCACGAAATTAAAGTTGCACACAAAAAGGATTACACAATTACATAGGATTATTATAATATATTTTTAATTTTAGTTCTTTAAAATGCAGATAAAATTACATTAATTTAATTTATATTCAGAAACTATAAATCACTACAGACTGCCTAATAAACTAAACATACCAAAAATTAAAACAAACTTGCATTAGCACATATTTTTGGGCGAAACCTGTGAAAAAATATTTATTTTTTCTAATATCACAGGTTTTATGTGAAATTTATATATTTATTTATTTGTATTTTGCAATTTGATTTTTACAAAATATTTATGAAATTACCTACATACTATAGAAAGCCATAACATTCACAAAGTTTTTGTGATTTTATTCATTTTTAGGAAATCGTGATACTTCTAAGAAGTTAGGAAAATCACATTTTGAAGCTTGTACTTTGGTAGGTATTATAGTTAATGACCTTAATGTCGATGCCTTAAAGCGAAGTCGTTTGTTCTTCTTCCAAATCTGGTGTAAAATTTCACATCCGGTGTTACCCCTCTTCTTTTAGTTCACAGGTCACCGGGATTTGCTGCGATCAGGGTAAACCCTTATGTTTCTATTCCTATCCAATCACCTGCTAAACTAGTTTTTCTTTTTCTAAGCAGGCTACCCTATGGTCAGTATAGCTTTTTTCCATGTGGTATACCTACAACATTCCGCAATCCCGTAGTAATAAAAATTAAGAGGCTCTTGTAAAAAAATCAACAGATGCTGCACAATTTTTTTTTTGTAAATTTAAAAAATATTTGTTTATTTACGTGGCTTAACCGGCATTTTGTCATGTGTTAAAATTGGTTGTAAAACTCAATTTATTTTGACAAAAATTTTTTGGGTTCTTCACTGTTTTTTTAATTTTCTCAGACAAATGTAAATTTAATGTAATTTTATGGTATATTTTTATCTCAGGTTCATGTAAACTAGAAATGTGTGTGTTTTACATATAATTTTTCCAGTGCAACATATTATAATAAGCACAGACAAAGAAAAGAGAGAGAGCAATCATTTCTAATGCGCCTGTCTTCAATTCTTGTATTTCCGAGTAGTCCGAAACCAGTTTAAGTGGCTTGATGGAAAGGAAAACTGACTGTCCGATAACAATACAACATCGACCTGGAACCCAAAAAGGATTTTTCGTACCGTTTTATGATTGTCGCATGCGATGATGGAACGAAACAATTATGTGGCAGTTGAATTGCTTTACTAGATAAAATTTAATAGAGCCGGCTCATTGTTTAAATCTTTTGAAACAATATTAAATTGCGCACAATGTTTTTAAACCACCACCATATTTTTAAACCACCACCATATGGCATATAAAAAGAAAAACTCTGGAGAACTTAGAATGGAGCACATTAACTTTGTGCGACTGATAAAATTCTATAGATATCCCAGTAACATTAGCGTGAAGTCAGCGAAGCACCCATCGCAAATCGAATCGCGACTAGGTGGGTAATTTGCCGTTAATTAGTTGTGGAAAAATTAATTTTCTCGCTCTTATTTTTTAGTTCGTAATCTAATATCGTGTATAATTTGCCTCTAATTAGGCGTTAATTAGTTAATTGATGATGACTCTTTTATCTTTGTGTCTTTTTTTGGGTGCTTCGCGAACTTCATATGAATTTAGCGAAGCACCCTCATTAAAAATGGCTTGAGACATCACCTATTAAAATCGAACACGGTGGATAATTTGCCGCCAATTAGTCCTTAATTAGTTGTGGATAAATTGATTTTGTATCTTTTTTTGAGTGCTTAGCCAACTTCCTATGAAGTTAGCGAAGCACCCTCGTCAAAAATTGCTGTAGACATCGCCTATTGACATCGGATAAGGTGGATAATTTGCCGCTAATTAGTCGTTCATTAGTTGGGGATAAATAAATTTTTTTGCTTCCATTGATTTTTTTTTATTGCTTCGCTAATTTCAAATGAATTTAGCGAAGCACCCAAAAAACAAAAAAGCAACAAAATTAATTTATCCACTACTAATTAGCAACACCTAAAAAGAAAAAAAAATAAAAGCAAAATAATTTATTTATCCACAAATAATTAACGACTAATTAGTGGCAAATTATCCACCAAGACGCGGTTCGATTTGTAACGAAGGTGCATCTTCAACAACATATGAAGTTAGCGAAGCACCCAAAAAAACACACAAAAATAAAACCGGCAAAATCAATTTATCCACAACTAATTAGCGGTAAAATATCCACCGTGTTCGATTTTAATAGGTGATGTCTCAAGCCATTTTTGACGAAGGTGCTTTGCTAAATTCATATGAAGTTAGCGAAGCACTCAAAAAAAGACACAAAGATAAAAGCGACAAAATCAATTTACTTACAACTAATTAACGCCTAATTAGAGGCAAATTATACACCATATTAGATTGCTAAAGGCGATGTCTAAGGCCGTTTCACCACTTCATATGAAGTTAGCGAAGCATCCAAAAAAACACTCAAAAATAAGAGCGACAAAATTAATTTTTCCACAACTAATTAACGAATAATTAACGACAAATTATTCACCTATAGTCTTTGCAATAAGGCTAGTCCTTTTGTTTAATCACCCCGTAATTCTGGTAACAAAACGCACGTGTATTCTTAATTCAGTTTTAAACCACAGGTTCCTAAGGTAACTGATAATGGATGCTGCGAAACTAATTATCAGTTACCTTAATCTTAATATAATCGGTTACCACCCTTTATAATAAGGGTGGTGGATCGGTGTTTAAACTGCCATTGTTTTGACATTTCTGACTTTGAAAGATTATCGCTAATTTTTTATTTAAATTCTGATTCTGATTTGGAATAGTTATTTGAGAAAAGGTTCTGTCCGAAAATGATTTTATGTAGTGAAAAATTTATGAACAATTGGGGTGCCCTTCCGCCAAAGTTTCTACATTGGAAGATTTTCAGTGCGACTGACCGTAGAGCTACAAACCATGAACAAACGATAAATTATTAATGATTATTTAATTTTTTAAAAAAGTTATTTTTACAATGTATTTCGAGCTGGAGTTAAGCTAAGCTTTGCAGTTTGTTTTGGTAAAAATTCATTCAAATAAGATTAGGCCCTATTTATATTATAGTTTTTGTAAACAGAAGTTTTTAATATTATTACCTAAGGATAAAGACTTAATAAAAGTTAAATTAGTACATACTCATTTCTCAGTATATAAGCATTTATATTTTTTGTTTAGGGTAAATTTAAACAGTATTTTATTATAATTTTTAATAAATAAACATTTTTTATGGTCGACACATAGATCCTTTAAAAAGTATAATAAAGTTCTCAACTGATTTAAGTGGAAATGCTTTGGGAATTTCAACAAAAACAGTATTGTACAGACTCTTTTTGAGTGAATTAAAAAATATATTTCAGACACAATATTTAAACTAAAAATAGCTATATTGAGGCTATTACTAATTACTAAGTTTAAAATGTTGCAGTAGAACAGCTCATAGGATTAAAAACCAACCAAAAAACTGAAAATCTAACTAAAAAACAAACTATGCAAAAATAATTTATTCTCATCATCCAAAAAACTTCATCTCATAAACTGCCATCGTCAGTTATGACGAGAGGAGCGACATCAATAGCTGTTTCATTTTCTCAGTCTTCCAAAATTAGTTTTTCGCAATGCATCATGTAATTTTAACAATGCTTTTATCTTTTTAAACCATAGTTTAACAAACTTTTATTAATTAGTTTTCTAAAGAAGTTGTTTTGAATGGCATCACAAAGTCTTCAAACTTTTTGTCATTACCTATACTGTGTTTCTTAAAATTTTGCTCTGTAGTTATTACGGATGGGACTAAAGATCGAAAAAAGCGTGGAATTTTCGTATGAACATTTTATCTTTGTCGCAATTTTTTTTACTATTTTGACTACTTGCGAAAATTTTTTTTAAAAGTTGACTTTTATTGTCAATTTAAACTTTGATAGACAGACAGGCTTGCAACTGCCAACTGCAATCTGGGGCCAACAACGATTTTCGATGCTATTTTCTGTTTTCTTTATAGAAGAAAAATAAAAAAGGATAGCAAAGGGACTTGGGGTATTGCAAGGACTTTAGTCGCCATTCGATTTGCGATGGTTGCTTCGCTAACTTCATGCTCATCCGGCTAACATAGGGCCAAAATGTGCAGTGAATGTCATTTCTTTACGTCACTGGTGGTCCAGCTGATTTTTGTAAACAAAATCTCTTTATAAAGAATTAATATTTTTAGAATTTTTTGAAAACCAAGGCCATTTTTCAAGTGTTTTTTAGAACATCCATATAAAATAATATTTTCTATGTAGCATTGGTGGCTCGGTGCGTTCGCGCATGGAACACAAGTGAGTTCAGGAGTATCGCTTGCTACAGTGGCGGGGTCGATCCCCGTCGGTTGCCGAGGTCGGCCGAGGCATTTATAGGATTGCTGGGGAGTATAAAATGGTGGTGATCAGCCGCCCACAGTAGGAGTACAAAAGTTATCTACAGGACTATACAGGACTCCACAGAACACTATACAGGAAGCTACAATACACTACAGGACCAAGAATTTATGTAAAAGTCCTGTAGGATGGTGTATAAATTTGATTCAGCTGATCATCCCTCGGTCCTACTCCTTCATGCACGCCAGAACAAAAGTTCTCTACAGGACTCCACAGGACACTATACAGGAAGCTAAAATACAACACAGGACCAAGAATTTATTTAAAAATCCTGTAGGATGGTCCTACCCCTTCATGCACGCCAAAACAAAAGTTCTCTACAGGACTCCACAGGACACTATACAGGAAGCTACAATACAACATAGGACCAAGAATTTATGTAAAAGTCCTGTAGGATGGTGTATAAATTTGATTCAGCTGATCATCCCTCGGTCCTACCCCTTCATGCACGCCAGAACAAAAGTTCTCTACAGGACTCCACAGGACACTATACAGGAAGCTACAATACAACACAGGACCAAGAATTTATTTAAAAGTCCTGTAGGATGGTCTACAAATTTGATTTAGTTGATCACCCTTCGGATATCTCGTGAAGGCGGACTTTGTTGAAGACTCCTTCAGTCGGTAGGCCATTCTAAGGGACAAAGGGACCGGATAAAAAAAAATAACCGGTCTGGGGTTCCAAAGGTGTGTCGGCGAAAGAGTCACAAGTACAGTCGTTATTTTTTTTAGCCCGCTTTATTTTTCTTTAAACAAAACTTAAAATAAATGTCAAACTGAGCGTGATCGTTTAGTATCAAACGTAAACCGAGGACTTGGGAAATAAACAAATGGTTGTAGGTCAGCGGATTACTTTCGATGCTAAAACGAACACATTATTTTCTTTGTATTTTAATTTTTTGTGTAAAGAAAAATGAAGCGGGCTAAAAAAAATAACGACTAATATTATTATGTCGGCTTAGAACGTTTTTCTACGTTGTCCGACGCCTATTCTCCACCTCCTTCGATCCTGACAATCATCTTCTGTCAGATTTTTTTGACTCATTGATCTTTGGATTGACTGTTGCCATTCTAGTTTAGGATGTCCTCTTTTCCTGCGCCCTATTGGTTGCCATTCTATGACCTGCTTTGTTAATCTTTCGTCGTTCATCCGTTGTGCATGGCCGTACCATATCAGTTGCCTTTTAGTGATGTCATCCGTTGTGCTTCCCTCGATTCTCATTCTTTGTTTTATGATCTCATTTCTTATGTGATCTGTTCTATCTAGAATATCTATTCTCATTGATCTTTTTATTGCATCCATTTCGACACTTTCCATTTTTGTTTTGTATTTTTGCGTTACGCGACAAGCTCTATTCCATACAGCAGCGTGCTTTTCACCATTGTTTCATATATGTTAAATTTACATTCCTTTTATTTCTCCGCTCCATAAAATATTGTTAAGACATCTAATAACTTTTTTGCTTTTAATATTCTTTTTTCCAGTTCTTTACAGTCTGTTCCTGTCTTATCAAATGTGACACCCAAGTATACATACTCATTGCATGGAGATATTACTTGTCCATTGTCTAGTTCTAACTCACTGGATTCGTTTCCAATACATAAGTATTGTGTCTTGTCCACGTTCACTGTTAATCCCAACTTTTGGTATTCTTCCATTAACTTTCTTATCATATACTCCATGTCTTCTTTATCATTAGCTACAATTACTTGGTCGTCAGCAAACAAGACGCTAGCGCTACCAAGTCCACTTCCAATCCCTGGCTTCGCATGCGTAGATCTACCAATATTATTTACCTCATGTATTAGAATCGATGTACAGGGTGATTTTCACTTGAATGATTCTAACCACATGAAAATAGAAGGTTCAAAAACCTAACCTAACGAAACCTAATCAGATCTAACCGAACCAAAGCAAACTAAACCAATATTTTTTTTCAAAAAAAAAACTTTCCTGACTTCCTACCTGGGATGCTAGAGGATGTGAATCCGAACCGGACCGTACCGAACCGAACTTAGCCAAACCTAACCCTACCCAACTAAACCTAATTAGTAGTACGTGTTGTAGTTTAGTTTGGTTAGGTTAGGTTTGGTTCAGTTTAGTTAGGTTCGGTTTGGTTTGGTTCGGATTCACATCCTCTAGGATCCCGGGCAGGAAGTCAGGAGTTTTTTTTTTGAAAAAAATTATTGGTTCAGTTTCCTTCGGTTCGGTTAGATTTGATTAGGTTTTGTTAGGTTAGGTTTTTGAAACTTTCTATTTTCATGTGGTTAGAATCATTCAACTGAAAATCACCCTGTATGCATCTATTCTAAGACATGAGGTAAATAATATTGGTAGATCTGCGCTGCGAAGCCAGGGATTGAAAGTGGACTTGGTAGCGCTAGCGTCTTGTCTGTAGTGTGTATATGGTAAATCGGTCGTTAAGTTGTATTCCCATACCGTGCACTTTAAATTTCCAGTTTTTTAGAGCCACTGTGATACATAGACAAAATAACGACTATACTTCTAAAAAATATTATTTTATAATGATGTACTAAAAGACAGTTGGAAAATCGCCTTGGTTCGGTTCTTCTTCGCAGCGCTATGATTATTTCCAACCGTCTGGAAGGTACATTTAAAGACGAAATTATTTAGCAACGCAATGAAGAAATGCTCGGATAAATGACATCGTTAATTCATAATAACGTTTAAAAAAATTATAAAAATTCTAGGTCATATCATGCCTATCTCTTTATAATTGAACGCAACATTTCCACAGTCAATTACATTAAACATTGCTGGATAATTCGAGGAAGGGTACAACCTATAATCAATCATAATTTGTGCGATTGCAGAATGCCATAAAACTTCAAGAACGTCATTCTTGGAGTCGTTTGCGTTCCTTGCAAGTGCAGTGATTCGAGAGTTATTATTTACGACATTTACTGCGAGTGCTCGTCTTCCATTAGGCTTTGATTGCATCTTTTTCGAAATTGTCGTTTTTTACGTTCAAGGATCAACATCGTGAACAAATTACATGAAATCGTGCTCGGTTTGTTTACGACCTACGTCATCTTTTTTATCTGCTTTCTCTACTACATCGCTTGCGTCAGAAAGAGGCCAACTTATATCGAGTAGAACGTGCATGAAAAAAACGATCACCGTTACATTAGTGTTGGATGCGTTTGCAATCAGTACAGCCGTCCGCAAACTAAAGAGAACCGAATGTTGTCTTTTAAGTTTTGCATATACATCGCAGCCCACGAGATAGACGGGCCGGGCGCGGAAATATCACGTGACCGTAGGAGGCTAACAAAAAAACGCCTCACGGCTCGCTGTCATTTTAAAACATGTGTGTGTTCAGTTTTGGTATGTTTGTTTACGTCGATTTTTTTTTAATTCGGGCACGAATTTTATGTGAATTTTATCAAAGTTATTAAAATAACGCAGCCCACGAAAAAGACTGTAGTGGGCTGCGTTAAAATTATTAATGAGTAAATTATGAAGAAAATACCTATAAGATAAACAATGCCGCGAACGTGTAATTAGTGTTGTTCCTTGTCGGTCCAACAATAAAACTGAAACCTAATATGTTGCAAACGGGAAAGAAGTGGTAAAAGATAAGATCTTGGATAAGATTGATCAAGTAATAGATATCCTTATTGATATTTTCGATAGTGAGAGTGAAAAATGTGTTCAGTTGTCATTTCTTAGTGAACAATTAGGTCTCTTGAAAAGGTAACCTGAGAATCGAAGATATTGTGAATACACTTTAATGTTGGCTTCATCTTTGTTTATCTAGTCATCCAGTGCATATACGTCAATTTACAATTCTAAGGTAATATACTTCCGCACCCTCGCAATATTAAAAAACTGATTTGTAAAATATTGTTAACAGATAGTAATCTCTCTGGTAGTGTGAAATATTTAAAAAGTAAGATACAGCTTTTAAAAGAACATGAGTTGGTAGTTAACTTACACTTTAATGAAATATATATTAAACTTTGTGCATCTCACTTATTCACAAAATCACTTGTTTCTTTTAAATAAATTATTGTGAAATGTTTTATATATTAAAATTTTTCTTCAGATAACTCTAGCGAGTGTTTTTGTGGAGAAAAACTATTGTCAAAGCTTGAAAAAATTAGTTTAAGGGCATGTAAAGTTTTCTAAAATAATTTTATTAAAAAGCACAATGATTTAGTGTCTGCTAATAAATCTTTGAATAAGAACTCAGACAAAGATGATGACACTCAAAGAAAAATTAAAAATCTAAAAGCTTAGGTTTGATATGGCCAATTTTGAAAGACTTGTATAGATTTGAAGTTACTAACGATATTATGTACCTAATATATGTACCTGAAGATATAAGAGTGCAAATTTTGTATAATTTTTTATTTTATAGATTCAGTTCTTTTATCCATAATAAACACATATATCAGCAAAATATTTTTTTCAATTTTTGCCTATAAAAGAACAAAAATTTTTTGTTAATTTATTTAAAATGTGTAAAAACATATAATATATTAAGCAATACAATAAGGGGACTGGGACTCCTAAGATCACGTGACCGCCGACTTGCTTATAACGCGCCATGGCCGGTCTTTATCGTTGGCTGCGATACAGCTGGAATAAAATAGTAGATAACTTTGAAGGACTTTATTGTTTCTCGAAGTATTCTCCACAAAATATAATACACTTTAGCATGCGCTCAAACCAAATGTCAAAGCTGTAATTCCACTGGTTTGTTGGTACTGCCAAAATTGCATTCTTGAAGGCGTCGACTGCTTTCACTGGGGACTGAAATCCTTGACTACGCAGTCCATTCTTGATTTATGGGAAAGTATAGAAATCGATGGGACTTAGGTCGGGGCTGTATGGAGGATGGTCCAACAATTCGACGTTTTGTTGGGTTAAAAATTATTTTTTGCACTTTGTACGAACTTGCATTGACTTGGTGGAGGATGATTCGTCGCTCGCGGTTCGTTTTAGCGATGACTTTCGGCAAATAAACGGTGATGTATCAAACGACAGTAACAGATCTTTAATCTTTCAGAGGAATTGTTGCTACATGACCTGCTTTTGAGACAAATGTCGCGACCATCTTTTTGGATACACACTTCAAGAAGGGATGACTTTTGTTGGCTTTTCTTCGTCTTGGAACACCCAAACAGACGACTGACGTTTATTTTCGGGTTCATATGAGTAAATCTACGATTCATCACCACTGACAATGCTGTGCACGTTTTTGAGTGTCCTGCCTCAAAGGGGTCTAGAGTTTTCTGACAAAAATTGACTCTAGCTTCTTTCTATTATGAGCATGCGCACAGCATCCATGTTTTCCTGTGTGACAGCCGTTTTTGGTCCAAAACATCAAGTTCTTTAAACATAGTACCTCTTAACCATTATATCGGTTGAGAAAATAATTTCTATAGTTCTTTCTTCAAAAAAAAATTGTCTTAAATTTCAATATACTACGGAAAAACACACAGTAAAACCACGGAGTATTAAACAGATAAGTACTTGGGTGGTGAGGAGCGTAATAAGTGAGCCATTCTGGGGTCAAATAGTCCAGAGCCGCATTCCTTGTTTCAATAATTTTTTAAAAGTTAGTAGGTGTTTAGTAGTTATGGTGGATAGAAGTGAATTTTATTTATGTTTTATATATTTGAAAGAAAGTATACAGTGGAAACTGGTTATGTCGTAAGAGATTGTAAATCCAGCCGATAGTATACTCTTAATAAAAGTTATTTTCGATTTCCGCGTTAATTTATAAAGTGTGAAGAATGTTTTATCTTTCACATTTCATTACTTCTGCTCTATCTTATACAGGAAGTTGAATATTTAAATGTCAATATTTTAGAAGATGAATATGTATCCAATTTTAGTAAAAAAGTCCAAGTTCATAAATAAAAATGATATAGCGGTCCAATGGCAAAAAGGGATTTCTTAATCACCGAAAAACGTCTTTCATCAAAACAAGACCAAAGCAAAATCGAAGTTTACTGTAAGATCTTTTATCAAAAGCGGATAAAATCAAAAAGGACTTTCTTTTCATGTATACTGGTTCCATCTCTCACCCTCTCATACAAATCGGTCTCATGGAAGTTTGACGGCAAATTTAAATCGGGAACAAATAAGATTGTTGTTTTGTACCCAAAACTACATAAAAAAATAAATATGTCTGTCTTTTTCCTTTAATTAGCTCCCCTGTCCTTCTTTTGAGAGCTCGAAATCGGTATTAACCGAACCTCTTGGTCAAATAATTTTAAATGAATCCTAACCTAGGGTCCAACATTTGACCTATTTAAAGGATGGGCCTTGCTTAATGAAAATGCCGTATGTGCTATAGTAATCCCTATGTAGATACAGCATTTTCTTTAGGCATGGCAGTAAAAGGCCGCTTCAGTTGCATAGCAATTTCAGAACCGCTCTTCTTTAGACGAACGTCACAAGCTAGGCCCGACGCCTTTTTATGATATTGTCCTTTTTGATTTTGTCCGGTTTTGATAAAAGACGTTATACAGAACTTCGATTTTGCTCTTGTTTTGTTTTGAAGAATGACGTTTTTGATACTGTCCGGTTATTAATAATTCCGTTTTTAAGATAGGATAATTAATTATGCCATTTTCCTTTATGATCTTAGACGATTTTTTATTTGTCCTACAGTACACCTGGCAATATGGGGAGTTTTTTGCAGTTGCGTTATAGAATCGACGAGTTTCCGATTCGCCTTTTTTACGGTTCGACCTTTTTACGTTTCGATGATTTTGCGAATCTTCTCCAATGCGTATTGCGCGTTGAATTTTCGATTATATTATTTTCGACATTTTTAAGGATCGACAAAACTACGTTTCGTTTAAATTATTTTCCTCTCTTCTATTTTCGATTGTTTTATTTTCGACCAAATCACGCTTCGACGTTTTTTTTTTGACATTTCTATATGGTGCCTATTCGAGAGAAGAATTGAAGATTATTGTTTGAATGATTGTACCTTGTTGTATATAAGCCGTCGTCAACCGGTCTTACGTTGGTTCCAATCAAGGCCAGGTTCTTTGGCGTGTCGGTTCTTGTTTTGTTGTGGTTCTTTTATTCTTATCGCTTGGTGCACCTACTATGAGCTCGCGTCCTAGTCGGCCACCGCCCCTCCCACACCCGACCCCTGACTATAAATGGTAATCATTTGTTTTTATGCAGCATGGCATAGATTTGTGGTTTTTAATGGTTGACATTTTTACCATGGGGTTTGTTGGTGGCTTTTCTGTGGGTTTAGTTCGTTCCTAGCCTTTGATTTTTTTATGTGTCATTACTTTTAGAAGTATAGCAAAACCAGAATAGGTTTGGCACCATCAAGTAAATTTTTTATTATTATTTTTTTATTAGTGTTCATCATGACTCTCTACCTCCGTTTTTTTCCTAAGACTACCTTAATGTCATGCTATAATGCCAAGCAACAAGCACAAACAAAACCTGTCGCCCCTATGTACTATCACAAACCTAGAATAGATTGGTTCGCCTCTTACGGTTGGTTTTGCTGCACTTTCTGACCATTACAACACATTGTCTTTTAGGCTGTGTCAACACAAATTGTGTTTGTTTCGCCGACGCAATGGTCGTGTCTTCAGGGAACCTATAAACACGGATCACCAGAAATTGGTGATCCGTGTTATACTTAAGTAACTTTTCTTTCGCTCCTTTGTTTCGGATGATTGTTGTCAATTCCCGTGTCATTAAAATTATTATCGTTTATGTTTTTATGAAAATCCTGACCTACAAGTCTTAAAAATTGCTGTTATTATTGGTTATTAAGTCAACACAACGATTCTTGCTAAATAAAAAAATCGAGGACACCAAAACAATTTTATGCTACTGGCGTTCCGCCTTCGTGATTCTTTGAGCAGTTTGGTTTTAGTAGAGATTTGGGGCTGTAGTTACATACCATTTGGATAAAAGCTATACTGACCACGAGGATTCTGTTTAGAAAGAGAAAAACTAATTTAGCAGGTGTTTAGATAAAAATAGTAACAACCCTCTCGAGTCATGCGCCGTCTTCTATAAGCCGCGTCGCATGAATTTTATTGCATTGTTGTTAGTAGGGATAAGGAAAAAAATTAATTGCCTAGTTTTTTTTTCCTTTATTATTGTCTCTTAACATCGCGTTAAATTAGGATGCCATATCTTACGAATAAAATTGATTTTTTACCACGGCATAGCCGATTCAAGAGTTCACAAAATTTTCATTCTGATTTGCACGATCCTTCATTTTTTCACAAAATTCCATCCTTACAATATTGTCCTCAGGAAACTGAGATTTTTTAAACTTGTAGGCTTTGTCTCCATGTTTTTTTTAAATGTTTCGAATGGTTCTGGGACTTGAACAAGCCGCAGCACAAACGGCAGTTTCTCGCCTTTGTTCCGAAATGGGTCTTGGACCCTCATGCACCCTTTTATGCAGAGCTTAACGCCAAAAATTTATAAAAATGGTTAATTATATTCAAAATAGTAGTTTTGCAAGGATCACGGTCCCCATACTTAGTTGTTAAACAAATTTATTACATCCCGAGCGGAGTTTTCTGCAAAATACCATTTTAACATTTGAACCTTTTAATTAGCAAGGTTTATAAAAGTGCAAATCTTACCTTCTTCACGCTTCGTTTCAGCAAATATCACGGGTCACCAATTCCCATTTAAATACGGCGGGGTTATTTTGTACGATTTGTTTCGGTTAGTAAATAAGAAAATTCGCCATTTTGGATTTGCCATTTTGAATGTTTTATAAGTTTAATTCAAAATCATAATCAGCGACTTGAAACGCCGCCAATTTCTGTATTTGATATAAGTCGGTTCATAAATAAGAGAGTCCGCCATTTTCGATCGGCCATTTTGATTTTTTTAAGTTTGAGTGAAAAATTTTGTTAAATGGTCTTAAGCAATGTAACATTTCAAGTTTGAGACAAATCGGTTAGTTAATAAGAAAATCCGCCATTTTGGATTCACCATTTTGAATTTTTTAAGTTTGAGGATAAATATGCAAATATCACGGGTCACCAATTCCCATTTAAATACGGCGGGGTTATTTTGTACGATTTGTTTCGGTTAGTAAATAAGAAAATTCGCCATTTTGGATTTGCCATTTTGAATGTTTTATAAGTTTAATTCAAAATCATAATCAGCGACTTGAAACGCCGCCAATTTCTGTATTTGATACAAGTCGGTTCATAAATAAGAGAGTCCGCCATTTTCGATCGGCCATTTTGATTTTTTTAAGTTTGAGTGAAAAATTTTGTTAAATGGTCTTAAGCAATGTAACATTTTAAGTTTGAGACAAATCGGTTAGTTAATAAGAAAATCCGCCATTTTGGATTCACCATTTTGAATTTTTTAAGTTTGAGGATAAATATGCAAATATCACGGGTCACCAATTCCCATTTAAATACGGCGGGGTTATTTTGTACGATTTGTTTCGGTTAGTAAATAAGAAAATTCGCCATTTTGGATTTGCCATTTTGAATGTTTTATAAGTTTAATTCAAAATCATAATCAGCGACTTGAAACGCCGCCAATTTCTGTATTTGATATAAGTCGGTTCATAAATAAGAGAGTCCGCCATTTTCGATCGACCATTTTGATTTTTTTAAGTTTGAGTGAAAAATTTTGTTAAATGGTCTTAAGCAATGTAACATTTCAAGTTTGAGATAAATCGGTTAGTTAATAAGAAAATCCGCCATTTTGGATCCACCATTTTGAATTTTTTAAGTTTGAGGATAAATATGCAAATATCACGGGTCACCAATTCCCATTTAAATACGGCGGGGTTATTTTGTACGATTTGTTTCGGTTAGTAAATAAGAAAATTCGCCATTTTGGATTTGCCATTTTGGATTTGCCATTTTGAATGTTTTATAAGTTTAATTCAAAATCATAATCAGCGACTTGAAACGCCGCCAATTTCTGTATTTGATATAAGTCGGTTCATAAATAAGAGAGTCCGCCATTTTCGATCGGCCATTTTGATTTTTTTAAATTTAATTTTGTTAAATGGTCTTAAGCAATGTAACATTTTAAGTTTGAGACAAATCGGTTAGTTAATAAGAAAATCCGCCATTTTGGATTCACCATTTTGAATTTTTTATGTTTGAGGATAAAACTATATTAAGTGATCTCAGGCACTGCACACTTTCAAGTTTGAGACAAATCGGTTTAAAAATAAAGAAATCCACCATTTTGGATCCGCCATTCTTGTAATAAAAAACGTAAATTGTAGTGTTACCAGGTTACCAAACACTACCCCTACCAAATTTCAACACCTTAATGGATTTAACTTTACTTAACAAAAGCAAATTTAAAAAAAATTGCGTAAAGGATTTTTAAAGATGTTTTTGTATAAATCTATTTTGTTTGTCATCTGCATATTTTATATAAAAAAAAAATTATTCCGGCGCCAAATTGGCCCGGCGCCCAGTTGACGGTGCCGAGTTGGCGGCGCCCAGTTGGCGGTGCCGAGTTGGCGGCGCCCAGTTGTCACATTACCTCGATTTACGCTCTCTAAAGTTTCTTTTAAATCTACATAAATAACTACGATATTTAAATTGTTTTCATAGGCTTTTTCTAGAATTTGTCACCAATCTTGTTATCCAAGTTTTTATCCATCCATTGTGTATTTATTATTCATTAATGAAAGAAATCATTGTTCATTCTATTCTTTATAGGTATCTATTAAAGATATTTGTTCATAAAAATCGAGTCGAAATATTACACGGTTGTGTATAAACAGTTAACAGCTGTTTAGTATTAAATTTAAAACACTTTTTATCTTCGGAACATTTTGTTTCCTAAGAGGGCAATTAAGTTTTTACGGCATATTTCGGTATTAGCAGTTATGCTCAAAGAAACTCTTGAGATTGCGGAAGTGTTAAAACATTTTGCTTGGATTGCGGTACAGATTTTTAGGTGCTTTTCTTAGAGTCGGCACATTTGATATGCCTAAGTATAAAAGGCATAGATAGCTTCTAAGAATGTCTAGACCACAAAGTCATTAAGGCTCTTTCTAATTTCTATATTTCCAAGGTTTTACAGTTTTACTTATTAAAGTATAGTATCTTAAAGGATTTTATAATGTACAGGGTGTCCCAAATTGGGCACTTTTACGGGGTTTAAGGTACTTCTAGGGGAGACAGAGAAAAACTGACCACGCATTGCGAGGCTCAAATTTCAAGAGAAGACTTATAGTGAAAACCGCATTTTGAAATATCGTCTCGTCTTTGAGCTACGGGGGCTTTTTGAAAAGTCTGCATTTTGGAGGGGGGTCTATAACTTCGTTATTATTGGAAATATTGATTTAGAGTAAATTGCAATTTTATAGACTTTGTCACAAGGAATTCACCCGCTAAATTAAATTTTACCTGTCACTTTTAGTTTTTGAGATATGACATAAAGTTGCATTTTTTCTTATGGAATGGCCTAATTTTAATCAATTTTCGAATTCGCCATTGAGTTCTTTTCAAAATGATGTATCATGTGTCATAGTTTGATTGAGCGGTTTAGGAGATAATTAAAGTTTTTTATTTTTGTCTAGTGTGCGTTGAATGACGTCATGTGTCACGTGGTCAATGCTACTTCAATGCTCCTATAGTTTTGTTGTCTTATACTATGCAAATCAAGTTGGCCTTGCGTCTTGGCATTTTGTCATTATTTTCAATTGTTTAAACAATTTGACATTACGCTTTGATATGAAATTATTTTGCGCAAAAGCATTTTAATTTTATTTTGAAATATGTATCATTTTTGTTACTTTTTATAACAAGGCTTGAGGGCCGTCAGCTAAATTATAATTTTTCCAAACCAGGCTTACTATATTTTTGACTGTGTAAAATAATAAAAATACTGGAGTGCCTTGACCTGCCTCAGCAGGAAATCATAGCGCACTAGAAATAAGTGAAAACGCTGAATATCTCCTAAACCGCTCAATGAAACTGACAGTTAAAATATAATTTAGCACGTGAATTCTTCGTGACAAAGTCTATAAAACTGCAATTTACTCTAAATCAAAATTCCCACTAATAACAAAGTTATAGACCCCCTTCAAAAATGCAGACTTTTCAAAAAGCCCCCGTAGCTTAAAGACGAGACGATATTTCAAAATACGGTTTTCACTATAAGTCTTCCCTTGAAATTTGAGCCTCGCAATGCATGGTCAGTTTTTCTCTGTCTCCCCTAGAAGTACCTTAAACCCCCTAAAAGTGCCCAATTTGGGACACCCTGTACTTACTCAATATCATTAATGTAACCATTAGCAAAAGAAGATCATTAGCCGATTCATTAGCCTTGTAAAGCAAACGCAGTTCAATAATTTTTTTATTGCTTTATTAAAGGATAATTAAATGCTATATTCCCAAAATAAATGATTTTCTACTTTAAGAAATACCGGGAAATACAGATTGCATATGAACCGGAATCAACACTTCCTTCCTTTGTTAATGGAAAATCAACGACTTAGTTTTAAATTCGACTTTGGTATGTCCATTTTGAAAGATCAACTGTCAGTTTTCAATGTGAAACTGTCAGAATATGGCCTGGCACTATTACAGCCTGGCTTTATTGCAATAAAAATAGTGCTTTTGTTTTGTTGAGATAATGCAAATTTAAATAAAATTTTTTAGAACCGCCAATAGTGTAGGCGCCAGAGGCAGTTAAGTATACAAAATATGAGGACCGCAGTTTGACAATGGATACTAGCTAAGAATAGGTCATAGATTAACAATCCGGATATTGGCAGACAATTTTTTTTATCCCTCTCCACTTACAGTCGTGTTTGAATCTCTGAAAATTTAACTAAATTGACGCCCTAAAGACAATTTTCAAAATTTTCTCAAAAACTAAGTTTTTTAGGGAAAAATATGTAAAACCTTTTTTGTTTGTAGACAATAAAATTCCCTTTTCAACGATATGTAAGTCATTGCGGTACGACTACTGACAAACTTTCCAGCGGCGTCCGTTTATTGATGTGATGTAAAAAAAACTAAAAAAAGAAACATGTTTGTCACATGTTTTACCCGATTTTCTTAAAAACCAAGCTATTTTATTTTCATAGTCTCTAATGTCTGCACGGTAAAAAAATTTGTCTACAATGAAAACACATCCTTTTCTTGAATAAATTGTTTTACCTTAAAACACTTTGTTTTGAATTAAAATATTTCTTTTTAGTTCAACGCAGCGTTTAAATCATTGTTTTGTTTCAGTATATTCCATTTTGTAATAAAACTGTATTAGTTTCTAAAAATTTTGCAGTAAATCCCCCCAGAACCCCCATCACCTGAAATTTTTAGGGTTTCTCTTTCAAATTTTCTCAAAAACTAAATTTTTTAGGGAAAAATATGTAAAACCTTTTTTGTAGACAATAAAATTCCCTTTTCAACATATATAAGTCATTGGGGTACGACTACTGATAAACTTTCCAGCGGCGTCCGTTTATTGATGTGATGTAAAAAAAAACTAAAAAAAGAAACATGTTTGTCACATGTTTTACCCGATTTTCTTAATAACCAAGCTATTTTATTTTCATAAACTCTCTAATGTCTGCACGGTAAAAAAATTTGTCTACAATGAAAACACGTCCTTTTATTGAATAAATTGTTTTACCTTAAAACAATTTGTTTTGAATTAAAATATTTCTTTTTAGTTCAGCGCAGCGTTTAAATAATTGTTTTGTTTCAGTATATTCCATTTTGTAATTAAACTATATTAGTTTTTAAAAATTTTGCAGTAAATCCCCCAGAACCCCCATAACCCGAAATTTTTAAGGTTTCTTTTTCAAATTTTCTCAAAAACTAAGTTTTTTAGGGAAAAATATGTAAAACCTTTTTTGTAGACAATAAAATTCCCTTTTCAACGATATGTAAGTCATTGCGGTACGACTACTGACAAACTTTCCAGCGGCGTCCGTTTATTGATGTGATGTAAAAAAAAACTAAAAAAAGAAACATGTTTGTCACATGTTTTACCCGATTTTCTTAAAAACCAAGCTATTTTATTTTCATAAAGTCTCTAATGTCTGCACGGTAAAAAAATTTGTCTACAATGAAAACACGTCCTTTTCTTGAATAAATTGTTTTACCTTAAAACAGTTTGTTTTGAATTAAAATATTTCTTTTTAGTTCAACGCAGCGTTTAAATAATTGTTTTGTTTCAGTATATTCCATTTTGTAATAAAACTATATTAGTTTTTAAAAATTTTGCAGTAAATCCCCCAGAACCCCCATAACCCAAAATTTTCAGGGTTTCTTTTTCAAATTTTCTCAAAATCTAAGTTTTTTAGGGAAAAATATGTAAAACCTTTTTTGTAGACAATAAAATTCCCTTTTCAACGATATATAAGTCATTGGGGTACGACTACTGACAAACTTTCCAGCGGCGTCCGTTTATTGATGTGATGTAAAAAAAAAACTAAAACCAAGCTATTTTATTTTCATAAAGTCTCTAATGTCTGCACTGTAAAATTTTTTCTCTACAATGAAAACACGTTCATTTCTTGAACAAATTGTTTTACCTTAAAACAATTTGTTTTGAATTAAAATATTTCTTTTTAGTTCAACGCAGCGTTTAAATAATTGTTTTGTTTCAGTATATTCCATTTTGTAACAAAGCAAATTGTCTTTACCTATATGGATGATTCTACCAAAACTGGGCTATATGGATATCATTTTTGGTCATTGCCTTTAAATAACAGTACAGCACAGTAAATAATTTTGTTTTTTTAAATTTATGTAACTAATTAGGTGTAAGCTAAGAAACATTTATTTTCCAGAATTTTAGGAATTATTGCATAAAACTTCCAGAGGGATGAGTACCAGAGAAATGAGTTTTTTAATGGTTTTCCAATTTAAATCAAAATCTATTTAGACTACTTAACTTAAGTTTTATATTTTATATAAAAAATTATACTGTTGATATCAGTCGAATATTTCCATACCAGAGGAATGATAATTGAAGCGTTCCTTTTTGATTTCTCCGAAAAAAACTAATTTTCTGCCGAAAATAAAAAGATCTATAACTTAAACCAAACTAAAGTTGACATTATCTGTCACAACTTGTCACCCTCACAAGTAAATTAGATATCCAGGGCCGTCTCTTTCTCTAGAAATTAACCGGTGGTATTCACAAATATTGTGTTATTTAAAATGGAGCACGTTTAAAATTGTAAAATTTTCCGGAGAAGATGTAAATTCGGATTTTCAAAAATATGACTGCAAACTTAAGTTTTATCAATTTTTTGATAAATAGTTAAGACTTGGTTAAATATTATTTATTAGGATATTTTTTTCAATTTGAGTTTTAATATTTGGTTTGGGACTACACCAGAGGAATGAGGTATTTGCTTTGTAATAAAAAAAATTATAAACTTGCAATTTTTTTTATACATTAAACTCAAATGCTCCATAAAGAAAACATTTCGTTTTAAATCTTATAACTAAAACTATGCTTCATTTGCAGTCTGTGTTTAAAAAAAACTCTGCCAATCTATGGGCACCTAAGCTCACACTAGGTACTATAGTTATAGTGTGAGCTAATATAATCAAAAACTGAAATATATTTTATTCAACTCCAGACTCAATTACCTTTCGTTTGATATCACACACGCCATATTTTCACTTAAACTCTAATTTTTGACATCTACCCCCACCCTTTTTTTAAAAATAAACTAAAATTCATTTTTTTTAACTCCAGACTTAATCACCTTTCGTTTGATATCACACACGCCATATTTTCACATAAACTCTAATTTTTGGAATCTACCCCCACCCTTTTATTTGGCTTGCGTTCGGTGGATTTTGTTCATTTTTAAATGGGACCATCACGGCCCAAGACCCAACTTAGGTACCAAATTTCATTAAAATCGGACAAGCGGTTTTTGAGTTATGCGGGTTGGTCGTTACAGACAGACATACAGACAGACAGACAGACAGCAAAACAAAAAAGTTTCAAAATCATCTGAAACGCAAAGATGTATAAAAATTTTTGAAATCGGAGCAACTTTTTTTTTCTCGAAAAAATTAGGATCACCATAGCTCACACTACTTATAGTAGTAGTGTGAGCTAATATGCATTCCCACTCCACAGCACCATTTTTGTGCTATATTAAGAAAATATTGTCTTGGTGAATAGGAAAGCACAAATTAATTTACTTTAAAGCAATTTGCTCTGATCTAAGACAACTTTTTTTACCGTGTGTGGACATTCTTCCTGTATTTATTTACCGTACAGGTTGTTGACCCAGGTCATGGCATAATAGGTAGTCGCCAAATCTACTGTGGACAGAAAAACCGTTACAAAAGATAAACAAACGAAACGCACATTTATTTGAACACACACACCCCCTATATGAAAAGGCCCCTTAGTCATCATCAGATGTTGCACCCTCACACACACGGGGTGGTTAGTTACAATAGTTGGTATTTCACCCCCTCGGCCACGGCAAGCAAAATGATCAAGAATCAATAGTTTCGCATCTGTCCGCTTTTTCATTAAACCCATTTTTGGGTCTGAGGGTCACAAAATATTTTTTTTGCATAGAGGAACAGCTGGGCTATTATATTATGGCACACGCTCTTTAATGCGAACTTTTACTTTTCACTGTGGGAGAGAAAATGTATACAACTTAAAAACTAAAGCTTTGACATAAAAAAAGACTCTGCCAATATATGGGCACCTAAGCTCACACTAGGTACTATAGTTATAGTGTACGTGTGAGCTAATATAACTAAAAACTGAAATATATTTTATTCAACTCCAGACTCAATTACCTTTCGTTTGATACCACACAAGCCATGTTTTGACTTAAACTTTAATTTTTCAAATCTACCCCCACCTTTTTTTTTAACTAAAATGTATTTTGTTTAACTCCAGACTCAATTAGCTTTCGTTTGATATCACACACGCCATATTTCCACATAAACACTAATTTTTTTTAATTTACCCCCACCCTTTTTTTAAAAGTAAAATGTATTTTATTTAACTCCAGACGCAATTGCCTTTCGTTTGATATCACACACGCCATATTTTTACATAAACTCTAATTTTTTAAATATACCCCCACCCTTTTATTTGGCTTGTGTTTGGTGGATTTTGTTCATTTTTAAATGGGACCATCTCGACCCAAAACCCAGCGTAGGTACCAAATTTCATGAAAATCGGGCAAGCGGTTTTTGAGTTATGCGCGTTGGTCGTTACAGACAGACAGACAGACATACAGACAGACAGACAGACAGACAGACAGACAGACAGACAGACGGCGCAACAAAAAAGTTTCAAAATCATCTGAAACGCAAAGATATCTAAAAAATTTTGAAATCGGAGCAACTTTTTTTTTCTCGAAAAAATTAGGATCATTATAGCTCACACTACTATAGTATAGTAGTAGTGTGAGCTAATACTCTGCCAATATATGGGCCCCTAAGCTCACACTAGGTACTATAGTTATAGTGTACGTGTGAACTAATATAACTAAAAACTGAAATATATTTTGTTCAACTCCACACTAAATTACCTTTTGTTTGATACCACACAAGCCATGTTTTGACTTAAACTCAAATTTTTGAAATCCACCCCCACCCTTAATAAAAACAAAAACTAAAATGTATTTTGTTGAACTCCGGACTTAATTACCTTTCGTTTTTTGTACCCCCACCCTTTTTTTAAAATAAATTAAAATGTATTTTGTTTAACTCCAGACTCAATTACCTTTCGTTTGATATCACACACGCCATATTTTCAAATAAACTCTAATTTTTGAAATCTATCACCACCCTTTTATTTGGTTTGTGTTCGGTGGATTTTGTTCATTTTTAAATGGGACCATCTCGACCCCAGACCCAGCCTAGGTACCAAATTTCATTGCAATCGGTCAAGCGGTTTTTGAGACGTTACAGACAGACATACAGACAGACAGACAGACGGCGCAACAAAAAAGTTTCAAAATCATCTGAAACGCAAAGATATATAAAAAATTTTGAAATCGGAGCAACTTTTTTTTTCTCGAAAAAATTAGGATCACCATAGCTCACACTACTATAGTATAGTATATGTGTGAGCTAAAATTCTTATAGTTTGCTAATATATAGTCATTTTTGTTGTTCGAAAAAATTTCTAAAAAAAAACGGTTTTGTTTGACAAGTCTTTATCTTATATTAATTATTGGATGAGGCATATTAAAATAAAGCATAAGTACATTGCCATATTGCAAGTTAATAATTAAAATTTAATTTTTTATCTAGTTTTATTGATTAATTTTTAATGCAATTTTAAATGCTTATTGATTATCTTCTTCTTCCAATTTTAGAAAGGAAAGATAGATACCTAACTCAAATTATTCGATCAACCTTTAAACAATAAAAATTTCTTGGAACCATTGTTTACTTTTGGTTGTAGTTTAAAAGAAAAACGAGTAAAAAATAAGTACAAATGATAAACATTTTTTTAGTTATATTATATTAAATGTATAGCAACCACAACTTTTTAACTGGTATTAAAATAATAACAAAGCCAAAATAAAACCAAAATGTAAACAAATTCTCGCAAAATGTCCAAACCCGCTATGGAATACAAGGCAACTGCTGATTTTTCGATAACTGTGACGTAGCACTGACGTAACGGCCGCCATGACACCCGAGTTACCAGGCAACCGTTTTTTTATGAACCGTGGATATTTCCAAGGTTATTTTTGGCCGTTTTTAGCTATCTATATCGTATTTTTTATTTTAACTCAAAATGGGTCAAAAAAGGCCTACTAGGTACTAAATTTTGTTAGTGTTTGTTTCTCTGTCCATCTATCTGTCTGGGACACGATAACTCAAAAAACAAATTTTAACCAAATTTAGTACAACAGTTTTGCGGAGCCTGCTGATAAGGCCAATTAATTTTGGTCTGCTGGTCATGCCTCGCAAACTAAATTTTAACGAACGAGGGATTTGTTCGGCCTCGCGGCGAGGCATACGGATTAGTGCTCAAGTGAATAAGCGCCTATGGACTAAAACTTCTTTAGGCCCAGAGGGGGCATTATTAAAATAGGCTTATACTTTTAAAAAAAGAGATGCGTGTCTATGTGTTGGTTTAAATGCGTGTGAATGACCTTACAATGGCCGCTATAATACGTACCTAAAGCGTGGTACAGACCTGAACATTGAGCACAGATTACCAAGAAACCAGAAGTGTTAGATTCGAAACTGACCATAACGACTTCACATTTTAGTTTTACCCAAACAGCAGCACGACGCCGCGGGCGACCTCAAAAACTTTATAACCCCTCATCCAATGGCAGGAGTATTAAGGTCACTCATCGTCAAGCAAGCTTGCTTGACGATGAGTGACCTTAAGGAGTATGTTCCTTTGAGAAAATCGAAGGCCTGATCGCCACTGATATGTCTGTTCGTCAGTCTCTTACTTTTAAAATAGTTGAACATGACATGAAAATCATGAAACCTTGTCAGATGGCACACTATAGGCTACTACAGTGTACTCCGGTTATAACGTACCCTTAAGGGATCCGAAAATGTGTACTTTATAAGCGGACGTACGTGATAAAAAAACACAATTAAAAAGTTATGTTAGAATGTAAATTTTTTATTTGGAATAAAATGGTTGTTTTTGACAAGTTCTTTTGCCTGCCAACTTTCGCTTTACTGATGCCTCTCTCAATACTTTTAATAATCTCTATCTTTTCTTTTACAGTTATACATTTGCGCCGGCAATTCTTCATTTTAAAAACAAACACACAAAATCGTACTAGACCATTTTTCCATATTTTTTTTTTAACGTTTATTAACAACTATATATGTACATAAAAACAATAAAACATCTTAGCTAAGATGAAAAGTTTAACATTTCAACCTAATATCTAAAAATTTTCTTTGATACTAGATGTAATTTATTATTTCTTATCAATTGCATTCTTTGAAATCTCATTCTGTCGACGAAACTATTAATGTCAGAAGACTTTTCTTCTATATTAGTGTAAAACAAAGCACTTACATAAAACAACAATAATAAAGTCGAAACTGACGGCCTGCCGCCTGCAACTCGCGTTCGAATGAGAAAACCGCGAAATCGATTATTGAAAAATCCCCGAATTTTTCGGGGAATCACCGGTAATATTCCGGTTTTAACGTACACCCGTACGTTACAACCGGAATATTATAACGGAATTAGTCAAAATATGGTACGTTATAACCGAAGTAGAAAGGTACGTAATATCCGGTGCAAAAAAAGAGTATTTTGGCCGGACCAATGAAATATAAAGTACGTTATAACCCAGGTACGTTATAACCGGAGTACAGCGTGTCCCATTTTCGATGGGATTAAATGGGAAACTCGGTTATTATTAAAGATATTGATTTTCTGATTGCACCTTACCGTGCTTTTTTTTTTGAGCCCTTAAAAATGGCGTAATCAGATTTTTGCTATACCCTGTAGTTTCGCTAATAGGGAGTTTTTGAAAAAATTGTGTTTTTAATAATCCGTTGTATCTCGCTTATTTTGCGAGATATTTTTATTCTGTAAAAACCTTTTCATGGCAACTTTTTTAGAAGAAAATAATGACGTTGTGAACTTTTTAAAATATTGTTCAGTTTTTGAGATATGGTATTTATCATAAAAAAATTAAATACGGACCTGGATTTTTTTTATTACTATTTTGATTGGTTTCATGCTAGTATTATCATAAAATAATAAAAATTTTAAAAATTTTTGTTTTAAGGTAAAAAAAAATATTTAAAATTAAAAAAAAAAATAGTCCGAATCTGGATATTTCCAACATAAATATAAATTAAAAATTGCTAGTTAAACAATTTTTAGTTTAACTGTTTTGATACTTAGCATATTAAAATGGTTTTACGTTAATTTACAGATTTATTTGAAACAAAGTCTACGAAAAATACAAAAAAACAAATTATAAAAAATAACTAATTTTTCTGATTACCATTATGTGTAAGACATTGTTGGCATTTTTGAGTAATTTTTCTTAACGCATTTTGCATAAAAATATTTCTGTCATTTAAATATTGGGATTTTGTTGCTTGAATGAAGCAGTCAAACATATCACATTTTTCAAAATCTGGATATGGTCGATTTCTAGCCAGTTTAAAATAATTGCCATTCACAAAAATGACAATGTCAATTCCACGCTTTTGTTTTGTAAATTTCACGACCTGCTGTGCTACCATTAAATAATTGATATGATATTATTTTTGTAACTTTTTAACGTTTTTTACTTTATTTATAAATCTTTTAATTATCATTTCAAAACAGATAAACTAAAAATCGTTCAACTAGTGTGTCTTGTAATTTTTAATTTATAATTACGTTGGAAATTTCCAGGTTCAGACTATAAGTTTTTTTTCAAATATTAAATAGTTTTTTTTAACCTTAAATCAAAAAAATATTAAAGTTTTATCATTTTAAGGTAATAATAGCATGGAACCAATCAAAGTAGTAATAAAAAAAATCCAGGTCCGTATTGAATTTTTTTATGATAAATACCATATCTCAAAAACTAAACAATATTTAAAAAAATTGACAACGTCATTATTTTGCTCTAAAAAAGTTGCCATAGAAAGGTTTTTACAGAATAAAAATATCTTGCAAAATAAGCGAGATACAAGGAATTAATTAAAATGCAATTTTTTCAAAAACTCCCTGTATTAGCGAAACCACGCGGTATAGCAAAAATCCGATTACACCATTTTTAAGGGCTCCAAAAAAGAGCACGGTAAGGTGCAATCAGAAAATCGATATCTTTAATAATAACCGAGTTTCCCATTTAATCCCATCGAAAATGGGACACGCTGTACACTGTATACCTGTGGTGAAAAAATAATTATGACATCGAAATTGAAAATGTTCAGGTCTGTACGCGACTTAATAAACGATGAAGCTACTCCTCTTCTTGGGATGGGTAAATCTTCTGTGTGTGTGTGTGCAAGCTCTACGCACAGAAAAATATCGACTTGATAGAGGCCTACACACACACTATACCGCCCAGGTTCATTTACCCCATACTGTTGTTTACTACTACAGAGCGATACACAGAGGCAAACGTACTTTGATGGCCTGGACTTTTAATTTTTAATTGTCTCATTGAATACGTATTACCCAGGGTATTATTGATATCCTGCAGTTGGTTTTAATATTTTATGTTTTATAGTTTAAGTTTAATGTTTGAGATTTTATCCAGTGTTTTATGTTGTAGGTGGGTCATTCTTGAAAAAGTGTACACACAGGTGTTTTGAATTAATAAAAAACTACTTAAAACTACTTTTTTGTTTAGATTATATGGTGGTCCATATTCTTTAGAAATCACTGCCTAAAATATATGAAAAAAGAAAATCCCAATTTAAAATAATTTAAAAATCCAGGTAAATATCACTTCTGTGGACCTAACCACTTGTGATTTTTCAGTATCAATTCATTAGGTTCTTATACAATTTTTAAAGGAAATTATTTTGGTTGATACTCATATCACAATATGACAGGCATTAGCTATCTGTATTTTTCAATCATTTATTTGTAATTTTTGCCATTTTTAAACCATCAAAACAAGTGTATTCATACTACAGCGTCACTTCTGTGGCCCGCACAATAATCCAATAAATTTCCGACATGTTGGCAACTATGTGCTTCCAGTTCGTATGTTTTAATGCGCATTCATCCCAATAACCTCGATTTTTGATCGGTAGCGTCATGCTGTGTTTTGTTTTTCATATTTTTTTGTGAAAATATTGTGAAATTGTTTGCGTCAAGCTGGTGTGATCACTTCTGTGTCGTCTAGAGTCCCTATATGTATGACATATTTGGATTCCAAATATGTCAACATACAGAGACTCTAGTGCCGTCTATAAAAGGGCTAAGAATCAAAACAGTTTTATTTTTTTTGTTTATATGAAGTTATGGTGCAAAAATGTTTCATTTGTTGAAATAAGGAAACTTAACCTAACATTTTCCATTCTGTAAACAAATATTGGCGGTAAAAAATCACTTCTGTGGACAGCGGTTGTACATGGAAGTGACACACGTCAACAGAAGTGAATTCAACCAGCATTGTTTTTCCTTTTTAATTAAAATAAATCATCAATAATATTAAACATCTTTTCTAGATTAGCAAGTTTTGTAGTTTTTAACTTGTGTTACCATTATGTTTTACTTTGTGTCAGTTCCGTGGACATTTTTGCCAGTTCTGTGAATATTACTTAATTTAAATAAAAAAAAAATAAATTACTATGTTGTTCATTTCAACTTTTTTGGCGCAATTAAGCTCTGAAAGTAATACATATTCTCCAATTTACAATTATTTAGCCAAAGTTACTTCTATAGTTAAAAATGTCTTTTCTGTGGACTCCTTAATTTTTATTTTTGGTAAAAACCTATAAAACATTTTTTACGATCTTAGCCAGACATAGTACATAAAAGTATTTTATCAAACAATTTTATAAAAATGAAAAACTCCAAAAAACAAAAATATTATTAAACCAAAAAATATATTCAGAAAGTGTACATTTTTTCAAGACTGACCCAGGTATGTTTTATGTATTAAATGCTGGCATTTAAAAATGTCAACATTTAAATTAAAATATGGGGGCTTCATTCTATTTAATCAACATTGCACAAAAAAATTAGATTTTATTATTCATAAAAATAATCTTAAATATTTCATAATACAGTCGGACCTCTATAACTCAAGCTTAAAGGGACAACCAAAACAGTTTGAGTTATGGAGAATTTAAGTTATAGAAACTCAAGTTAAACAGGTTAAAATACATTTAAAAAGTGCAGGGAACACTTATAAGGTTCGAGTTATAGAGAGGTTTGAGTTAGAGAGGTTTGACTGTAATATAATATTTTTTTTGCCATCCATTTATCCATACAATGGCTTTGGAGGATCCAGAAGGATATTGCAGGATCATTAAAAAAAAAATATATTTTCACTCTGAATAAGTTACCTACTTGGGTCAAAAATACCCTACACTAAATTTTCTGACCCTGCCTGTCTGTTTGTCTGGGACACAATAACTCCAAAACCGATCAACTGATTTTAACCAAAGTTAGCACCAACATTTGTCGGTACCCACGAAAGAGGTCATTAAATCTTTGGGGAGGGTGGGGGCTTGAAGGAGTTAGGGGGGGTTCAAATAATTTAAAATAAATGGATCCATGACAGATTTGACACCTTCCTAGCTAGCCTATTATGACACTTCAAGTGAAGCCATGATACTATATTAGCCTTGAAAACAGTTTTTTGTAAATATCTCAGAAACTAAAGCTCCTACAAAGTTTTTGGTTATAACATGACTTATTGAGCAAAATATAGTCTACCATATTCTGAAAACAGTGTATTGATATGATGCTCCGTTAAAAGTTAGCATTTTTAATTGTCATTAATGGATTTTGACCAAAATCTAATAAGCTTGTAACAGTGTCAAACACTATGTTACCTGAAGATTTTATGAAAATCGGTTCAGCGGTGTAGGAGCTAACGTTTTATGGACAGAAATAATATATACACACACATAGACACACACATTGGCGTAGCTAGCCTTGCTTTTCAGGGGGGTCCGTGGCCCCGGTCTATCTTGAACAAAAAGCAAACATAGGTTTTAAAGAGTCGTGCAAAGTGTGCAATGAATAAAAAAAAAATACGCGCATTAAATGTTCTAATATTTTAATATAACAAATTTAATAATACATTTACCAACTTATTTATATGTAGGAATTCAGCAATTCTACAAAGAAAGTTTTCTACGTCGCTGACTGAAAGCGTCTACCACACTGTCTAAGTCGACCTCAACATCTTTTTCTATGAATAACAATGACAAACCTGAGTGTCTCTCTTGAGTCATAGTTGTTCTAAGCCAATTAAAAACTCTCCTCATGGCAGAGAAAGACCTCTCGCAAGTTGCACTTGAAATTGGAAGAATACTCGCAACTTTAAAAAGTTGGTAGAGTTTGGATTAACAGTTTGATTTAACCGAAAAATACAATTCTTTAAAACGGTCATTTCTGCTCCTAGAGCAGAAGTATTAATATTAAAAATTTCCCGGTATTGCTCGACGAATTTATTCCATTTAACGACGTGGGAAAACTTGAATGAAAAATGGTTATGAAATTGTCACCAAAATCGGAAAATTTCCATAAGAAACTAAACGCTAACCTCAAAAAAAGATTATTATATTTATTTTAGAAAAACAGTTTAAAAAGGTCTTTTATAACCTTACGACATCTACAACCCGATTTCGGAAACAGAGGGGCAAAGGTCACTGTCTTTATTAAATGTGAAATTTAACTTACACTTCTATAATATTTTACAAGATGTCGCCAATATGTATGAAATATTCAATATGTATAATTATGTTTAAATTTAAAAAATATTTTCGGGAAATTGCATAAGTGCAGAAAAGTTACCGATAATTTAAAGAGAAAAAGCCTAATTCCGCAAGACAAGGGCTTTTTCCTGAAATGTAAACATTATCTAAATGATTTTAAATTTTAATGCACCTATTTTATTTGAATATTTCCCGAATAATAATAGAAAAGTATGTATTTTCAGCGTCATGTTCTTTTACTAGTAGTCAGTAGGGGAGGCCTAAAATATCTTAGGGGGGGCGTGAGGGACATCAGGAGGGGGGCGAGGCCCCCCTGGCTACGCCAATGAAATGGACACACAGACAGACATCACCACGATATTGCTAGGATAGGTCAAAATACATCAAAATAATTGGCGTTATCTCAAAAAAATAATACCTTCTCTAGCCTTGCTAGAAAGGTAAAAATATACACATAGCATACCTCAAAAACGACAGCAGCTAGAGTAATGTAGTTTTCACAAATTGATTGAAAATTTTATTTTTTACAAAACACCTAGAAGGATTGGGTCTTTTGAATGGCTCTATGTCCCTAACAGCAGTGATACATTACATTACATTTTCGCTGCTAACAGTGAAAATTTTTTTTCTTCAAATGACTGCTCTTTGCAATGGGCTGATCAATCTGTCAGGACCTGTATAAAATCTTGCCGGAACCTGGCAGAACCTGACAGGATTTGGCAGAACCTGGCAGGATTTGGCACAACTGACAGGACCAACAAAATTATGGATTGATCCTTAATGACAGGACCTGTACAAAATTTTTGCTATTGATCAGCCCCTAAGCTCTTTGGATCCAGAAAATAAAATATATAAAGCTTACCAGTTATGTGTGACTGAAACTGTGATTTCTGTGATGTGGGTCGCTTGACAGGACTTGGTCTGATGATTTCTGTCTCACAAGGATCACAATACAACTCGCTACTGTCATATTCATACTCTGCTTTCCTCTTGATAGGTCTTATACACCTTGGTGGAGTTAAGGGCCTCCATTCATAAGCACCTTCGGGATTTAAGGTTCTTTCTTTGGTGAAATCAAAATTCCACAGCTCAGATTTTGAAATGATAATTTTCGAAAGTTCTTCGTCTATGAATCTCTGTGTTGATTTTTCGTCCACTGGACCAAAAAGCATTCTTTTTACCTTGTGAACTGTTGGTGCTTGGGTAAACATTGTCGTACTGGGTAAATTGTTATTTTCCAGGCTTGAATATGTGGGCCTTGACGAATATATACTTGCACTCATTGTCTCTTTGTTATTGCTAAAGTTATTTTACAGAAAAATTAGGTCTAACGTTGACAAACGATAACAAAAAACAATATTTGTCAACACAACAACACGCAACTCGAAAGTATATTGAGGTTAGGCAACCCAACAAACAACAAAATATAAATAGCCACGCGCCTTGGATGTGGATGAATATTTCAACAAGCGAAACTTTACGATTTACCACTGATTTTGAAAAGTTTTTCACGTTTGCTGCACACTATAGGATCCATTCAAGTTTTTCACCGAGTTGACATACTTCCAAACTTAGTTTTAACGAAAAAAATGTAAACAAAACTTTGAAAAAGTTGCGTGAACTCGCAAAATGGCGCTCTCTCGAATATCGTATACCGTGAGGAAAGATACGCGACTGAACTGCGTCACCAGAAAAAGCGAAACACGCCACTAAATGCACTGTTCAATTTCACGCAAGTTCACTTACTTATTTCTCTGTCTCCGTTCTACCCATAGCCATTGTAAGAGCCTTAAACAAGGACCGAAAGAATCTGGAAACAAACAGTCTAGAAATATAAACTAAGGGAGGGACGCTATAAATAAATTAATAGTTTGAAGTTACTCGTCCTGACTCTGGTTGTTTTCTATCTCTTTCGCACGCAGGCAGTGGTAAGTAAATAAGACAGATGGATTTATACTCGATCAGCTGAAGTAATTGTTTAGAATTAGAAAAGGACGCTTTTCTTTCGTAAGCCTAGATGCGCAAGCGTGTGATTTTAAATTTTTTATTTGTGGCGCGTAATTTAAAAGTTTATTTTGTACGTTTATAAGTTTTTTATGACTTTTCTTTTATTTTTTTATGAAAATTAATGTAGCAAACTGAATCAAAATACTGGGACACTTTATGAATATAAGTATAAGTGCAATTAGACAAAGTTGTATATTTTCACGGGTTTCTCAAGGGTGGAAGTCACCCTTTACAAATGATTGATGTATCCTTACAAGTTTTAGGGGGTGGTTTGTGAGAAATATCCTGGCCTAATGGCCTAGTGGAAGCTAAAAGCAACTAAAAGCTTTAAACGGATGTTGAGTCTTAGAAGTCCCTCATATGCATTTCCGATTTTTTTGGGGTTTCTTTTTTCTTTATTATATTAAAGCGGCACACCTTTTGATTGTTCTTGTAAGATTAAAAACCATTAGATTTTTTTAAACGTAAAATTTACATATATTTAAATTTAAGAAAATAAAGAAATGGGAAATGGGTGTGCTCATAAACAACGCCCTTTTGTTTTTGTTTGAGAAGTAAAAAGAAATAGACTTTTGGGACGGGGCTGCACCCTTTTTCTTTATTTTCTTTATTTTAGTTTCAAAGCCTGCATACCAAGATTTAAATCAAATTACTATGTGTTACAGATTTTCAAAGTGTAAACTTCTTTAGGTGCGTTTAGCACTTTTTGTGGGTACTAAATTGAACTGAGCCGTCACGCTCGGCTATGTAACCCTCATTCGGGTGAAGTCGGCTCGAGTTGACTAACTGTGAGAGGAGCAGTGAGCAGAGCGATATGATGATGCAGATGAAGGCCACTCAGAGCAAAATTTACCAGAGTAATTTATACCCATTATAATTATGTAAATGTTATTAATTTGTATTTACTTATTTTTTTTTGAACAAGGAAAATTATGCGATTATTCTTAGAGTAAGAATATTTTATTCCAAGGGATTATTCCTTTAAAATCAACTTTTAGGAATTTTATATTAATGAAAGTCATTTTTTTAAAAATTTCATCACATGATTGCCAAAAAGGGGTAACAAAAGCGCGAATAACAAAAGCGCAATACGTTTATTTCCATAGTTATTACCGACATAGCACAAAAATCAATCAACGTTAAATTAACGTGAACAAAAACAATAAAGTTATTTTTTACTAGAAAACAACCTCATACCATGTGATATTTGTTTTGTTAGATCTACATGCTTAAAGGTAACTTAAAAACAAGGAGGAATCAAGCTATAAAAAATGTAATTTTTGTTGAAGTTTCTGGTGCTGTGTATATAACGTCTTTTTACCCTCGTTATTTTGATGTGCCAAATTCACACTTGAAAAGTCCTCCACAACATATTCTAAAACGCCATACTAGATTAATAAGACTTCTCAAACGTATCAACTTTTTGCGTATTATTTTGTCACATTTTTTTAAATAACTTTTTTTAAACTTAAAAGTGACGCAAAAGGAAGTTCTAAAAGTTCACTAGTCAAAGAGTACAAAACTTTAAGACAATATTAAAAAGACAACATATCTATACATATTATTTTATATTTTACTTTACATTATGTTTTTTTTTTAAAATGCTAAACAAGATTTTTCAACAGTAAACACTTTCACACCATTTTTATGTGTCTTTATCAGGATAATAACTAATTCGTCGTGATTGTGAAGGATCAGAGATCAGTTAATCAGTTCATGAACTGGTTTTTGGAGTTTAGAGGCCAAAGCACTCACTAGAAAAGGCGCGAACCTAATGTGATTTTGACGTTGATAAAATCTACTTAGAATTCACTTGAAAATAACGTAAAAATGTTGCTTTTTTGATTTGATTGATATTACAACGCCGTTTTTAGCAACGTTATTTTTATAATCTTAATGAATGATCTAGGTATTAGGTTTGTTTTCATAATATGAAATAAACGCTCGCGCGTTCTTTACCTGCTAAACACGTAATTGTGCCATGTGGATAGCGTATGACTTCTTTCCTGGGATACTGAGGGTGTGAATCCAAACCGAACCGAACCGAACCGAATTCGAATCAGTTCAGCTGGGTTTGGTTCGGATTCACACCCTCTAAGATCCCTGGAAAAAAGTCAGGGAAGTTTTATTTTGAAAAAATTTGTTGGTTCGGTTCGGTTCTTCGGTTTGGTTATGGAAATAAACGTCGCGCCAGTTATACACCTTCGCATTTTTGTTACTCGCGGTTTTGCTACATCGCGCTTTTGTTGCATCGCGCATTTTGTCACTCGCGCTTTCCTTAAAGAGCCGTAAGAAAGTGCAAATAATGCTTCTTTAAAGAAACCTCTCAAATCAGAAAACTGTTTTTTTTTAGAGAGTTCAACTGAGTTATATAATAGGTACCTAATAAAGTTCCTAGGCGCGTCATAACATAGTAAAGAAACCAAAATAAACTTTTTTTAACTACCTACTTAATTTTATAGACAAAAGAGCGAACTCGCAAAAAGTAGGTATAAAAATCTGAGGGCACGGCAGTACCTCGCCAAGTTCGCGCGCCGTAACCATCTTTTCTGGAAACATTTCAGCCGATATTTGACCTACCTAAAACTCTACTTCGGAATGAGCTACGAATCTCAAACTCTGCACAGTCGTAGATCTCCATGGGGTTAACAACCCCTCCAAGTTTCATGGAGTAGTAAAGTAGTTACGAAATTTCAAAAAACGTCGAAATTGCCACTCACTCACTGACTCACTCACTCACTCATGTATAGATCATCAATATTCTACTGTACTTCCAGACATGCTACAAAGCTGAAATTTGGCAGACTTATAGAAATTATGACCAAACCCCTATACATTTAAAGTTATGTAAAAGTAGCATTGCCCACTTCCAGAAATGCTAGAGAGTTGAGCTTTGGCAGACTGATAGGGACTATAATAAAACTATAGGAAAAAATCAAAAAACCCCAAAATTTTAATTTACTCCCCTCCCCTATACATTTAAAGTTATGTAAAAGTAGCATTGCCCACTTCCAGAAATGCTAGAGAGTTGAGCTTTGGCAGACTGATAGGAACTAAGATAAAACTATAGGAAAAAATTAAAACACCCCAAAATTCTCATTTACTTCCCTCCCCTATAAATGTAAAGTTAAGTAAAAGTAACATTGCCTACTTCCAGACATACTAGAGAGCTGAGCTTTGGAAGACCGATAGTAACTATGATAAAGTTCTAGAAAAAAAATAAAACACCCCAAAATTCTAATTTACTTCCTTCCCCTATTAATGTAAAGTTATGTAAAAGTAACACTGCCCACTTCCAGAAACGCTAGAGAGCTGAACTTTTTAAGACTGAAAGACAATATGATACTATATGAAAAAATTTAAAAACACCAACATTTTAATTTACTTCCCTCTCCTATAAATGTAAATTTATATAAAACTAACATTTATGATAAAACCATGGGAAAAATTTAAAGTCCAAGATTTTCATTTACTCTCCTCCCCTATAAATGTAAAAGTAACATTACCCACTTCCAGAAACGCTAGAGAGCTGAGCATTGGAAGACTGATAGGAAGTATGATAAAACTATAGGACAAAATTTAAAAACACGACAATTTTAATTTATTTCCCTCCCCTATACATGTAAAATTATGTAAAAGTAACATTGTGCACTTTCAGAAATGCTAGAGAGCTGAGCTTTGGAAGGCTGATAGGAACTACGATAAAACATTGGAAAAAAATTAAAAAATCTCAAAAATTGCAGACATTGCAAAAGTTTTGAACAATATTCCGCATATTTTACTACTATAAAAATTAAGTATTATCCAATTCCTTTAAAAAAGAAGTGAAATCATAACAAAAACATTTCATGTAAAAAAATCCAATTACGCGAAAATGGCATTCCGTAAAAAGAATTGAGTTAAAAGTAAAGCCAAGTTTTCCAATACAAATTTCAAAATGAAAGGTTCTTACTAGTTTGGAAATATTTTTCTAAACTTGGCTATTACGGCTGTAAATTACTCTTAGGCACAGTGCTAAATTGAACATAAAGAAGTTTGGCTGCAATAGCAAAGTTTAAAAAACATATCCAAACTAGTAAGAACCTTTCATTTTGAAATTTGTATTGGAAAACTTGGCTTTACTTTTATCTCAATTCTTTTTACGGAATGCCATTTTCGCGTACTTGGCTTTTTTTACATGAAATGTTTTTGTTATGATTACTTAAATTTCTTTTTTGTTAACATAAATATATCTTTAAAGGCAGAGACTTGTCAAATTTTACAAAGAAATCATAGAAAATAAATGTATGGAAAAAGTGCCCTAAAAAATTACATAATTATCTCAAAACGTAATTTTTGCGGAAGACTTTTAAATTGATAAATGAGCGAAAGTATAAGTAATAACAAAATACGGTTTTTTAAAAAAATATAAATAATATCGGCTGTCTATCAGCAGGTACATAAAATTTAGCTAAAAAATAAATTAGAAATTTTTTTTGAATATGACAAATTTAAAATTACTTTAAACTGGTTAAACTGACAGCGTTCTTTGAAATCCTCTATCAAACAATAGACAGCAAATTTTTGAAAAAATGAACCTTAATATCTTCTCTGTATGGTGAGTATCTCGTAGCACGAATTTTTTACTACAAGAATGCCGAAAAAACTGATAAGATTTTAAGTTGCGGGTTTACCTTTTTTGTACAAATATAGGTGATATATCTAAAATAGTCAAATCTTCAAATATTTGAAAACATAAAACCCTAAAAGGAATTTTTTAAACAGGTACCAATACACATGAAAAAGAATACCCATACAGATTTTAAAAGAACTTGAAAAATGTAGATCGACAGATTAGTATTTTACACCACTTTTTTACGACTTTTTAACCAATAAAACACCGCGGGAAAAATCTTTTTATAGGGCACTAAAATTTGAAGCTAACTATTGAGGGATCAAAAAGGACTATAAAAAAGTCTAGTGGGTATTTTTGTAAGTATTTTTAAGCTTTTTTATCCGCCTTAACCTATCGCTATAAATGGGAGTTTTGTTAAATAAAAATGTAACAATTAATAAACAAAATGTTGAAAGTTCCAACAGAAATAAATTTCTAGAGGATAAATCTTAATGAAGAAATAGCGGAATCAATTTACCAAATTACACTAATTCTTTGCAGAAAATACTAGTAGGGGAAGTGTACTTAAAATGGGATAGTATGGTAAAATGGGATACCGGCACTCCTGACCAAACTAAAGGCGGCAACGTTGCGCTGTATCGCTAGATTTGCTAATTAAGATCGAGAGAGAGCCACTTTTTTACGACTTTTTAACTAATAAAACACCGCGGGAAAAAGAAAAAACATCTTTTTATAGAGCATTAAAATTTGAAGCTGACTATTGAGGAATCAAAAAGGACTATAAAAAAGTCTAGTGGGTATTTTTGTATTTTTAAGCTTTTTTATCCACCTTAACCTATCGCTCTAAATAGGGTGGGTTGTTAAATAAAAATTAATAAAATGTTGAAAGTTCTAACAGAAATTAATTTCTAGAGGGTAAATCTTGATAAAGGAATAGCGGAACGAATTTACAAAAGTAGACTTAGAGAATAGCTAATTCTTTGCAGAAAAACTAGTACTTACAGCTACCTAGCGATAAAAAAAAATCAAGGAGAAGTCAGAGGATTCAAAGAGTGGCGCACCCAGGAACACGCCTTGGAGGGGCGAGTCTAAGGGGGGCCCGAGACCCCACGGTGCCGTAGTTTATGGTATTTTTATCTTTTTATTTATGAAAGATATAAAAACATAAAAATAATTAAGTTTGAGGGGGAGGCGGGCCCCCACACTGTATCTCCTTGACTGATAAATTTTTGGGATAACTTAATAGAACATTTTTTTATCATAATGAATCATAAATTTATTTGATATTGTCAAATTTGTAAATTTTAAATTTGACAGCTTATTTCCCCTACTCTTCAGACTCCTACCATCCCTTAAAGTTTGGTGTATCATTTAAATTACACCCTGTCTCTATAGATATACTAAAAACCACGGGTTACATATTAATAGGGATTTATTGCAATAAAGCCAGGCAATAATTGTGCCGAGCACTATTCTGACAGTTTCGCATTATATAAGAGCTGTCTTCTTTCAAAATTAGGCCTTTGTGTATTATTAGAGCCGGAATTAAAAGTGCCGCCACTATTAATGGAAAATAAACGACTGTATTTATAAATTCGACTTTGGTATGTCAATTTTGAAAGTTCAACTTTCAGTTTTCAATGGAAAACTGTCAGAATAGTGCCCGACACTATTATTGCCATACACGTAATATTCCATGTATATGATTATTGCCTGGCTTTATTGCAATAAGTCCCTTATATCGCAAAATCTTGTCGGTTAAAAAAACCCTTCCTCTTTATATCAGTAGTCGGCAAAACCTGATTTTTGCAAATAGTTGCCTACTTTCCACAGGGGTATACAAGGGAGAAAGCACCCTTTTAATATTTTGGTCACTTTTAAGAGGATTAGTTTCGCTGATCCCTGTTGATTTGGATTAAAAACTAAAAATAGTGTTTTTTTGGGCAAATTGAAATATCGTCACCCTCTTCTAAACAAATTTAATAAAATTATTAATTGTGCCACTAGCTTTATTTTTAATAATATATTTCACCCGGAAACTGCACAGATTTAGGATATTTGACAAATTTTAGAAAAGAGTTTAGAATGATACTAGTAGATCCCTAATTTGCTATGCAAAATTGTTAAAATAGTATATTTTATCATGGAACACATTTAAAATCAAGTTTTCTAATTTCCGATATGAATTTTCCGCTAAAACGCTCATTTCTAGCATGGCGTTGCAATGACGTCACAGCGCAGTAAACTCGCGGACAGATACACGACACTCAAGTGTTTATTTGTTTTTGGTCTGTGTTTTTACTGTTTTTTATGTAAAAAAATGTCCTATAAGTGGTGTGTAGTGCCCGAGTGACACCTAAAAAAGTATTTATTCATGTGCCTACAGCAGTAAAATAACGAAAAAGTGGCTAGAACTTGTTCGAAGAGACCCAAGGGCCTTATCTAATACATCTTCACTTTACGTTTGTGAAGATCACTTTGATGTGAGTACAGTGACGTATATACGGAGGGGGGTCCCCCGAAGCTAAGATTTTTTAGATATTTTCCACATATTTCATGAATACAAACATAAAATAGCATAAAATACGGCCTTATGAGGTCTCGCCCCCCTCGAAACTGGCTCGGACCCCCCCCCCCGAAAGTTTTTTCTATATACGCCACTGTGTGAGTATAACTAAATTGTTTCTATTAATTTTTCTCACGTTGTCTATAATATATTATAACTATTTCGTAAATGACGATGAAATTTTTGAGGTTATGTTTATTACAAGGGGTGAACAAACTATAATAGGCAGAAAGGTGTAAACATTTTTAGGCGGTGCTAGGCAGGACTAGGAATTACCTCTAAATGCAGGATTAGGCAGTGCACATGCAGGCTAAATGTAGGACTAAGCAGTGCATATGCAAGACGAGGCAGTGCATAGGCAGGACTAGGCAGTACCTACGCAGGACTATGCAGTGTAACCTATGCAGTACTTCAGGTATTGCTGGTCGTTTGCCTACCTGTCCCTCCCTCGGTTTATTACATGAATTTTATTTTTGTTTTTTTTCAGATAATGAATCTATTGTAAGTGGAATATTAAACAAAAAAGCAAAACATATAACTTAACCTCAAAATCTAAATGAGTAAAAGTAGGCGAAGAATATCGTAAAAAAACTTTCAGTTATACACAAAACAACTCATCGAATACTTACATCAACATTTTAATGTTTCTAAATTCCGCAGAACAAAAATCACTGTTGTTGGCAAAGAAGCCTGCCACCATAAAGGAGTTCAGCATTGGCAAGATGGAGCTATCGGCTTTGGAGAATCCGTTTTCCATTGAAAATATTTTTTATAAGCAAAACACAAAATAAAATCTAATTTAGGACGATAATTCGCACTTTAAACCAAAGCAAACATTACCTTCCATAAGAAAATAACACAGAAAATAGGTTCGTTCGAGGCGTTTACTGTTTTGTGACGTCACTCGCAGCTGATTGGTAGACCGCCTGTTTTGAATCACGTGGCTAATTGTTTTAATTCAATGAATTTATTTAATTAAGAGAACTGTGAATTTGAGAAAAAATTAAACAAAAAAGTTTGTTTTTAGCATTCCCAAGACCTAAAGATATATCTAAAAATAGATATATATTTATTTTTTACTACTGTCAAACACCCTATTTTAAGTCACCGGGTGTTTGCCTCCAAACTTTTCCTAAATTAGTTTTAAAGAAGGTTAATACGTTTTAAGACGGTAAAGAAATGAGCTTCATATCTTAAAAACTAACAAATATATTTTTTTTTAAATTGCTAAATTACCCAAAAAACAAAAAATTGAGGAAGAAAGTTTGGACTACCCCAAATGGATTGGTTTTGGATCACTCATTTTTAAGTCGCCTGTAATTTGCCTTAAATTTGAGTTAGAGCGCCTGTGTGACGTCATATATCCAAAATTGCGATTTTTCCATGTTTTTTCACAAACTTTTGATTTTAACTTTTGACATATCAACAAAAAATTGTATAGGTTGTGATTTGTCTGCAATAGAACAATTGAACTGTTGTTTTAGTAAGCTTTATATCTCAATAACTATAAAAGATATTGTTATTTTTTTTAAATATTACAAAAATTAAAGATTGAGCAAAAAAGTTTAAGACTCCTTTCGATCGATTGGTGATGGATCACTCAATGTTACGTCGCCAGGTGTTTGCTTCAATTTTGAGTAACAGGGCCTATATGACGTCGTAAATCCAAAATGGCGGCATTTTCAATTTTTTTTACAAACTTTGGCTAATAACTTTTGCTAACTTAGTTTTACACAAAAACTGTAAAAAAGGTTGGACATGATTTTTGACTATAAGCCTCTTAAGTAATTGGCAAGAATTTGGTTGGCAATTTTTTTTTAACAATTTTCACGTTTTTCCACTCTTCGGGGATTTTAATGTTTGAACTAGAAGAATACATTTGTAAGAATAATTTAAATCATATGCCATCGTAAAATCTATTGTAGTCTAGTAGTAGCAACCATTTAAATCTTATATTTTATTTTTTGACGAGGCCTAACTATGAAGACCTTGCTCCTAATAGGCTCGTTTGCATACATATCTTTCACACTTCATTTACATCCCTTGTGAGGAACAATTAAGTCGAAAACCGCCACACAACAATGCTTGAATGTGAGCGAAATTAATGTGTGCCAAACTCAATTAAACAGGAAGAAAAGGTGAATATTAGAAAAGAAAGTTTCTCTTAAAGAAAAATAATAACAGATCTTTTTTACCCTCTATTCCACCGCTTGATTTTGATGGCTAAAAATGCAAAGTTTTAAAGTGCAAAAAGTCTAATGAATAAGATTTATTTTGTGGGTCGATGAAGATTAGAAAAAAAATACTCTGCCAATATATGGGCCCCTAAGCTCACACTAGTTACAATGAATTATATAAGAAGTAACTGGAACGGCCACGGCTATACATTACGTATACGGGACACTGAGGCAAAAATTTTAACAGTTTTTTTAGAGTGAGAACATACAAGTAGTGTAACCTTTCTCTCTTTAGTTCTAATTATCGGTGGTCACCCGGTATTTAGTATTTTGTGAACTTCATACTTCAAGGAGATTGTCATTTTAGGCCAGTCAAATTGCACTTTGAGAGAAAAAAATTATTAACAGGACCTGAAGCATTAAAAATTGTAGAACGGCGAAAAACAAAGTTAAAAAAAATAAATGCGTGAGCAGGGGCGTTCCGGGTTTAGGGGGTAAAAAGGGGCACGGAATCGTATTTTTGCGATTTCCGGTAAAAGTTGACTTCGTAGAAAAAGTGACATACATAACAGTCATAGGTCATAAAAATATCTAGAACTTTTGTTAATGTAATTTTTTACATAACCTCAAAATGTTCTAGAAAAATGAAAAAAACCGTATTTTTTGTTTTTAACTTTTTATTTTTGCAAAAATAATGTCAGTTTAACAAAACTAGGTGAGAGTAGAGCTCTTCGGGTGCTAAATATTCACAATATTTTGCAAACAAAAAAATTAAGAGGTTTTCTAAGATGGTTATATATATTTTCCCTATACTAACAATCGCTAAATGACGTTTTTTGGAATCTCAACTCCCTCAGTGGTTTTTTCGTATCTGTATGACGCCACAATACTGCAACTCGGTGCTTTTTTTGATAAACTGTATAGTTTGTAAAATATAAATTTTCAAAGTTTTGCCATTTTGGTCTTATGGGTTTCCCTATACTAAAAATCGCTAAATGACGTTTTTTGGAATCTCAACTCCCTCAGTGGTTTTTTCGTATCTGTATGACGCTACAATACTGCAACTCGGTGCTTTTTTTAATAAACTGTATAGTTTGTAAAATATAAATTTTCAAAGTTTTGCCATTTTGGTCTTATGGGTTTCCCTATACTAAAAATCGCTAAATGGTGTTTTTTGGAATCTCAACTCACTCAGTGGTTTTTTCGTATCTGTATGACGCCACAATACTGCAACTCGGTGCTTTTTTTAATAAACTGTATAGTTTGTAAAATATAAATTTTCAAAGTTTTGCCATTTTTGTCTTATGGGTTTCCCTATACCATAAACTAATAATATAAATTAGTTTATGCCTATACTAAAAATCGCTAAATGACGTTTTTTGGAATCTCAACTCCCTCAGTGGTTTTTTCGTATCTGTATGACGCCACAATACTGCAACTCGGTGCTTTTTTTGATAAACTGTATAGTTTGTAAAATATGAATTTTCAAAGTTTTGCCATTTTTGTGTTATGGGTTTCCTTATACTAAAAATCGCCAAATTGAATTTTTTTGGAATCTCAACTCACTCAGTGGTTTTTTCGTATCTGTATGACGCAACAATACTGCAACTCGGTGCTTTTTTTGATTAACTGTATAGTTTGTAAAATATGAATTTTCAAAGTTTTGCCATTTTTGTGTTATGGGTTTCCTTATACTAAAAATCGCTAAATGATGTTTTTTGGAATCTCAACTCAATCAGTGGTTTTTTCGTACCTGTATGACGCAACAATACTGCAACTCAGTGCTTTTTTTGATAAACTGTATAGTTTGTAAAATATGAATTTTCAAAGTTTTGCCATTTTGATCTTATTGGTTTCCCTATACTAAAAATCGCTAAATGACGTTTTTTGGAATCTCAACTCAATCAATGGTTTTTTCGTATCTGTATGACGCCACAATACTGCAACTCTGTGCTTTTTTTGATAAACTGTATAGTTTGTAAAATATGAATTTTCAAAATTTTGCCATTTTGGTCTTATGGGGTTCACTATACTAAAAATCTCTAAATGACATTTTTTGGAATCTCAACTCACTCAGTGGTTTTTTCGTATCTGTATGAGGCCACAATACTGCAACTCGGTGCTTTTTTTGATAAACTGTATAGTTTGTAAAATATGAATTTTCAGTTTTGCCATTTTGATCTTATTGGTTTCCCTATACTAAAAATCGCTAAATGACGTTTTTTGGAATCTCAACTCAATCAGTGTTTTTTCGTATCTGTATGACGCCACAATATTTCATGAATACAAACATAAAATAGCATAAAATACGGCCTCATGAGGTCTCGACCCCCCCCCCCCCCCCCGAAACTGTCTCGGCCTCCCCCCCCGAAATTTTTTTGTATATACGCCACTGTAGTATGGTATATGTGTGAGCTAATAGTCGTTTTCCTTGGATGTATGTATGGGGTGCATGGATTTTTAGTTTGTATGAACAAATTTTGGTAAATAAATAAATAATAGTTTTTTTGTGGCAAATAAAGGAAATTTTGCACATCTATCAAAAAAAAAAAATTTGGCTTTTCGGGCTTTTTATGTTCAGATACATTTTTAACCATGTGTTTGCCATATCGTGCTATCACTTAAATCTAGGATTTTATTGTTTGAAACTTTATGCCCTTATATAATGGCGCATATAGTCCACTAGGATTGCATAAAGTATTTTATCTCAGTGAGAGCAGCAATTAAATTTTATAACCCGCGGATAGTGCACCCATAATAGCATGGGCATAAATGGTCATAAACTGATTCTATTCATTTGAATTATTCTTTTTAAACGGATAAGTCAGTGACGTGCCAATCAAAATGATTTTATATACATACAATACAATTTTCTCAATAAACGAACGATGCTGAAAAGTTTTGTATTAGCCTGACCGCACTAGCTTATACATTATTAAAAAGATAATTTAATTTTGTACAATAAGGTGTAAAATAATTTTTTTCCCAAAAAGCTTAGTTTTTGAGAAAATTGGTAAGTTTAGTAATTTTTCAAAATTGTAATTTACGGCCGACCCTAATTTGTTATAAATAAAAATAGGCTTACCTTGTTACACACCATTTTAAAGGAAATTTCATTGTCTACAATTGCCTGTAGGTCACAATTTTTGAAAAAGAGCGTAGTTTTCAAGAAAATCGGGTAAATCCTGTAATAAACATATTTCTTTTTTTCATTTTTTTTACATCACCTCAATAAACGGACGCCACTGAAGAGTTTGTCATTGGTCGTACCCCACTGACTAATACATCGTTCAAAAGCAAATTTTATTGTCTATAATAAAGGTAATTACATATTTTTCCCTAAGAAGCTTAGTTTTTAAAAAAACTTGAAGAAAACATCAAAATCTCAGGTTTTGGGGGCCTGGGGGGTTTTTGCAGCTAACATTTCACAAACTGATAAAATTTTAAATCTAGGTTGGATTTTACACATATTTGATTAATATTTTTGTCATTGTGGCTTTAAGACGTCAACTTAGTTAAATTTTTAGAAATTCGAACACGACTATAGGAGAAGGGGGGGGGCGGTAAAAAAAATTGGACCAAAACCTGCTTGGCTTCAGATCGTTAATCTGTGACTTTTGTCAGCTAGAATCCATTGTCAAACTGCGGTCCTCATATTTTGCATACACATGGTATGTCATTTTTTGACGTTTAGCTGAGCACGGGAGGGTGCCCACAAGGCAGTTGCCTGTCGCCCCACCTGTGGTGCCTGATTATGGACACCTTACTGAAGCGTTTGTCAGAGAACGGATTCGACGCCTATGCCTATGCAGATGATGGCGTGGTGGAAGTGGTTGGTCGCTTCCTTAACGTTGTCTGCAGTAGAATGCAAATGGCTGTTAGCATCATAGAAGACTGGTGCCAAGAAAATGGACTCTCAGTTAACCCAGGTAAAACAGAGATGATACTGTTCACCAGAAAGAGAAAAATCGAAGGTTTTAGAGCACCCGTACGGAAGTCCCCTAGCTTTAGTACCAAAGCTGAAGTACCTGGGTGTCATTCTTGATAGCGGACTCACCTGGACGCCACATGTTACCAATATGATCGTAAAGGTCCAGGCAACAATGTGGCAGCTACGACGGGTAGTCGGCAGGATCTGGGGACTATCCCCCAGGACCCTCCACTGGATGTACACGGCAATACTGAGACCGAGGATCCAATACGGATCCATATTCTGGTGGCCGGCAGTGGAGAAAACGACCACATCCCTAAAACTCAGAAGCCTACAGGGGCTGATGTGTAGAGGGATAACCGGAGCTATGAGAACTACCCCGATCATGGCCCTAGAGACAATTCTGGGACTACCATCGCTACCAACTTGGATCAATGAACCGAACCGAACCGAGGCGTTGGAGACCTACCTACGTCTAAGGGACACGGGTCAGTGGAGAGGAAGAGAGGAAAAAAGCTGGTCATCTAGCTATAGAAGAGCTGACAATTAGAGAAATCCCCCTCACGTCAATGACGGTCAGCAGAGCACACGCACCTTGGAGGCTCGAGAAGAGGTACAAAATCCACATCCTAGACAGGGAAGCGTGGCAGAGAGACGAAATGATGTTTGAGGAGAGCGCTTTAGTTTGCTACACTGATGGATCCAAACTATCAAAGAGGCAAACCACAGGAGCGGGAGTATACGTGGAAAAACTAGAAGTTCAGAAGAGCTACTCGCTCGGTGAGCAGGCTACTGTTTTTCAAGCAGAAGTCTACGCCATAATAATGGCGGCAGCCCTAGAAGAGGTTCGGAATAGCGAAGAGGAGCTTATATATATATATATGCTCTGACAGTCAAGCCACCCTGAAGGCGCTAAACGCACCCAAGATTGCTGACGGCTTGGTGGAAGAATGCGCAGAGGCGCTGGAGACCCTAAGCGATGACAAATGGGTGACGCTGGTTTGGGTTCCGGGACATACGGGGGTACCAGGCAACGAGAAGGCGGACGAACTCGCACGACTCGAGGCAGGAACCGCCTATGTAGGACCGGAGCCACTTTTGGGCGTGACAAAAAGACAAGTGCAAAGCGGACTCAACAAATGGGCCCAGGACGAGCTATTAAACTCCTGGGAAACAGGAACGGGTTGCAGACAGACCAGAGAATTCGTAGACCGTCCAAAAGCGACCAGAATTAGATGGATGCTGGGACGGACACGGACATAACCGGTTGAGGAAGCACATGCCACGTATAGGAGTCGAGAATGACCCTACCTGCTCAGCCTGTGGACAGGAAGAAGAGACATCAAGACACCTCGTGGCAGAATGCGAGGCCTACGCAAGGATGAGACAACAGGCACTCGGAGCGCCAACTCTGAGCGAGGAAAAACTGGACATGCTCAAATGGGCAGACTTACTGGACTTTGTAAAGAGAACAGGAAGGCCCAATGAGTTACCCGACCATCAAAGGGAAGTGCAGAGAGTGGGTTAAGGGACAGACTTGGGGCATGGCAAAAAGGGCCTACTCTGGCCTACTTGTCAGACCTGCGGGTCAACCCCCCCACTACTACTACTACTATTGAACCACACTGTTTCAAAACATATAGCACGAAAATTCGCCTCTAATGTCTAGTTGTTCTGAAAACTCTGGTTGATTTTCAGCGTATAGTCGAATTTTAGTATTTTTTAAAATGGTTCTTTAATGTAACCTACCTAACTTTAAAATGATAAAAATACGTATATTTTTTTTTCAATAAATTATAGGTAAACAACTAACCCTGTGTTTAGTACCCTTACCCTTCTGCTTCTACGCCTCTGGCATTGAAAGCATAGAGGCATAGTTAATGCATATCACTGCTTTTGCCAAAATTATTATTAAAGACCCTATGCAAAATAGGCATATCATATATCCGATCTGATGGCCGAGTGTAGCGAAAAGAAAAAATCAGGTTTTAGAAAGTTAAATCAAACAAAAAAAATCTGCGTGTGACTCAAGTTTCTTTCGAAATTCAAATTAGGTAAGGTATAGTCCTCCCATCCAAATAAGCCGTATAAAAAAGGGTCATAAAATGGTTTGCGCTATGTTAACCATAATAAAAGTTTTGGGAATCCCAGGATTCGCAGTCGGTGTCAAAATTGAAAAAAACGAGGGTTGTTTTTTAAGTTTTGCATATACAGTTGGAATATATGCTGAAATGCTCAAATATGGATCACAGAAACTACTCGAAAATCTCACATATATTATCCATCAATGCATAAACGGACATCCAGTACCTAATGATTGGAAAATTGCATTTATATCCTCAATACAAAAAAAAGGAAACAAGCTGGATTGCAACAATTACAGAGGAATTTCAGTAACCAGTACTCTAAGTAGATTGTACGATAGGATTCTTAGAGATCTAATAGAGAATGATTTTCATGAACAAGAAAAAGAAGAGCAAAATGGGTTTCGTGCAGGCAGATCTTGTAATGATAATGTTTTTTGTTTTAAACAAGTAATTGAGAAAAGGAGCACCAGAAATATAGAGACTCATGTTACCTTAGTGGACCTACAAAAAGCATATGATACCGTTCCAGTAGAAAAATTATGGACAGTGTTGGAGCAGACTAATATCAATCATACATACATAAAAGCGATAAAAGAACTATACAAAGGGTAAAAATCTAAAATTAAAATTGGAAATCGACTTTCAAAAGAATTCCTGGTAACGAAAGGCTTAAGACAAGGATGTTGTATCTCTCCAACTCTTTTTAAAATATATATCGCAGTAGCTCTAAAAAACTGGAAACGCAAAGTACACGGCATGGGAATACAACTTAACGACCGATTTACCATATACACACTACAGTTTGCTGACGACCAAGTAATTGTAGCTAATGATAAAGAAGACATGGAGTATATGATGAGAAAGTTAACGGAAGAATACCAAAAGTGAGGGTTAACAGTGAACGTGGACAAGACACAGTACTTATGTATTGGAAACGAATCAAGTGAATTAAAACTAGAAAATGGACAAACAATATCTCCATGCAATAAGTATGTATAGTTGGTCACATTTGATAAGACAGGAATAGACTGTAAAGAACTGGAAAAAAGAATAGTAAAAGCAAAAAAGGTTATTGGTTGTCTTAACAGTATTTTATGGAGCAGAGAGATAAAAAAGAATGTAAAATTTAACATGTATGAAACAATGGTGAAAAGCACGCTGTTGTATGGAATAGAGACTTGTCGCGTAACAGAAAAATACAAAGCAAGAATGGAAAGTGTCGAAATGGATGCAATAAGAAGATCAATGAGAATATTTAGAACAGATCATATAAGAAATGAGATCATAAAAGAAAGAATGGGAATCGAGGGAAGCATAACGGATGACAACACTAAAAGGCAACTGATATGGTACGGCCAGGTACAACGGATGAACGACGAAAGATTACCAAAGCAGGTCCTAGAATGGCAACCAATAGGGCGCAGAAAAAGAGGGCGTCCTAAACTGAAATGACAACAGTCAATCCAAAGATCCATGAGTCAAAAAAACCTGACGGAAGATGACTGTCAGGATCGAAGGAGGTGGAGAATAGGCGTCGGACAACGTAGAAAAACGTTCTAAACCGACATAGTAGTAGTATATACAGTTGGAATAAAACAGTCGATAATTTTAAAGACTTAATTGTTTCTCGAAGTATTCTCCACGAAAATTAAGGTACTTTTGCATGCGCTCAAACCAGCTGTCAAAGCTGTTATCCCACTCGTTTGTTGGTATTGTCAAAATTGCATTCTAGAAGGCGTCGACTGCTTCCTCTGAAGACTGAAATCTTTGACCACGCAGTCCTCCTTGATTTTTAGAAAAGTATAGAAATCGTTGGGACTTAACTCGGGACTGTATGGAGAATGGTCCAACAATTCGACGTTTTGTAGAGTTAAAAATTCAATGGTTTTTTGTGCTTTGTGCGAACTTGCATTGTCTTGGTGGAGGATAACTCGCCGTTCGGGGTTCGTGATGTACCAATCGGCATGTAACAGTCCTTTGATCTTCCAAAGGAGTTGTTGCTACTTGATCTGCTTTTGAAATGTCGCGACCACAGTAAACTAATTATTTACGTTACCGTCTTTTCGGATACACTTCGAGAATGGATAACTTTCTTCGATGTACACGGCAATACTGAGACCGAGGATCCAATACGGATCCATAGTCTGGTGGCCGGCAGTGGAGAAAACGACCACATCCCTAAAACCCAGAAGCCTACAGGGGCTGATGTGTAGAGGGATAACCGGAGCTATGAGAACTACCCCGATCCTGGCCCTAGAGACATTTCTGGGACTACCATCGCTACCAACTTGGATCAAGAGGGGGCGATGGGGACCTACCTACGTCTAAGGACACGGGTCAGTGGAGAGGAAGAGGGGAAACAGCTGGTCATCTAGCTATAGAAGAGCTGACAATTAGAGAAATCCCCCTCACGTCAATGACGGTCAGCAGAGCACACGCACCTTGGAGGCTCGAGAAGAGGTACAAAATCCACATTTCAGACAGGGAAGCATGGCAGAGAGACGAAATGATGTTTGAGGAGAGCGCTTTAGTTTGCTACACTGATGGATCCAAACTACCAGAGAGGCAAACCACAGGAGCGGGAGTATACGTGGAAAAACTAGAAGTTCAGAAGAGCTACTCGCTCGGTGAGCAGGCTACTGTTTTTCAAGCAGAAGTCTACGCCATAATAATGGCCGCAACCCTAGAAGAGGTTCGGAACAGCGAAGAGGAGCTTATATATATATGCTCTGACAGTCAAGCCACCCTGAAGGCGCTAAACGCACCCAAGATTGCTGACGGCTTGGTGGAAGAATGCGCAGAGGCGCTGGAGACCCTAAGCGATGGCAAACGGGTGACGCTGGTTTGGGTTCCAGGACATACGGGGGTACCGGGCAACGAGAAGGCGGACGAACTCGCACGACTCGGGGCAGGAACCGCCTATGTAGGACCGGAGCCACTTTTGGGCGTGACAAAAAGACAAGTGCAAAGCGGACTCAACAAATGGGCCCAGGACGCGCTATTAAACTCCTGGGAAACAGGAACGGGTTGCAGACAGACCAGAGAATTCGTAGACCGTCCAAAAGCGACCAGAATTAGATGGATGCTGGGACGGACACGAAAAGACCTCGGACTGCTGATAGGTACTCTAACCGGACATAACCGATTGAGGAAGCACATGACACGTATAGGAGTCGAGAATGACCCTACCTGCCCAGCCTGTGGACAGGAAGAAGAGACATCAAGACACCTCGTGGCAGAATGCGAGGCCTACGCAAGGATGAGACAACAGGCACTCGGAGCGCCAACTCTGAGCGAGGAAGAACTGCACATGCTGAAATGGGCAGACTTACTGGACTTTGTAAAGAGAACAGGAAGGCCCAATGAGTTACCCGACCATCAAAGGGAAGTGCAGAGAGTGGGTTAAGGGACAGACTTGGGGCATGGCTTGTCAGCCTGCGGGTCCACCCCCCCACTACTACTACTACTACTACTTCTTTTGTTGGCTTTTCTTCACCTTGGAAGACCCAAACAGACGACTGACGTTTATTTTCGGGTTCATATCGTCCCCTTCATGACATACCGACGTAACTGACTATTTGTAAATTGTCGAGGAGAGACAAAAAACCAAATGAACCAAAGTTTATCAGGTCATAGCGTTGCTATTAAAAACCAAATCTTTAATAATGACTTCTGGAAGATCTATAAGAAATATAGATACGTCACTTTGTCATATTAAAAGTCGACCAAAATAATTTATCTGACGACGTAACTCAATTTTTAAATTTTTGGCACTTACGTCACTATGTCATGAAGGGGGCGATATGAGCAAATCCACGATTCATTACCACTGATAAAGCTGTACACGTTTTTTCGAGTTTCCTACCCCAAAGCCGTCTAGAGTTTTCTGACTGAATAGGGAACTTGCCCAAAAAATCGAATCCATTAAAAACAATTAAAATCGTAAGGTATTATCATAAGAAAGTTCCCAGGAAAAGCAAAATTCCAATAACAATTAAATTACCTGAGAAATAAAGGTTTGAAATTTGAATAACTTGACCCGTTCTTAAAACGCGCTGCCATTGGTTGTGACGTCACGTCTTTGGATCTCGATCCATGCGACCTGCATTAAGGAGAGTTTGCACATGCATGGATTTGCTGGCGCCAATAAAAACTGGCGCGCCAGTAAGTTAAATTTGCAAATGTAAACACCGACTTGCACACAAGTTATTTTTTTGCATGCATGTATCAAAAAAGTCTGCAGCTGACTGAATTTGCTGGCGCCAGTGGTGACGCATGCGCGCAGAAAAAGAAAATTTTTATGTGTAAACAGGTGCTTGCACGTCGGCTCGCCAGTTTTAAGTTCATTATTTTACATTATTATTTATTTTCATTGTGTTTGAGCTTCAAAATTTTGTTTATTGTTGTTTTTATAGCTTATTATGGCTAAAAATAAGTGGTCAGCAGAACTGACCATACAGTCTCTTGAAGGCGTTGAATGTTTTCCTTGTTTATGGGATGTACACAGTAGTTCTTATAAAAACAAAGATAGTCGAGATAATGCTTACCAAAAAATTAGTGAAATAATGAATATTGAAGGCTTTGAAGTTGCAGAAGTAAAAGCAAAAATACAATCCTTAAGAAACACATATGCTTTGGAATTGACAAAAATTAAAAAAAGCCCATGTTCCGCAACGGTGCAGATGAAGTACACACCCCAAAAGTACCATGGTTTAAAGTAGCAGACCGAATTTTAAAAAATGTTGTTCAAATAAGAGAAACTCAGTAGATTGACGAGCAATCCATGCTTTAACCTAGATCAATGAATACAAACTATAGAGTCGTGTATTCATTGCCTAGATACGGCCTTTTCGTTGTTCCTTTTTCTGAATCTCTTTTATTTTTTTTTCAATAAAAGTTTAGCGACTATTTTGCAGGCTTCCGAGAGTTCAGACGACATATCGCGTATCGTGTACACTTTAAAAATGAAACTGGCGTGCCAGTCTTTTTAATTTTCGCACAATAGTGTAAACTTTAACTGGCGTGCAAATAGAACTGGCGCCACTAAATTCATGCATGTGTAAACCCACTATTATACATTAAAAATTCGGGGGATTTTTCTCAAGCTGAAGTTCGTGGTGTAAAAGCTTGCAAGTAAGTATAAATACCTAAGTACTATAATATAATAATTATATATATATATATATATATATAACCATATTAATAAGTCTTATTAAAAATAAGTATATTAATTAAGTAGGTACCCACCTATTTAAACACTGTTTAGAATGAGCTCTATAAACACTAGTGCTGATTTATTTTTATTTATACCTACCCACATAGGTACAGAGTGGTCCAAATTGGACACTTTTGATAGGAAACGCCCATTTCTAGAGGAGATAGAAAAAACTAACCAACATGTTACGAGCTCGATTTTTGTTAAAACATTAATGCCGAAAACCGCACATCGATATCTTAAACTACTTTCAAGATATATATTTTTAATTTGGTGCATTTTCGACCCACCCCCGTAACTTTTATATTTATGAATATTTTTTATTACTGTAAAAAGATTCCTGAGGCACTTTTTTAAGAGCAATTCAACTGTCAAATTAAATTTTATCTGTCACTTTTAGTTTTTGAGATATTACATAAGGTTTGTATTTTTCTTATGGAATGACCTTTTTTTTATTCGATTTTTGAAATCAGCTTATTTTTTTTTTTTAAATTACATGTCACACTTAATATTTTATTTTTTATTTTTTTTAATTGTTTTTTATATTTTTAGTTTTTAGTTACCTCTTAACTTTTTTTTTTAGTTTTCTGAATAAGAATTGGTTTAAATTATTTTTAAATTATTTTAAAAAAATAAGAAGTAATAAAAAAATAAAAATATAAAAAAATATAAAAAAATAAAAAAATTAAATATTAAGTGTGAAACATCATTTCAAAGGAAATTATGAACCGAATGGCCGTTATACTCATAAGGGGCCCGGGATTTTTCTAAGGAGTGACGTCACAGCGGCTGCCGCACATTTTGCTGTGTTTGAATATACCAGTCAGCGATTCCAACTTTAATTATTTATTGTAAAATAAGTATTGCGATTTAAGGGCTGATATTTGGTATAATGCGTTTTCATACAGAAACACACATTTTAGTAAAATAAAAAAAAATGGTCAAACAAGTTTCATGGCTAATCGGGCAAAAAGGAGTATTTTATTTTCCTTATATTTTTCCGTGGGTAGCTTGAAAGCTTAACCTCACGGGGGTCCAAGATCTAATGGACACCTAATAAGTGTTGACAGTTAACCGTTTCGTCCTTATGGGACTCCTCAGAACACTGCTGGTCAAGTGACAAATCTTGCGAAGTTCAGACGGTTTTGTCTCTAATTAAATGTAATTAGTGAGCGAACTATAGCAAGAGGCGCCATCTACCGAGATACGAGAGAAACAAAAAACCAAAAGCAGGGAAAAACACTGCTATACAATATCGATCAATGAAAAGATCGAATGCAAATAAAAGAAAACAACTATAGTCCGTGACCTACGACAGCTCTTTGTCTTTTCAGGCCGGATCAACGCATTTTGCATTTTTACCCGTCATCAAGACAGTGAGCGTCAATCAACGGAATTTTTAAGCCTAATAATACTAACAAACGTGAAATTTCATACCCGTGAATTTAAAAATCAAACAAGTTTCATGGCTAATCGGGCAAAAAGGAGTTTTTTGTTTCCCTTATATTTTTCCGTGGGTAGCTTGAAAGCTTAACCTCACGGGGGTCCAAGATCTAATGGACACCTAATAAGTGTTGACAGTTAATGGGCAAGTTCCCTATTGACCCTAGCTTCTTTCTGTTCTTCGGTTAACAGTTGCGGTATCCAGCGGGAAACTAATTTTCCAACTACTGATTCTTTAGGCAAAATTTTTTGAATTGAGGTTTTTAAAAGCCCCAATGAAGCCTCAATCTCGCGATATGTCACTTGTCGATCTTCCGTGATGAGCATGCGCACAGCATCGATTTTCCTGGATGACAGCCGTTTTTAGTGCACCTGGCCTTGGACCGTCGCTAAGGCTAATCCGTCCACGCTTCAATTCTCCATGCCAACGAGAAACTATCGACTGATGAGGTGCTTCATTACCGAAAACAGAAATCAAGGCATTCTTGGTGAGATCATTTCCTTCGAAAGTTATTCTCGGTTTAATTCCATTTTTCGACTGATTTTGTTAAGTTAAAAAATTCACTCTAGCTCTAAAAGTACATGTATCGCACTGGCGTTTTGAATTTAAGTAAGGTCAAGATTGAGGGTAATTCCATCAGTGTCGCCCTCTATGTTAATATATGCGAAATATAAAAGATAGCCCTCGTACTTACTAAATTAATAATAAAAGACACAAGACACAGCATTCCTAATGTATTTAAGTAAAAGTATCGAACGCACATATTCTGGTGATACGTGCCTAATCCCTTCTTGTATGGTTTAACAGAGGCTATCGCTAGGTACCACCTTTAAGAATAGGTTTTACATTTCAAATATAATAACCTTTTCTTATACGACCCATTTGGATGGGAGAACTTTACGCATGCGAAATACCTACTCACTTTCTTCCTTTCTTCCATTGTGTGATTTGGCTTAGATACTAAAAGCTGTCCAGATTTCATTTTGGAGCTTCAATAACGGTCATATATTTATTATGATGGACGAGGAACCGTCCCCTGTGGCATTCCTTTAAGTAAGGCCTTGAATAAGTATTAACGGGTAAATACCTACACACGAATCACACGACCTAGGCCAAAATCTAGGGGGGGGGGGGGTAATGGTCGACGGTATATTTATTAAATTGTGATTCCAACTCTTCTACGTGGAGCATTTTTCAATTTGAAATAATTCTTAAGGAAAAACGTCCTCACTCCACAAATTTCTGATATGTTGAGAAATTAAAAGCGAAAATTGTATTTTTATTTAGTCGGTTTAGAACGTTTTTCTACGTTGTCCGACGCCGATTCTCCACCTCCTTCAATCCTGACAATCATCTTCTGTTAGATTTTTTCGACTCATTGATCTTTGGATTGACTGTTGCCATTCTTTTTCTGCGCCTTGTTGGTTGCCATTCTAGAACCTGCTTTGGTAATCTTTCGTCGTTCATCCGTTGTACATGGCCATACCATATCAGTTGTCTTTTAGTGATGTCATCCGTTATGCTTCCCTCGATTCCCATTCTTTTTTTTATGATCTTATTTCTTATGTGATCTGTTCTAGATTTTGTCATTGATCTTCTTATTGCATCAATTTCGACACTTTCCATTTTTGTTTTGTATTTTTCTGTTACGCGACAAGTCTCTATTCCATACAACAGCGTGCGTAAATTTTAAATTATGCTTAATTTATTTCTAAAATCTATCAACCCGACGCGTTTCGGCTTTCTCAAGGGCTCTAAAAGTTAAAAAAAATGTTTTTTAAATAATATAAATATAAAATTACGTAATAAGCAATTTCAATAAAATAGTACAAGGACAGAAAAGTTTAAAACAGTTAAAATACATTTTTAGAACAGTAATTTTTTTGTCCCTTCGGTAACGCGGTAGTTATCTGAGGGCACGGCAGTGCCTCGCCAAGTTCGCGCGCCGTAACCATCTTTTCTTGAAATGATTCAGCCGATATTTGACCTACCTAAAACTCTACTTCGGAATGAGCTACGAATCTCAAACTTTGCACAGTCGTAGACCTCCATGGAGTTAACAACCCCTTTAAGTTTCATCGAATTCCATAAAGTAGTGAAGTAGTTACGAAATTTCAAAAAACGTCGAAATTGCCACTCACTCACTCACTCATGTATAGATCATCAATATTCTACTGTACTTCCAGACATACTACAAAGCTGAAATCTGGCAGACTGATAGAAATTATGACCAAACCCCTGAAAAAAATCAAAAAAACCCAAAATTTTAATTTACTTCCCTCCCCTATAAATGTAAAGTTAAGTAAAGTAACATTGCCTACTTCAAGACATGCTAGAGAGCTGAGCTTTGGAAGACCGATAGTAACTATGATAAAGTTATAGAAAAAAATTAAAACACCCCAAAATTCTAATTTACTTCCTTCCCCTATAAATGTAAATTTATGTAGAAGTAACACTGCCCACTTCCAGAAACGCTAGAGAGCTGAACTTTTTAAGACTGAAAGACAATATGATAAAACTATATGAAAAAATTTAAAAAGTCCAATATTTTCATTTACTCTCCTCCCCTATAAATGTTAAAGTTATGTAAAAGTAACATTACCCACTTCCAGAAACGCTAGAGAGCTGAGCATTGGAAGACTGATGATAAATATGATAAAACTATAGGACAAAATTTAAAAACACGACAATGTTTATTTATTTCCCTCCCCCTATACATGTAAAGTTATGAAAAAGTAACATTGTGCACTTTCAGAAACGCTAGAGAGCTTAGCTTTGGAAGGCTGATAGGAACTACGATAAAACCACGGAAAAAATTTAAAAAACCTCAAAAATTAAGTAAGGCATTGCAAAAGTTTTGAACAATATTCCGCATATTTTACTACTTTAAAAATTAAGTATTATCCAATTCCTTTAAAAAAGAAGTGAAATCATAACAAAAACATTTCATGTAAAAAAAAGCCAAGTATGCGAAAATGGCATTCCGTAAAAAGAATTGAGATAAAAGTAAAGCCAAGTTCTCCAATACAAATTTTAAAATGAAAGGTTCTTACTAGTTTGGAAATGATTTTCTAAACTTGGCTATTACGGCTGTAAATGACTCTTAGGCACAGTGCTAAATTGAACATAAAGAAGTTTGGCTGTAATAGCAAAGTTTAAAAAAATATTTCCAAACTAGTAAGAACCTTTCATTTTGAAATTTGTATTGGAGAACTTGGCTTTACTTTTATCTCAATTCTTTTTACGGAATGCCATTTTCGCGTACTTGGCTTTTTTTTACATGAAATGTTTTTGTTATGATTACCATATTACTCACCCAAAATTTATCAAATGTGTCAAAAAATGGATAATTATAGTAAGAAACTGAATAAAAAAATATACAGCGAAGTAATTTTATTAAAATAACTAGAAATATATTTCTTAAAAACTAATTTTTTAGTTTTGGTTAGGTATTTTTTGTGGTATTATCTGAAAAATAATTTATAAGTTGTAACTAAAAGACAACTTGAAATTTGAAAAAAATGGTTTAGAATAACAATGGAAATCAGGTATTTTAGGTGTTACAGAAGGGACATCAAGCTTACAGAAGGGACCAAAATTCAAAAAATACCCAATTCAATTCAAGAATATATGTCAAAATGGCACTTGACAACTTGGACCACAGGTCCCTTAGATTTAAAATTTTTAAAATATTGTAACAATTTAAGCAAGTTTTTGGTAGCATGCGTATTAAGTAGGATAAGACCGTGGAGACATTTACAATGAAATTTTTGTGATGACATAAAAAAATGGGGTCTTACGCAATCCTCTTAGCAGCTGAAAAACGTTAAAATGACCCATCCCACATCCTCTCACATCACATCAAAAAAAGCGCATTGATAATATTATGTTAATTAATAAACCAACTAAGTATGATTTCTACCAACGTCCCTAGGCAACATATAAAGCTCTTAAAAAAACCTGATTGCCAAAAGATGAACTCTGTAAATAAAAGAATACAGAGCCGACTTTACAGATTCTTGCATGCCGGGCAAAACCGAAATTTTTGCGCTCTCTTCAATTCTTTTTGAATTTAAACATGTATGTCTTTTTTTTAACCTTCCTTTATTAAATAACAATGTCTAAAATTGTTAATAAATCAATAAAATAAAAATAAATAAAATTTAAAAAACTCAAAAAAGGGGTTGACAATAAAAAAATTATTTCTTTTCAAGTCTTCTTTATCATTAGCTACAATTACTTGGTCGTCAGCAAAGTGTAGTGTGTATATGGTAAATCGGTCGTTGTTGTATTCCCATGCCGTGCACTTTACGTTTCCAGTTTTTTAGAGTTACTGCGATATATATTTTAAAAAGAGTTGGAGAGATACAACATCCCTGGCTTCAGCCTTTCGTTACCAGGAATTCTTTTAAAAGTCGATTTCCAATTTTAATTTTAGATTTTAACCCTTTGTATAGTTCTTTTATAGCTTTTATGTATGTATGATTGATATTAGTCTGTTCTAACATTGTCCAAAATTTTTCTTCTGAAACGGTATCATATGCTTCTTGTAGGTCCACAAAGGTAGATAGATAGATAGATGGATAGATAATCTTTATTACCATAATATTAATACAAATGTACAGATACATGGAGTCGTCATACGCTTAATAATTTAAGAAATCTTAAAACATAAGTTTAAAAAATATTTTTATGTTAAAAAATATAATTAAATGAAACCAAATCAATTCATGTTGATTTTACAAACAAAAATATAAATCACATACAAATAACAATTAACAACATTCCGGTACCATATTCGAATCAGGCAAAATATCTAGGTATGACACTTGATGCCAAATTGCGCTGGAAAGCACATGTTAAGAAAAAAAAAGAAGAACTTGAGATAAGGTATAGAAAAATGAACTGGCTAATTGGAAGGAAGTCCAATTTAACAATTCATAATAAGTTACTGCTTTATAGACAAATACTGAAACCAGTATGGACATATGGTATTCAACTATGGGGTTGTGCTAAAGAGAGTAACATTCTAGTTGTACAGAGATTTCAAAATAAAGTATTAAGAAACATTGTGAATGCACCTTGGTACGTTCGAAATAGTGACCTTCATCGAGATCTAAAAATCGAAACTGTAGCAGAGACTATAAAAAAGTACGCAAAAAGTCATGAAGATAGACTCCATCGGCATGTGAATGTGGAAGCAATTCAGCTTCTAGACAATACTATGCTAGTTCGACGACTAAAAAGAGTGAAGCCGTTTGAGCTAGTAAACTAAGTGAATTACACATAAAACAAAATAATGCTATAAACACAACATAATTGTGAGTTACAGACTAAACAAAGCGGGGAGAACTGTTGAGTGAACCCTAAGTTTAAATCTGACTTTTCTAGTAAATTAAGTTAAAACAAAATTGCTAATTAGTCGTACTGACTAGATTGTAATAAAAAAAACACAGTGTGTTTGACAAAAAAAAAATGTTAAAAAATGTATAGGTATAGTAATAATTTAAAGGTTTTCCAGAAATACTTATCGTTTATAAAAAATGTTACCATTTTTAATGCTTAACATTTTATATATAGGTATGTAGTTCACCATAAGAGTAGAAATTAAAAAATTAAAAATTAAAAATACAATGTTTAAAAATTTTAAACACATAGATAAGGACAAATATAAATTATGAACACTGAGACAAATTCACACATATATTTTAATATGCATATTACATAATATATAAAGTTAATTTCTGTTTTTCATCTTGAGCCATTATAAGTTAAAATTTAAATATTCACCTATTGTATAAGGTTCAATTTGGCATATTATTTTGAAACATTCTGTCTTGAATTTTTTAAAATTATGTATGTCTTGTATCAGCTTTGGGAGTTTATTGTAAAACTTAATAGCCGAGTTGATCGGGCCTTTTTCGGTTGATGAAAGTCTATGTACTGGATAGAGAAGTAAATCGTTACGGTTTCTCGTTTGGTATGAATGGTTTGGCTTTAATGACTCAAATAGACTGGGATTCTTTCTTAAATATAAGATACATTCAAAAATATAAACGTTGTACTGTTAAATAATTATTATTTTTGAAAGTTTGACGGCAGCTTCTTAGCGTTGTTAGTCCAAACCTGATTCTTATTACTCTTTTTTGCATTTTAAAGACACTTAACATGAGTCTCTACATTTCTGGCACTCCTTTTCTCAATTACTTGTTTAAGACAAAAAACATTATCACTACAAGATCTGCTTGCACGAAACCCACTTTGCTCTTCTTCTTCGTGGGGGGGGGGGACACGGGGGGTTTGTCGCCTCCCCGCCTCGAGGATACTGGCGCCCCATGAGTTCTTCAAGCGCCCTAAGCTTTGGAGAGGGCGGCAAAGGAAACTAAATGCGTGATGACCTTTTTTTTTGGTCGCAAGATTTTTGATGGGCGCCCTTTTTAGCTGTCGGCCCCCCCCGCCCCTTCAGGCACGCTACGCCGCTGTCTCTATTAGATCTCTAAGAATCCTACCGTACCATTTACTTAGAGTACTGGTTACTCGCTTTAACCAAAAACACTTAAAATTTTTATTTTGATTTTAAAACATTTTTAAACAACCCAAACAACGAATTTTAAGAATTTCGATAACGTTTTTGCGCAGCAGATATCTCCATTTTTTGATTTCACAACAAGAAATCCTAATATTTGGCTCCGGAACGAATTAGTGATGTACAAAATACCGGATATTAAAATAGTAGTATCGAAATAGCGACAATCAAAATAGCGATGTAATGGCTAATATAAAATGCTTCTAAGTGGATTTTTATCTTGCCATAACTAAGTATATTGTCTCTGCCAAATTTCGTAGATTTCAATTGCGTTATTCTAAACCAATTTTGCGTCCCTTGATCGTTGCGCCCCGGGCGGTAGCCCTGCCCCGAAGCGGCCCTAAAGAATACCTTAGAATACCTACCTTACAATGACATACAATTACACCTTAATCTATGTGAAGTGGACTCAGGTGCATGTCCACACCTCTGTTTTTTGCACAAAGGGGGTTGGTCCGGAGGAGGGGAAGAATATTTTTCGTTTAACGGTGAGAAAAAAGTGCAAAGCCCTTTTTGTTCGTACAGGGTCAACCAAGGTGATGTGTAATCTTAAAATTACGGCATTGCCTAATTTGTTAATTCAAAGAATTCGTCCATTTTTCTCAAAGTGAACTGAATTTCAGATTCGGGAAATTGGAAAAACACTCCAAGTCTTGGCCTCAAAATTTTTATGTAATTTAATGGGTTACACGTGATTCGCTTATACAAGCATCATCAGACCTGGCACATCACTGCAACAAAAAACCAAAACAAAAAACATTAAAACATAGTCAAAAATTTAAAATTTACATCACTGTTGGTGCAAGCAAGAAATTTCCTAATTTTCATTTTCTTTTCCTTTTCTGCGCGTTTAAAATAATTTAAATTTTCGCGCTCTAAAATATGCATATGGGGTTTCACGGCACCGGACACGTGGAAGAGAAGCAGCGCGGCGATGAGTGCGCAAAGAACCACCGTCACAACAAGACACTAGCAAAATCACGTTCCCGAAAAAAGTGAATTTGAGGTGAAAAAACTGGACGTTTAAACGTCGACTGGAGCTGCAAGAGAGTCCGAGGTAGGTGCCTTTTCATATAAAATTCCATATGTATCGTAACTTTCCATTTTCAATCGTCAATATCGACAATTATTTTTAAATGTGCTTGTGAAGCCAATACCGGCGACCTATCGAAGGAAATTCCGTTATTTTTCAGCCCTTGCACGCACATTTAATGGTCCTTCGAACCGGATTATTAGTGTTCCAAACTACCTAGACTCCTGTGGTTCAGCAATTTCCTACAAAAATTCCAAATTTCTATTTCAAATTTCAAAATGTATCACCCGTTGGTGATATGTTCCTTCAAAGTTGATCGAAGTGTTTATTACCGTTCAAAAATAGCTATAGCCAATGCACATATTTCGTATAGTTTACTAGTTCATCAAAGAAAGTTGATCGCTTTGTTCATTACATTTTCAGTAAAAGTGGCGTCAATACGCCGAAACTGAAAATTTAAGGCGGTTCTTCCATCTAAATTCCTTTAATTGTCGATTGTACAGGTGTCGCGTTGACGCGCAGGTGCAAGTGTCGCCGTCACCAAGGTCTCACGTTGCGCGCGTTGTTTCTTCAAATACCGAGGTTCGTTAGAAACTTTCAGACGGGACCGCTAGTCGTATGCACAGAGTGTGCGACTTGGAATCGAAAGGTGCGGGGTTCAATCCTTGGTGAGACATAAAAGTTTTTTTTAAGGGATATGTTCAAATAATAACATACAGACAAACTTACAAACATTTCATTTCAAAATTTTCGAAAAAAGTTAATAAAATTAAAATAATAAAATTGTTTAATTTTTGCTAAAATTCGGGTTATATTTTAAGCTATATTTTAAGCATTTTTTTGGGTAATTTTAAAAACAAATTAACTTTCAAAAACAAAAATGTCTACGCAAAACAGAAAAAACTTTGCGACAAAAGGCTTTTGAGCTTCAACCAAATGGCGGAAGCTCACGAGGTAGCTTTGAAAGCGAAGTCGGATACAGCGTTTCACTTTTTGTTTAAATCCAGATATGAAGACGTCGAAGAATGTCATGCTCAATTCTATAATTTTCATAACCAAATTATTGGCTCTCTCGAAGAGTTTAAACTTTCATTTGACGAGCAGGATAAAACTAGAAAAGACTTTGACAACCTTTATTATGAGTGTAAGGGTATTTACTACGACCTTTTTAGGGCCAACCCTGTCAATTACGTAGGCAACCCTAACCAACAAAATATTGTTCAGAGGTCAAATACAAGATCATTTCCACAACCAAGGTTGCCAATATTCGATGGTAATTATAAAAGCTGGCAACACTGGTTTGACTTATTTAAAGTCATGGTACATCAAAATTCTGATTTAAGTGATATAGAGAAATTTCAACAATTGCGGAGTTCTGTTCTGAATGAAGCCCTTTCTCTAGTAAAAACCATTCCCCTCGCAGATAGCAATTATCACATTGCGTATGAAACCTTAGTAAAGAGGTATCAAAATAAACGAATTATTGCTACTACCGCTTTGAATGCTATTAACTTTCTTTCAACTAAATCCAGTTCTGGGAAAGAATTACGTTCCATGTTGGATACATTTTCTGAGAATCTAGCCATCTTAAATGAGCTTGGTTTTCCTACAAAAGAATGGGACTTTCTTACTTTTAACATGATGCTCTCAAAACTTGAAGTAAAGATGAGGACTGATTTCGAACTTTACTATAGTAGAGAGAAAAACAATTCAGAAATTCCGTCCTACACTGATCTTTACACGTTTATAGAAAATCATTGCGTTGCGCTCGAATCTGTAGTGCAAATGCCCAGTTTTAGTAGGCAAAATCAAACCCCTAGACAACCTCAAACTACGCGTAATTCTCAACAGAACAGTTTTCAGAGAAACAGTTTTAATAATTTTAATTCACCTTCTGCTTTCAATACAACTATTTCAAATCAAAGTTCAAATTCAAGAAATCAACAAAATACTTTACAAAATAGCAATCAACGCAGCAACCCTCAAATACAAAATAATCAGAACAGATCTTTTAATCCAAAAATAAAATGTTACCTATGTTCTTCGAATCACGCATTATCGAAATGTATCGAATTTCAAAACAAAAGTCCACAGGAAAGGATGGGTTATGTTCGGCAGGTGAATCTATGTCAAAATTGCTTACATTTTGCTCACCAGACCGTGAATTGCCCCTCCTCCTACAACTGCTTTACGTGTGGAGCTAGGCACCACAGTCTTCTTCACGTTCCACAACCAGTAGCGCCCTCTGTGAGTGTTAATTCACACCCTCCAGAGAACGCTAATATTCCACTTTCCAATTCCAATAGCACCCCTATGTCAGGAAGCCATTCCACAAACTGTCATGCGACAATGATTTCCAAAAATTCCACTTTTCTACTTTCTACCGTTGTAGCTGACATGTTAGACTCAAGGGGACATTACCAACCAGTTCGTATCTTACTCGATTCTGCCTCAGAGGCAAACTTTATTTCAGAAAAATGTCTAAATCGTTTAGGTCTTTCGAAAAGCTTCTTTTCTACTTCTATTCAAGGCTTAAATCAAATGACATCTTCCAATACCAAAGGTAAGACGAAATGTCTTATCAAACCTCAAGGTCAAGCGGGACCTACCTTTGATTTTGAGGCTTTAGTACTTCCAAAACTTTGTACAGAGATTCCTTCTTGCGCTGTCGACTCGAGCAAGTGGAATCACATTCGCAATATCAAACTTTCTGATCAAAACTTCCATATACCAAGTTCCATTGATGTCCTAGTAGGTTGTGAACTTTTTCCGCATCTCTTACAAGAGGGAGTTATCCACGGAGAGCGTGGACAACCTAGTGCTTTTAATAGCATCTTTGGCTATGTGCTGATTGGTAAAGTTGAAACTTCAAAGCAACAAAATCCACAATCACTCATAAGCTGTTACACTTCCATCGAACCATCTCTGGATATCTGCCTAGAGCGCTTCTGGGAGATAGAGCAGGTTCCACATAAGGTTCATCACAGTCCTGAGGATATTATGTGCGAAAAATTATTTTCACAATCAGTTTCACGCAACGAATCAGGTAGATTCGTCGTTCCATTACCTTTCATAAACTTAGAACCCCAGTTGGGTGACACCTATCCAATCGCTTTAAAACGTTTCAAGCTTCAGGAAGCTAGACTTCTCAAAGACTCAGCTAATTATCAAGCTTACAAAGATTTTATGCAAGATTATTTAGACACTGGTCACATGATACCTATTCCTACGCCTATATCTAAAGATGTCTTGGATAATTCCTACTTTATCCCTCATCACAGTGTCTGGAACACTGGGAAGATAAGAGTGGTCTTTGATGGGTCTCAACGTAGTCCCAGAGGTGTCTCACTCAACGAGACGTTGTGCGCAGGTCCTAAACTGCAAAATGATGCCCGTGAAATTTTACTTAATTTTCGAATTCATGCTGTAGCCTTTGTTACTGACATAGTAAAAATGTTCCGACAGATTTTAATTATTCCTGAGCACACGCGTTATCAAAATATTCTATGGAGATTTTCTGAGGATGATCCTGTCCAAACCTACTCCTTAAGAACAGTTGTTTATGGACTTAAGTCATCACCTTACTTAGCTATTCGTACTATACAAGAACTAGCTAAACTTGAGTCTGAAAGGTATCCTAATGCTTCCAAGGTGCTTCTTAAAGACATTTACGTCGACGACGTGCTCACTGGGCAGGATTCTGTGGCCTCTGCCAAAGAACTTCAGTCGGAGTTAATCTCCCTGTTGCGCCTAGGAGGGTTTGAACTTAAAAAATGGGCGAGCAACAGTCCGGAACTTCTCTCCTCATTCTCAGAATCAGAAACACAAATGTCCATTCGTTTCGACAAATCCGAACCTAATTTTGTAAAAATATTAGGTCTCCAATGGAATCCTATCTCAGATTCGTTTACCTACTTGGTCGTACCAGAAGATAAACCATGCACCAAGCGAGGTATCTTATCTCAAATCATGAAAATTTTTGATCCCTTAGGTTTCTGTTCTCCCGTTTCTTTACTTGCTAAGCATCTCATGCAAGATCTGTGGAAGGAGAAGCTGGACTGGGATTCTCAGCCTCCTCCGCATATCGTAAATGTTTGGAATCAATTTCGAACCGAACTTCCAAATCTTTCAAATATTCATTTACCTAGACGCCTTTCCATTGATCAACCACGTAGCATTGAACTTCACGGCTTTTCAGACGCCTCTATGATAGGTTACGCGGCTACGGTCTATTTCAGAATGGAGTCAGTATCCGGAGAAATCCATACCTTTCTTGTAATGGCCAAATCTAAGGTCGCACCAGTGAAAACAGTCAGTCTTCCGCGACTGGAGCTTCTTGGTGCCACTTTACTTTGCGACCTAATTTCCTTTATTCAAAACACTTATTCAGATATTCTTAACTTCAACCAAATCTGTGCATGGTGTGATTCCCAAGTGGTTCTATGCTGGTTGGCGGCTTCACCTCACAGGTTTAAAACGTTTGTGGCAAACCGTATCTGTCACATTCAAGAAACCATTTCTCCTACGGCCTGGAAATATATTCCATCAGCGCTAAATCCAGCCGACTGTGCTTCGCGCGGTCTTATGCCTAATCAACTTGTCAAACATGACTTGTATTGGGAAGGTCCTTGTTTTCTTAAGCTACCAAAAGAGAGCTGGCCTGATGATTTTCGCTGTCCAGACCCTCCGGAAAACGAGGTTATTCTGGAAGAGCGCAAATCAGTATTTCAAACATGCACAGTTGAACCACACATGCTTGATACTTTTCTTTCTCGTTACTCTTCCCTAGAGAAAATTCAACGCATAATTTCCTATATTTTTCGCCTTACCGAAAAGAAATCTAAATATCCTAACGAAAATATTACCGAAGTAGAACTTCAACATTCTCTTATTGTTCTCGTTCGGCATGTTCAACGTTCCATCTTTGCTGATCTCATTTCACGTTTGAATGACGCAAAGCTACTTCCTAAACAATTTCGTAAACTTTCACTTTTTCTAGATACACAAGGCTGCTTAAGAGTGGGGGGTCGATTACCACATTCTTCCGAACTCTCTTATTCAGCAAAACACCCTTTACTTTTACCACGTTCTCACCGTCTTACTCAACTTGTCATTGAGTACACTCACAAAAGGTACTGTCATCCCGGTCAAAAAACGTTGAGACAACAATTTTGGATCCTTTCCCCTCGCTATGCAATCGAGAGTATAACTTCTCATTGCATTTTATGCTATCGATTAAATCCTAAACCTTCCGTACAAATCATGGGCAACTTGCCTGCTCAACGCATCTCTCAAGTAAAGGCATTTTCACATGTTGCCATAGATTATTGTGGTCCCTTGCCAATTACAATGGGAAAGTACCGAGGTGCAAAGGTATCCAAAGGTTATATTCTTGTCTTAGTCTGCTCTGCAACAAAGGCAGTTCACCTAGAACTTACCTCCGATATTTCCACCCCTACCTTTCTTGCGGCTTTTAAGAGATTTGTGGCAAGAAGAGGAAGAATCTCTGACATTTACTCAGATTGTGGTAGCGCGTTCTTGGGAGCTGATCGTTTACTCAAACAGTGCTCCCAGGAAGCATGTCACAGTCTAAAAATTACCTGGCATTTTTCAAGTCCTGGTAGTCCGCACCTAAACGGACTAGCTGAGGCAGGAGTTAAATCCACCAAGGCAAATTTAAAACGTGTAATAGGTGAGCAACGGTTAACCTATGAAGAGTTTTTTACTTTTTTGTGTCAGGTCGAATCCATACTAAACAGCCGGCCTCTATATGCCCAAAGTATGGATCCGAATGACTTTCTTCCACTGACCCCTGGTTATTTTCTTACCCTGGAACCGTTGAATTCCGTACCAGAACCCGAATTTTCTGATTCCAAGTTGAACACCCTGTCCCGCTGGCAGCTGGTGCAAAGGCTCCAGTCCGATTTTTGGAAACGCTGGAACTTGGAGTACCTAAACACCTTGCAACAGCGTTCTAAATGGACAGAGGCTTCTAACAATATTAAACTAAATACTTTAGTCGTGGTAAAGAATGAACAAAAACCGCCATTGCAATGGGCTGTTGGGCGAATTGTCGACGTACACCCTGGCTCAGACGGTCATATTCGTGTTGTGACCGTTAAAACAGCTACAGGAACATATCGTCGACCAGTAGTGAAACTATGTCCTTTGCCTATGCCCGACGCATAAGGCAAAATTTTCCTTTTCTTTCTTAATTTTTTCTAAGTATTTTTTCTTTTCTTTTAATTTTAATTTACATGCATAATTTAATGCATATTTGGGTTAATGTTAAATTGTATCGTTTAATTGCTAATAGGCGAATACTATTTAATTTTTCTTTCCTTTCCTTTTCTTAACTAAGTAAAAACACACGTGTTTTGGCGGCCGGAAAATGTTGGTGCAAGCAAGAAATTTCCTAATTTTCATTTTCTTTTCCTTTTCTGCGCGTTTAAAATAATTTAAATTTTCGCGCTCTAAAATATGCATATGGGGTTTCACGGCACCGGACACGTGGAAGAGAAGCAGCGCGGCGATGAACCACCAACCGAACCACCGTCACAACAAGACACTAGCAAAATCACGTTCCCGAAAAAAGTGAATTTGAGGTGAAAAAACTGGACGTTTAAACGTCGACTGGAGCTGCAAGAGAGTCCGAGGTAGGTGCCTTTTCATATAAAATTCCATATGTATCGTAACTTTCCATTTTCAATCGTCAATATCGACAATTATTTTTAAATGTGCTTGTGAAGCCAATACCGGCGACCTATCGAAGGAAATTCCGTTATTTTTCAGCCCTTGCACGCACAATCACATTGGCTTTAAAACAAACAAACAATCATCAAACAAACAATCATCAAATAAACTCATACGTCAACACTAAGGATAGAACCGGCAATACGTAGGAAGGGCAACGAACGTTTTCGCACAATGAATATGGCCGACTTCAACTAAAACAAACATTCCTCCCGCCCCCATGCAAGAACAGCCACCCATACACTGCTAAAAACCGGGTGTAATTGAAATCTTGTCCCGCGCAGTGCTGCCGCCTTGTAATTATTTACGCTAAAAAAGTTTACCAAATTAATCGCCTTTTGTTAACCACGGACTAAAAAAAAGAACTAGACATGTACAGAAAAATTTAACATTTTTTAAATAAATTAATTAAAAATACTGTTTGTTGTCAAGTTTTGGGAGGGCACTGAACCGTTGCCCTTCCACTAGTAACCACCACTGGCTAAACCCTAGTAGCACAGGTACGTTGAAAGTTATAAAAACGTCTATTTTGAACCTAGGAAACGTTTTTGGGGTTTTGTGGGTATTTTTACGTTTTTAAAACGTCCCCACAGAACGTTTTTAATGGATCGTTCATACTCGTCTTTTGTCTAGTCTTTTGTCTTGGTTTAGTCATATGTCTTGTCATAAGAAAGTTTAAACCACTGTTTCATATGGGAGTGTTCATACAATGCTTTTGCTTTTGTTTTTGATTAGTCTTTGTCTTAAGAGTTTCAACTTTCAATCCTTAGGACAACGACTAAGACGAGTGACAGATATCAGCTGATATTTGTTGTTTTTTTTTTACAGGGCGTCCGAAGAGCGCAGGCGCGCGGCCGAAATTTTCAATTTACCGCCATTAATCATGTTTTTAACAGAAAATCTCAACATAACCTCAAAATTTTATGTGTTTTTATCTTCTTTTTCGCTTTTGTTCTTTCGTGTCTGTGTTTCGTGCACAGATTAGGTTAAATAAGAATCTTTTGTGTAGAAAATGACTTTTAAAAAGGGGCCTTTTTATTGAAATGGAATTTTTTTTTCAGTGGGTTTTGATTAAGACTAATCAAAAACAAAAGACGAGTATGAACAGCTAAGACTAATCAAAGGACAAAGACTGATCAAAAACAAAAGACTAAGACGAGTATGAACAATACTTAAAACGTTTTAAAAACGTTCCAAAATGGATGTGTTTGAATCGTCTCATTTTAAACGTTTTTAAAACGTACTTTTTAGGTATGGGGTTGTGGTACCTAAAGGGACCTAAAAAGTACGTTAATGGGTTCGGTCAGTGGCGACGCGTGATAAAAAGCTTTGGGGGTGCACACCAAAAAATAAAAATAAAAATTGCAGCGCAGGCGAAAATCTTTTTTCAGTGCCACGCTAACTTTTTGGGCCTTCGAGTGGGCCGTCATATCATATAATTTAGAGAAAATAATTCAAAAATGAGATATTTAGTTAAATATTAGTTAATTACCTATTATTATTGTTTTTATAAATAAATAATAAATTATCACACCTAGTATATTTTCTCCCCTAATGGCAAAGATGAAAATTTATTTAAATATTGGACGCTAATGCTATCAGAATTAGAAATTTCCGCCATTGTCAAAATTCCCCAGATTAATATATCTACATTTTCGTAATAAAAAAAAATTGTGTGTGCTGAAGACCACACGGCAGAAGTGTAAACTTCAACAAGGCGAAATTAATAATACTGGCCCATAACATATTCTGCAAAGCGGACCGAACCGACCTCTTCTGTGTACTGGCCTTCATCTGCATCATCATATCGCTCGCTGAATGTTTCTCACAGTTAGTCGACTCTTCGAGCCGATTTCACCCGAATGAGCGTTACATAGCCGAGCCTGACGGCTCAGTTGAATTCACTCCCCACAAAAACTGCTAAACGCGCCTAAAGAAGTTTACACTTCAAAAACTACAAACATGTAAAACATCAATATTTTTATTTTAGCTCACACATATACTATACTATAGTAGTGTGAGATGGTAATCCTAATTTTTTCCAGAAAAAAAAAGTTGCTCCGATTTCAAAAATTTTTATTAATCTTTGCGTTTCAGATGATTTTGAAACTTTTTTGTTGCGCCGTCTGTCTGTCTGTATGTCTGTCTGTCTGTCTGTAACGACCAACGCGCATAACTCGAAAACCGCTTGGCCTATTTTAATGAAATTTGGTACCTAGGCTGGGTCTTGTTTGTTAGGTGATCCGTGCTTGGGTCGAGATGGTCCCATTTAAAAATGAACAAAATCCACCGAACACAAACCAAATAAAAGGGTGGGGGTAGATTTCAAAAATTAGAGTTTATGTTAAAATATGGCGTGTGTGATATCAAACGAAAGGTAATTGAGTCTAGAATTAAACAAAATACATTTTAATTTATTTAAAAAAAAGGGTGGGGGTAAATTTCAAAAATTAGAGTTTAAGTGAAAATCTGGGTGTGTGATATTAAACGAGAGGTTATTGAGGCCGGAGTTTAACAAAATACATTTTAGTTTTTGTTTTTTTTAAGGGTGGGGGTAGATTTTCAAAATTTGAGTTTACGTCAAAACATGGCATGTGTGGTATCAAACAAAAGGTAATTTAGTCTGGAGTTGAATAAAATATATTTCAGTTTTTAGTTATATTAGCTCACACGTAAACTATAACTATAGTACCTAGTGTGAGCTTAGGGGCCCATATATTAGCAGAGTTTTTTGCATACTTAGTACTTAAAATTTCAACTCTATTCAGTATTTATTGGATTTACCTATAATATAATGATTACTTAGTACCGAATACAAAATATCTGATACTCGAATAGGAAGTATCAGTATCTACTCGATACTTGGAAAAGTAATCATTGCACACACTACTAAGTGCACGAATTAAAAGTGCTCAAACATGCAACGTGAACCGACGACGCTGGGATAATCACGGGGGTGCGGGCGGCATTGAGGCTGGTCTTTGTATACGCGCCGTGCAGAAGGAAGGTTCAGATTCTATGTACTGTAAAATTCTATTGGGACATGTCGTCCTCTCTTTCTATATTTCGTAATTAGCATGCGACATAACATCTAGGGTGCATAGAATTTGGTTCCAGTAAATAAAAGCGTTGTTTGCATATCCGTAGTATTCCGTATATGATTGTTTGATGGAGAGTTTGAACACGAATACAAACACATACATCAGGTAATAATTCCTAGATTATATTCCAGTCTTTAGTGAATTTCTTTTGGGATAATAATGCATTAAATTAAGGAATGATCAAAGTTTAATATTTTTTTAAGTAAAATTTGGGAGTGCACGTGCACATGTGCACTTATGGAGAAACCGCCACTGGGTTCGGTACCGCGCTGAGTTGCCTAATGTTAACGCTGCTTAGTAAAACGATCGCCACGTGAGAACCTCGGTTAACTTCACAAAACTTGTGACGGACCCCGTACAAAAGTTAAACCCCATTGCAAATTCAACCTAAAGGGCCGTATAAACGGTCCAGGGGTTGTTTAGAATATCGCGTTTCTATTTCTAGTCGTTGCCGAATGTTTGTTGACCCTTTTTTCGCGAATACACAAGTACTTTATTCTTATTCTTCTTATTTTCAACTGTGGGGCTATTCTTCTATTCTCGGTTCTATTAAATAGTTCTTTTGATAGATTCAAGGGCCACAGGACAAAGATAAAACGTGTGAAATTGGCTTTGGCGGTGACACTAATAGGACGAGTTTTTTTTGCGCATGTTTACCCATGTATACGTCCTAATTGAGGCTAGAAATCGGTTAGGATGAAACCTGAGGATGCAGTGGAACATGTAGCATATAAAAATTTTAAAAAAAATATTTAACTGACCGGAAAATCTGAGGGCACGGCAGTGCCTCGCCAAGTTTAAGCTGCCGTACCATCTTTTCTTGAAACATTTCAGTCCATATTTGACCTATCTAAAACTCTACTTCGGAATGAGCTACGAATCTCAAACTTTGCACAGTCGTAGATCTTCGTAGAGTTAACAACCGCTCCATAAAGTAGTAAAGTAGTTACGAAATTTCAAAAAACGTCAAAACTGCCACTCACTGACTCACTCACTCATGTATAGATCATCAAAATTCTACTGTACTTCCAGACATGCTACAAAGCTGAAATTTGGCAGACTGATAGAAATTATGACCAAAACCCTGGAAAAAATCAAAAAACCTCAAAATTCTAATTTATTTTCCTTCCCTATAAATGTAAAGTTATGAAAAAGTAACATTACCTACTTCCAGAAATGCTAGAGAGTTGAGCTTTGGCAGACTGATAGGAACTATGATAAAACTATCGGAAAAAATTAAAAAACCTCAAAATTCTAATTTATTTCCCTCCCCTATAAATGTAAAGTTATGAAAAAGTAACATTGCCTACTTCCAGAAATGCTAGAGAGTTGAGCTTTGGCAGACTGATAGGAACTATGATAAAACTATAGCAAAAAATTAAAACACCCCAAAATTCTAATTTACTTCCCTCCCATATAAATGTAAAGTTATGAAAAGGTAACATTGCCCACTTCCAGACATGCTAGAGAGCTGAGCTTTGGAAGACTGATAGGAACTATGATAAAACTATAGGAAAATTTTTAAAACACGAAAATTTTAGTTTGCTTCCCTCCCCTATACATGTTAAGTTATGTAAAAGTAACCTTGTCCACTTTCAGAAACGCTAGAGAGCTGAGCTTTGGAAGGCTGATAGGAACTATGATAAGACCATGGGAAAAAATTAAAAAACCTCAAAATTTTAAGTAAGGCATTGCAAAAATATTGAACATTATTCCGAATATTTTACTACTTTAAAAATTAAATATTAAGCCAAGTTCTCCAATACAAATTTCAAAATGAAAGGTTCTTACTAGTTTGGAAATGTTTTTCTAAACTTGGCTATTACGGCTGCAAATGACTCTTAGGCACAGTGCAAAATTGAACATAAACAAGTTTGGCTGTAATAGCAAAGTTTAAAAAAACATTTCCAAACTAGTAAGAACCTTTCATTTTGAAATTTGTACTAGAGAACTTGGCTTTACTTTTATCTCAATTCTTTTACGGAATGCCATTTTCGCGTACTTGGCTTTTTTTACATGAAATGTTTTGGTTATGATAAATACTTTCCGTAAAATTTTTTTGTACGGAAAGTACAATTTTAGAGGTATTTTCTTTTACAAAACTCTCCGGGCTAAACTGGGACCGGTAAAGAATGGAGAGACCGGAGAATCTATGTTTACGGTCGAGGTGGTCATGGCTTCTGTTGACAGCTTGGTGATAGTTTTTAATTTGCGTTTCAATGGTTCAATGACAGGTTACCTGGTAACTTTCTGACCAATCAGACCCAGTTGTAGAAGCGGGAAATGACGTCACCCGGAGTGCCCATTTAAATAAAAAGCATTTAATATAGTAGAAAATCTTGAAGTTTCTTGTGTTCCTTTATTGATTTAAATGTAAAGATGTCTTGTTATTTTTCTTATAATTTTTCTAATAACAATATTCATAAAATACATCAACTAACTTAAATATAAAACTTACCTGATACCAAATATCCCAAAGGCAACATGTCTTGGGAAGCTTTTAGTCCGTTAAAATAACTACAAATAGAAAGTATAAGTAACTAGAATAAGTATTTACGGTTTTTAAATAAATATAGTCCGAAAAAAACACAACAAATGTAAAAAATAAACCATCAAAGAATAAAAATACTTAAAGACACATGTAAACAATGGGCTCGAATCAAATAGTGGCACTCCAAATGACGCGCTGTCACCTCTCACGCCGCTTCGACCATGGAGTTACCAGGCAACCTATCCTGTACAGACCGCAGTCCACGAGAAAAACCGGCCCGGGCGTGAAAATATCACGTGACCGTAGGAGGCTCACAAAACAACGCCTCACGGCCCGCTGTCATTATAAAACATGTGTGTGTTCAGTTTTGGTATGTTTGTTTACGTCGATTTTTTTTTAATTCGGGCACGAATTTTATGTGAATTTTGTCAAAGTTATTAAAATAACGCAGCCCACGAAAAAGACTGTAGTGGGCTGCGTTAAAATAATTAATGGCTAATGAGTAAATTATAAAGAAAATACCTATAAGATAAACAATGCCGCGAACGTGTAATTAATCTTGTTCCTTGTCGGTCAAACTATAAAACTGAAATCTAATATGTTGCAAACGGGAAAGAAGTGGTAAAAGATAAGATCTTGGATAAGATTGATCAAGTAATAGATATCCTTAGTGACATTTTCGATAGTGAGAGTGAAAAATGTGTTCAGTTGTCATTTCTTATTGAACAATTAAGTCTCTTGGAAAGGTAACCTGAGAATCGAAGATATGTTGGATACACTTTAATGTTGGCTTCATCTTTGTTTATCCAGTCATCCAGTGCATACACGTCAATTTACAATTCTAAGGTAATATGTCTTCCGCACCCTCGCAATATTAAAAAACTGATTTGTAAAATATTGTTAACAGATAGTAATCTCTCTGGTAGTGTGAAATATTTAAAAAGTAAGATACAGCTTTTAAGACAACATGAGCTGGTAGTTAACTTACACTTTAATGAAATATATATTAAACTTTGTGCTGGGTAATTTTTCAAAAAATTATTGACGACCACTACATTCAGTTCATTGAATGTGAAAACCATCTCACTTATTCACAAAATCACTTGTTTCTTTTTAATAAATTATTGTGAAATGTTTTATATTGAAAATTTTTCTTCAGATAACTCTATCGAGTGTTTTTGTGGAGAAAAACTATTGTCAAAGCTTGAAAAAATTAGTTTAAGGGCATGTAAAGTTTTTTAAAATAATTTTATTAAAAAGCACAATGATTTAGTGTCTGCTAATAAATCTTTGAATAAGAACTGAGACAAAGATGATGACACTCAAAGAAAAATTAAAAAACTAAAAGCTTAGGTTTGATATGTCCAATTTTAAAAGACTTGTATAGATTTGAAGTTACTAACGATATTATGTACCTATGAACCGAACCTGAAGATATTAGAGTGCAAATTTTGTATATTTTTTATTTTATAGATTCAGTTCTTTTATCCATAATAAACACATATATCAGCACAATATTTTTTCAATTTTTGCCTATAAAAGAACAAAAATTTTTTGTTAATTTATTTAAATTGTGTAAAAACATATAATATATTAAGCAATACAATAAGAATCCTGGGACTCCTAAGATCACGTCACCGCCGACGTGCTTATAACGCGCCATGGCCGGTCTTTATCGTTGGCTGCGCTAGAGACCTTGGGTTCAATGGTATTTCGGGGGAAATAGCTGTCAAGATGTGACAAATTTATTGTTTGAGGGAAGGGATCTTCCAAAGATTATAGATTATAATATATATTATGGATCTTCAAAGCCGTAGCATCGTCCAAAAAATAGTAGCTCATTTTCAACGAACATGATCAATTTTTGCCACAAATGCAGTTGTGGAGAGGCACCTCCTGTTCGTGAAATGGGAGACGACAGGGAACAGCGCATGCTTTCTTAATGATTTGTTTTTAAGGGCCTATGCAAAAAGCCAAATTTATTTGCATGGTCATTTAAGATGAACTTTGGATGAACTTCGGGCAAAAATAATCACCACCCTACAAAAAAATTTATTTTTTGACCCATCTTATAGTAAGAAGTGGAACCTTAGGTTAGACCAGAGTAGACAAGGCTCAAATATAAAGAATGATTCACAGCGGAGTGCAAATATTGCATATATTAAACTTTTGCAAGTAATAAAAAAACTATAAAATTCGGCCAAACTTGTTGACCTTCATATTACTGCTGTGTTACACGTCGCGTTCATAGGCGCACCCCTAAGAAGATATAGAAGAGGCCAGCAAAATAAAATAAAAGTTTTTGTAAAAAATATGTGTTTCCTCGTTTTTACCGTGACTTTTTCGCCGACACTAATCAGTGGCGGTCCCAGAGGAAGCCGGGCGTTAAACCCCCCGCTATTATCCAGAGAAAGATAATTCTGGCCGGACAATCGAAAGAAACCTCAACGACAATGGAGATGGCTCAGCCCTAATGGAATTGCAAAAATCGAAATTGATTACATACTGACTACTGAGAAAAACATCGTCAGATATGTAACCGTCCTAATCAGCGTTACAACAGGCAGTGATCACAGGACGGTCAGAACGAAAATCTGCATTAATAGCAATTTCGAAATTAAAAGAAAAATTATTTTTAATAACAACAAACAACTTGACATGAATAAACTTAGAAATATATATAAAGCTATATACAAAGAAAGGCTAAATGAATAGCTAACCCAAAACTTAAGTATGAAAATGAAAATATTAATGAAGTAAATCATAAGCTCACAAGAGCTATGACCAGAGTAGGAAAAAGTCGCACAAAAAGATGAAAAGGGAGAAAATTTTATGTCAGAAGAAATTAAGAAACTGAAAGAAAAAAGACGGAACCTGGAGAATAAAGAAAAAAGGCACCGATGGAATACACAAAAATAGACTAAATTTAAAAAATTTTATCCTCAAAACTTTTTAGGCTAGAACTACCCGAATAGTGTCTTTTTTTTGTCTCATTAACTTTTTTAAAAAAGTTTTATTTTAATGGTTATTGGGAAATGAACAAAAAATTAGCAAAAATTCAAGACGGTGGCGTCATTTTGTCAAGTAAGCACGGGAAGGAGCGGTGGGGAGTTTAAGTATATTAATAAGAATGCTAAACGCTATTGATTAAGCCAGGGCTATCAAAACGGACGGGCCACGATCCTCGACTTTGTTGACGTCACATCCGAGGCTGATTTTTTTTTGTTGGCCACGTTACGACACAGCTGATTGTCATTAAAATATTGAAGTTGGAATGACGGTTCATGTATATTTGATTTTTTTTTAAATAAGGCCGGTTTTGAGATTTTTTTTACTATATTCTTTTAGAACAATTTTTTTAAAATCTATAGTAATCCTTAATTTTTCAAAGCCGCTTCATTAGCTCACACAAAAATTAAGTTTAAAACAGAAGCGAATGTGACAATCACAGATGACAAAGTCAAATACATGTCAAATATAACAGTTGGCATGTAGTACATGGCGGGTAATTTGAATTCAAAATAAGGAATGCTAAATCTTGAAGATTTTAACCTTTTATTCATGTTGCTTCCTTACAAACCTTTGGTCAGAAACGAGTATAATCTTTGGTGGAACATCAGGATGGTGTCTGAGAATATTTCACTGAAATTTCGCGGAAATCTGTAGTGCCATTTTGAAAATATCATAAAAAAACGCCTGACCTCCCATAAGACCCAATGTAAAATTCAGCCCCGGAAGAACAGCTGATTTTTTTAGGGTCGTGGCCTCTATTTTTGTGTTGGCCTTGATTAAGCAAGTCGTTTATGTTCTTTAGGGCCCATCGCACCGACTTTTAAAATTCCCTTTCTTAACTATGGATTTCTTTAATTTTAAGCATGCCTTATTTTTAAATTTGTTGCACCGAGCAAAAATCTCCTCTTCTTTGTTAAGATGCGGCCACCTTGTGACCCAATCAGGCAACGCCGCTGTTTCAAACAACATAATTTTTAAACTATGAAAAAACAACAACAACACCCAGTACGTCTCAAAATAGTTTTGTCAAGACCCATCAATTTCCGGTGTCAAGTCGCCTTTAAAAATTTATTTACAAAAATGAAAGTTCTTGAATTTTTGGAAGAATATTTGGAAGATGATGAAATCGAGATGGTGCTACTCGATTTTTTGGAATTTGGGTGTCCTTGTCGCCTTGTTGGTACAGTCGCGTATTTTTTCCCGGGCTGATTTACGGTTCCCCATCCAGCCCAGAACAAAATCCGCGCCCGGTCGAAAAATGTACTGCTCCTAAGGCACAGGCCAATAAGGCACCTGCCCATAAGGCTCCTGTCCATAAGGCACCGGCCCATACACCCCTGGATATAACCAAAGGATTAAAAATTAAATGTAAAATGTAGTAAGGCAGAAAGGAAAATCGTCTTGTTACTTCATGCACTGCAGATTCATTTAAATGCAAGGGTTTTCTTACACTGGTCAGTCCTATCCTACCCTTACCGCTGTACCCACTAGGCTGTGAACAACAGTTAACCCAAAAATCGGACGAAAATACTGTAATAATAAAAGCTTGTAAAAATTAGATTCAACTTTATTTAAATTATTTTTCTTCCTCAAATCACAAACAAATCTTTTTGTAATCGATACTAGGTATATTTTTTTACAAAAACATTGTGCCAAAAGAACCAAAATCTAGCCGTTATCTTGTGCAATAAAGTTTTTCAAAATCATTTTTATTTATTTAAAAAAAAAATGTTTTTTACTTTATTTACTTAAAAAATACAAAATTCACGTTAATCAAAACACTGCTCATTTGTAGGTATTGTCAGTTACTATGGCTATGCCAGACGGGTTACATTATGTGACCAGCATCTTATCTTTAAGCAGCTCTTAAGAATAGTAAAGTCACGAAAAAAGCTGACTTAATTTTAACAACACTAAGGAAGGAATAAGTCTGCCTTTAAGTTCGGTGCAACGAAATTTTACGAAATAAAGTATTCTTTAGGCTAAGAAACGGAAAGAAAAGTCGGTGCGATGGGCCCTTAGTTCTCAATTCAAAAACGCAAGATATGGTCGGGCAGCAAAACGCCATTTTCGTCAATTTTTGGGGGGACTTTGATAAGCATTGGCACGTTTATACATCAACCCAAGAAAACTAAAAAACCAAAAAATTTTTCGTGGATTTGTCTCTCTAAGCTGCGTATCAGTGCCCTGAACTTTCCGGTTGCACCTTTCCACTTTTTTAAAAATATCTCAAAATCAAAAACAGCCAAAATAATATTATGCTATTGCAATAAAAAATACCTACCCCTCTGCCCCATGTTGTGTACGCCAATGATCGTGTTGCTTTTTGGCGCCAAATTTTCGTGTCCTGCATCATGCAGAATCGAAAGTTAATTATTACCGAGTCGAGAATACCAATAACATACCTACTTACTACCTGTTAACCTTTAAAAAAATATATAATTGTTTGATGCTACCGGATTTTTTAAATAAGTTACACAATATTTGGATGTGTATAGTCAAGATCTGCAAATTGAGGGGTCTGATTGCCTGGTAACTCTATGGTACCTACCGAAAAAGTTTGATATAATTAAATTACTATTATGTCGGTTTAGAAGGTTTTTCTACGTTTTCCGACGCCTATTCTCCACCTCCTTCAATACTCACAATCATCTTCTGTCAGGTTTTTTTGACTCATTGATCTTTGGATTGACTGTTGCCATTCTAGTTTTGGACGGCCTCTTTTTCTGCGCTCTATTGGTTGCCATTCTGGGACCTGCTTTGATAATCTTTCGTCGTTCATCCGTTGTACATGGCCGTACCATATCAGTTGCCTTTTAGTGATGTCATCCGTTATGCTTCCCTCGATTCCCATTCCCATCCTTTCTTTTATGATCTCATTTCTTATGTGATCTGTTCTAGATTTTCTCATTGATCTTCTTATTGCATCCATTTCGACACTTTCCATTTTTGGTTTGTATTTTTCTGTTACGCGACAAGTCTCTATTCCATACAACAGCGTGCTTTTCACCATTGTTTTATATATGTTAAATTTTACATTCTTTTTTATCTCTCTGCTCCATAAAATACTGTTAAGACAACAATTACCTTTTTTGCTTTTACTATTCTTTTTTCTAGTTCTTTACAGTCTGTTCCTGTCTTATCAAATGTGACACCCAAGTATACATACTCATTGCATGAAGATATTGTTTGTCCATTGTCTAGTTCTAACTCACTTGATTCGTTTTTAATACATAAGTACTATGTCTGGTCCACGTTCACTGTAAACCCCCACTTTTGGTATTTTTCCGTTAACTTTCTCATCATATACTCCATGTCTTCTTTATCATTAGCTACAATAACTTGGTCGTCATCAAACTGTAGTGTGTATATGGTAAATCGGTTGTTAAGTTGTATTCCCATGCCGTGCACTTTACGTTTCCAGTTTTTTAGAGCCACTGCGATATATATTTTAAAAAGAGTTGGAGAGATACAACATCCCATATAATTATATACCTACCTATATACTTCTTAGTGTGACATACCTAGCATGAGGTCGTAACACGGATAATAGAACATTAAGGGATTGGATTTGACATAAGTCAAAGTAGCAAATCAAAAATGGCCGCCGTCCCGGCCTTTTTAACCATTGACATTTCATTGTCTGGTTTAGAAATGTCAAGGGCTTGTCAACACTGTTGAAGAAGCTTCCGATTTTCGTTCGTTCATTTTTGTGTCCAGTCGTCAAGTCACAGGGTGAAAGCGTCCGTTGGTTGTCATGACAACGTCTTTTGCTCCTGTGGGGTCATTGAATCAGATGTTCAACCTACGTATATTACTAAAGTCGTGCCCTGTGTTAACCAATCAGATATGTGTATTCAAGAAAGATTTCTCGTTTTTCCCTAATTTGAAGAATAGCTACACATAGGCGAAGACGGGGGAATTCAAACGTTTAAATTGAATTTTAATTGCAAAATCTTTTTTATTTAGTTAGCTATTAACATAACTATAACTTTTAATTATAAAATTGTGTATTTTTTTGCATAAATATAAAAGAAATATTAATTTTTTTAAAAAGTTGGAGTTAGCGGGGTTTCTTTATACCTGATACTTTCTACTGGTTTAGAAAGATTGATAAATAAAAAACACATCAACATATTTTATAAAAATGTATTGGCCAATACAAAAATGAACTTTTTTTGAACCCTAATGTAAAATTTAAAAAACGGTAATCTAACCACCAGTCAACGACAATAAACATTAGAAGCAAAACAGCATAATCTACTTAAGTATTGTTCATACTCGTCTTAGTCTTTTGTTTTTTATTAGTCTTTGTCCTTTGATTAGTCTTAGCTGTCTTAAACAAAATCGGCTGTTCATACTCGTCTTTTGTTTTTGATTAGTCTTAGTCATAACCCACTGAAAAAAAAATTCAATTTGAATAAAAAGGGCCTCTTCAAAAGTCATTTTCTACACAAAACAATCTTATTTAACCTAATCTGTGCACGAAACACAGACACGAAAGAACAAAAGCGAAAAAGAAAAAAAAACAAATAAAATTTTGAGATTATGTTGAGATTTTCTGTTAAAAACATGATTAATGGCGGTAAATTCAAAATTTCGGCCGCGCGCTTGCGCTCTTCGAACGCCCTGTAAAAAAAAACAACAAATATCAGCTGATGTCTGTCACTCGTCTTAGTCGTTGTCCTAAGGATTGAAAGTTGGCAACTCAAGACAAAGACTAATCAAAAACAAAAGCAAAAGCATTGTATGAACACTCCCATAAGAAACAGTGGTTTAAACTTTCTTATGACAAGACATATGACTAAACCAAGACAGAAGACTAGACAAAAGACGAGTATGAACGATCCATTAAACCGCAGCCGAAATTAATATAAGGCGTCGACACGTTGTAACTGGAATGCTTTAGCTTCTGGCACCACTACTTATCTGTTTGTCGTAACAGGCAGCTCTCTGGGTGACTATTCTGACTAAACTCTAAGCGGTCGCCTGTTGTGCCAAATGACCTAACTCGACCAATGGCATAGGTGCCCGCTCTTCAGAGTTAGTGAATTTTACGCGTTTGACGTGAAATCTGTTCTCCTGCCCGGGTACCGACTGAGCGATCCTCGGTCGGATCGTAGGAGAAGCTTGCGCAATGGAGTTTTTTTGCATAGCACGTGACGGCTCGGAACTAATTTAAAGCCTGCCATTGGTCAAAGCATGTTATGGAAACTATCACATCGTTCAAGAACCGAACCGAACCGAACCCTGGTGTTTCTGGTTGCTTGGATCCCTCATGGCCGAATTCCCCGGTCTTCCCCTAAATATTTTTTGTATAATTTGATGCCTATCTCCGCGTTGATAAAAACAATTTTTCAAGCTTTGCCACCTGGGTATTATCTCTACTAAATGACTTAAAGTTATGCTTAATACCCTCTATAGGGTATTATAAATGTTTAAGCGGTCTGAAGCAGAGAAATGGAAGAGAAATAGATTACTCTTCCACCCTGCGTTAACGTGTGTGTAGATTTTTACGATTGAATGAAGTAGGTATCCATGCTTTCTCACACGCGATGCTTGAAGCCAGAACCTCTATTTAATTCCTAATGTTCCTTTTTCGGCTAGACATGATATCGGTTACTGCCCATGCGTCAGTTTTGGTGGTTTTTGAACATACTCCGTTACCACGGTGGATAGAATAGACCGGTGTAAGGATCTTTTATAGCGATTTCGGCTTCACCGCAGCCTTCGTAAACTAACGAGCCACGCACCAGAAAAGGCAACATCGCAAATTGGCCGGCTGGTGGACCGATATATACATGGGAGATATAAACATCTGCTATTTGTTTTGATTGTAGTTTGGCGATTTTGTTTTTTTTTGTAAAAACTAATAAACTGTGTTTAGGCGTGTTACATTTAATTTTTAAAACAAACAAAACATTTGGAAATAAATATCAGTAGAATAAACAGATAGAAGAGAAATTACTTTTAAACAATTTGTGAGAACAACCCTAAAGTTCGATTCATAGTACGGTGAAGTAAGCAGTATGAAGTGAGCAGTAAGAAATAAAAATGGTTCCTTTCTTACTGCTAAGTTATTACTGTCAAGTTTGAACAACAGGATGTTTGTGGGATAGTTTCTTATGTCTGACTGCTTACTTTACAGAACTATGAATCTAGTTTAAGTGGTAACATGTTAATTTAAACTTTAAATGAACTTACCTTTTTTTCTATCTATCTATTCTATTTAGCCATCGTCAATCCATCTTTGGCCAAGTTCTCCAGTTTACAATCCATTTTTCCATCAATCGTCTTTCTGCCTGATAATATGACCGGCAAATTTCCATTTTAATTTTGCTACTTCTGCTCTGACATCCCTTACTTTTGTTTTATTTCTTATCAATTCATTCCTTTTTCTACCTGTTAGCTTTACATGTAACATTTGTCTTTCCATTGATCTTTGGGCTTTTGTTACCTTATCCATGTTTGATTTTGTAAGTGTCCAGGTCTGGGATTCATAGGTAAGTACAGGAAGGATACATTGGTTATACACTTCCGTTTTGAGGTACTGAGGATATTTTTTATTTCTTAATATGTTGCTTAATTTACTGAATGCTGCCCAGGCCAATCTTACTCGTCTCTTGATTTCAGCTGTTTGCTTTTCTTTTTTCAGTTTAATAATTTGTCCCAGGTCCTATATATTCCTCTACTTGTTCTATTTTCTTTTAGATTGATTGATATTATCAGCATATCTTGGTGGTTCAGAATTGTCCGTTTACTTTGATGCCTATTTCTTCCCAATTTAAGCTTTTAAAAACATCTTCTAGGGCCTGGTTAAATAATTTAGGGAATATTGTGTCACTCTGACACCTCTTCTTATGTGGATTGGCTTGGTTCGTCTGTGGATTTTGATTGACGTTGTTGCTTCACTATATATATTGGCTATTAAGTCTGTATATCTGTGATCTATTCGGCTATTCATTAAAGATCTTTTAATGCCCAGTGCTCAATGCAATCGAAAGCTTTTTCAAAGTCTATAAACACAATATATATTTATATATATTTCCATACCCTCCCTTTCTTCAATTTTTTTTCGCCTGTCGTCAGGATTTTCTCTTACTGGAGGTTTGGGGTTTGACATATACTCGGGTTGAGATTCAAATAGCCGAGGTATTGCCCCATTGTTTAACTTAGGGAATGTTAGTGGCACCTCCTTTTGTACTCCCTCTTTATCCCTAATTATCTCGGTTCTAACAACGTCACTTATGTCAAAATGTTTCCAACAAACCACTGAAGATGCAGTCACAACATAATCTTCTCTGTGTATGGCCTGAAGCCAAGCATTTTTTAGGTCATTTTCTTTTGGGAAGCTAAAGGTTGTTTCGTGACCCTCTTCATTAATCATAATGCATCGTTTATTTTTGTAACCGGGTACCCAACACTTTCGCGGCATGTTTAAAATTTAAAAAGAAAAAACAGGCCAAAAATTCCAAACAAAAACAAACATCTAACCTCACTTATTACTGGTGTACAAAAGGTCTTTTTTACACAGCTTTTATTAAGTAGGTAATATAATTTTAGGTTCACCACACATCTCACTAAAACCAGAACAGTTGTTTTATTTGTTAACGCGATTTGAAATATACTAAAAGTTAAAAAAAAACATTATCTGCGCGGAAACGGCCAGTAACTAGCGTGGTGGGCGACGCACGTGGACGAAAATGACCGGCCTCCACGCTGTGTTGCCGTTTCTTCTGGTTCGTGGCTCGTTAGTTTACGAAGGCTGTGGCTTCACTGCTCTGAAATCACTCGCGGGTAGAGCGGTAACGTCACGAATCTCTCTCAGAGCACCCCGGGATTGATCTGAGATCGAGCGGGATTACTCGCCTTTGGAGCAAGGGCGAACATGTTTTTTCAAACCCTTGATCGAAATTTTGTGGGTTTTATAACCTTAACAAATAAAAAATATTGGTGGTTTATAATTTTTTTATTTAATTTTTTTTTTGGTGTATTGGTGTATATAAATGTAAATTTTCTATATGCAAAACACCGAAAACGCTTATAAAAACACAAATACACCAAAGTTAGAAACAAATTAATCATATATAAAAAATGGGGTTAGGTTTTTGTTTTGATCTGAAACGTTGCTCCGTCAAAAGAGATGGAGCAATTCAGAGCACCCGCTCGGAGATTTGCGGGCAATAGTCAAGCACGCAAATCTTTTTTAGAGCACCGCTCTTTTTTAAGTCGAACGCGTGCATCCGTTTCAGAGCAATTTTCGAGCAATCCAGGGCAGTTTTAGAGCAAAAGCCGAAATCGCTATTAAATATATGTCGAATTTTCACGTCACTGGTGGTCCAGCGGATTTTTATAAACAAAAGTTAGATATGATATGAACAACTAATATTTTTTAAATTTTTTGAAAACTAAGGCAATTTTCCTACTATTTTTTAGTATATTCTTATAAAATAAAATTTTTCAGACATACCAGTCGTTATTTTTTTTAGCCCGCTTCATTTCTCTTTACACAAAAATTAAAATTCTAAGAAAATAATGTGTTCGTTTCAGCTTCAAAAATAATCCGCTGACCTACATCTTTGTTTACTTCCCAAGTCCTCGGTTCACCTTTGATATTAAACGATCACATTCAGTTTTACTTGTAGTTTAAGTTTTGTGTAATAAAAAATAAAGCGCGCTAAAAAAAAATAACGACAATAAGTCTAGAAAATTATATTTTATAAGGATGTACCAAAAAACAGTGGGAAAATTGCCTTAGTTTTCAAAAAATTCAAAAAATATTAGTAGTTCCGTTGTTCATATTATATCTAACTTTTGTTTACAAAAATCAGCTGGACCACCAGTGACGTAAAAAATTCGACATATATATAAGATCCGAACACCGGTCTATTCTATCCACCGTGGTTTTAGAACATACTTCGTTACGTCACTACATTATTTGACAATTATCAAATACTTAGGGTTATGTGTATTATTTTTTCTAAAAACTAGTTGATTTAAGGTCACTCATCGTCAAGCAAGCTTTACAGGTAGCGAAGCCTTACTCTGATTTTCTATTTTTTGGTTATAATTTTTGACATGATTTCCTCGGTTTCGCATTGGCGGCTCGTTGTTATTTTAAAAATGTGTTTTTAGAACAGTCTAAAGATCTATTTAATAATGATACAGTTTCTAGATAGTTTGCAGCATAACTTCTTAATTCTAATTACATAAATATATATAGTTTAGGTACCTTCATACTGTGTAAAACAACATCTTCAAAATAAAACAGAACCGCCAATGCGAAACCGAGGAAAACATGTCAAAAATAATAACCAAAAAATAGAAAGCCTGACGTTAGCTTCGCTTCCTATAAAGCTTGGCTTAACGATGAGTGTCCTTAAGTTGATTGGGTGAAAATTTATCAAATTGTGGATTAATTTTGTAGTTTTTTTAAAACGAATTGTGCAGATTTATTAAGAACACCATGAAGACTGTTTAATGGCATCTATAAACCACTCTTAACTTTATTAAGAAATCATTTAAAAAAATGCACGTAGTTACCTATGGAATGGCACTCCCTTACTTCTTCCGGACATTTTTCCACAAACCGCACGTTTTACGTGAAATATTTCCAATTTTTCACAGAAAAAAACATAATTTTACACGACAAACACAAAATACCACAAAATTTCAAGATGGCCTCCACTCACATAGCAGCTGTGTGTCTACATGATAAAACACAAGCATGCGCACTTGAAAATTCGCATCCGCGAATTTAAATTTGCCATTGTTTTCAAAGCCAGCTATGAGGGCTTCACTTTTCGATTCTTTGAACATATATTTATGCTAGGGGGATGGGACAGTTCGCCGCGGCCGATTCGCCGCAGCCCATTCGCCGCAGCCGATTCGCCGCCGGCCAATTCGCCGCGGGGACAATTCGCCGCGAGATTTTTTATTTTATGATATTACCATTGGCAATTGTTTGAACAGTTTTATTTAGCTTGACTTCATATATTTATTTATTTGTTTGATCATAACTTTTTAAAACTTTTCCAACTAGTTATTTGGTGGTTAGTATAATACAATTCAACATTTTTTTTATTAGAAAAATAAATAAAATGGCGGATTTTCCTATTTATGAACCGATTTGCCTCAAACTTGAAACATCGCGGCGCTTAGGGTAACTTAATACAATTTTGACTTAAATTTAAAAAAATTAAAATGGCGGATGAAAAATGGCGGATTTTCCCATTTATGAACCGATTTGCATCAAACTCGGAACTTTGAGATCTTTCAGGTCGCTGATTATTATTTTTAACTTAATTTAAAAAAAATCAAAATGGCGGTTCCAAAATGGCGGATTTTCCTATTTATGAACCGATTTGCCTCAAACTTGAAACATCGCGGCGCTTAGGGTAACTTAATACAATTTTGACTTAAATTTAAAAAAATTAAAATGGCGGATCAAAAATGGCGGATTTTCCCATTTATGAACCGATTTGCATCAAACTCGGAACTTTGAGATCTTTCAGGTCGCTGATTATTATTTTTAACTTAATTTAAAAAAAATCAAAATGGCGGTTCCAAAATGGCGGATTTTCCTATTTATGAACCGATTTGCCTCAAACTTGAAACATCGCGGCGCTTAGGGTAACTTAATACAATTTTTGACTTAAATTTAATAAAATGAAAGTGGCGAATCAAAAATAGCGGATTTTCCCATTTATGAACCGATTTGCATCAAACTCGGAAATTTGAGATCTTTCAGGTCGCTGATTATTATTATTATTCATAAATGGGAAAATCTGCCATTTTCATCACGGCGCTTGGGGTAACTTAATACAATTTTTGACTTAAATTTAAAAAAATGAAAATGGCGAATCGAAAATAGCGGATTTTCCCATTTATGATCCGCCATTTTATTTATTTTTCTAATAGAAAAAATTGTTGAATTGTATACTAACACCAAATACCTAGTTGGAAAAGTTTCAAAAAAGTTATGATCAAACAAATAAACAAATATATTATATGAAGTCAAGCTAAATAAAACTGTTTAAACAATTGCCAATGGTAACATCATAAAATAAAAAATCTCGCGGCGAATTGTCCCTGCGGCGAATCGGCCGCGGCGAATTGTCCCCTACCCTTATGCTAGAACGTACAGTTAATATCATTGTTTTTGAGACAAGTTTTTACAACTTTTTTCGTTGGCCTATGCTATTTGTTATGGTAAACAGCTGATAACTATCAAAAAGTTATCTCAAAAATAATGATATGGAGTTTATTTGATTTTTACATTTAAGAGAGAGCTCTGCGTATGGTATATAGGGGAAAGGGGGGCAAAACGGGATACTTAATTTTATAGGCTTATTTCTCCTACTAACCCTTTCGGGATGGGGAACGCACATTTCCGTTAAAACAAAACTTGCCGCACGGCCGGCTGACGCACATGTGCGTTACGGGCTTATATCTTCTCTCATGCCAACTAGAGTCAGCTGACTTTAAAAAAAGATATGGTCGACGGCCGGATGACGCATCAGTGCGTGATTGTTTTTTGAGCGGGCGCGACGTATCGACGCATATTTGCGTTAGCCGGCCGTACAGACTGCTTTTTGGGGAAACAAGTGGTGAAATATTATTTTTCGTTTGTTATTCGTTCTTGCTGATCTTTTTTGAAAAAAGCCAAAATATGTTAGAAATATTTATTTTGCATATAAAAATAGCGACGCATATATGCGTCATCCGGTCATGCCGCAACGCATTTTGTTCCCGGTCACGGGGCACAACACGTACTGCAGTTAGCCATCCTGGAAGGGTTAAATGACCACCATTGCGTTTGTCATTTGGAAAAATTTTAAATTGATTTTGTGAAGAGTTGGATCTCTTTTTTCAAACCCACAATGAATATTTGGAATTAAGTTGGCTAGATATGTTATCTGTATGTTTTAATGTTCAATTTAAGTGATTTAGAACTCCACCATGCTTTTATTTTTACTTTTGTAAAAAGTTCACTTTGCCCAATTTTGCATACGGAATAAAATGGTGACTTTAGGTGACATTCTCTGCTGGTAAAAAACGGTATATATTTTTTTAAGCAGCATTTTATTGAATTAGTCAGTGGTTCTAATTTCGATGACAATAACAATAGACACTTTCATGCGCCGCAGGCAAAAATTTTGAATTTTTATTAGCAAAAACATTACTTTTTACTCATTTTTTTTATATTCAAAAAATTCTTGGGGGGGGGCAAGTGCCCCTAGTGCCCCCCCCCCCCTGGATTCGCCACTGCTACAAACTGATGATACACTTCACGAGAGAACAAAGCTATCGGTGGAGGAGTTGATGGATTTGTTGGAGCTCTACCTCCGTAACTCTTACTTTTAAGTGAAAGATAAGTTTTACGCGCAAAATGATGGACTTCCAATAGGTTCGTTGTTTCGCCAGTGGTAGCAAATTTCTACATGGAGTGATTCGAGGACCATAGTCGATGGCGTTGACCTTAAAAAGCACCAAAATATTTCAGTGCTGGACACCAGCACCAAATTTGGCACACAGCTTCTACACATAATAGGGCTTCAAAAATTGCCGGGAGACAATCTCTGGCATGTCCGGATCATCCTTTGATGACGTCATCAAAAGGGCGGACAAAATTTTTAGCAGGAAATTAGATTATTATCAGTAATTTTGTTACTTTTTAACCGATTTTTAGTTTTTAAGCTCATTTTAAAGCTTGAATAATTTGCTAAAAAAAAAACTTATATTCATTTTTTTGTAGGGGGGGTAGTTTTAACGCATCTCTTTAAATTGTGGTAATTAGTAAAAACTGACAGCTTTATTGACAACAAATTGTGTACAAAAAAAACAAAAAAAAATATATTAAATATTAAGTATAAAACAGTTTTTTAATTTTAATTATTGTTTGTCCCTCCCTCCACTAACACACCCCCTGCCCCCTCGTTCGACTGAACTCTAATAATTTTCTTGTATTGCATGCAAAATAAAAAACATTTTTTTGGGATTTATTAAATGTTTGTTAATAATTTTAGAAACTCCTTCCCTCTAATAAATTTTCTCATCCCGCCCTAACCCTTTTTATCCCCTCGAGTCCCCAAAATCCCTTTGACTTCTCCCAAAAATTGACAACAAGTGATTTAACAGTATTTTGTCAAAAACATTAAAAAATACCAGAAGTGACCTGACCTGACCTAGGCCCGTATTTTGGGATCCCGTGAGGTAAGCGTGAAAGTGACGTAACATAACCGTTCCATCGAACATATTCCGCCAACGTGTGAAGTTTTGCTAAATCATCTTACAAGAGTAATTCTGCAGTGTTTCGTGTGGAGAAATTGCCTTCAACGAGATGCAGAGCAGCCAAATCCAGGCGAATGGGGGTGGAAGAAAGTTGGGGATCAATTTGAACCACTTTGGTCTACAAGTTCCGATATTTCAATGGAAAAATTACAAGAGCTTATCGCCTGTAAATGCACCCAAAGATATACTTTAAAATGTCGTCAAGGGCGGATCCAGAGGTGCTTCTCGGGGGGGGGCACTTTAGGTGACATTCTCTGTTGGTAAAAAACGGTATATATTTTTTTAAGCAGCATTTTATTGAATTAGTCAGTGGTTGTAATTTCAATGATAACAATAATAGACACTTTCATGCGCCGCAGGCAAAAATTTTGAGTTTTTATTAGCAAAAACATTACTTTTTACTTATTTTTTTGTATATTCAAAAAATTCTCGGGGGGGGCAAGTGCCCCTAGTACCCCCCCTGGATCCGCCACTGGGCGGTTGTGTAATTTAGAATCAATATTTTTGTAAGACAAGTTTTATTTATGAAAATACTAACCAAGTTTCAAATACTTATTTAAAAAATAAAAAGTTGTAATAAAAAATAAATTTATAATAATTAAATTTAGTATAAGTAACAGTATTGATCGAATTTCGTTACTTAAACATATAGTTTCATAGGTACAGTGAATTTTTAAAGTAAAAAATTAGTCAAAAAATGGAATTAAACCGAGAACATGTTTGGGCTATAATTTTTTACAACATTCGAAGGAAATTATCTCAGCAAGAATGCTTTTCCGAGTTGATTACTGTTTTCGTTAATGTTAACCACATCTGTCGACAGTTTCTCGTTGGTATGGAGAATACAAGCGTGGACGGATTAGCCTAAGCGACGATCCAAGACTAGGTGCACCAAAAACGGCTGTCACCCAGGAAACCATCGATGCTATGCGCATGTTTATCACTGAAGATAGACATCTGACATATCACGAGATTAAAGTTTCATTGAGGATTTCAAAAACATCAATTCAGAAAATTTAGCATGAAGAATTAAGGTTAAGAAAATTAGTTTCCCGCTGGATACCGCATCTGTTAACCGAATAACAGAAAGAAGCTAGGGTCAAGTGGTGCCAGAAAACTCTAAATCGCCTTGAGGAAGGAAACTCAAAAAACGTGTACAGCATTGTCAGTAGTGATGAATTTTGGATTTACTTATATAAACCCGAAAATAAACGTCAGTTGTCTGTTTGGGTGTTCCAAGATGAAGAGAAGCCAACAAAAATTCTTTCTCGCGATGTATCCAAAAATATAGTCGAGACATTTGTCTCAAAAGTAGGTCATATAGCAACAATTCTTCTCGAAGATTAAAAGACTCTTACTGCCGATTGGTACATCACCATTTGTTTGCCGGAGTCTAATTGAGTCAGCGGTAACAATAGAAACCCAATAAAGGCGTGTGAATTATGAACGGGCTGAAGTCGATTTCGTTAAACGCACTGGACGAGTAGTAGTAGTAAATTTGCGAAAAATGAATACCACCCAATAAGACAAAAGTGCGGTAAACAGAGCGAGACAGATTGAGTTGAGCCATCTCTTTTGCTCCTCATTTTATTCTGGCCAGACAATAAAAGCTATCTATTCCCCTCTTATATCTCTGATCTGAGGTTAAAGAAAACAGCGGCGGCCTTTTCTGCTTTGAAGTAAATTGGGCATTATGCGTTGACAAACTACCGTTTTCTGTTTGTGTTTACTTTATCCACTGCCTGCCTATCTTGCTACCGGTCTTGAACTGAATTGTAAATTATTTTACGACGTTCACATGAGATTTGCTTCGACCTTAATCCAGATTAGAAATTTTTGAATTTGGTAGAATGTAGGTTTGCCAACTTTAATTTAGGTCTGTCAGGACATTTGTTTTAAGTTGTCAGGACATTTGATCCCAAATCAGGATAGCCAAAACTATTTATCAAAAACTAAAACATAAAATATCTTAGTTTTTTTTAATTATTAATTTAAAAAAAAAATTTAATTTCGCATTACATATTTAGTAGGTACTTATTTACTAATAACTATCTACTTAATAAAAATTATAACAATATAGTCCATGGATTTGTTGACAAATATCATAAAATTAATGACATCATCGGTGGACTAAGGGTATGTATTTTGAAAAATCGAAGTATTCATCTCCATTGAAAAAAATATAAATAGTTACAAAAAAAAACATTTTAATAACATTTTGAAGAAGGTACTCTTAAAGTACATTAAATTTATTACTAAAAGTTTAAAATTTTTGCTGCAAAATTAATATGACAATGAAAAAACATTTTAAAGGTATTTTTACATAGTTGTTTTTAAAGCACTTTATTTTAGTACAAAAAAATTTAATATTTTACTGTGAAAATAAAGTATTTACAAAAAAACGTGTTTGCTGGCGTGGCCGCTAGATGGCAAACACCAGTCAACATTTTACTGTTACACTGAGGAATGTCAAGCTTAAGAATGTGAATGATTTAATTTATTTTTAAATTGGTTTGAAATGTTCCATAATCTTGGGAAATATTCTTATCTGATATGAAAAGGAATATTAAAGATCCTTATACAATGATCAAATATGTCTTTCCGTAAATATGAGACGTGAGTGACACGTAATGTCCTTACAATATTTACAATAAAAGTAGTTTTTTTGTACTAAAAAAGTTAATAAAATACATTGCTTTAAAAGTACAGGTCTTTAAAAGTACAGGTATTTTTTTAAGTTTAAAAAGTTCACTTTTTTTTGTACTTAAAATACGAAGAAAATACATTGCTTTAAACGTACATGCTTTTGTGTACAATTAAAAAAAATGCATTGCTTTAAAAGTACAGTGTTTTTTGTATTAAAATATATACTTGCTGGCCTGATTCAGGCCGTTGTTTTAAATCAATACAAATCAAGTACATCCTACTTAGTACTTTGCCGGTATGGGTTGCAGTGAAAGCCAGTACTTAAAAAGTACTTTTTTTGTAATCCATGTTTGCTGGGAAGAGAGGGAAGTAAATTAAAATGTTGGTGTTTTTAAACTTTTTCCTACTTATAGTTTTATCATAGTGCCTTTCAGTCTTAAAAAGCTCAGCTCTTTAGCTTTTGTGGAAGTGGGCAGTGTTACTTTTACATAATTTTATACATTTATAGGGCAAGGAAGTAAATTAGAATTCTGGGATGTTGATGATTTTATCATAGTCTCTATCGGCCTTCCAAAGCTCAGCTTTCTAGCGTTTCTGGAAGTTGACAATGTTACTTATACATTACTTTACATTTATACGGGAGGGACGTAAATTATAATTTTGGGGTTTTTATATTTTTTCCTATAGTTTTGTCATAATTCCTATCAGTCTGTCAAAGTTCAGGTCTCAAGCATCTCTGGAAGTGCGCAATGTTACTTTTACTTAATTCTACAGGTATAGGGGAGGGAAGTAAATTGGATCGTTCATACTCGTCTTTTGTCTAGTCTTTTGTCTTGGTTTAGTCATATGTCTTGTCATAAAAAAGTTAGAACCACTGTTTCATATGGGAGTGTTCATACAATGCTTTTGCTTTTGTTTTTGATTAGTCTTTGTCTTCAGAGTTGCCAACTTTCAATCCTTAGGACAACGACTACGACGAGTGACAGACATCAGCTGATATTTGTTGTTTTTTTACAGGGCGTCCGAAGAGCGCAAGCGCGCGGCCGAAATTTTGAATTTACCGCCATTAATCATGTTTTTAACAGAAAATCTCAACATAACCTCAACATTTTATTTGTTTTTTCTTTCGCTTTTGTTCTTTCGTGTCTGTGTTTCGTGCACAGATTAGGTTAAATAAGATTGTTTTGTGTAGAAAATGACTTTTAAATAAGGCCTCTTTATTGAAATTGAATTCTTTTTTCAGTGGGTTATGACTAAGACTAATCAAAAATAAAAGACGAGTATGAACAGCCGATTTTGTTTAAGACAGGTAAGACTAATCAAAGGACAAAGACTAATCAAAAACAAAAGACTAAGACGAGTATGAACAATACTTAAGACTTATGCGGTTTTTAATTTTTTCCAATGGTTTGGTTATAATTTTTAACAGTCTGCCAAATTTCAGCTTTCTAGCATGTCTGGAAGTACAGTAGAATTTTGATGATCTATACATGAGTGAGTGAGTGAGTGGCAATTTCGATGTTTTTTGCAATTTCGTAACTACTTTTCTACCTTATGCAAGTCCATGATACTTGGACGGGTTGTTAACTTTATGAAGATCTACGACTGCGCAAAGTTTGAGATTCATAGCTCATTCCGAAGTAGAGTTTTAGATAGGTCAAATATGGGCTGAAATGTTTCAAGAAAACATGGTACTGCCGTGCCCTCAGATTTGCTTAAAAGCGACTTACTTTCTGAATAGACTAAGAAGACGGAGTGTAAACGGAGCTTTTTAAAGGCGGTAAAGGGGTCCTACTTTGTTGAGTGATCCCATATCCGTGGTCCTACCATACTTACCAGTATGGTTAAGGTAAACCTATCTGTTTATTTGGCCTTATCAACTTCTTATCTATCAGCATTACTTATATAACGGTTACCTAGGTATACCAAAATGTTTGCCAGGAAGTTTGAGCAATGTTTTGTTCAACTATTTTTTGTGCATTACAACATACCACTTGACATAATTATAGTAAAAACACGTGCGCTAGAGATTACCTTGTAGAAATAAAAAATTGTGTGTGCTTAACACCACACGGCAGAAGTGTAAACTTCAACAAGACGAAATTCATAATACTGTCCTTCATCTGCATCATCATATCGCTCGCTGAATGTTTCTCTCACAGTTAGTCGACTCGAGCCTCCTTCACCCGAATGAGCGTTACATATCCGAGCCTGACGGCTCAGTTCAATTCACTACCCACAAAAACTGCTAAACGCGCCTAAAGAAGTTTACACTTTTAAAAAATGTTTGTTTATTATCATCATAAATAGTATTTTTACAATTATACTAAACCGATTTGAATCAAATTTGGCGTACATGTTCTACGAGCTATTCTTCTTGATTAGGGCAGTTTTTTTACGCTATGCCGGGTGCCAGTCGGGCTAACCGGCAAATTAAATTTAAAAACAAAACTGCTTTACAACCGGGAAGAAGTAGGTTCGATTTCAAAGTTACTCAAAATGGTTTCTCTAAGGTGTCCCAAACTCCAAAACAGCCTTAGTTTTTTTAAGACCTCAGTAACACTGTGAACTGAAGACAGTAGCGCACCCACGAATGTGTCATGGGTGGGGGGGAAAGGGCGAGACCCCATGTATTTTTGTAATTATTCATGAAATACGTGGAAAATATGGAAAAAATCTTAGGCTTGGGGAGGGCTGGACCCCCAGCCCCCCTGGCTGCGCCCATGCTGAAGAAGGTAAACAAGTATTTGCCAAATAATTTTTTTTAACGAAACACCCAAAACCAAAAATACAAACATGATTGAAAGCACAAAATGTCAAAAATACCACAGACTATTAAATAAGAAGGGAAAACTTAGATGGCCGTTTATCACCTTTGCCAACCTACGAGTTTCGGAGCTCTGAGTTAAAATTGGTGGAAAAACACTTTTCTATTTTTACTCGCGGCTTAACCCTAATGTTAAAGTTAACCCAGGGCTAGCTAAAACGACGAGTTACCCCTCCATTGATAAAGCGGCCCTTAGATATTTATAAATAAAAAATAATAATTAAAAAAAACACCCAACTGCTAAATTTTCTTGTAACTACTAGTCGCAGTTGGGTACAAAATTGATAGGTATACCACGGATCACCTTATTTGTTAGGTGATCCGTGGGTATACCTATAATAATGTACGACATGCTTCAACTTTTTGCTTTGATGCCCAAAGGGCACTAGTAGTTACAAGTAAATTTAGTAGTTGGGTATTTTTTTTATTTAATTTTTTTTTCAACTTTTTGGTTTAATTTTTATTCAGCCTTATAAAAAGCCATTTACCATTCACTTAGCTTTACCCAAAAAGTACGTCTGGATTTTTTACGGACGCGAACAGTGCTACCTGTGTTAGGAGAGAGGGAGGAGGGAACTAGTAAAATGGTGTCCAAAAAAATCTTAAAGCGTGTGCAGAAAGAATTTTTGTAATCGCTCTATATTTGTGAAAGGTATAACTACAACTATTACTAATAAGGAGGGTGGAGAGAAGAGAGGGAGAGGGAGGTGGAAACTAGTAAAATGATGTTGGAAAAAAGTCTTAAAGCGTGTTCAAAAAGAACGTTTGAAATCGCTTTATATTTGTGCAAGTTATAGCTACAACTATTATTATTAAGGAGGGCGGGGAGCAGAGAGGGAGTGACGGGGGGGGGGACTAGTAAAATGGTGTTGGAAAAAAAATCTGAAAGCGTATGCAGAAACAATTTTTGAATTCGCCCTATATTTGATAAAATTATGCTCATATAGTTTTTCAATAGGGTAGGGGGAATGACAGGAGGGGAGATAGGTGGGAGCAGGGAGGACTAAAAAGTTATTACAGCATATTAGAAAACATTTGTAATAGGTTATTTGAAGGAATTTCATTAAATTCGCCTGAAATTTAGATAATTTACATCATGTGACAAAATGGAAGACCGCCATGTTGATTCCTGTTTAAAAAAATATAGCCTATAGCAACTTCGGGATCACTAGCTTGTCAAAATCGGTTCAGCCGTTTAGCCTCTAGCGTGACACATCTATACATATTTACATACATATCCTAATTGTAAAACAATACCCTTGCTTTCGCCGTGCTGCAGTTGGATAAAAACTGTTTTCAAGGCCGATATAGAGTGGATTTGGGCAAGGAAGGTATCAGATCCGTCATGAATCCATTTGTTTCTCCTATTTTCTAAAAAATGATTCTCCAGGCTTTTTCTCATTAAAAACGGATTTGATTCCCATGAGCGAAATGCCCTAGGGCCATTTGGGGCATCATGACTACGCTTAAGTTCGTGAGATGAGTAAAAGTCCACTCTCCGCACCTACCTACTTGAACAATTGAACAAAAAGTCTTTAAATCCAGATCCACATGACTAAGGGACCGTTCTTAAATTAATGTAACGCTCGAGGGGGGTAAGGGGCAGTAGCGGCTCACCTAATGACGCAGGTGAAGCGCTCCTTCACCTCTTTTTTGCAGACTAAATATAATACCACTGTTCTTCACGATATTTTTTTCTGGGGTACTGATGTTTGATCCTAAATGGCAGTTAATGGTTCTAAAACAGAATCTTTAATTCAAATTGCTTTAAGAGGCACAGATTTTGAGATATTCAGTATTTTATGGGAACATTCAGGTAAAAATTACTCTGATTAAAATGCAATTATCTAGGATAATAATTAGTAACCGGGAGATACCTAAAACCATATTTTGGGGATTATTATAATCCTCAAAACACAATGGGAGCGACAAAGGGAAGGATCTACCAATAATAGCACGACTTTTGACAAGGAGGAGGCGGTACTTCTAATCCAGTGCGCATTGCAGTGTACAAAACTTAATATAACAATATCGATGGGGTTATTACTGGTACGACAAGCTTCTGACTACGATCCTCGGATCAGACACAGATACAAACGACCACGCCTACAGCTACTTGTGTAGGTCTTTTCCTTCACCTCTATTCCAATCCTTCCTAGCCCCAAAACCTTTATCCTTCCCCTTTTGACTCCCCCAGCAACAGTCCCTTTTTGGGAAGACCGATGTCTTAAGCCTTTCAGGCAGCTCTTTATTCAAAATTTCGATACAACTTTGGCTACTTGGCAGTAGGATAAGTTGGAGAGAGGACCATTCGAAGTGATAGCGAGTGGGGTGAGCAAGCGGATAGGGACTTTCATCCAATCTTTTGCAAGGGGATCCGTGGGCGCTCTCTAGCAACGTTGTTGTTGTTGTTCGATGGGGTTAATCAAAGATTATAGATTATAATATGGTTAATTTCATCTATTTCGTTCTTATAGAAAGTTGTGAAGTGTGGTAAATGTCCGAGAAAATGTCGTCACGTTATAAGTGACGTAAGAACCCAAACAGTTTTTGCTATATTTGTGGTGAATATGTTTTTGAAAGACACAGAAAACAAATGTGTCCAGTGGTACATAAAGCCAAGGCCAACAGAAAAATAGAGGCCACGACCCTGAAAAAATCAGCTGTTCTCCCGGGGCTGAATTTTACATTGGGTCTTATGGGAGGTCAGAGGTTTTTTTATGGTATTTTCAAAATGGCACTACAGATTTCCGCAAAACTTCAGTGAAATATTCTCAGACACCATCCCGATATTCCACCAAAGGTTTGTAAGGAAGCAACATGATTAAAAGGTTAAAATCTTCAAGATTTAGCATTCCTTATTTTGAATTCAAATTACCCGCCATGTACCACATGCCAACTGTTATATTTGACATGTATTTGACTTACTGGGGTCAATTCTTTACATTTCAAAAAATTTGACGAAATTTGAAAAAATGTGACATAATCTGGCGCTTAAGATTTCTCGTATAAAAGGCAATTTTAAACTTAAAAACTTACCTAAAAGGCCATTTCCCACTTTTTGATAGATGTAGCTTCACGATATAATATATTTTTTTAATTAAAAACGACTAATTTATTAAAAATTTTTAATTTAAAAATTGTAAATAAATTCAAAGCAGATAACCATTAACCACACAAACTGAAATGTCAGATTTCGTCACATTTCGTCACATTTCTTTTAAATTTATGATTCCTATTCGTTTTCTTTATGAGGTCAGCTAAGTTTACTTTCTTTCTTTGTTTTTCACGGTAAAATTAACAAAGAGGGACTAACTGCATGTCGTGGAAGGGTCGCTACAAAATTAGCTCTACGCTGTTGCCACCGTTATATTTGAACGGATTTTTAAGGGAATGTCAAATTATTTCTTTAAAATCTGCCAGAAAAATCTGACTAAGTGGGATACTGGTCAAATTATTGAAGTGGTGATTATTTTTTTACTTTTCTTATCAAAGCTAGGCACGTATATAGTTTTTTATTCTGGGGGGTCCTCCCATATAGAAACTGCTGTTATTCAGTGACGGCCCATGAGGTTTTGGATAGGGTAATCAGAAATACTTGCTACAGTCGCCGCCGGCGGAAGATTACAGGGGTGCTACGAACAATTTTCGTCTAAAAGACGTTACTGTTGGGTTTATAAGGATAAAAATAAATATTAAAATAAAAATAAATGTAGATTCTATTGGAAACTGTGTGTGCGAATGAAGAAGAATTACAAAATGTCGAAATTACAAAATATCGAAATTACAAAATGTCAAAAAAAATATATCGAAATGCGAAATAAAACCTAATAACATATTACGATCTGGTCAGGTTAGATTCAGTGTAATTAAGTAACTAGAAACGGTTAGTTTTTTTTTATAATTTTCACCTATCCAGGTCAGGTTAGATTTTAAACCTGACCTGGTTAGGTTATTATACAAAACAAACTAACCTGCTCTGGTCAAGTTAGTTTTTTTGAAATTATAATTACCCAACCGGATTAGGTTTGCTTTTTTTTTATTTCGTATACCAATCTAACCCGATCTGGTTAGGTTTTATTTTCTGTCTTTAAAATTTTTCAACTATTAGTATTTTTGTTTCTTCGACATTTTGTACTTTCGACATTTTGTGTTTCGATGTTTCGTCCGTCGCCCCTTCAATTGATCGCAAACTTATCATTACCTGTCCATACACGCCCCTTTTCCACCAAAAAAAAAGTGTCCAATGGACCGGTTAGGTCACGTTTTCGATCAATTAACCAGAGTTGAATTAACAGGTTAGGATAAGTTTGCCATCAATCGACAAAGGTGAGGTTTGGTTTGATAAAAAAAATGCAAAATTTGCTTTTTTTATTAGGAAATGCACGAAATGTGATGACATCGAACCTTTTAGAAAAGCTATCGTCCAAAAAAGTCGGCAAAAAATTTTGCACCCTGTCAATTGTGTACCTTTATCAATATTAATGTTAATCCCGGAATAAAATACACAAACAAAATATAACGGGTTTAAAACCCTAGATACTATAAATAAAATATATTGAAATTGAAGAAATAGTTAAAAAGCTAAAGAATAAATTCCAGTGCAAAATTATTTACTCTGTAGGTTCATTGAATAGCTACCTAATTTGAAAAAGTAATAAAAAAAATAAAATAGTTTTTAAGGTTTTGATTATAACAAATATAATAAGGGTAAAAAAAATTGAATTTGTTTTTTTTTAAACATAAAAATAAAACCAAGTAAAAATTTTCACTAAACTTGCAGACAAAGTGACTAATTATTTAAATTATTTGGTTTTATTTTTAAAAGAACTATGAATAAAGACAGACAGCCATTTTGATTTTTTTGGCCCAAACTTATTTTGAGCAAAAATAAAAAGGTATTTTTTGACGGTCCCCAATAGCCTTCCTACCTATGAGTGGCTAAAAAATAAGTCAGCCAAGCATCCTTTTTCATTCAAATTTATTTTAAAATCAAGTTCAAAAACACGACAAAGAAAAACAATTTTTTAGCAGCTGCTCAAATCTTGGATTGATTTTGCAGTCAAGTCAAGTAATATTATTTAAAACACACAAATGTTTATGAATAAAATTATGAGATTTAGAAAACAAAATTTTTTTCCACTCTCCATGCATTTAGGTATAAAAAAATACCTTTAAGATTTAAATTTTTTAGAAAACAAAATACTTAACCAAACTTTAGTTTGAGCATGTTTTCAGCTATTATAAGCAAACATCTCAAAAATCAGAATCAATTCCGCCGTAAAAAATGCGAATTATCCATATCTCTACTATTATTATCACTACTAAATATTTGATTACTTTTTATTCCTAAAAATATCGGGGGGAAATTGATCCCCCCTTAGGTACCACCCTGCACGTTACGTTGTAAGAGTTTTTCGTAAAAATATTTTAACAACATATTTAAAAAGTGAATCCAACTTGTGAACGGTACCTTTATTGGTTTCACTTGGAAACAATGAATTGGCAACATAGTATTTCGTAACTGACAGTCCCCTTGGTGATCTTTGACTGACAGTTGTCAAATTTGCCAGATAGAAAAACCGTTGTATGATGAGGTGCTCGGAAAAATACAATTTATCAAGAACTTGTGGATTATCAGTAGCCGAGTTTCAAGGTAGGTTTTAGATTAAATTTTCCCGCATATGTTAAATTTTTGGGGTTTTCATAATTTCCTAACTTGGCCCATTACCGTGTGGTGTAAGACGTTTTACACAAAGCTGAAATTGCAGTGTTGTCAAGATTTACACCTAAATTCTGTTGTTTCAAATTTCGTCAGATTATTTCAAATTATTTCAAATTTTGAAGAATTGCCCCCACTGTACCAGATATAGTCAGAAAAAAGTTTTTTTGTAGAACAGTGTAACTTGTGTTGTACCCAAAAACTTTGTAAGAGCTTTAGTTTCGAGATATTTACAAAAAAGCTAGGAAGATTTCAGATCCATCATGGATCCAATTATCTTAGTTATAGTCTTTATTAAATGTATAGCAACCACAGAAATGTTATTAAAACAATTACAAAGCCAAAAAAAAATCAAGTGTAAAAAAATTCTCGCAAAATGTCCAAACCCGCTATGCAACTGCTGCTTCCTTGGATAATTATGACGTAGCAGTGACGTAACGACCGCCATGTCACCCGAGTCACCAGGCAACCGTTTCCTTACGAACCGTGCTGATATATGTATAGTCCTTGCCCGAGGTCTGTAGATGATAGGTTGCCTGGTAACTCTATGGCCGAAGCGGCGTGAGAGGTGACAGCGCGTCATTTGGAACGCCACGATTTGTTTAGAGCGCTATGGTGACATGTGTTTTTAAGTATTGTTATTCTTCAATGGTTTAGTTTTTACATTTGTAGTGATTTTTCGGAATAAATTTATTTAAAAACTGTAAATACTTGTTGCAGTTTACTTATACTTTCTACTTGTAGTTATTTAAGCGGACTTAAGAAGCTATAAGCTTTCCAAGACGTTGTGCATTTGGGATATTTGGTATAAGGTAGAGTCCCTGTATGCTGTCTGTTGACATATTTGGATATATTATACAGGGTGTAAACGATCCTAATGTAGACCTGTTAATAGGTGATAGGGAAGGTCAAAATAAGAAAAAAAGTTCATATAATATAGGGGTCAAAAATCAATAGTTTTTTGTCTAAATGACTTTGAATCTAGAAACTTTGAATTGAATTTGCGGCAAAACCATTTCACTCAGAGAAAAACTGGCCACGATAAGTTGCAATCAGTTCAATTTTCAATAAATCTAAAGAAAATTCAGACCGCAAAATTACAAACTAACAAAATAAAAAAATCACTAAAAAAAATGAACTGGCATTTTGATAATCGAAATAAACTTGGCAACGTATCTTACCCCAGGGTCACTGGCTCACGTTGCTCACCTTAAAGGTGAACGTGTGAAACGAAACGCACTGTGTGATTCCCCTTGACCGTACGCGACGGCTTCGGTTCGGTTCATCACCCGATCACCTTTTTCTCTCTTTTGAATAAGGTGCATAGAAGCGAGATAGAGATCATGTACCGCGCTGTTCAGTCATTTATCGAACTCACTGTCAAAACAGGGGTATCGTCAAGACCTTGCCTCAAAGAGATGGACATTCATGTAAACACTTATTTTCGCGGAAATATTTTAGGAAAGACGGGGAAATTATCCCTCCTACTAGCAAATTCGGCAATGGGCAAGAGACATGGTCAAAATCTAAACGCCGCATTAGTTTTTGTTTTGTCGTGCGCGAATAAGTGTGACTTTACTCTTAGCTTTCAGTGCGCATGTTCATATTTGATAAAAAAATTCAAAATGTTCACTAACGGAGAATACGTAGATATGTTGCTAGTGTATGGGGAAGCGCGTAGAAATTCGAACTTAGCAAGTCGCGTTTATCGAGAAAGATTTCCTCAACGGAGACATCCCGACGCGAGAACAATAGTGCAAGAATGTCAAAGACTCATTGACACAGGGCAAGTTCAACCGCGGATTCATGGAAGAGACAGAGAGATACCAGTGCAAGAAGAAGAACGAGTTTTAGGAATTGTAGAGGCTAATCCTGCTATTAGTACGCGAGTTCTAGCCCGGCAAGTTGGCCTATCTCATACATCCGTACACAGGATTCTATGTGGTAATCTGCTCTATCCTTACCATGTTCAACGAGTCCAGGCATTGACACCTGCGGATTATCCAAAAAGGTTGGCATTTTGCCGATGGTTTTTGCACAAAATCGAGGAAAATCCAATTTTCCTCCGCAGTATTTTGGCAACAGACGAGTGTACGTTTACCCGTGATGGAATTTTAAATTTTCACAACACCCATACATGGGCTGAGGAGAACCCCCACACAATCCAAGAGGGAAAGTTTCAGCACAGATTTAAAATAAACATATGGGCGGGTATTCTCGACGATCACATAATTGGACCCTTTGAATTACCACAGAATCTCAATGGCCAGGCATACCACAATTTTTTACTAAATGATCTCCCAATGATTATGGAGGAAGCACTTGATGAAATGCCCATAGTACAAAGACAAAATCTGTGGTACCTGCATGATGGGGCGCCTCCCCACATTTTTGGAGGCGTCATCCAATATTTAAACGAGCATTTCCCAAATCGCTGGATAGGAGGCAATGCCCCTGGACTTAGAAAATGGCCACCAAGATCGCCAGATACAAACCCATTAGATTTTTGGTACTGGGGTGAGTTAAAGCAGTTGGTTTATGGAGATGGCGAAATGGCAACGGAAGAACAACTTAGACAAAAGATATTTGATAGTGCCGCGATCATTCAGCAGAGAAGACTAGAAAGAGTTCCAAGGGTTCGAAGAAATTGGCAGCGACGTGCAGAGGCTTGTATTGAAAGTGGTGGTAGACATTTTGAACAACTTCTGTGAAAAAACTGTATGGTGCGGTGTGATGTGATAGTGTGTCGTTGCTTTTGGTGCGCTTGTTACAGGCACTGTTAAGACTGGTAAGTAATTTTATAGACTGGTAAGTAATTTTATAGCTCTGGCTTCAGTTTTTGTCTGCTTTGAAAATAAAGTAAACTGAAAGTAGTTATTCGATAATCCGAATTTTTTTTTAAAAAAACGATGTACCTTCTTAACCTGGCCTGACTTAGCGGTAGCATCATAGTCATCAAATCAGTCGGGGAATCAACTATCGGTGAGCGTAATCCCCACCCAACCCCAAAAAACTTCAAAGGGCTATATCTCGAAAAAAAATTATTTTTTACCCTCATATCATATGAACTTTTTTTCTTATTTTGACCTCCTCTATCACTAACAGCTCTACATTAGGATCGTTTACACCCTGTATATCCAAATATGTCAACATACAGGGACTCTAGTATAAGGTAAGTTTTATATTTCAGTAAGTTATGAATTTTGTTATTAGAGACATTTTAAGAAAAATAACAAAACATATTTACATTTAAATCATAAAAGAAACAAACAACAAACAACTTGAAGATTTCCTACTATATTAAGTTTGATTAAGTGTTTTTATTTAAATGGGCACTGCGGGTAACGTCATTTCCAGCGTTCAACAACCAAATGGCTCTGATTGGTCAGAAAGCTACCAGGTAACTTATCCTCTACAGACCTTGGTCCTTGCCAGACGCAGTTACAGTTTTGTGACTTTGACATTAAATAAACATATTTCCTAACCAGAAATATATTAAAAAGTAAACATGTCATATTGGTATAAAATTATAGGTAAAACTGTCACTGTCTCTGGATAAAAAGATACTGACTGTAGGTTGACAAAAAAACGCACAGATAAAAATAACTCAAAAACATGCCATTTTCAGAATTTTTTTTTGTTGCTGTCAGTATGCATATGATAAATAAAGAGGCTTGAAATGTCACAAAAGTGTAACACCCTATGGCAAGGACTATACCGCGTTACCTAATGGATGTGTGTATGGGGCGCTAATAGGTAGATGACGTCGAAGGGGAGCAAGTAGGGAACACAGTAGTGTGAGGCGTGGTACAATGACGTTGACCTGAAGCGACCAAAAGTCACTGACATCGAATCGAAAAAGGCGAGGTCGGGTTCAAGGCGATGACGCTGCATCGAGCGAGTACCGCAGGCCAGCAGTACCTCGTCCTGCTGCAACTGCACGTAATATAGCTGGACTGGAGTACTACGATTTTAGATACAGGGTGATTTTTCATGAGTTTGCATAATCTGAGCTTCATTAAGTCAATTTGGCGTCCTTGTTTAGTAGGATCAAAGAAGAGAACTTTTAAAAGTGGTTCCAAGCAAAATAAACTAAATTAATTTTGTGATAAACGTCAAAAAATTATTATTATTTCACTTCTGTACAGGTGCGTTTTAAGAAAAATGGATATATCTCTATTATGGGTGACACAAATAGATGTTATGATAAAGTTCGCGCGGCGAAAGTTGAAGCCACCCACGTCACGGCTGAGGGGGATCTACTGGCCCCGCCTCTAGCTTGTGATTGACTGTTTCGGAGATCCATAGGCGTAGTGTTTTATATTGGGAATTAGTTTAATAAATAATTATGTGTAATTTATTCCGCACGGCACTGACCGACCGCAAGTAGGTGTATACGAAGATAAAATTGATGACGTGCGGGGCATCAACTCTCGCCGCGTCTACTCTACATCTTTAGAAAGCTCTTAAATTACTCTGTCAATATATGGGCCCCTAAGCTCACACTAGGTACTATAGTTATAGTGTACGTGTGAGCTAATATAACTAAAAACTGAAATATATTTTATTCAACTCCAGACTAAATTACCTTTTGTTTGTTACCACACAAGCTATGTTTTGAATTAAACTCAAATTTTTGAAATCTACCCCCACCCTTAAAAAAAACAAAAACTAAAATGTATTTTGTTAAACTCCGGACTCAATTACCTTTCGCTTGATATCACACATGCCATATTTCACTTAAACTCTAATTTCTAAATCTACCCCCACCCTTTTATTTGGTTTGTGTTCGGTGGATTTTGTTCATTTTTAAATGGGACCATCTCGACCCCCGACCCAGCCCAGGTACCAAATTTCATTATAATCGGCCAAGCGGTTTTTGAGTTATGCGAGTTGGTCGTTACAGACAGACAGACAGACAGACAGACAGACAGACAGACAGACAGACAGACAGACAGACAGACAGACAGACAGACAGACAGACAGACAGACAGACAGACAGACAGACAGACAGACAGACAGACAGACAGACAGACAGACAGACAGACAGACAGACAGACAGACAGACAGACAGACAGACAGACAGACAGACAGACAGACAGACAGACAGACAGACAGACAGACAGACAGACAGACAGACAGACAGACAGACAGACAGACAGACAGACAGACAGACAGACAGACAGACAGACAGACAGACAGACAGACAGACAGACAGACAGACAGACAGACAGACAGACAGACAGACAGACAGACAGACAGACAGACAGACAGACAGACAGACAGACAGACAGACAGACAGACAGACAGACAGACAGACAGACAGACAGACAGACAGACAGACAGACAGACAGACAGACAGACAGACAGACAGACAGACAGACAGACAGACAGACAGACAGACAGACAGACAGACAGACAGACAGACAGACAGACAGACAGACAGACAGACAGACAGACAGACAGACAGACAGACAGACAGACAGACAGACAGACAGACAGACAGACAGACAGACAGACAGACAGACAGACAGACAGACAGACAGACAGACAGACAGACAGACAGACAGACAGACAGACAGACAGACAGACAGACAGACAGACAGACAGACAGACAGACAGACAGACAGACAGACAGACAGACAGACAGACAGACAGACAGACAGACAGACAGACAGACAGACAGACAGACAGACAGACAGACAGACAGACAGACAGACAGACAGACAGACAGACAGACAGACAGACAGACAGACAGACAGACAGACAGACAGACAGACAGACAGACAGACAGACAGACAGACAGACAGACAGACAGACAGACAGACAGACAGACAGACAGACAGACAGACAGACAGACAGACAGACAGACAGACAGACAGACAGACAGACAGACAGACAGACAGACAGACAGACAGACAGACAGACAGACAGACAGACAGACAGACAGACAGACAGACAGACAGACAGACAGACAGACAGACAGACAGACAGACAGACAGACAGACAGACAGACAGACAGACAGACAGACAGACAGACAGACAGACAGACAGACAGACAGACAGACAGACAGACAGACAGACAGACAGACAGACAGACAGACAGACAGACAGACAGACAGACAGACAGACAGACAGACAGACAGACAGACAGACAGACAGACAGACAGACAGACAGACAGACAGACAGACAGACAGACAGACAGACAGACAGACAGACAGACAGACAGACAGACAGACAGACAGACAGACAGACAGACAGACAGACAGACAGACAGACAGACAGACAGACAGACAGACAGACAGACAGACAGACAGACAGACAGACAGACAGACAGACAGACAGACAGACAGACAGACAGACAGACAGACAGACAGACAGACAGACAGACAGACAGACAGACAGACAGACAGACAGACAGACAGACAGACAGACAGACAGACAGACAGACAGACAGACAGACAGACAGACAGACAGACAGACAGACAGACAGACAGACAGACAGACAGACAGACAGACAGACAGACAGACAGACAGACAGACAGACAGACAGACAGACAGACAGACAGACAGACAGACAGACAGACAGACAGACAGACAGACAGACAGACAGACAGACAGACAGACAGACAGACAGACAGACAGACAGACAGACAGACAGACAGACAGACAGACAGACAGACAGACAGACAGACAGACAGACAGACAGACAGACAGACAGACAGACAGACAGACAGACAGACAGACAGACAGACAGACAGACAGACAGACAGACAGACAGACAGACAGACAGACAGACAGACAGACAGACAGACAGACAGACAGACAGACAGACAGACAGACAGACAGACAGACAGACAGACAGACAGACAGACAGACAGACAGACAGACAGACAGACAGACAGACAGACAGACAGACAGACAGACAGACAGACAGACAGACAGACAGACAGACAGACAGACAGACAGACAGACAGACAGACAGACGGCGCAACAAAAAAGTTTCAAAATCATCTGAAACGCAAAGATATATAAAAAATTTTGAAATCGGAGCAACTTATTTTTTCTCGAAAAAATTAGGATCACCATAGCTCACACTACTATAGTATAGTATATGTGTATATAGTATAGTATAGTATATAAATGTTTTCTCCGACAGGTCCCTCGCCTGTATGTATTTAGAAAAATCAAATCATAATTAAAACATTTTATGTAAAAAAAGTATACCGTAAAAAGAACAAATCAAAGTATAGCGAAGCTTTTCAATACACATTTCAAACTAAAAGGTTCTGACCTTAGAGTAAGATAGCGGGTGTCTTATAACTTACGGGCCATAGTGCAGCAGTTGATAGAGGAGATTAATTCTGATAAAAAAGTTTAGAGAGAGGAGTGGGGGGAAAAAGGGTTTTACAAAGAAAGCAAATCTGTCACCCCCAAATAAATACTAATTGTGATCCAAAATGTAGTATTCCCTTTTTTGATAAAATTACAAGTTTGAAGATAGAGACTGTCAAAATAACCTCCAAAAATGTATTTAAAAAAAATATATTTTTTTATTTTCGCTTTATTCTTTAAATAAAATATCAGTAATATTTTATTATTATGTCTCCCTAACACTTATTTTTTATAACAAAAAACATTAACAGAAAGAGTGCGTTTATTATGGTATTTATAAAAGTTTATACCAAAAAAATAGTTTTTCCTGAAAAAATTTGACAGCATAATTTTTTTGAAAAAGTTTATGTTTTAAATGATTGCTCTTGTTTTAATAGACGACGTTACCAAATTTCTTATTTTTACTGCGTTTATAACAAAAGTTATTACCAAAAAAGTTTGAAAAATCGCCAACTTTGATGGTCTATATCTCGAGAAAGAAACAGTTTTGACTCCTTCCTGCATTATATGAACTTTTCCATCAGAAATTACCTCCTCTATCACCTGTTGGCCTATAGCCCCTAACTTATGGGACACCCTGTATATTTTATTACTCTAAGGTTCTCACTAATTCGTAATTTTTTATTAAAACATTGCCATTACAGCTAAACTCAGTGGCGTATATAGAAAAATGTTTCGGGGGGGGGGGGCCGAACAGTTTTGGGGGGACCCCATGAGTCCGTATTTTATGCTATTTTATGTTTGTATTCATGAAATATGTGGAAAATATAAAAAAAAACCTTCGCTTCGGGGGGGAGGGCCGGGCCCCCCAGGCCCCCCCTTATATACGCCACTGGCTAAACTTGTTTACGTTCTTGTAGCACTGTGCCTAGGAGTTAATTATTTAGCTGTATTAGCCAAGTTTAAATAAATATTTCCCAATTAGTGAAAACTTTACAGTTTAAAATGTGTATCGAAAAACTTGGCTATCCTTTGATCTCAATTCTTTTTATGGAAGACCATTTTCGCTTGACTTTTTGACATGAAATATTTTTGCTATGATTTCATAAATTTTTTAAATGATTTGGAAAATATTGAGTCGTATAACCTGTAGAATAATGTTTAAAACTGACTTTCGCGTAGCCTATTCCCGATCGCTTTTAACCTTTTACCTTTTTACCTTCCTAGCCCGCGCAGCAATGGCTAGAGAAGGTATTGTTTTCGACGAAATTTTGTTTTTGAGATAACGCCGAAAATGTGTTATTTGGGCCTATCCAGCGGCGTAGGGTGGGGGGGGGGGCGGGGGGTTCGTCGCCCCCCCCGCCCCGAGGGTAGTGGCGCCCCATAGGTGGCCGAAGCGCCCTCAGCTTTATTAAGTCGGGCCGGTAACGGCCAATTGAGTGGGTGCCAAAGGAAACTAACGACATGAAGACCTTTTTTGTTTTTTGTTTTTTTTTTTGTTGGTCGCAAGATTCGTGAGAGGCGCCCTTGTGACTTATCGGCCGCCCCCTCACACATGATGACCTTTTTTTTTTTGGTCGCAAGATTTGTGAGAGGCGCCCTTTTGACATTTTTGTTTTTTTTGTCACAAGATTTTTCATCAGTTTTCAAGGCGCCCTTTTTAGCTGTCGCCCCCCGCCCTTTCGGGCACGCTACGCCGCTGGGCCTATCTTAGCAATATCGGCGTGACGTTTGTCTGTGTGTGTGTGTGTGTGTGTGTCTGTCTTTGCCGTAACATAGCTCCTAGACCGCTGGACCGATTTTCATAAAATTTTTAGTTAAAATAGTGTTTGACACCGTGACGAGCTGATTAGATTAGGGTCAAAATCCATTAATACTAATAACAATTTCTTGACAGTTAAAATATTGAAAATATTGTAGCCCTTAAACGGACGGACTAATATTTAAGGTTTTCATTATTTTCCCTACAAGCGTGCGGAAAGTGCGATTTTCCGCGAAAAACACTTTTTGGCACTAGTGCAGTTAAGTTACTTTTCCGCTTTTGAAAGCTTAACTGACGTAACGTGCGAAAGAGTATCACTTTCCGCACTTGTTACGTAAATAACTATTACAGTTCTTAGAAATCTTTTTATTTTATAAGTGTAACTTTGACAGAAAGGCGAAAGCAATTTTTATTTTGGCATCAGGTCATTTTTTAAAGTAAGTACCTTTCTGAGGTATTTTTAGATATTATGCGTAATAAAAGGACGATTAATAATTTATTATTATACAGGGTGGTTTTTTTTTAAATTTACGATCTAAAAATCATCAAAATATGTTAAGTATATAGTTTGTGTTGTTTTCTCTTTCTAGTTCTATCCATCGATCATATTTGTGTTTGATTTGTTAATGTCTATTGTTTGGCAGTTACATGTTTACAGTAAGATTTTAAAATTATTTTTCCAAAATTCAATTATTTTCAAATTTTATGAAATTTTCAAAAACTTCAGGAAACAACGTAATTTTATTTTGATTTTACACAGACAACCCTGTATATAATTTACCAATGATCAATTACGTATGGATCAGCTTATTTAAAGTGCTTTCATTAAAACAATAGAATAAACAATTGGATTATATCAATAAGTAAATAATAATTATTAAGATACACTTACTATGTACTAAGTACATTAACACTTACCTAGGTCCATTGGAATACTGCGCAGAACTCGGCGCAGAATCAAATCATTCTACCAATCATATCTAACTCCCTGTAACAAAATGCCTGAATAGAAAGGTCGCGGAATTTTTTTTTGAATGAGATTTTTTTAAACAATTTTTTAAATAAAATATTTTATTTTTGAGATTTTTTTTTTGAAATTTTTTTAAAACTCATTTTTTCGAAAAAAAAATTCGTAACAGAATTTCATTGAAATGGCTTTTGTCGAAAACATTTTTTTATGACACTTTTTTTTTGAGACAATACTATTATTATATATAATATAGGTTTTCATTCTTTTCTCTACAAGCGTGGGGAAAATGCGCTTTTCCGCGAAAAGAACTTTTCGACACTAGTGCGGTAAAGTTACTTTTCCGCTCTTGAAAGCTTAACTGACGTCACGTGCGGAAGAGTATCACTTTCCGCACTTGTTACGTAAATAACTATTACAGTTTTTATCTTACAAGCCTAAGAAACTTGAACCTTGACAAAAAGGTGAAAGAAACTTTTATTTTGGCATTAGGTAATTTTTTAAAATACCTATCTGAGGTATGCATATGCGTAATAAAGATTTTAAAGTTATGTTTACAAACATTTAATTTCTTTCCAAAATTCAATTATTTTAAAATTTTCAAATTTTTTAAAATTTTCAAAAACTTAGATTCTATCAGAAAATAACGTCATTTTATTTTGATTTTAAACAGGTAACCTTGTATATAATTTACCAATGATCAATTACGTATGGATCAGCTTATTTAAAGTGCTTTCATTAAAACAATGGAATAAACAATTGGATTATATCAATAAACAAATAACAATTATTAAGATACACTTACTATGTACTAAGTACAATTAACACTTACCTAGGTCCATTGGCATATTGCGTAGAATCAAATCATTCTATCAATCATCTCTAATACTCCCTGTAACAAAATGCCTGAATCCCCCATTGCTCCATCACCCCAAATCACACACGAGAATAGAAAGGTCTAAAAATGGTTGAGGAATTTTTTTTTTAAAACTTTTTTTCGAATGCAGTTTCTGAAAAAAAAACAAAAGTTTACTATTTTTACTGTTTAAGAAAACAATTTTTTGAATAAATAATTTTGTTTTTTTAAAATTCAACTTTTTCGAACAACAGAATCTCATTAAGTAGTAGAGTTTTGATTCGCCGCGGGGACAATTCGCCGCCGTTCAATTTGCCGCAGGGACCATTGGCCGCAAGAATTTTTGTTTAATTTTTATTTTAATAACTTAACTTATTTTTTCTTAAATAAATCATAGCTTAAAATTATCTTAAACGTTGTCTGGAATACCAACATTTTGCAAAAAAAAATTATCCTCACAAAAAAATGGTTCTTGACTATCCTAGAAGCGCAAATGGGTAGGTCCAGTCGTTCCAAAAAGGGTATTTTTTTATCTAACGTAACTTATTTTTCTTAAATCATAACTCCCCTGTCCTCTTGTTGGGAGATCGAAATCTGTGTTAAACCTAACCGTGGTCAATTATCGCAAACATAACTAACCGGTGTCTAGACCACCAACATTTAAAAAAAAAATGGATTTTTCAATAAGTAGTTTTTCAAAAAAAATTTTTTGGAAAAAAATATTTATAAAAAAAAATGTATAATAAAAAAATTTTTTGTTACTAAAATTATTTTTGAAAATAATACTTTTTAAATACTATGTTTTTCAAAAACTAGTTTATAAAAAATTGAGAATTTTTTTTTTCAAAAACAATTACAACTTATTTTTTCCAAACTTAACTTTTTCGAAAAAAAAAATCGTTACAGAATTTCACTGAAAAGGCTTTTTTTGAAAACATTTTTTTAAATGACATTTTTTTTAGACCACCAACATTTTTCAATAAAAAACTCTACAAAAAAAATGGTTTTTCTAAAAAAAATTCTGTTTCAATAAGTAGTTTTTTAAAATACTTTTATAATTTGAAAAAAACATTATTTATTTTTTTTCAAAAACTAATTTATAAAAAAAGACATTTTTTAATAATACTTATATGTATACTAAAAAAAAACAAAAAACTTTTATTTTTTATTTTTCTTTTTAATATTTTTTTAAAAATATGTTTACAACACACGAAACGTTAAGAAAAAAAGTAAAAAAAATCGCGACGAATTGTCCCGCGGCAAATCGACCGGAGGCGAATTGTCCCCGCGGCCGATTGGTCCGCGGCGAGTCGGCCGGGGCGAATCGCTTGTGGCGAATTGTCCCATTCCATATTAAAAGACACTCATTAAGTAATATTGGTTGGTTATAGGTACAGTCAGTGCCGGATCCAGGGGGGGCACTAGGGGCACTTGCCCCCCCGAGAATTTTTTGAATATACAAAAAATGAGTAAAAAGTAGTATGTTTTTGCTAATAAAAACTCAAAATTTTTGCCTGCGGCGCCTGAAAGTGTTTGTTGTTGTTATCATCGAAATTACAACCACTAACTAATTCAATAAAATGCTGCTTAAAAAAATATATACCGTTTTTTACCAACAGAGAATGTCACCTAAAGTGCCCCCCCCCCGAGAAGCACCTCTGGATCCGCCCTTGGGTACAGTTATTTATTATTTTAGTATCATATCATTAGTATTGTCATTTCTACATTAATATTTTGTTCCTATTTTTTACAAGATGTCCCCCTCCCAAAACTCCCACCGGCGGTCATATCTTTTAACCGTAAGACCACCGGGAGGTTTAAGATGAACATGTATTTTGCTGTCACTTTCTGCAAACGCAGATTGTAGAAAGGGGGCATGGCCCCCTCTCATCACCGCTGGTGGGTACTTCACTGATCATAATAAATGGGCAAACGGTCCATGAAGGCACAACACTACCCCACCCTCTTGAAATATTTTTCTAATAATAACAATTACTTCATATTTTGAAAAAAATAAAAATTTATTGTCAAAAAACACATAAACAGCATCTAAATAAAAGCTCTTATCAGACACTCCATAATTTTTTTTTTCAAGTGTTTTTCTTATAAAAAATAGATATAAAACTGAAGTGATTGAAAAATTTACACATAGTCGATGTCCTGTAGTTCGTCAAAACTAACAGGTAAGAAAAACAAAATTATTAGTAATTTTCAAAAAAAGAAATATTTAAAAAAATATATTTAGTTTTTATGTTCGTTGATTGCTTTTTGAAAGAGGATTATTTATTTAGCTTAAATATTGAGCTTTAATATCAAATACATACTGTTGATCACCACACCGAAAAACTGAAATATGGGTCAAGTGCAGTGTTGCCAGATTACACGATTAATCGTGTAATTGTGTTTAAATTTCTGTTAAGATCTGCAGTATCTGTAGGAGTATTTAGTTTTAGAAACTCTATGGCAAAAGATAGTACAAAAATTTATGTGTAAGATAACAACATGTGTTAAATACCTTAGAGCATAAATATGGGGCATACCCATTCATTCTCACACGCGATACTTGTGGCCAGGACCCCTATTTAATTCTTAATGTACCTTTTTCGGGTAGGCAGGATTTCGGTTACTGCGCATGCTTTAGTTTTGATGGTTTTGGAACATACTCCGATACGTCACTAGATAATTTGACAATTGTCAAAAGTTTAGGGTTATGTCTATTAATTTTTTCTAAAAACTCGTTGATTGGGTGAAAATTTATCAAATTGTGGATTAAAATTGCAGTTTTTCTAAACATAATTGTGCAGATTTATTGTGGACACCACTCCCTTAATTCTCCCGTACATTTTTCCACAAACCGCACATGTTTTTCGTGAATTAATGCCCATTTTTCACAGAAAAAAATATAATTTTATACGAGAAACGCAAAACACTGCAAAATTTAAATAAGCAAGAAAGATGGCCTCCACCCTCACGGCAACTGTGTCTCTACATGACAAGAGACACGTCTGCGCACTTGAAAATTCGCGTCCGCGAATTTAAATTTGCCATTGTTTTCAAAGCCAGCAGCTATTCGATTCTTTAAACATAAATTTATGCTAAAACGTATTTGTTTAAAGCAAATGATGTAATTCAGGGCGAGATGGCATATATTGGAACTTTTCTAGGTATATTCACTTTTAGCTAACTACTTAATGTGTTTATGTGCATTTGTGTCCTCAACTTTATTTCGTAAATTAATTTGTTCCCTGCAAACTTTTGTAACGCCGCGGTTAGGGATGCTTTAGTCGAGCGGTATATTTATACAACTTGTCCCTTTCCACGATTACATTAAATTTATTTGGAGGTAGGCGTCCTAGTTGCACATAGCTATGATTAAAGCCAGTTGTTGTTATTGACTTTTGGTTGTTAGTAAATTAGACACCAATTGTTATAAAGAATACGTTATATTTAAAGTCAAAAATTATTAATACAAAATCGTAGATCCAAAGTCTAGCATGGTCCTAACATTCAAATTAATTACGAAAATGCGCTAAAATTAACATTAGCCAATACCTTAGAGTCTATCTACGAACAAAGCTGATTGGTTTTATTACAATTTTTCCGTCACAAAATTGTCTTCGCAAATTAAAATGATAGAGTCTAAAAAAAACGTTGTAGAACATAATATTGTGAAATTAACTCAATGGTAACACATACATAATAAGTCCGTAAACATATCAGTAAATTTACTCCACTAGTCTAGATCTCGTCAAATAATAAATGCACTATCAAAAGTTCAAAATCAATCTCCATCTTTTCATCTTTACTATAATTACTAATCCATATTTACGTATAAAAGTCTAATAATTTAATTGTCTACAGCAATTAAATAAACGGTAATATTTTCTTTTAAATCAATGTTCAAATAGTTTTAACTTACTTTCTGTCATCGAATCACTAAAATATATTTTTTATTCTAGAGCAAAAACTCTAGATTTTCTTGAAGACTACATTTTTATATAAAATGGTTAACTCAACTTTTACTAATTCACTTTAATTTTAACTGTTTACTATTTTTCACTTTTGGCTGCAACTTTAACACTGGAACTTTAATAATGCCCGGATATAATTCAAGAAATCGAATTTATAGGCGATCCCCTCTTGTTTACCCCACAAATTTTTATGACGAAACAGGTCAATGTGCTTTGATCGAGCCAGTGTTTCTGAATATCGCCCTAATTAATGAATACAATAGAGTCGTGTATTCATTGCTCCCTAATATAAACAATTTCCTAAGGCGTGGACAAAACAGGTAAAAATGGGATTTTTGTCAACTCTTTTGTGGCTCATTTAATTAATTTCATTTGTAATTTGCGATCGATCGAATCAACAGTGCTCTCCAGTGAAAATAAGTGTTAGGGTTTTAGTTCAGCTGGCTTCATGTGAGTCTCAATCATTTTTATTTTAACTCTTGTTTTTTTTTTGGTTTTAAATATTACTTGTTCATCGACTGGTCTCTCAATATTTGTTTTTATGATTTTTAATTTATTATTTTAAATTTTTGGTTTTTATTATTTTATTTTAAAAATAATATTTTTTTATTGTTGTGATTTTTTTACTTTCTTGCTTCGATAATACTTGTATATTTTCTGCCAGTTTTAGAATATGTTTTTAATATTTTCAATTTAGGTTTTAATGAATATTTTTTTTTTTTAATTAATTATTATATATTTTTTTTTTATTTTAATTTTTTTTTAAATTTAAACTTAATGAATATTATTTTTTTTTTCTTAAAAAAAATAATATCTAATTTATTTTTTTTTTACTTATTATTTTTCATCTTGTTAAATGTTATTATCAACTAAACGGAAACCTTAAAAGTTCTCATATTTTTGGTAAAATATTTTTATATTTTATTAAATAAACCCCGACCTTACATTCCTCCCTTCTTTTAACTCAAATGATAGCTCTTTAATAGCTATCATTTGTATAACTTTGGCATAAATATAAAATGTCGCGCATACATAACTTTTCCGACCTCATAAACAAAAAAAATGTTCTTAACATTGATCCAGTTATGAGAAGTTATTTACGAAATTAAAATTATTTTTAAGGTCGAAATTTTTAATTTAAGAGTGATATTACTGTCTGAAGATGTGTTTACTGCTAATATATTTATAAAATTTGTGCTCAATTTTAAGTTAGATATAAGTTTGACTAAGTTCTTATTTATTTATTTTTGTTAAACTTTGTTCTCCCGTAGTTTGTTAATTAATACATGTTTATTTAAAATAAACAAAAGAGTTTTATTTCTTTACTAGTAGTAGAGTTAACCTAGTGCCTATATAATTTTAAATTTCGAAAATGTTGATTATTTTAGACGTTCAATTTTAATGATTTAAAACTGAACTCTATTATTTTCTTTGATGATTAACTCAGAAAGTAAGCCCTTTACAAAATAAAATTTACCTAAACTTTCATTCCTCAAAAACTAAATTCTACTTACATCCGTTTTCTATATTAAAATGCGTCAAAACCTTACTTGCTTCTTCTTAGATTTCGTTGTTTCCCGTGAAAAGGTGGTTGGTTAGAATCTGCACTGCTAGCTTCCATGTGGATGTCCAACTTCAGCTTGATCTGATGACGTCCCGTGCTAACCATATTCCATCTCAGTTTTAATTAGATAAGATTCTTCTTTTCACTTTATATATTTTCTTAAGACACTTCACTTAATATATTTTTTTAAACGCACTTATTTTTTTTAACATATTTTAAGCTTGTTATCAACCCTTGCGTGATTATAACTTTCTTATTCCAAAATTAAAATTAATAGTGTGCTAAATATCTAACATTTTTCTTTTTAACTAATTTTAGAGTTATTACATTCCAAAATTTTCAACTTTCATCATTTTATTAATATGACAGCAATGATCAACGTAACCTGTACCTATGTGTTTTTACATGGTAGTTTGAGTACTAATTGCAAGAGACAAAACTTGAAACATCCGAAAATCTTTTATCAAACACCCGAAGTTGCTCTTCCCAACTAACACCTCGTCTGATTTTAATACCAAGTTAACCCTCTGTTGTATAATATAAACAAACCGCGTGCTTTACTCTTGCACTGTCTCGTCTAGGCATTTACTACTATTATTGATTATTGTGGTGGTAGCCAATTTCACTATTGTCGTAGGTCGACTTTTCTTTAAGCTATTGACTCAATTAAAGTATCTTTCGTGACTCAATCTCGACTCTGCGTCAATGTGATTCATAATTTATCTGCAGCGCGGACCGAACCGCGATATTCTGTAGTGTGATTGAGTCACCCTTTTGGATTACTTCACTGGCTAGTAGAAGAAAAGTTATGACGCTATAAGCCGACAAGTTATTAGAACTTTTTCACCTGTACTTTATTTCTCTTACGCACATATTTTTAAAACAATTGGTTATAAAGGCTTTATTAATGATTCATCATCATTCTGACTTTGCAGAAATCTCCTTTTACCGCCTTGTCATCTAACAATAATTTCTGGAAATTGCATTATGATTTTAAAATCAAAATGTTGTGCATTACACATTTTTCCTTTCAAACAACTAAATTTCTCTGCTTCATTGGAGGTCTTCATAAACTTCTTCGTGACTATCTATGTCACCGCAACTAACCTTCTGTCAGCTCCATCTTCTACAATCACGTTGTCTAAAATATTAGACATATGTGTCTACAAATCTTCATGACTATATGTCATCTTAACATCTGACCTTCTGTCAGCTGTTCCAACAAATAGTATCATATGATACCACATTTTTTACTTTCATCTCTTTGTTATTAGTTTAACCAATTTCTACTTTACATCTAACTCTCAATGCATCCTAGAGAAAGACAGGGGCCAACTGTCAAATCTCTAGTTCCTTTATCATTGGCCTATGACTCAGGAATCTCAAAACAAATTTTTTTTGGCTAAACTCAAATTTCCTTAAATTTCTTTTAAAAATTTTCTAACCTTCTTAAACTCCTCCATAATAAATACACTCTCCATCCAATCCTGCATTTAGACTACATCTAACTTCTATATGTGCGTAACCTTCTCTTCTTTTGCCTTTTGTTCTTTAATTTTTTTTTATATATGTACTTGGTATGCTTTTTTTTCATTCTTAACGTTAAAATAACCAAATCTTCTCAAACTGCAATGCCCAATAAAACTTTTCACATCGTGTCAAATAATTTCGGACAGGGAAATGCCATCAAAACCGTTTGCAAAATCACTGCACATCTAGGCTAATTTTTTTCCTGATAACTCTAGTGTCATTGTTTTAAATGGGGTGTGAAATTTATCACTAAACTGCAAACTAAATGTTTTACTTTCTTTTTGAATTTGTTCCGTACTTCGTATAAATTAACTGTTTAAAAATTTCAGAAATATTTTTGACAGCTACTTGCCCAACTTCTTTACATTTTCTCTTGATCTTCATCTATTTGCTCTGCTTTAAAACCTCTAGTTAAAGCCAATTAGTTTGAATAGTAAGAAACTGCTTCTTCTGTCTTGTACAGGACTCTAGCTACAAGCAATCCCGTAGGATTATTCATCACTGGGTTCAAAATCATTTGCGAACTCTCAACTTTGGATATGTTGCAAATATCAGCTGACCAAATTACATGACTATGCTGCCGGCTTATTTAAGCCTTCCTTTAACAACACAGGCAACCTCTAAATATTTCTTAATTTCTGCTCCTGCCGGGCCTCTACTCTCAAGGGTTTTCTCATATAGGCCTTTTACAGTCTCTGTACTACTATTTTTTTTTTAAATAAATATTCAGAAGTTTATACATTCACGGAACCTCCAATATTTATTTGCTTTGACATTTGGTTTAAACAATTAATCTATATAATGGTTAACCACTTTAGGTCGGATTTGACGACCCAAGCGTAAAAGTTTGAACCTCCTTTTTCTTCGGACAAAGTGAGTTTCGTCAGCTCTTTCTTGATTTCTCATATTACATATTTTCAAAATATTAATTTAAGTGGTGGTTTGCATGCACATCAGACTACATACACTATCTGAGCTTCATGTCTTATCAAAATTCTCTCTGAAAATCGTACATTATTTTATTTCTTCAATTTATCTTAACTCCATAATTATAAATAAAATCTAATCCTAACCATACATTAGGTCCAAAACTTTCTGCCTCTATAGAACAAAGATCCGCGCTTCGGCGCCAAATCTTCTAGGGAACTTCTGCGAGATAGGGTAAGATACCTACTCCGTGTCTGTGATCACAAATAATAGGACACTTCGTGTTGTGATATATGGGCTTCTCGGATATAGGCATATCGAGGGATACTGTATGCTGCAACTTTCGAAGTGAATCAAGCTGTACATACACATCTGTGAGTTCTTAATTTAATGTCAATGAACGGGGATTTATTAGACGTGCATACATAATTTCTTCTCTCTCTATTCTCTATACTTCCTTCGAGGTATACTTCTAGTGCTTTGTTAAATGAAGTTTAATGGGTATCATCAAATAGAGTAAAAATTATATTACAATAAATTCTTTAACATATTTTTCAGATTTTGTTATTCTTTAACATATTTTTTCAAATTTTGTTTACGGGCCTGGATGCTGGTTAAAGTAAGGGTAGCTAATAACTTTAAACGCGTATGGAAAATTGTCTGTATAATACGCCTGTCTGCCTTGCTGAGTCACGAACATATGGTCGAATAATCTGTTCGCGTAGCGCATTCTTTAAATCATCGCAACGAATGCTTGTCCCCTTTCAAAGCAGTTTTACTGTCTAGCTTTGCTTTGAATCGTAGTTTTAAGTACGGATCACCAAATTTTTGTTGCTCTGTCCAATTTTTAAGCGTGGCGCTTTCATCGTCTATAGATAAATATTTGTCGATGCTGGTTAAACCGTCATATGTCGGAACTAAGTCAAATGACTGCAAATTTTCTTTACCAATTCTAATTTTTGATTATCCGAGCTGTAAGTACAGGTCTTCTTTCGTCATTTTAAATGTTTTAAATTTTAACTTCAACCATAGTGTCACACTAATCTTTTGGTGGTCTGTCCAAGTTCTTAATTATGATAAAAAACTCTTTCCCAAAACTTTTACCATCTTCTCTGGAGATAGATTTGTGGTGAATAAACACTTTATTTTTATACTGTATTCTTATCGTTGTGAAAACTCTTTTTGTTTTGTTAACTTTTGGTGTAATGTCTATAGCTAGTAACTGACTGAAGGAGTCCTAGAACTTTTCGGCACTATTCACATTTTAAATTTTCAAAAAAAAAAAGATTTTTTTTTTATACATCTTTACACCATACCGAAAATCAATCCTACCGACTGCGCCAAATGTAACGCCGCGGTTAGGGATGCTTTAGTCGAGCGGTATATTTATACAACTTGTCCCTTTCCACGATTACATTAAATTTATTTGGAGGTAGGCGTCCTAGTTGCACATAGCTATGATTAAAGCCAGTTGTTGTTATTGACTTTTGGTTGTTAGTAAATTAGACACCAATTGTTATAAAGAATACGTTATATTTAAAGTCAAAAATTATTAATACAAAATCGTAGATCCAAAGTCTAGCATGGTCCTAACATTCAAATTAATTACGAAAATGCGCTAAAATTAACATTAGCCAATACCTTAGAGTCTATCTACGAACAAAGCTGATTGGTTTTATTACAATTTTTCCGTCACAAAATTGTCTTCGCAAATTAAAATGATAGAGTCTAAAAAAAACGTTGTAGAACATAATATTGTGAAATTAACTCAATGGTAACACATACATAATAAGTCCGTAAACATATCAGTAAATTTACTCCACTAGTCTAGATCTCGTCAAATAATAAATGCACTATCAAAAGTTCAAAATCAATCTCCATCTTTTCATCTTTACTATAATTACTAATCCATATTTACGTATAAAAGTCTAATAATTTAATTGTCTACAGCAATTAAATAAACGGTAATATTTTCTTTTTAAATCAATGTTCAAATAGTTTTAACTTACTTTCTGTCATCGAATCACTAAAATATATTTTTTATTCTAGAGCAAAAACTCTAGATTTTCTTGAAGACTACATTTTTATATAAAATGGTTAACTCAACTTTTACTAATTCACTTTAATTTTAACTGTTTACTATTTTTCACTTTTGGCTGCAACTTTAACACTGGAACTTTAATAATGCCCGGATATAATTCAAGAAATCGAATTTATAGGCGATCCCCTCTTGTTTACCCCACAAATTTTTATGACGAAACAGGTCAATGTGCTTTGATCGAGCCAGTGTTTCTGAATATCGCCCTAATTAATGAATACAATAGAGTCGTGTATTCATTGCTCCCTAATATAAACAATTTCCTAAGGCGTGGACAAAACAGGTAAAAATGGGATTTTTGTCAACCTCTTTTGTGGCTCATTTAATTAATTTCATTTGTAATTTTGCGATCGATCGAATCAACAGTGCTCTCCAGTGAAAATAAGTGTTAGGGTTTTAGTTCAGCTGGCTTCATGTGAGTCTCAATCATTTTTATTTTAACTCTTGTTTTTTTTTTGGTTTAAATATTACTTGTTCATCGACTGGTCTCTCAATATTTGTTTTTATGATTTTTAATTTATTATTTTAAATTTTTGGTTTTTATTATTTTATTTTAAAAATAATATTTTTTTATTGTTGTGATTTTTTTACTTTCTTGCTTCGATAATACTTGTATATTTTCTGCCAGTTTTAGAATATGTTTTTAATATTTTCAATTTAGGTTTTAATGAATATTTTTTTTTTTTAATTAATTATTATATATTTTTTTTTTATTTTAATTTTTTTTTAAATTTAAACTTAATGAATATTATTTTTTTTTCTTAAAAAAAATAATATCTAATTTATTTTTTTTTTACTTATTTATTTTTCATCTTGTTAAATGTTATTATCAACTAAACGGAAACCTTAAAAGTTCTCATATTTTTGGTAAAATATTTTTATATTTTATTAAATAAACCCCGACCTTTACACTTTCAATAAATAATAATTATTAAAATGCTACCAACTTTGCATAATATACACCTAACTTTAAAAAATACTTATAAAATTAGACAAATTTTGATTGCATTTCAATTTTAATTCTATCAAAGGTAATGTCAATTCCGTATCAGATGTTTTTGAAATTAGGTGTAGGTACGTAGGTATTATTTTGGCTTGCGAGTAAGATTCTAGTATGCCATCTCACCTTTATATATTAGTGTGAGGTGTCATAGGTGTACTGTTTTTTCGGCTGCAGGAAAAGCTAAATTTTTAAGGCTACATTCCATACGTTTGATGTCAAATGTAAAAGATGAATTAAAAAATGCAATGAACTATTCATGTTTTTTAAGAGTATTTTATCCACGAAAAAAAAGTTGCTCAAACAAAAATTTGTCATCTCAGGCACAATTCCCCTACGTTTCGTTTTTGCGTATCACCCTGTATTTTTATGGAATTATCATTATTATGTTTCGGTTGATTTTGGAACCTCTTAAGTATCATTAAGTAACACATTTTCAAGAAAAAACACATTCAAAAAACATTGAGTGTAACACAAGGCCAAACCCCCCTAGAGAGTTACGTAATTTAAGGACAGGCCCTTAAGGACGCAAAACAAGATTGAATCAATAAGTGATCGATATAATTAGTTATCTAAAAATAATATTGACGAAGTAATCCATATCTCTAAATGGAGGTTCATGTCAAGAAATTTAAAAATTCTAAGTCGTCCTCCACTATCATCAGATCATACTAGTTTCGGCTTATACGGCTATCATCTGTGATCTACACGGTAAAATAAATTGTCTTAGATCAAAACAAATTGCTTTGAAGTAAAAAAATTTGTGCTTTCCTATTAACTAAGAGAATATTTTCTTGATATAGCACAAAAAAGTCTTAGCCTCTTTACTTTAGTGTGAAACAGAAATTGTTTTATTATAAATTGGAACTCAATTAATCTAGTGCAGCGTTTTCTCTGGAAGCAAAATATTACTTATATGAAGAAAATTTGCTTTGTTACAAAATGGAGTATACTGAAACAAAACAATTAAAGAAGAAAAATACAGTCTCATTTCAAGATTAAACGCTGCGTTAAACTAAAAAGAAATATTTTAATTCAAAACAAATTGTTTTAAGGTAAATCAATTTATTCAAGAAAGAACGTTAAAAAATTAGCATTCTTAAAAATTTTTAACTTTAAAAAAACTATCATTAGCGTTAATGTATTTTGACCAAAATTCTATTCAGCTCCTTAGAGTGTCAAGCACTATTTTACCTGAAAATATTATGAAAATCGGTTTAGCGGTTTAGGAGCTATCGTGTTACGGACAGACACACACACAGACAGACATCACGATGATATTGCTAAAGGCCGCTTGACATGGTGCATGACGCGCTGCAAATATTTGCAAGCAAAAAATTTCGGTCAAATTGTTGCCTGCAAAAAATCTCCTTTTCGTTTGACATTGTGCATGGCCATGCATTGATTCCCCAGAATCTAGGTAAAAATTCCCCAGTTTGCATGCAAGTACAGTTTGCCTGCAAAAAAATGGCACCGGACCGATAAAAATGGATTGCCTGCAACAATCAGCTGGATTTGTACTGCGCATGCACCTGGGCAAAATATCATGCATTTGCCTGCAAATTTTATTGTCATGCACCATGTCAAGCGGCCTTAAGATAGGTCAAAATATACCCAAATAACACATTTACGGCGTTATCTGAAAAAAAAAATTTCCTCGAAAATAATATCTTTTCTAGCTATTGTTGCGCGGGCTAGGAAGGTAAAAACAGTATTTGAAGCTTAGTTGCCGATCAATTGACAGAAGATTTTATATAACAATAAAGTACTTAATGACGCAAAAACAAATATATCGTAAACAAGTTTTTACAAAATATTTGTTTAGTTTTGAGTACCTACCTATATTTAATTCAAATAAATTTTTAATTTTAGATTTTAAAAATATGTGTTAAAAGTCCAAAGATCTATAAACAATATTTTTTGGTACTCTACTTTAATTGATAATACACAGAAAAAAATATATCAAATCAAAGTAAAAAAGATAATTTTTATCTACTGAAGGCAAATAATCTTTCATAATAAAATACATTTGTTTGGTCCCAAGAAAATCTTATTGGCTTATTTCGAAAAAAATCTTTCTTGCACGAAGGCATTTTGATTCTTTTTTCAAGACAATTAGTGTTTTATTTTATGAATATTTAAGATATTTCGATTTTAATAAAAAGTTTTGCATTTATTTTGATTTATCTAATTGCAATGAATATACCTACTTAAACCTAATTTTGGTATTTTTGTTCAAACTTAACTACAATAAACTTATATTTAAACCGCAAACCGTCTTACACGATACATACCAAAGATTGAAACCAACATGTATTTGTACTTATTTTCAGTCATTTTAAAATGGAGACCCGGTACTATTTATATAGATATTTTATCTCTGTGTAAGGACGCAGACCCTGCATCTCAAATAGTTTTTAAGATAAACGTTTTTTTTTCAGGATCACTATGAAGGCCATCGTGGTACTTCTCGCTGTCGCGTGCGCAGTTCAAATCGAAGCCGGAGTTTACACAGACCGGTTCCTTGTGCAGTACAACAAAATCAAGAGTAGCAGCAATGGGTACTTTTCCAAACACGGAGTGCCATACCACTCTGTAGAGACCATGTGCATTGAAGCTCCAGATCATGGACACGAAACCACATCTGAAGCCTACAGTTACTATGTTTATTTGGAAGCTATGTACGGTGCTATCCAAGGTACGCAAAAAGCTGACGTTGAATTTTCGAGTCTTTTAATTTCCAACGTAAGAAGTATAGGGTAGCATTTAAAAAACACCCTGTAACCCTTTTGAAGGGCTTAAGAAGATACTTTTCAGCTTTCAAGGGAAGGTAAAAGGTTAGGTCATCCTTGTATAGCAAGCCGTTTATAAGCTACTGAGAATTTTCAAAAATGCTGCTTTTTGCTTTTTAAGAGAGGGGATTGTAACTTTTGCAGATAAAAATTATTTTGTGGTAAATTGCTTTTATATAATTTTTTGGTTTAAAAAATCTAAACTAATTTGCATCTATCACTCTTAGAGTTTTTGAGAAATGGCTGAAAGGAGTATTAACAATTGATGGAAATTGGTTGGGAAAAAAATAATGTTCAATATAGTTTTCATCAATTTTAAAAAATAATAATAATGAAAACTGTATAAATACAAGGTCAGAAAAAATAAAATAATTTTGATTGTCTTACCTAAACTCACTATTTTTAAAGTATAGTGGCAACCTCGGTCTATGTTCGTTTCTTTTTTTCTCATTTCATTTTCTCTCTGTCTATACTCGGACACCATAGACCTATAATACGAATGGACTGGCTCTCATGCTCGAAAATTAATTCCAGAGTGAGACAGCGCTAGTCAGGGCAAAAACGTAAAGCGTCGTCATTGTTTCTTATACTAAGCGCGAAATTCAGCTAAAATTCAATAAAGCCAATGATACATAAATGTTTTTGTGTACCAACTTACATTTCTCAGTTATTAGAAATCAAACCGCCCCAAATTATTTTGCCAGAGTTACAACCCTACATCTACACGGTGTGTTTGGCTGTTTCAAAAGCGTTCAGAAAATAAATAAGTTTGGCAAAGCTGTATGACTTCAAAAGTCCTTGAAAGCTGGCTAAATTAATACCACAGAAGAGCCACCTCTTCTGAGTTAATACACCATCATAGCACACGAAATGCATGCAATCAATATTAACCCGTTACTAAAACTAAAATTAGTTTGGTTTGATTAAACACAGATGGCTAACTGGAGGCCCGTCACACACTTTGATAGTCGCGCATTACACGGTTTATCCGAAATTTCATACATTTTTGAAACTTCTTATTTCTTCTTCAGGTGACTTCAGCAACTTCAATGCTGCCTGGCAAAGTTTGGAAAGCCAAATCATTCCAACTTTGCAACCAACCAACAGCTTCTACCCCCCCAACAAACCAGCAACTTTTGCTGCTGAGATGGATACTCCAAATGAATACCCTTCTTTGGTAAGTTCAAGCTTTGGCTTTTTTATCTACAGGGTGATTCAAATTGTTTTACTTCTACAGGGGTTGGCTGTTCTCGAGTTTAAAGTACTTTCCGGGGAGATAAAAAAAATTGGCCCCAGTAGCACGGATCACCAGGTGATCCGTGCCAGTAGGCAGTTAGAGCTATCCATAAGACCTGGACTTATTTGATAAATATTTAAATTAAATACCTGTACGATCGATGATATGTTTTACTCGGATGCTGCTGCTTTAGTTTCTCTCGTATTTCGTCAGATGGCGCTTCTTGCAGAGTAAATGATTTTCTTTCCTCATTAGAAACGAAAGAAGACAGATAAAACAGTATATTTAATTTAGCAAGAGTGTCACAATGACCAAACAGTGTTCTGAAGAGTCCCATAAGGACGAAACACTTAACTGTCAAAACTTATTGGGTTTTTATTATAGAGATGAGCGATATTGTGATTTTTCAATTACACTGATATTTGTTACTGTGATTTTTTAATATCAGCGATTTTTAAACGTGATGTGATCACAGCTTTAAGGTAGCGTAACGTAGCTGTATACAGTCAGTATTCTGTTTAATATTTCTATGTTTTGACCATTGTTGCCATATTTGCTTCAGGTTGACAGCAGTGTCCCAGTAGGACAGGACCCCATTGCCGACGAGTTGGCCGCAGCCTACGGCAACAAGGACATCTACGCCATGCACTGGATTCTTGATGTAGACAACGTCTACGGTTTCGGAAATGCTCAAGGTCAATGTGAAAATGGACCCGGCACTGACGGAGCTTCATTCATCAACACTTTCCAGAGAGGTTAGTAAGGTCCAGATTTATAAAAAGTTGTGGCTAGTTTAATTTAGTATCTGCACTTTAAATTAACATACATAGGATTAGATTAAGTTACTTAAAATGAGTTTGAGTGCATGAGACAATGAGGAGACAAATATACCTATAACTAATAATATTTTTAAAAGGCATTTCTTTTGAATTAAAGGTTCTATGGAATCTGTATGGAGAACCGTTCCTCAACCAACCTGTGACGACTTCAAATATGGTGGACCAAATGGCTTCTTGGACCTGTTCACCAAGGACAACAGCTATGCCAAACAATGGAAATACACCGCTGCTCCCGGTTAGTAAACTACAAAACTGCTTTTCTACAGAGTCTTTCTTAATATCATAGTAACAGTAGCATGTGCTTGTATTTTCTTTGTCATTTGTCTATTTGTTTTTCTTCTTATTTGACGAAGAGACCAAAAAAGTAAATACTATTCCCTGGATAGAAAACACTTCTTTGTATTAAATTTGAGGTTTTCATTTCCGATTATTAAAAATGTTTTTTGTGGATTATTTAGATGCTGGTCTTAGTTTTTTCCATTACTAAAAATTCATCCAAGTATAGTAGGCAAGTCTTTTATTAAAGGCCTTTTCGAATGGCATATGGAACCTTCATGTAGTATTTTCAATGCAATGCATGTAGTATTTGCAATGCAATGCAACAAACAAATAGCAATAAATAGCAATAAATTCAACTAGTAGAGTCCTCATCTCTATTTTGTTCTGCTAATTTCTACTTAACAATACTCACTATTTAAGTCAAGACTGAAAAACCAACCATCTAAAAAATAATTTTCAGCTAACGCTCCATAGAATGCTTTGCATGAGCCTTTCAATTGTAGCCGAAGCATTGAATAAACCAAACGGCATTACATTAAACTGATAAAGTATACCTCCAATTAAGGATGCGGTTTTCTTTTTTTCTTCACTTGGTGACTCCTATTTTCAAATAGGTCTCCTCAATTAATGGTTTGCTCGTTATTTACATGGGACTGTTTAGGTCTAATACTAAGCAGTCCTACTCGATAAGGAGTCTCCGAACGACTTTTATGCACCTTTTTATGTATATTAAAATGGCATAACATTAGACTGATAAAAACCATTTCAACTTAAAAATTGAATTTTCTGGCTACTACATTCTACATTAAACTAGTAAAAGTCCTTTTCTCTCTCATTTCTAATACTAATTCTATTATTACTTATACCTGGCCTTAGTTCAGGACCAAAAAACCGACTATCCAAGCCATAATTTCTAGGTAAGACCAAATGGCATAGCATTGTGGTCGAGAAAGCGGTTTTTTTTTGCTTTTTTATTATTTTCTGATACATAAATAAGTTAAAAATAGTAGATTTGAATCCTGTTCAAATTTTTTTATTAATAGTATGACCTCATTTCTGCATACTAATCAATCTAGTAGATAAGGCTTCTTAAAACGAATAATGCGAGCCATTTTATGTAACGGAAGCTTTGCATATGCCAAATGGTATTACATTAAACTTGTAAAACACACCTTGAAACTGCAGTTTTTTCTTAGTTATTACTAGTTACCAATAGTTGTAGGGTAACTATCTTTCTTGGTTCAAATGATTACCGCAATAATCATCGGAAAACTAATTTAACATATTTTTTGTAGATGCTGACGCCCGAGCTGTCCAAGCTGCATATTGGGCCTACACCTGGGCCAACGCTAAGGGTCAATCCGGAACTGTTTCTTCCACTGTACAAAAAGCTGCCAAATTAGGAGATTACCTGCGTTATGCCATGTACGACAAATATTTCAAGAAAGTCGGTAACTGCGTCGACAAACACAACTGTCCGGGTGGCTTTGGAAAAGACAGTGCTCACTACATGATTGGTAAGGATACATACAGAGAGGTCCATGAAACTACAAACAAATGAATCTTGTCGCCCAATTTACTGTCCCTCAGCCTCCACCCCTCTATCAGCACCGTTGCGCGTTGGCTAGCAGGGAATAATTTTTTCTGATGAACAATATCGTCGTATGTAATTTTATATTGATGGAAACAACTAATCGTGATGAAATTTTTTTTAAAGTTTTTTTATTGATGAAAGCCCTTACACAGTTACTCGACAAAATACTGTGACTGTACGGAATAGAAAGAGACATACAAAGAGTCTTGCTCTCGCTTGCTGTATCGAAGAATGCATGGCACTTGTAAATTGGGCGTATTCCGTCGGTAGAAACTTGTGTGCTTTTAGAGTCCTTACACACCTGTGTAAAACAGCTACAAAACTCAGTGGCTTGTGAACTTAGTAGAAGCAGCATAACCTCAAACCATAGGCAGGTTTGTTTAAGTAAATGATCTTCAGACATTGTTGCCAAGTCAATTTGAAAGCATTCCTAAACCTTTAATGATACAAACATTTCTTTGTAAATCTTAAAAATAGTACAAAACCATAATACAGCATTAAACCAGAGAATACTTTTTTATATTAAAAATGATTCAACATTCTATTGTAGCAAGTATGTTATTTTTTGAATCTCAATAGTAATAATACAAAACAATGTGGCAGCTTAAGAACCGGCTTTTTGTTTACATAACAATGCTTAAAATATTTAACTACGCATATGTTTTGATTACAGATAAATAAGCTGTTTACTTACTTGTAAAAATACCGTTTATTTCCTACGGCATAGGATGTTTTATACACCTCGCACTCTTTTACCATATTGACTTTAACGCAAAAAACAATAAAAAATCACAAAATCTCAGGTTTTTAGCACGGATCACCTTTTAGTCCACAACGATTCAAAATACAATGACGGTCATCAACAACAAGTGACAGTACGTCATCGACCACGCCGTTGTTAGCGAGGTTGCCGCGCTGTTAATTTTTTCGAACGTTTAAAGGACACAATTATTATTAATTAATGTAATTTGACAAAAGCGAAAATATTTTATTGTATTTATCTTGGTGAAACTAGTAAGATAGGCTTTTACATTTTATTTTTAATGAAAATAATGTTAATTTTTAAAGAAAATACCGTTTATTTAATTATGCCTTTTTAGTTATCTTATCACATTATGTAAACGTGGCAATTTGGGTTCTTTATCCCCCTGGCACCTTTGTAAATATTAGACTCAATCAATAAGAAAGCATGCTGCTTCTGCGGGGTTTAATGTGCGAAGCTTGTGAATTAGCCCGTGCTTCCTTGAATAACTTTCTAAAAAATAAACAGTTTCCTTTAATTTTCAGGTTGGTACTTTGCCTGGGGTGGTTCCAGAGACACCAATGGTGGTTGGGCTTGGCGTATTTCTGATGGAGCTTGTCACTTTGGTTACCAAAACCCAATGACTGCTTACGTTCTGTCCCAAGTTGATGCTTTGAAACCAAAGGTAATAAAAGGTCATGATAAAAAAGTTCTTCTAGAGATATACAACATGGTTAAAAGCTATAGGATTCATGAGAAATTATTACTGTATGTAAGATAAGAACAACTGCACCTGCATAAAATATGTAGTATCTAAGAAAAAAGGATAGAAGTTAACACGTGGCCCATTGCTTCAGGATAGCCAGATCCACATCCAATATTTGTCCTTTGTGCGCCCCGGTAAAGTAGAGGGAGAAAATTTATGGACACCGATTGTTTCCCCTATCGCGGCGATCTTTCTTTTCGAGAGTTCGTTAAAAAATCGATCGAGGGTAGTTGTACATAAAATATTGGAAATTTAGACGATAACTACGTAACGTATTTAATATTTAATGCTGTCTCTACCGCAAACTAAAGTTAATGGCTTTCTCAGCGAATCAAAAAAGAGAGGGGTCTGTTTTAAAAGCAAATTCTTTCATATTGATTTAAGAACTACCTAACGAATTAAATTCTCAAAAATACCACCGCTCTGTGCTAAACAGTATCTGGACCTGTTTGAATAAAATTTAGTTTGGAGATTACTTAGTATTTCAGGTGTAGGGTGGTGATTAATTTTGCCCGAAGTTCATCCACGGAGGTAGCTCTTAAATGGCAATGCGAATAAATTTGGTTTTTGCATAAAACATTGGGTGCCAAATTTGGTGATCTCGTGGGCCAGCTGATAGCACTTTGCCTGCTTGTAATAAGCCAACTTGGGAACCGTGGCCGAGCGGCTTGCTATATCAAGGCCAACACAAAAATAGAGGCCACGACCCTGAAAAAATCAGCTGTTCTCTGAGGGCTGACTTTTCCATTGGGTCTTATGGGAGATCAGACGTTTTTTTAGGATATTTTCAAAATGGCACTACAGATTTCCGCGAAATTTCAGTGAAATATTCTTAGACACCATCCCGATATTCTACCAGACTTTTGTAAGGATGCAAGATGATTAAAAGGTTAAAATTTTCAAGATTTAGCATTTCTTATTTTGAATTCAAATTACCCGCCATATACCGCATGCCAACTGTTATATTTGACATGTATTTGACTTTGTCATCTGCGTTTGTCACATTCGCGTCTGCTTTAAATTTAATTTTTGTGTGAGTTAATGAACCGGCCTTGACAAATAAAGGATTACTATACATTTAAAAAAAATTGTTCTGCAAGAACATAGTAAAAACAATCTAAAAACCGGCTTTATTTTTTAAAAAATTAAATATTCATGAACCGTCATTCCAACTTCAATTTTTTAAAGACAATCAGCTGCGTCGTCATGTGACCATCAAAAAAAAATCAGCCCCGGATGTGACGTCAACAAAGTGGAGGATCGTGGCCCGTTCGTTTTGATAGCCCTGGCTATATAACTAGAACGACCGCGCGTAGGCTGGGCGCGCTGCGTATCTTGTGGGTTCGAGTCCCACCTTGGCATATGGTTGTTTTTGTACTGGGCGATTGATCCTAGCTGTGGATAGAAAATCCCAGTATAAAAAAAAAATTAAGTCACCTTGGAAACGTTTGATTTTAACCAAATATGGTTAAAATCAACATTTGGCACCTGTCGAATCGCAGAAATGATATGGTCCCGCAACAGAGCTTAATAATTTTTCCCTCGTAAATTACTATTAATGAAAAAAGGACCAATGATATTTTTACCCAAAATTCCAGTCCAGATATTAAGTTTTTGAGGATTCTGGGTCCGTTCTGCAGTATCAAATGTTTATTTTTCTGTGACCAGTAGCGAACAATGGAAGGATGTTGACGGCCATGAATTGAAAAGGAACTTTTGTCTGTAAAACAAATGGTTTTAATAAAATTTTCATCCTGATTCCCTTTTTTAATCATGGGTTTACAAAACTCCATTCTCCTAAACTGATCATTTGGAAAAATTTCTTGCGTTTTCTTTACTTTAAAACTCCGGTACTCATGTCGTTTCAAAATGTTTCGGGCGGTTCAGGGTGAAATATCATTGCCCACATCATTGGCAATTGCCTTACTGGAACAGGGAGGAAAACGTTCTGCTGCGGCACAAATCATAGTTGCCTTTCCTCTCTCATTTCTCGAACAGGAGGGGCCTCTTCACCCCTGGATTTGTGGCAAAAATTGTCACATCCTGTTCGTCTTAAATGGGTCACTTATTTTTGGACCATGCTATGGCTTGGAATATTCCTTCTTTTTCTTGAACGCTAAATGTAATACGTGTGATAATGGCTTAAGCTAGAATTTGCGTGAAAAACAAATACCCACTTCTCACCTGTTTCGCTGCACACGACAGAATGACCAAAAAGGACGAGAGGTCACGATATATTTCCCTACTTTCCCTCTACCCGCCCGAATACAGATCTAAAAAATATATTTTTCTTTCTTATACACATTAAGCACAGCAAGTAGTCTATGAATTCAATAGCTTTTAACCATGCCATGTAAACTTTATATCTAACGCGCATCGACTTTTGGCTTTTACAAAGTTTTATCCTATCGGTTGTTTACTTATTTTCTAGGGTTCTTCCGCTGTAGCCGATTGGACAACTTCTCTCCAAAGACAACTGGAACTGTACCAATACTTGCAAACTTCTGAAGGTGCCTTTGCTGGTGGAGTTACCAACAGCTGGAACAACCGTTACGACGCTCCTGATCCTAACTTGACTTCTGATACCTTCCATGGTATGTATGATATACCAAATTTTCATTAAAAAAATTACTTAAATAACGCTTTAAAGTATACTCGTAGTCCTATCGATACATCGTGTTTTACAAAATATAGAAAATCGTAGATACACCTCATTATGTTATAATGAATCGGACTAAATCAAAAAATATTTCCTTTATAGTCCACTGAAGAAATCATTTAAAAATCTTTAGTCGTTTCGCAGCAATTTTTGAAATAGTTAACTAATGTTTCTGTATATTCGTAGAAAATATGAGATCAATATTATTTAACTCAGGCCTTTCCTAAATCCGGATTGACAAACAAGGTGGAAATTAACGATACTTTCCAAAATATTTATAATTTAATATTTTTTTCTAGGTATGTTCTACGACTGGGAACCTGTTTACCACAACCCACCATCCAACAGATGGTTTGGTATGCAACCGTGGTCCGCTGACAGATTGGCCCAATATTACTACGCAAGCGGTGATGCTACTGCCAAGGCAATTTTGGATAAATGGGTCAGCTGGATTCTCACAGTTGTTACTTCCGATGGAAAGACTTTCTCAGTTCCAGACCATTTGGGTAAGAAAAGTTTTTAAATACATTTTTGACAGCAACTTATACAACGTAACGTTCTAAAAATGAACATTTAAAAATTGTATCCACAAGCAGCAAACAATTTTTCGTAGACTGCAATCAATATATAACTTCCTAAGCATTGCATCAATTTAAAAAAACATTAAAAGATAATTTTTTACCACTTTTAACTAGAGTAATTCTTTTGTCTATAATCTGCAAAAACAATTGTTTAAAAGTCCAATGTAGTTTACCTGAAATAAAAAAAAATTAACTCCACGTTTTTAATTCATCGTAGACTAAAAATAGTTTCGAGCTAATCATCATAAAATCATCCCTTTTTATAGGTTGGACCGGAGTCCCACCAAATGTCCACGTAACAGTCGAAAGCTCTGGCCAAGATGTTGGTTCAGCTGCAGCCACCTCCAGAACTTTGTCCTACTACGCCGCTAAATCTGGAAATGCCCAAGCTAAAGCCCTAGCTAAGAACTTGTTAGATGCCTTGTGGAACTACCAAGACAATTTGGGTATTGCCATTCCAGAAAGTCGTGAGGACTACAGCCAGTTTAACGAGGAAGTCTACATCCCAAGCGGATGGAATGGAAAATACCCCAACGGTGACCAAATCCATAGTGGAATTAAGTTTATCGATATCCGTTCTTTCTACAAAAACGATCCTAATTGGCCCGCTGTTCAGAGCTTCTTGAGTGGTGGTGGCCAAGCACCAAAACTCACTTTCCATCGTTTCTGGTCTCAATCTGACATTGCTCTGGCTTTCGGATCTTATGGACTTCTTTTTAACGAATAAGATGTAGATGTAATTAAGTATTTTGTAAATAAATGTTATATTATTTATTAATTTGTCAGTTTTAATTTATATTGAAAGTACTTACTTATAGGTCTGGCTAGCGAAAAAAAACTGAATCTTAAATTTCTTACTTCTGTGTTCGGTTCGGTTAGCGAATTTTAGAACAGTTTGTTGCTGTATTTCTGACAAAAAAGTATTTGAAACTGAAACAGATTTAAATGTTCGTAGACACATCCGATACCTCATTTCCTTAGTATTCTAAATATCTTAGAAACCAATAAAAATACAATTTTTTTGGATTTTTAATTTAAGTGGTCCCCTGATTATAATCTACAAAATAAATTATTTAAAATTCTTATTTAGTTTACCCAAATTTTTTTAAAAACCAAACCACGAATTTTATTATTTGTAGACTAATAATGCTTAGAGTCCCTGTATGTTGACATATTTGGATATATTATATATCCAAATATGTCAACATACAGGGACTCTAATAATGCCTAAGCTAAAGCTCAAGCTGTACATTTGTTGGATGCCTTGTGGAACTACAAAAACAGTTTGGGTATCGTAATACCAGAAAGTCGTGAAGATTACAGACAGTTTAACGAAGAGGTATACATCCCATGCGGATGGACGGGAAAATACCCGAACGGTGACCAAATCCATAGTGGAATTAAGTTTATCAATATCCGTTCTTTCTACAAAAACGATCCTAATTGGCCCGCTGTTCAGAGCTTCTTGAGTGGTGGTGGCCAAGCACTAAAACTCACTTTCCATCGTTTCTGGTCTTAATCTGACATTGCTCTGGCTTACGGATGTTACGGACTCCTTTTTAACGAATAAGATGTAGATGTAATTAAGTATTTTGTAAATAAATGTTATAATATTTATTAATTTGTCAGTTTTAATTTATATTGAAAGTACTTAGTTATAGGTCTGGCTAGCGAAAAAAAACTGAATCTTAAATTTATTACTTCTGTGTTGAAAGACCTATTTAATAATCGTTTAAGTAATGAATAAAAAATATTTTAAATAAAATTCTTATAGCGAATTTTAGAACAGTGTGTTGCTGTATTTCTGACAAAAAAGTATTTGAAGTTATTAATAGGCCAATAATCTGCAAAGAAACTGAACTCATGTTAGATTTAAATGTTCGTAGAGACATCCGATACCTTATTTCCTAAGCATTATAAATATCTTAAAAAGCAATTAAAATAAAATTTTATAAAATTTTTAATTTGAGTGGTCCCTTGACTATAATCTGCAAAAATTATTATTTAAAATTCTTATTTAGTTTTCCCAAATTATTAAAAAAACCAAATCCACGAATTTTATTATTTGTAGACTAATAATGCCTAAGCTAAAGCTCAAGCTGTACATTTGTTGGATGCCTTGTGGAACTACAAAAACAGTTTGCAATACCAGGAAGTCATGAAGATTACAGACACTTTAACGAAGAGGTCTACATCCCAAGCGGGTGAACAGGAAAATGCCCCAACGGTGACCAAATCCAGAGTAGAATTAAGTTTATTGATATCCGTTCTTTCTACAAAAACGATCCTAATTGGCCCGCTGTTCAGAGCTTCTTGAGTGGAGGTGGCCAAGCACCAAAACTCACTTTCCATCGTTTCTGGTCTCAATCTGACATTGCTCTGGCTTTCGGATCTTATGGACTTCTTTTTAACGAATAAGATGTAGATGTAATTAAGTATTTTGTAAATAAATGTTATAATATTTATTAATTTGTCAGTTTTAATTTATATTGAAAGTACTTAAAAGGTCTGGCTAGCAAAAAAAAACTGAATCTTAAATTTCTTACTTCTGTGTTGTAAGACCTTTTTAGTATTCATTAAAGAAATAAATAAACAATATTTTTAATAAAATTCTTATAGCGAATTTTAGAACAGTTTGTTGCTGTATTTCTGACCAAAAAGTATTTGAAACTGAAACAGATTTCAATGTTCGTAGACACATCCGATACCTCATTTCCTTAGCATTCTAAATATCTTAGAAACCAATAAAAATACAATTTTTTTGGATTTTTAATTTAAGTGGTCCCTTGATTATAATCTACAACAATAATTATTTAAAATTCTTATTTAGTTTACCCAAATTCTTTTAAAAACCAAATCCACGAATTTTATTATTTGTAGACTAATAATGTCTAAGCTAAAGCTCAAGGTGTACAGGGTGGGGCATTTTCGTTGGTTTTATAGGGTACAGGCTAAACGGTAAGAGATACAAAAAAACTGACATACGTGTTCCGTCCTCTTTTTTAGTGTCTTTTTTAATGGCGTCATCAAATCTAGGCTAACTAGATTGGTTTAGCAGGTACAGGGTGATTCTCAAAAATTGACGATTTTTATTATCTTTTATTACTCGTTTATTTATGGAGATAGAAAAATTCTTCAAATACAAAAGTTTTATGATTTTATACGTATAATTCAGTGGCGTACCCAGAAAAATTTAAAACGTTTTATTTTACAAGATATTATCAAAGTAACATTTTTTAAACGGAACACCCTGTATGTAAGTACCTCAAAAAATTGAATTTTTTCTTGTGATTACAGCGATATATAACACTTAATACTTTTCTTTGTCCTAAATTGGTAAAATATGAAAAAATATTTTTTTTGTAGTTGGCTATGGATGGGATGAACTTTTGTTTCGCTTTTTTAACTTGTCACAAAGTCAAACGTCAATTAAGTATTGTTTTTGCTTTGTTGTTATTACTTTTGTCTAAGATGAATCTTTATCAAAACTATGAAAAGTTAAACATGTTTGAGTGCTATATTGAATCTAATAAAAATAGAGATGCAGCACTTACACTATATTTTGACCGTTATCCGGAACGACGTCAGCCAGACAAAATGATGTTTCAACGAATGTATCACAATTTAAGTGAGTATGGGTCATTTGGAAAACCAAGAAATAAAATTTACATTAAAGAAAATAGAGAAACGGATGAAATAAACACGTTGGCTTGTGTTGCTGGTGATCCGACGGTATCTAGTCGTAATATTGAGAATGATATTGGTATAAGTAAACGTAGAGTTTTAAGAATATTGAAAAAGCATAAGTATAAACCTTATAAAATAAGAAAGGTTCATAATTTACATCCTGGAGATGAACAACGGCGTTTAGAATTTTGCAATTGGTATTTGCAACAGATTAATCAGAATCCCAATTTTTTTCAAAATATAATATGGACCGACGAAGCTTATATATCTAGCGAAGGAATTTTTAATCGACATAACAATCAATATTGGTCACACATAAATCCTCATCAGACGGTGGCCAGGGTACAACAAGGACGGTTTGGATTCCATGCATGGGTAGCGCTGTATCGAAATAGAGTGTTTAACTACAGGCTTTTTCATGAAAACTTGAATGCAGAAGGATACAGACAAATTTTGGAAGAATATGTAATAACAGAGTTGGATAACATGCCATTAGGTGATATAAATAACATTTATTTTCAACAAGACGGTGCTCCAGCACATAATAGCCATATGATAAGGAATTTGCTAACTGCCAATTTTGATGAAAATTGGATTGGTACATATGGGCCAAACCGATGGCCCCCGCGTTCTCCCGACCTGACCCCCCTCGACTTTTATTTTTGGGGATTTATCAAAAATGAAATTTATAAAACACGAAGTAACAATGCAGATGAACTTAGGGAAAATTTTATTATTTGCATTGAGAGAGTACCAAATATTGGCATCTATAACGCCCCTCGTTCGGTTACAAGTCGAGTAGAAAATTGCATTGAGCAGAATGGGAGACAGTTTGAGCACCTTTTGTAACTAATTTTTATAATAACTATTCAGTTCTTATTACAAATTTATGTTGTTTTGTTGTTGTTGTTGTTATAGTTTAGTAATATCTTAATATTCTCGTTAAGTAGGTTCTGAATATACCTATTATAAAATAAAAAAATATTAAATCAATTCATAGCCAACTACAAAAAAAAATATTTTTCCGTATTTTACCTATTTATGGCAAGGAAAAGTATTAAGTGTTATATACCATTGTAATCACAAAAAAGAATGCAATTATCTGAAATACTTGCATACTGGGTGTTCCATTTAACAAAATGTTACTTTTGATAATATCTTGAAAACTAAAACATTTTTAAATTTTCTGGTTACGTCACTGGATTCTATGCACAAAATCATAAAACTTTTGTATTTGAAGTTTTTTTCTATCTCCATAAATAACCGAGTAATAAGAGATAATAAAAATCGGCAATTTTTGAGAATCACTCTATATCTGCTAAACCAATATAGTTAGCGTAGATTTGATTGTGCCATTAAAAAATACACTAAAAAAGAGGACGGGACACGTATGTCAGTTTTTTTGTATCTCTTACCGTTTAGCCTGTACCCTATAAAACCAACGAAAATGCCCCACCCTGTACATTTGTTGGATGCCTTGTGGAACTACAAAAACAGTTTGAGTATTGCAATTCCAGAAAATCGTGAAGATTACAGACAGTTTAATGAAGAGGTCGACATCCCAAGCGGATGGACTGGAAAATACCCCAATGGTGACCAAATCCATAGTGGAATTAAGTTTATCGATATCCGTTCTTTCTACATAATCGATCCTAATTGGCCCGCTGTTCAGAGCTTCTTGAATGGTGGTGGCCAAGCACCAAAACTCACTTTCCATCGTTTCTGGTCTCAATCTGACATTGCTCTGGCTTTCGGATCTTATGGACTTCTTTTTAACGAATAAGATGTAGATGTAATTAAGTATTTTGTAAATAAATCTTATAATATTTATTAATTTGTCAGTTATAATTTATATTGAAAGTACTTACTTATAGGTCTGGCTAGCGAAAAAAAACTGAATCTTAAATTTATTACTTCTGTGTTGAAAGACCTTTTTAATAATCGTTTAAGTAATGAATAAAAAATATTTTAAATAAAATTCTTATAGCGAATTTTAGAACAGTTTGTTGCTGTATTTCTGACAAAAAAGTATTTGAAGTTATTAATAGGCCAATAATCTGCAAAGAAACTGAACTCATGTTAGATTTAAATGTTCGTAGACACATCCGATACCTTATTTCCTAAGCATTATAAATATCTTAAAAAGCAATTAAAATAAAATTTTATAAAATTTTTAATTTGAGTGGTCCCTTGACTATAATCTACAAAAATTATTATTTAAAATTCTTATTTAGTTTTCCCAAATTATTAAAAAAACCAAATCCACGAATTTTATTATTTGTAGACTAATAATGCCTAAGCTAAAGCTTAAGCTGTACATTTGTTGGATGCCTTGTGGAACTACAAAAACAGTTTGCAATACCAGGAAGTCATGAAGATTACAGACAGTTTAACGAAGAGGTCTACATCCCAAGCGGGTGAACAGGAAAATACCCAACGTTGACCAAATCCAGAGTAGAATTAAGTTTATTGATATCCGTTCTTTCTACAAAAGCGATCCTAATTGGCCCGCTGTTCAGAGCTTCTTGAGTGGAGGTGGACAAGCAATAACACTGACTTTTCATCGTTTCGGGTCTCAAACTGACATTGCTCTAGCCTTCGGTGCCTACGGCCTTTTTTTTTTAACGAATGAGATGAATTAGATTTAATAAAGTATTTTGTAAATAAATGGTATCAATTTTTATAATTTTTCATAATTTATTTATTTAAAGTCATAAAAGGTCTCGGCTATCGCTAAAACTGAGTCAGTTGGGTTCTCTAATTTATTACTTTTGTGATTTAAAATTCATATCCATTTGAGTAAAAGATTAAAAAGTTATTAAAGAAAATTTTATAGCTAATTATAGACCAGGTTTTGTTGTTGCAAGTCTGAACAAAAAGTGGCAATGAGATAAAAAAAATCTGCGAAAGTCCATATCAGATTAAAATTTTTTACAGAAGCATCCGATACCTTCGCCTCTTGGCGCAAAAACACCATTTTAAGAAGTGTTGAAAGAAATTACCATTTAATATTTGACTACTCTTGTTTCTAATTAGGTAGGTGCTTACGAATCTAACCTAAAAAAATACCAATTGACTTTCTAAAAATTGCAAAAATCCAAAACCATTCGTTATAATCTTTAAAATTGGAACTCACACAGTTTAATTAGAAAATTAAAAAAGAGTTAATGGTACGCCACTGTTTCTTTTTGTTGATCTAGAATGTGTATGAAACGTGCCTAGTCATCCTGTTTGAGCCCAGCGATAATAATAGAGGCCCAATAAAAGAGTGTGAATTGTGAACGGGCCGGATTCGAGTTGAGCCAGTGGTAACAAAAGAAACCCAATAAAACGGTGTGAATTATGAACGGGCTGGAGTCGATTCGGTTAAACGTACCAGATGAGTACCGTTTTTTCTTGTTGTAATAAAATTTTGTTCATGGTAAATTTACTAAAAATGAAGATAACCCAGTAGTAGTAAGTGCTATAAACAGACCCACATAGCACAATCACGTGTTTAACACGTAAAAAAGGTGTGAGAAAAAAAAGCGTTGAGTTTAAAAGCTGCTAGAAAAAATCGTTTATTTCATACATGAAAACAAGCTTAATAGGTCATTCATTAACGTTATAAATAAAAAATAACGTTGCTAAAAACTGCGTTGTAATAACGCCATTATCAAATTAAAACAGCAATTTCTTTACGTTAGTTTCAAGTGATTTTTATCAACGTTAAAATCACATTAGATTCACGCCTTTTCTACACGAATTTTAAAACGCGACTTGCATGGCTCTTCTACCGAATATTTTTGAGATTTTACTAGCAGCTATTGTCGGTATTTTGCACTTTGACGAAATCTATCAGGCAGTGCTTTGGCCTCTAAACTCCAAAAATTAAGGAACTGATCCCTTATCCTTCACGATCACGACGCATCTGTTATTAACCTTATAAAGACACATTAATATTCTGTGAAAGTGTTTACTGTTAAAAAATCTTGTTAGCTTTAAAAAAATACTCTGCCAATTTTTGGGCACTTAAGCTCACACTAGATACTATATTTATAGTGTACGTGTGAGCTAATATAACTAAAAACTGAAATATATTTTATTCAACTCTAGACTCAATTACCTGTCGTTTGATACTACACAAGCCACGTTATTACTTAAACTCAAATTTGTGAAATCTACCCCCATTTAAAAAAAAACTAAAATGTATTTTGTTTAACTCCAGACTCAACTACCTTTCGTTTGATATCACACACGCCATATTTTCACATAAATTCCAATTTTTGAAATTTACCCCCACCCTTTTTTTGTTAAATAAACTAAAATGTATTTTGTTTTACTCCAGACTCAATTACCTTTCGTTTGATATCACACACGCCATATTTTTACATAAACTTAATTTTTGAAATCTACCCCCACCCTTTTATTTGGCTTGTGTTGGGTGGATTTTGTTTATTTTTAAATGGGACCATCTCGAGTCAAAACCCAGCTTAGGTACCAAATTTCATTAAAATCGGGCTAGCGGTTTTTGAGTTATGCGCGTTGGTCGTTACAGACAGACATACAGACAGACAGACAGACAGACAGACAGACAGACAGACAGACAGACAGACAGACAGACAGACAGACAGACAGACAGACAGACAGACAGACAGACAGACATACAGACAGACAGACAGACAGACAACACAACAAAAAAGTTTCAAAATCATCTGAAACGCAAAGATATCTAAAAATTTTTGAAATCGGAGCAACTTTTTTTTTCTCGAAAAAATTAGGATCACTATAGCTCACACTACTATAGTATAGTATATGTGTGAGCTAAAACATAATGTTTATACATAGATATATAGATATTTTGTCTAGGGTCACTGCATGCTGGAAGCCTGGCGTCTCCCAGCCAGGCTTCCAGGATTAAAATTGTCTTGAAGTGTTGTAGTCTTAAACTAAACTTTTATAACTTCCTTTCGCGTCTCTTTTAAGTTAGAAAAATGTTATTAAAAAAACGTGACCAAAAAAGACGCAGAAATTTAGTAGGTTTTAGAAGTCTTAATCTAGTGGCGTTTTAGAACATGTTGGTAAAAAACACGTTATATACACAGCACCAGAAACTTCAGCAAAAATTACATTTTTATCACTTGATTTCTCCTTGTTTTTAAGTTATCTTTAAGCATGTAGATTTAATAAAATAAATATTACATGGTTTGAGGTTGTTTTCAAGTAAAAAAAAACTTTGTTATTTTTGTTCACGTTAATTTAACGTTGATGTGATTTTTGTGCTATGTGGAGAGGGAGATAGTTTGAGTTGAGCCATCTCTTTTCCGCCTCATTTTATTCTGGCCAGACTATGTGACTCGTGAGAATAAAAGATTTGCTGTCGTTTTTACTGGAACTCAACTCATGCAACAATGCAACAGGCAAAATAATGAAATCGATTTTAATCATGCTCGCGCAAAATGATAAATCGTTTATCTTTTGCACAATCTAAACAACTATTTTTATACCCTTCTGTAATAATGGCGACTCAAATACATGAGCGTAGCTCACGGTGGATAGAGTAGACCGGTGTTCGGATCTTATATATATATCACACCCCCAATAGAACAAAGACCTAACTCAAAAAATGTGGCTTTTCAGAAAATACATAATAACTGATGATAGGTTTTTTTGTAGCTCTCGTTTGTTTTTATTTATAAATCTAGTTTCAAAGATGATTGAACAATTTTTTTTGAGATGCTTGTTAAGTAATGTTTGTTCTAAGAAAATTGTTAACTATTTTTTGTCTACATTGAAAATAGGTAGGAGATTTTTAAAGAAAAAAAGTTAGGCCTTAATGACCAGTGACTTAGTAAATCACTTTTCGGTCAGATAATCAAAATTTTGCTTTAATTTTATTACTAATCGATAGGCAACGCTCATTTAAGTTAAATGTTGACAAAAGCCTTTGTTTTTTTGGGGGTGCGATATGTCGAAATTTTCACGTCACTGGTGGTCCAGCTGATTTTTGTAAACAAAAGTTGAACAACGGAACTACTAATATTTTTTGAATTTTTTGAAAACTAAGGCAATTTTCCCACTGTTTTCTAGTACATCCTTATAAAACATAGTTTTCTAGACTTATTGTCGTTCTTTTTTTTTAGCCCGTTTTATTTTTTATTACTCAAAACTTAAACTACAAGTCAAACTGAACGTAATCGTTTAGTATCAAAGGTGAACCGAGGACTTGGGAAGTAAACAAAGATGTAGGTCAGCGGATTATTTTTGAAGCTGAAACGAACACATTATTTTCTTCGAATAGGTAATTTTTGTGTAAAGAGAAATGAAGCGAGCTAAATAAAATAACGACTGGTATGTCTGAAAAATCTTATTTTATAAGAATATACTAAAAAATAGTAGGAAAACTGCCTTAGTTTTTAAAAAATTCAAAAAATATTAGTTGTTCATATCATATCTACCTTTTGTTTACAAAAATCAGATCCGAACACCGGTCTATTCTGTTCACCGTGAGCGTAGCTAGCCTATAGTAGGGGATCCAACACTGTGCTCTTATCTTTTGTCCATGATGTCCTGAATACAAAGTCTTTGGCATTTGGAGAGTACGTAAACACTAGAGGTGTTGATTTTCGTTACTTTTGAATATTCGTTACTAATTGTTACTTGACTACTAAGTAATCATTTTATATATCCGTGTCGTTAATTCGAAGATCATTTACAACTATGTCGGCCTAGAATGTTTTTCTACGTTGTCCGACGCCTATTCTCCACCTCCTTCGATCCTGATAATCATCTTCTGTCAGGTTTTTTTGACTCATTGATCTTTGGATTGACGGTTGCCATTTCAGTTTAGAATGCCCTCTTTTTCTGCGCCCTATTGGTTGCCATTCAATGACCTGCTTTGGTAATCTTTCGTCGTTCATCCGTTGTACATGGCCGTACCATATCAGTTGTCTTTTAGTGATGTGATCCGTTATGCTTCCCTCTATTCCCATTCTTTCTATTCTATTATGATTTCTTTTCTTACATAATCTGTTCTAGATATTCTCATTGATCTTCTTATTGCATCCATTTCGACACTTTCCATTTTTCTCTCTATTCCATACAATAGCGTGCTCCATATAATACTGTTAAGACATCCAATAACCGTTTTTGCTTTTACCGTTGTTTGATGGTGAGTACCTATACCATTCTTTTTTCCAGTTCTTCCGAACCGAACAGTCTGTTGCTGTCTTATCAAATGTGACACCCAAGTATACAATCATTGCATGAAGATATTGTTTGTCCATTATCAATTTCTAATTCACTTGATTCGTTTTCAATATATAGGTGCTGTATTTTGTCCACGTTTACTGTTAACCCCCACTTTTGATATTCTTCCGTTAACTTTCTCGTCATATACTCCAAGTCGTTTTTATCATTAGCTACCATTACTTACTTCTGGTCGTCATCAAACTGTAGTGTGTATATGGTAAATGGGTCGTTAAGTTGTATTCCCATGCCGTGTACTTTACGTTTCCAGTTTTTTAGAGCTACTGCGATATATATTTTAAAAAGATTCGGAGAGGTTCTTCTGCTAACTGCTCTATTTATATGGTTTAATATTGATTAAATTATTTTATGTCCCCCTATTTTTAAGATTAAGAAGAAGTTGATACGTCACTGGCGTTTTGTATAAAAATGATAAACGAAGAGTTGCAGTTCCCTTTCTTTGCATGTAATGCTCATAATTATAAGGTGAATTCAGAGCGGCTCGAATTCAGCAAGGCCTGCAAGATTAATGATAACATTTAAGAGCAATCTTCGCACACATTTCCTTCAGGTCGGAAAAAAAATATCGAACCATAATTTTGTCGAAAATAAAACAAACGAAAGTAAAATATAAGAGGAGAGCGCTTTAGTTTGCTACACTGATGGATCCAAACTATCAGAGAGGCAAACCACAGGAGCGGGAGTATATGTGGAAAAACTAGAAGTTCAGAAGAGCTACTCGCTCGGTGAGCAGGCTACTGTTTTTCAAGCAGAAGTTTACGCCATAATAATTGCGGCAACCCTAGAAGAGGTTCGGAACAGCGAAGAGGAGCTTTTTTTGCTCTGGCAATCAAGCCACCCTGAAGGCGCTAAACGCACCCAAGATAGCTGACGGCTTGGTGGAAGAATGCGCAGAGGCGCTGGAGACCCTAAGCGATGGCAAACGGGTGACGCTGGTTTGGGTTCCGGGACATACAGGGGTACCAGGCCACGAGAAGGCGGACGAACTCGCACGACTCGGGGCAGGAACCGCCTATGTAGGACCGGAGCCACTTTTGGGCGTGACAAAAAGACAAGTGCAAAGCGGACTCAACAAATGGGCCCAGGACGCGCTCTTAAACTTCTGGGAAACAGGAACGGGTTGCAGACAGACTGTCCAAAAACGACCAGAATTAGATGGATGCAGGGACGGACACGAAAAGACCTCGGACTGCTGATAGGTACTCAAACCGGACATAACCGGTTGAGGAGGCACATGACACGTATAGGAGTCGAGAATGACCCTACCTGCCCAGCCTGTGGACAGGAAGAAGAGACATCAAGACACCTCGTGGCAGAATGCGAGGCCTACGCAAGGATGAGACAACAGGCACTCGGAGCGCCAACTCTGAGCGAGGAAGAACTGCACATGCTCAAATGGGCAGACTTACTGGACATTGTAAAGAGAACAGGAAGGCCCAATGAGTTACCCGACCATCAAAGGGAAGTGCAGAGAGTGGGTTAAGGGACAGACTTGGGGCATGGCAAAAAGGGCCTACTCTGGCCTACTTGTCAGACCTGCGGGTCAACCCCCCCACTACTACTACTACTACTACTAAAATATAAGAAAATAATTTAAACGAAACGAAGTTCGACACTGTAACGTGCTGCTTAGATTTTGGTCAAAATCTATTAATACTAACGAGAGTTTTTTGACAGGTTAAATTTGCTCACTTTTTACCGGAGCAGCACATCAATATGCGGATTTCAGAAGAGAGTATAACAACAGTGGCGCACCCAGGAATGTGTCTTGGGGGGGGGCCCGAGGCCTCTTGGGGGTCGACAGCTAAGAAGGCGCCTCTCACAAAATCGTGCGACCAAAAAAAAAAGGTCATCATGTGTGGGGCGGGGCCGACAGTTAAAAAGGGCACCCCTCAAAAATCTTGCGACCAAAAACAAAAAAAAAAAAAGTCATCATGTTTTTAGCGGGAACGCGGCAAACTACGCTGCCTTGGGGGGGCCCGAAGCCTCATAATGTCACATTTTAAGCTATTTTTTGTGTTTTATCCTCAAATATGTTGAAAATATGTCAAAAAATCAAAGGCTTGGGGGGGCCCGGGCCCCGCCCCCCCCCCCGGGTGCGCCCATGATAACAAACACATTTTTCTGAATAATCTGTGTTATTACCAAAAAAGGTTTCAAGGCTGATATAGCATGGAGTTCACTTGCACAAAAATCACATCAACGTTAAATTAACGTGAACAAAAATAACAAAGTTTTTTTTTACTTGAAAACAACCGCATACCATGTAATATTTATTTTGTTAAATCTACATGCTTAAAGATAACTTAAAAACAAGGAGAAATCAAGCTATAAAAATGTACTTTTTGCTGAAGTTTCTGGTGCTGTGTATATAACGTGTTTTTTAGCCTCGTTATTTTCATGCACCAAGGTCACACTTGAAAAGTCCTCCACAACATGTTCTAAAACGCCACTAGATTAAGACTTCTCAAACCTACTAACTTTTTGCGTCTTTTTTGGTCACGTTTTTTAATAACATTTTTTAACTTAAAAGAGACGCGAAAAGAAGTTATAAAAGTTTACTAGTTTAAGACTACAACACTTCAAGACAATTTTAAAGATGGCGCTCAAGGCAAGACAAAATATCTATATATCTATCTATATACATTATGTTTTTTTTTAAAGATAAACAAGATTTTTTAACAGTAAACACTTTCACAGAATATTAATGTGTGTTTATCAGGTTAATAACAGATGCGCCGTGATCGTGGATCAGGGATCAGTTCCTTAACAGGTTTTTGGAGTTTAGAGGCCAAAGCACTACCTGATAGATTTCGTTAAAGTGAAAAATTCCGACAATAGGTGGCGCTGCTGCTAGTAAAATCTCAAAAATATTCGGTAGAAAAGCAATGCGAGTCGCGTTTTAAAATTCGTGGAGAACAGGCGTGAATCTAATGTGATTTTAACGTTGATAAAAATCACGTGAAACTAACGTAAAAACATTGCTGTTTTAATTTGATAATGGCGTTATTAAAACGCAGTTTTTAGCAACGTTATTTTTTATAACGTTAATGAATGACCTATTAAGCTTGTTATCGTATATGAAATAAACGTTTTTTTCTAGCAGCTTTTAAAATCAACGTATTTTTTTTTTGCCTTTTTTACTTGTTAAACACGTGATTGTTATATGTGGGTACTGATGGGCTAGGAAGGTATCGGTATCGATCCATTTATTTATTTTGGTGCAATTTAGGCAGTGGCGACTTGTGAGGTGAGGTAGATGAAAGGGCTCTTTAAAGGCCAGCACAAAACTTATACTTCTGTGCAAGAGTAAGTGAAGAGCCAATATACAAGGGGACTGGTAAGTGGACGCATTGCTTTAAGGAGGTGAAAATAGACCACGGTGGATAGAATAGACCGGTGTTCGGATCTTATATATATATATATATATATATATATATATATATATATATATATATATATATATATATATGTCGAATTTTCTACGTCACTGCTGATTTTTGTAAACAAAAGTTAGATCTTAGGTTTTTTTGTAGCTCTCGTTTGTTTTTATTTATAAATCTAGTTTCAAAGATGATTGAACAATTTTTTTTGAGATGCTTGTTAAGTAATGTTTGTTCTAAGAAAATTGTGAACTATTTTTTGTCTACATTGAAAATAGGTAGGAGATTTTTAAAGAAAAAAAAGTTAGGCCTTAATGACTAGTGATTTAGTAAATCACTTTTCGGTCAGATAATCAAAATTTTGCTTTAATTTTATTACTAATCGATAGGCAGCTCTCATTTAAGTTAAATGATGCCAAAAGCCTTTGTTTTTTTAGGGGTGCGATATGTCGAATTTTTCACGTCACTGGTGGTCCAGCTGATTTTTGTAAACAAAAGTTGAACAACGGAACAACTGATATTTTTTGAATTTTTTGAAAACTAAGGCCATTTTCCTACTGTTTTCTGGTACATCCTTATAATGTAATTTTCTAGACGTATTGTCGATATTTTTTTTTGGCCCGCTTTATTTTTTATTACACAAAACTTAAACCAAAAGTCAAACTAAATGTGATCGTTTCGTATCAAAGGTAATGGGTAGTAAACAAAGAGGTAGGTCAGCGGATGATTTTTGACGCTGAAACGAACAAATTATTTTCTTCGAATTTTAATTTTTGTGTAAAGAGAAATGGAGCAGGCTAAAATACTCTGCAAATCTATGGGCACCTAAGCTCACACTGGGACTATAGTTATAGTGTATCTACGTGAAAGCTAATATAACTAAAAACTGAAGTATGTTTTATTGAACTCCAGACTCAATTACCTTTCGTTTGATACCACACAAGCCATGTTTTGACTTAAACTCTAATTTTTCAAATCTACCCCCACCCTTTTTTAAAAAAAATAAAATGTATTTTGTTTAACTCCAGACTCAATTTCCTTTCGTTTGATATCACACACGCCATATTTCCACTTAAAAACTAATTTTTGAAATTTACCCCCCCCCCCCCCCTTTTTTTTTTAAATAAACTAAAATGTATTTTGTTTAACTCCAGACTCAATTGCCTTTCGTTTGATATCACACACGCCATATTTTTTCATAAACTCTAATTTTTGAAATCTACCCCCACCCTTTTATTTGGCTTGTGTTCGGTGGATTTTGTTCATTTTTAAATGGGACCATCTCGACCCAAAACCCAGCCTGGGTACTAAATTTCATTAAAATCGGGCAAGCGGTTTTTGAGTTATGCGCGTTGGTCGTTACAGACAGACATACAGACACACATACAGACAGAAAAGAAAATTTTTTGAAATCGGAGCAACTTTTTTTTCTCGAAAAAATTAGGATCACCATAGCTCACACTACTATAGTATAGTATATGTGTGAGCTAAAAAATAACGACTGCTATGTCTGACAAATATTATTTTATAAGAATATACTAACAAACAGTACAAAAATTGCCTTAATTTACAAAAAAATCAAAAAATATTAGTTGTTCATATTATATCTAACTTTTGTTTCTAAAAATCAGCTGGACCGCCAGTGACGTAAAAATTCGACATATATTTATAAGATCCGAACACCGGTCTATTCTATCCACCGTGAAAATAGACCCTACTTGAAACCGCTGATACAGGATTTAACACTATAAGCGGTTTTTGAGATATTTAACTTTTTTTAAGGTTTAATAAATTTTCTTCTTTGTAAGCCAAACATTACATTTAGAAAATATAATAAGAGCTTGTTTAAATATTACTTTTAAAATAATAAGCGGACACACTTGCACAAATATTAGGAACCTTTTGGACGCCCTCCTAACTGTATATCCTTTATAAATGTGACATTAAATGACAGATGTCACGTGATATTTAGTAGCCCAATTTTGATCTTTTGCAGACACAATTTTTTATCTTTAATCCTTTATTTATCTGTCAAAAGCCTGTATTGTGTTCTGTAGGCAAAATTAATTAAAAAGTTTCAAAAACAACTAAAGAAAAACTGAAAGAGCAATACCAGTGAAAAACCGCCAGGAAGATATATGATTAGATCTGTGATTACTGTGTACTTCTTATTTTTTTACGCCCTTCACAGAACATTGATGACTTTTGGTTATATGGTGAACACTGTTTCCAAACAACATATACATACTTACCAGTTTTTATTAAAAAAAATTCAATATATATATATATATATATATATATATATATATATTTATCGGTTTCACAACGTTCTACGTCTTCCGATACCCAATCTCCACTCGTTTCTGTTTGCCCATAATTAATCATCTAGGCCTCTTATTCTGATTTCACTGTCTATTCCTTCTCTCCAGCTTCTCCTTGGCCGTCCTCGTTTTCTTCGGCCAGTTGGTTTCCATTGTAGTATTTGTTTAGGTAGTCTTTCATCATTCATTCTTTGTACATGTCCGTACCACACCAGTTGTTTTGTTCTTATATCATCCACTAAAGTACGTTCACCAACTGTCATAATTTCTCTTATTCTTTGATTTGTAACTCTTTCTCTTTTTGATTTCCCTGCTGCTCTTCTCCAATAGTTCATGTCCGTAGCGGAAAGCATTTTTTCTGTTCTATCCTTGATTGGCCCTACTTCTGAGCTGTCTGTAATAATACTTTTTACAAAAGCTTATGTTAGCTTTTTGTTATGTTTTCATATACTTTGGTCCCAAATTATTACATTTAATAAAGTTATTGCTTTTCTTCCTTGTACGTTTCGATCCTTTATAGTTTTGTCTAGTGTTCCGTCAGCAGTAATTTTTAGAAGTATTTATACTCATCACAGGACTGAATTCGCTGCCCGGTATTTAAGATTAGATCCTGTTTCTTTCCACCGATACACATATACTCTGTCTTATTGAGATTAACCTCTCGTCCCCACTTATTGTACTCTTCTATTAGTTTTCGTGTCATATATTCGAGGGCGTCATAATCCTAAGCCACTACTATCTGATCATCGGCGAAACAGAAAGTATACAAGGTAGTTTCGTCCCACGGAATTCCCATGTTTTGGCATTTTCTCTTCCATACTTTAAGGACTTGTTCCAAGTATATCTTGAAGAGCGTAGGCGAAATACAGCAACCTTGTTTAAGACCTTTATTTACTTGAAACCCCTGGGTTAGTTTTGCTTTTATTTTAACTTTTGCCTTGTACCATTGCGGTATAACTCTTTGATGGCCTTAATTAGTTGTGTACGCATATGTTTGTGTTTTCCAACGCTTTCTAAAGTAGATTTAGTGGTATACTATCATATGCCTTCTGCAAATCGACGTAAAGCAGATGCAGCTCTTGTCAGTATGCCATTTTCTTTCCAATAACTTGGGTTATACAAAATAGATGATCTGAAGTTGATCTACGCGCCCTGAGACCGGCTTGTTCTTCTGCCTCCATGTCTTTATATTCGTTCTCCACTTTATTTCTTATTATTTTACAGTATATTCTGCTTAGCGTACTAGTCACAGATATACCTCTATAATTGTCACAAAATTTCAATAACTGCCATAAAATTAAATCTGCATATTACCCCGCATTGGTAGCTCTTAAAATAATTGTCTGGTATCTAAAATATTTTAAATTTACATTACATTTTGACATAACGTTATATGCCCGGTAACATTGTCTCTAAATAAAGGAACTAGTAGCCTGCGTTACTTGAACACAAGTAGGGTCAAACCACGGTCATTAAATAAACCGGTTGCCTGGTAACTCGGTGTCATGACGGCCGTGACGTCAGAGCTACGTCACAGTTTTCCTAGGAAACAGCAGTCAAACGCTGTTTATAACATAATTTCGTCTTTTGCCAGGAAATTGTGTACCTTTTGGGTCATGTCGTCTTGTAAGTCGTGTTTATAGCTGTTCCGTGCTTGCTATAAATGTTTTAAAGACTAAAAGAGATTTTAGAAAAATATAGTTTAGTTTATATTGCAGGATTTTAGCACGAAAGCATCTCAATGAGTTCCCTCAACATGCATTCACATGCCATGCCATCTTGGGTGCAAAGCCTTTCTTTTGGAGGCTTAACTGAGCCTTTACCATCATGGAAAAAAAATGTTAACAAAATGGACAAATGGTTCATAAAATTGCATGGTGCCAATTTTAAATTTAAAAAAAAGTATTTTTATTCCATATAATTTAATACATTTATTTGAAAACAAAGAGTGAAGAATCAAATTTATAAATACCAAAAAGCAAAATGAATCCACAATTAAACGAAAGCTTGATGATACAGGGACTGATAAGAGTCGAAAAACAGTAAAAAAGTTAAAGAAAATTATTTTGTAACTATTGTATAATTATTTAGGTATAGTTTTTTGTTACTTGCAATATGATTTAAAAACAAAACTGATGACGACCAGTCTTTAATTATATACTGGGTGTTTCAAGTTAAAAGTCCACCATTGCTAACTTTGTTATTATTAAAAATTTTAATTGGCAAACTGGTAGAATTTTTGAAAATTATAAAAGGCAGGATGTTTAAATTAAAATTGGTTCAATATTTTTTGAAAAAAACTCGAAAACTGAATGTTCGATTTTTTTTTATTTGAGCATCTTAAAGAGCATCAAAAATTCTACTAGTTTGCCAATTTAAACTTTTTTCTATCTCTAATAATAAAAAAGTTAGCAATGGTGGACACTCAACTTAGAACACCCTGTATAATGCTCAAGCGGAAGGGAAGGAATAGTAGCGTTACAACCAATGTATTTTATTATAATTTTTCTTGAAATGTGTCAAGGGGGGATCAAAAATCCTGAATCTTTGCGTTATGTAATTTATGAATGTTCCCTAATACCCTGTTTCCACCAATGCATGCCCACTCCGATTCAAAAAACGCATCACGTGATGGTCCATGGATTTGCACCGGTTTTAAATGCAGCGTCACCTGATGCGTTTTTTGAATCGGGGTGGGCATGCATTGGTGGACTTACTGCCATTGACTTAAAGTCATTTCAATTTCCTTTCCTTTAATTTTTTTGATAAAATTTCTCATTTTAATTACCCTTCTATCTACAAAAAAAGTTAAATTAATATGAACAAGAGAGTCGAATTAACTTAGGAAAAGTATTTATAATCGTGTTCTGAATCTGATATTTATAAAACTGTTGAATTTTTAAATTATTTAATTTTTTAATAAATTTTGGTATTTTTGCGGCATCTATCTTTATTTCTCTCATAATACAACTAGGTCTCTCTTTATTGATCGTGGGGCAGGCATATTGCCGCGTCATAGGCTGGCGAGTTCTTATTGGCTGGGAGTTACCAGACTACCGGTATATTTACGGACCGTGAGGTCAAACACAATCCTTTAGTAAAGAATAAGGTTCAAACCAGGTAACTGCGCATTTCTCAAATAAAAGATAAGAGAAAAATAGAACATGCAAAAGGCGCCTATATTAATTAAATACCTTTAGAAAATTAAGCGTTCAATTTATTACCAAAAATTCCTGTTTATTGCTTTCAATTTTTTTTCTGTGTAGGGTATAACCACTTAAGACAATGATGACTGGTGAGTAAATCAAGATAATTTATAAAATTACAAACGAAAAAAAATAAAAGCAACAAATCGTTGCGATGGTCGGTCGGGTAGCTCAGAAGCTACTTAATTTCTAGTCAGAAGCATACCATAAATTTATGAATATAGGTGGCATGTAAAGATGCATACCTAATTTTTCTTTTTACTTTTTAGTCTTCTGATACCAACATACAGTGTCCCCCATAATGTTTGCAACATATGGGAAAAATTTTTATTTGTGAGATATGAGAAAAATTTTTCTATACGATCAATCCTGCTTGTTGAATATCCTAAAAAGACATTTTAACATTTGTCACATGATCACTGTCATGGCGGCAAATTCAAAAAATTAGGCATGAAATCCCAAAAAGTGAGGTTCAATCGCAAAATATCGAAGAAAGTTATTTGAAAAAAGTGTTTAGAATGTCAGTTTAGGGTCCTCTATGAAATTTGGAGCAATAATAATAAAATATAAGAAATACCCTATTTTTGGCCCTAGCCTTATTATGAATTAATTTTATGGCATGAAAATTGTCGCCGAAACTTTGCACTTGGTTTGAAAGTTACCTTAAGGATAGATCCATTTATGTTGCACTGGATGGCCGGAACTCCAACTCTTACCAAATAAATGCTGGTGTGCCACAGGGAGCAATCCTTTCGCCAACACTTTTTATGATTTACATAAATGACCTCATAGATAAAACAGTAAATCCACTTTATTGCTTTGCATATGATGGCAATGTAGTCTCCTCAGTCATACCACCCACATGTCTCTCCGCACGTGAATTCCATTACCTTAGACTAACTCAAATATCGCAGATAAATAACGACCTGGAGATAATAGAGGACTGGGGCAACAAAAACCTTGTACAGTTCAACGCGCAGAAAACCCAAGCAGCCCTGTTTTCAAAAAAGACCAGCAGCGGTGAGCCAAACATCATGCTATCTGGAAGTGCTATCGCATTGCAGAGCCAGTTGAACATCTTAGGAGTCACTGCAGAGACCAACATGTCTTGGCACAGTCACGTGGCAGATATAGCTAAAAGGGCGTCCCAAAAGCTTGGGGTGCTATTTCGTACAAGACATCTGTATACACCAAGCCAACTGCTGACACTCTACAAAGCCCAGATTCGACCAACTATGGAGTACTGCTCACATATATGGAGTGCGGCACCCAAACATACCTTAATGCTTTTGAACACCGTGCAAAAACGAGCTATCAAGCTGATCAATGACCCCGCACTTACCCGTAGCTTGGATAGTCTCGAACATCGAAAAACTGTGGGCGATCTATCTCTCTTCTACAGATATAAATGCTCTGAAGAGTTGGCACGTACGATCCCACCGGGAGTAGCACCTACTAGGCGAACACGTCAAACAGACGGTAACCATCAAGTTATTGTCAAAATAGAGGCACCAAGAACCTCATTATATCAGAATTCATATCTCTGGAGAGCAGCATCACTGTGGAATAAACTCCCTGCGACAGTTTTCCCTGCAGGTTACAACCTGAACCGTTTCAAAACCAACACACACCAACATTTCCGCGCACTTGCCGCTTCTCGAGCGTTATAGGGATCTCCTTGCGAGTGCGCATACCCGTAAAAAAAAATTAACGCAATATTTAATGGACAAAGGTAAAATGATTCAAAATTCTATATTGAAGTCATTCATAAAAAATTAAATATAAATATCCGATTAGAACATGTTCCTTTCTTGTCGCAATGGCCTTTTTTTGACAAGTTTGTAAGGTTTCCGTGAATATAGTATTAATACCACAATAGAAAAGAACCCCATCATTAATTATGTAAACTTCAATATAATATTTAATAAATAATATCAATGACATTGTTCTTTTCCATTGTGGTATTAATACTAAATTCACAGAAACCTTACAAACTGTCAAAACAAAAGGCCATTGCAACAAGAAACGTACATGTGCCAATCAGATATTTTTATTTAATTTTTTATGAATGACTTTAATACAGAATTTGGAATCATTTTACCTTTGCCCATTAAATATTGCGTTACTTGAACTATTTCAGTAATAAAATCTGTATAAAATTAATTTATAATAAGGCTGGGCCCAAAAATAGGGTCTTTCTTATTTTTTAATATTATTGCTCCAAATTTCATAGAGGACCCTAAAATGACATTCTAAACACTTTTTTCAAATAACTTTTTTCGATATTTTCCCATCTAACCTCACTTTTTGGATTTTCATGACTAATTTTTTGAATCTGCCGTCATGACAGTGATCACGTGACTAATGTCAAAATGTCTTTCTAGGTTATTCAACAAGCAGGATTGATCGTATATAATTTTTTTTCCATAACTTACAAATAAAATTTTTTCCCATATGTTGCGAACATTATGGGGGACACTGTATATGAGAGGCTAGATTGAGACGGTAAGATTTTTTTTCCTATTTTTTTTAATTTCCATACATAATCAGTTATTATTAGTATGAGGGCTATTAAGATCATCAGTTTCTTTCTATTTCCACACAAAACGTGTTATTTGGACCAAAAAAAAAACAAATAACTACTAATATTTTTAAGGTGGCTATGTCAGTCTGTATAATACAATAACTCACAAACCATTTGACCAATTTTAACAAAAATTTTGCGGTACGCTCGGACATGTCGATTTTGTTTGCGAGCGGGACACTTTTTGGATATCTTGAAATTTTTGTAGCAGGAACCCCCTTCGAGGAGAATATTTTATCCCTATATTTTGAATGGGGAAAGTGGGTCTAGTAATACCTTATTTTGAAGCTCTTTTAAATATCTTTACAACCGTGTAAAAATTTCGAAAATCCATCGATTAGTTTTTGAGATATTTGCTTTCAAATTGTAAAATTTAACATGGAATGATAAAATAAAAATAAAATCCACAAAATAATAAAATTCTAATTAAATTTTTATTTTATCAGTCCATGTTAAATTTGAAATTTTGAAGGCAATTTTCTTAAAACCTTATGGATTGATTTTTGAAATTTTGTAAGGACATTCAAAAGGCCTCCAAAACAAGACCAATCACTAGACCCACTTTCCCTATTCAAAATATAGGGGTAAAGTATACTCGTCAAAGGGGGTTCGTGCTACAAAATTTCAAGATAGCCAAAAAGTGTCCCCCTCGCAAACTAAATCTATGTGTACGAGCGTTTCTCCAAATTGGCACTCTAAATATCCAAAAAGGCCTCTGTTTCGATGTTCGTGAAACACCGTGTATATAGCGAAGCAACTACATGAATCAAGCTCCACAAAGGAACCAAGGCAATCCGCATAAGAAGATATATCCCCTAAACTATTTAACCAGGCCCTAGAGATTGTTTTTAAAAAAGATTGGGAAGAAATAGGCATCAAAGTAAACAGACAATACTTGAACCACCTAAGATATGCTGATGATATAGATAGATAATAATAATAGATAAGATAGAAGAACTGATAAAAATGCTGGAAGAACTGGATACAGAAGCTAAAAATATAAGCTTGAGTTTGAACTGCACTAAAACTAAAATCATGGCAAGCACAGATGAAGATATCACGAGGAAATAGATCAAGTAGAGGAATATAATATATACCAGGGACAAATTCTTAAACTAAAAAAAGACAACTAAACGGCTAAAATCAAGAGACGAGTAAGACTGGACTGGGCAGCATTCGGTAAATAACAAAACGAAAGTTTATTACCAATGTATCCTCCCTGTACTTAGCTATGGATCCCAGACCTGGAGACTTACAAAATCAAACATGGCTAAGGTAATAAAGTCCCAAAGATCAATGGGAAGAAAAAGGTTACATGTAAAGCTAACAGATAGAAAAAGGAATTAATGGATAAAAAATAAAACGAAAGTAAGGGATGTTAGAGGAGAAGTAGCAAATTTGTCATAATATCATACAGAAAGACAATCCATGGGACAACTGTTTTGTAAACTGGAGACCTTGGGAAAATAAAAGAAGTAGGAGAAGACCCCAAATGAGATGGGCAGACGATTTGAAGAAACATGCAGGATTTGAAGAAATATGGATGGATGAACACGGCGACAGACAGAGAAGATGATATTGGGGGAGGCCTATGTCCAAAGATGGATGGAAGAAGGAAGGAATCATTCTAACAGAACCTTAAAGGACAAGATTAAACAATAATAGAGATAATTCATCATCTTGCCTTAGGCCAATTAACGAATCAAATAAGAAGTATTAAAAATCGTTAATTATTAATTTGTAAGTTCGAACTTCCGGAAAGTCTTTGAAGTGTTGCGCATGTAAAGGCATCAGAAATAAACTTTCAATTATTAATTGTTTTAAAGGCTTGCCCATTTTCCAAAACGTAGCAAAAATTTACTCGCAAGTAGGGTCAGGTTTATTTATATGCCACAGAAATGAAAAGAATTTGTCTTGAAATATAGAGCCCCACAGTAGTAGATTTAGAATTCCGAAACATAAAAACGATTTCTTTTAGATATATGGTGATTCAAGGTGGATTCTTTTAATTTTCTTCTAATGTCATTGTCAGTAGAATAATGGTTATGGATTCTTTCCGGTTGTTTGGGATTATTTTTTCTTTTAGTATTTTATTCAGGAGAATATGGAGGGTACTAATTACAGCTTTACCACCGTACTTGAGCATTTCTGCCGTTACTCCGTCATTTCCAGTTGATTTGTTATTTTTCATTTTCTTTAATGCTCTTCTTATTTCCGCTTTGCTTATTTCAGGTTGTAGCTCTGAGTTTATGTTCTTTATTTTTGTTTGGAGTTTCTTCTTGGTGTCTCGTGATGGTTCCCTTTTTGTTTGGTATAATTCTGGGTAGAATAGGTGTGTGATATTTATGATATCCTCTTTAACGTTAGTTCATTCTGTGCCGTTAATTTTATTTTAATTATTTCATATCTACCTAGAGTCGGCTTTAGACATTTCATATTTCTGTTACTTTCTATAACTCTCTCAACTTTAATTTCTTTGCTCTTTCTTTTATTTTCTTTTATCATTTTTCTTATAGTTTTATTTATTTCTGTGTATTCTGTAGATGTTCTTTTTTCCTTCTCTCTCGAGGGTCCGCCTTTTTTTCATCCGTCTCTTTATTTCTTCTGATATACAATTTTCCCTCTGTTTATCTTTTTGTGCGATATCTTTTCCTACTTTGGTCATAGCTCTTCTCAGCATATCATTTATTTCATCTAGATTTTCATCTTCACATCCTAAGTTTTGGGTTAGCTGTTAGGACAATTCTTGAACCACCTAAGATATGCTGATGATATCGCCTTAATAACAGGCCTTTAACTTAGAAACTGTTTATTTTTGAGAAAATCTGCAAAAACATAAAATAAAGACCAACTAATAGCCTTCAAAATAAAATGTCACTGAATTCTCTATGTAGTACCCTTGCTGAGATACGAACCCTGATGTGGTAGCAGTACACCCGTTTTCTATATGTACATATTTCCATAGAATATGCTAAATAAACCGAAATTATTCAGTTTTATGTCATTTTCTCAAAAAGTAAGCATTTTATAGAAAGTCTGTAATCAATTTAATGTGTGCCAAGTCCATAGTTAGCACTATATTGGAATCCATAAATTGGGGTTACATTTTAAGATCACGAAAAAAAATATGTTTTTTAGGTTTTATTCAGTTTTCAAAAAAACTAAGCATTTTAGAGAACAATGTTAAAACACCTTTTTTAAAGAAAATAAAATGTTATTTTAATGGAAGTATCACAAAGTTGTGTTAAAGCTATTATTGGCACTTTTACGTTTGAGAAAATGACATAAAACTGAATAATTTCGGTTTGTTTTGCATATACTATGGAAATATGTATAGTCCAAATTATACGCATTTGTAATGACGTCATTTTTGTTTATCTTTGTTTAGTAGGTAATAAACAGCGGTGACAATAAACTTTTTAAATGAAGTAGGTAGGTAATTGGTTATGTGAAGTATCCGTCACTATCAATCAAAGACATGAGTTTGTCAACTTGTCGGAAATTATTTTCAAAAGTTGTAAAATGCCGAGAAACAAATATAATAGGTATAATGAACAATCGCAGCTGATAATTTTAAATATATTGGCATTTTTTTAACTGAAAAGGGAACAAGTCCGAAATGGAATCGCACTTCAATTTGAGAATGTGATACAGCGAGCCGTAGATGCAACAAAATTGAGCCCGAGCCCAACAACGATAGTAAATATAAAAAAGAATCTACGCCATACGTTTTTTTCTAACCTGATGACGTCATTACAAATGCGTATAATTTAGACTAATTTTTTCCCACCCTTTTAGATCATTAATACTTGATATAGGAATATACAAGAAATTGTGTTCGAATTCGCGAAATGTTTACTTTTAAATTGCATCTTGACTTTATTCCTGATGCTTACCATATTTGACAGGCGCTCAAATTTATAGTTTTTGTAAATTGGATGCTCCTTATATTATTTAATTAGTAGATTAGGCTTGGAACATATTTTCCAAAAATACCCGATATGCCGTAGTATAGAGCCATAATTTCTGAAATATTAACAATTATAACAGTACCTCTTGTGTTAATTTTAGTATCCTTATTCCAAATTATGTTAGTCCCCATGTATCAACAGTGACTTTGTTGTCGTTACCGGTTGTCATTTTGAGCATTTAAAAAAAATAGTTGTCATTGCCACTGTTTATACATGGGGACTAACATAGTTCGAAATAAGGACACTGAAATTAACACCAAAGTGGTAATGTTATTTTTTTATCATTTAAAAATTTATCGCTAATATTTCAGAAACTATTTATCAAAACTGCGACATATGCCTAATCTATTAATTAAATAATATAAGGAGCATCCAATTTACAAAAACTATAAATTTGAGCGCCTGTCAAATACGGTAAGCATCAGGAATAAAGTCAAAATGCAATTTAAAAGTAAAAATTTCGCGAATTCGAGCACAATTTCTTTTGTATTCCTATATCAATTATTAATGGTCTAAAATGGTGGGAAAAAATATAATGAAATACCCTGTACATAGGAAACGGGTGTACTGCTAACCCTTCAGGGTTCGTATCTCAGCAAGGGTACTACCCAGAGAACTCAATAATATCTAATTTTATAGGCTAGTAGTTGGTCTGTATTTTATGTTATTACAGATTTTCTCAAAAATAAGCAGTTTCGAAGTTAAAGGCCAATTAAAAAATTGGTCAAAATTTAAAATGGCTTCGAAATGTTTAGCGTCATAAATTAAAAACCATTCGTCTGACAAAAAACTTATCAAAGCGTTTTTGTAGGAAATTTTATTGTCTTCAACATTTCTTTAAAACTCTTTTTTTTTAACTGACAGTAATTAATTATAAATTAAATAATAATAATTTAAAAAAAAAACCTTTTTATGCAAATTAAATTCAAGATGACGGGAAGAGCCACCACACCCCAAGGTCAAATTTGTTTTTAAAACTCCAATGTCAACAACATATGTCAAAATCGCGACTTCACCACCTTTTGCATGCTAAAATTCTATAATGACTGAACTACATACCCTATACGATTTTTCTCTAGATTAGAAGGCGCCAAAAAACTCTTGCCACCCGGGGCTATCAGATCTAGCTACATCAGTGCACTTACCTTGTATGTTTAAATCTTGGTTGTTGTGAAACTGCGACGAACGCAGGGTGCAAGCCTGCTATCGTTTGCGCCCTTGCTCTGCCCTTGGATTTTCCACCCCTCTGGGCGAAGTGACGCTTTCCACGGAAATTCAGTTTTTCTCCGCACTGGAATGTGACGTCGTCGGCCCATCTAGGGGGTTAGAAACTAGGGTTTTTTGTACACATGTAGGCCAGCAACATCACACGCTTTTCCACACTACTTATCAATTTTTTTTAAATAACAATATATCACCCGCACGATCCCGCGTTTTTGTGCTGTGAGGAAAATGGAAAACGGTGGAACTTTAGTGGAGATGGAGGAAATATCGATAAGATCAGTGGTTTATCATTGATAGTGGTTGATATTTATATGGTTTGTCGTAATGCGAGTGTTTATCGCTTTGATAGAAGCTTCACAGACGTAGGTAAGTCTAGGGTTACCACAGTTTTTCCATGCGGTTCAAATTGGACAAATCTTTAACCATTTCTTAACCTATAACAACGTAGGTATCTACTTTATAATATATTAATAGTTTATTATTATTATTTAGATATTACATACCCAGAGATACCTGAAAATGGCATATGCTATTTTATGCATTTTTGAACTTTTTTTCTTAATTCAAATTCAAATTACTTTTTATCCCTGATATGTAATTTTTCATCCCAATTTTTATTATTTATCCCTGATCCATCACTTTTCATCTCGAGGATAAACAGGGACACTTTTATCCTTACAATACGAAAAAAAATTTCTCTGCATTGCAATGTGACGTCGTCGGCCCGTCTAGGGGGTTAGAAACTAGGGTTTTTTGTACACATGTAGGCCAGCAACATCACACGCTTTTCCACACTACTTATCAATTTTATTTAAATAACAACATATCACCCGCACTCCCGCACGATCCCGCGTTTTTGTGCTGTGAAAAAGATGGGAAACGGTGGAACTTTAGTGGAGATGGAGGAAATATCGATAAGATCAGTGGTTTATCATTGATAGTGGTTGATATTTATATGGTTTGTCGTAAAGCGGGTGTTTATCGCTTTGATAGAAGCTTCACAGACGTAGGTAAGTCTAGGGTTACCACATGCGCTTCAAGTTGGACAATTTTTTAACAATTTATCAACCTATAACAACGTAGGTATCTACTTTATATATTAATAGTATATTATTATTATTTAGGTATAACATTACATACCAAGGAATACTTAAAAGTGGCATATGCTATTTTAAGCATTTTTGGACTTGTTTTCGACTTTTTTCTCATACAGTCCTTAACCTTATGAGTATGCGAGATTTAAGTAAACTCTATTAAAAGTTAAATGACTACTAGAAGAGGTTTAGGCAGCTCTTGAGTCGGATACTATGAAAAATGTGTTTACAATGTAAACATTCAAATGTTATTTACTTTTTACCCCAGATATGTAATTTTTCATCTCAATTTTTATTATTTATCCCTGATCCATCACTTTTATCTCGAGGAACACTTTTATCCCTAAAATGCGAAAAAGTTTTTCTCCGCACTGCAATGTGACGTCGGCGACTCGTTTAGGGGGTTAGAACTAGAGTTTTTTTGTACACATGTAGGCCAGCAACATCACACGCTTTTCCACACTACTTATCAATTTTTTTTAAATAACATCATATCACCCGCACGATCCCGCGTTTTTGTGCTGTGAAGAAAAAGGAAAACGGTGGAACAATAGTGGAGATGGAGGAAATAGCGATAAGATCAGAGGTTTATCATTGATAGTGGTTGATATTTATATGGTTTGTTGTAAAACGATTGTTTGTCGCTTTGAGAGAAGCTTTACAGTCGTAGGTAAGTCTAGGGTTACCACAATTTTTCCATGCGTTCAAATTGGACAATTTTTTAACAATTTTTTAAGCTATAACAACGTGGGTATCTACTTTATAATATAATAATAGTATATTATTATTATTTAGGTATTACATACCCAGGAATACCTAAAAGTGACTTAATGCTATTTTATGCACTTTTGGACTTGTTTTCGACTTTTTTCTCATACAGTCAGTCCCTAACCTTATAAGTATGCGAGATTTAAGTATACTCTATTGAAACTTAAATGACTACTAGAAAAGGTTTAGGCAGCTTTTGAGTCGGATACTATGAAAAATGTGTTTACAATGTAAACATTCAAAATGTTATTTACTTTTTACCCCAGATATGTAATTTTTCATCTCAATTTTTATTATTTATCCCTGATCCATCACTTTTTATCTCGAGGATAAACAGGAACACTTTTATCCCTAAAATGCGAAAAAGGTTTTCTCCGCACTGCAATGTGACGTCGTCGACTCGTTTAGGGGGTTAGAACTAGAGTTTTTGTACACATGTAGGCCAGCAACATCACACGCTTTTCCACACTACTTATCAATTTTTTTTAAATATCATCATATCACCCGCACGATCCCGCGTTTTTGTGCTGTGAAGAAAATGGAAAACGGTGGAACAATAGTGGAGATGGAGGAAATAGCGATAAGATCAGTGGTTTATCATTGATAGTGGTTGATATTTATATGGTTTGTTGTAAAACGATTGTTTGTCGCTTTGAGAGAAGCTTCACAGACGTAGGTAAGTCTAGGGTTACCACAATTTTTCCATGCGTTCAAATTGGACAATTTTTTAACAATTCCTTAAGCTATAACAACGTGGGGATCTACTTTATAATATAAGAATAGTATATTATTATTATTTAGGTATTACATACCAAGGAATACCTACAGGTGACTTAATGCTATTTTATGCACTTTTGGACTTGTTTTCGACTTTTTTCTCATACAGTCCCTAACCTTAAAAGTATGCGAGATTTAAGTATACTCTATTGAAAGTTAAATGACTACTAGAAAAGGTTTAGGCAGCTCTTGAGTCGGATACTATGGGAAATGTGTTTACAATGTAAACATTCAAAATGTTATTTACTTTTTACCCCAGATATGTAATTTTTCATCTCAATTTTTATTATTTATCCCTGATCATCACTTTTTATCTCGAGGATAAACAGGAACACTTTTATCCCTAAAATGCGAAAAAGGTTTTCTCCGCACTGCAATGTGACGTCTCGACTCGTTTAGGGGGTTAGAACTAGAGTTTTTTGTACACATGTAAACTCCATATCATTATTTTTGAGATAACTTTCGATAGTTATCAGCTGTTTACCATAACAAATCGCATAGGCCAACGAAAAAAGTTGTAAAAAGTTGTCTCAAAAATAATGATATAAACTGTAGATAGGCCAGCAACATCACATGCTTTTCGACACTAGTTCAATCAATTTACAAGTACCCAATTAGCACGGTGGATAGAATTGACCGGTGTTCGGATCTTATATATATATATATATATATATATATATATATATATATATATATATATATATATATATATATATATATATATATATATATATATATATATATATGTCAAATTTTCACGTCACTGGTGGTCCAGCTGATTTTTGTAAACCAAAGTTAGATCTGTTATAAACAACGGAACAACTAATATTTTTTGAATTTTTTGAAAACTTAGGCCATTTTTCTGTTTCCTGGTACATCCTTATAAAATGTAATTTTCTAGATGTATTGTCGTTATTTTTTTTTAGCCCGCTTTATTTTTTATTACACAAAACTTAAACTACAAGTCAAACTGAATGTGATCGTTTAATATCAAAAGTGAACCGAGGACTATTGGGTAGTAAACAAAGAGGTATGTCAGCGGATAATTTTTGAAGCTGAAACGAACACATTCATTTCTTCGAATTTTAGTTTTTGTGTAAAGAGAAATGAAGCAGGCTAAAAAAAATAACGACTGGTATCTCTGAAAAATATTATTTTATTAGAATATACTAAAAAATAGTACAAAAATTGCCTTAGTTTGCAAAAAAATGAAAAAATATTAGTTGTTCATATCATATCTATCTTTCGTTTCTAAAAATCAGCTGGACCACCAGTGACGTGAAAATTCGACATATATTTATAAGATCCGAACACCGGTATATTCTATCCACCGTGCCCAATTAGAGGATATTGGAAAATCCGGTTTAGCAATAGGTCATTTGCATGGTCAAATGATCACAGGATTCAGTGGTCAGAAGCTAAAGTTTTGCATAAGGAGTCGCATTGGCGAAAACGAAAGTTTATTGAAGCTGCGTTTATAATGCAGAATAAAGAAGTTTTCAGTCAACCAAGCGCGGACATACCAAACATATGGAAACCACTCCTTAAGGAAAACAGGCGTCTTAGGATTAAAAAGGGGGCGGACCGTCACACCTGACTGCACACCAAGTAGTATAAGTAGTAGCCTAGAGACTAGATTGTTTAGTTTACACTTGATAACGGTTAGAGATACTTACTATCCAAATCGTCGTGTTTTAAAATAAATAAAGACAATGGAAGTCCGAAATTTTATTTCAATTTATTTTGACAAAATTTTTTATTTTTTGGGTTATTTTGAATTTTTTCAGACAAATGTAAATTTAATGTAATTTTATGTTATATTTTTATCTCAGGTGATGTAAACTAGAAATGTATGTGTTTTACATACAATTTTTCCAGTGCAACATATGATAAACACAGACAAAGAAAAGAGAGAGAGAGCAATCATTTCTAATGCGCCTGTCTTCAATCCTTGTATTTCAGAGGAGTCCGAAACCAGTTTAAGTGGCCTGATGGAACGGAAAACTGACTGTCCGATAACAGTACAACGTCGACCTGGAACGCAAATAGGATTTTTCGGAAGGTTTTATGACTATCGGAACGGTTTTATGCCTGATGGAACATAACTTATGGGAAAGTGTTTTCGCCGGTGTGACTACCAATCTGCGAGACAAGGGCCCCGATCTCCCCTACGCGGCTTTATTAATTGTATCTGCTATACAGACTTCAATTCTTTTAACAATTAAAATTAACGTGATTGTTCAAAACATGGAATGTAACATTTTCGATAAATTATGTCATATAATTTAATGATGAAATCCTATTCAACATGTATTTAAATCAGTGGCGTACGTAAAATTTGAACTGGGGGGGGAGAGGTGTTTGAGTGTGGATCGATACATTCGATACCGTTGTAAGTCAAAATGTCTTAATTTTACAGGAGAAGCAAAATAGAACTTTGTAATCCGTAGTTCTTTCTGCAAAATATATTATCAGTTACGCAAAGTATAATTTTTTTATTTGGTACATTTTACAGGTATTTGTTGGTAGGTAAAATAAGTAGAAATCTATCCGAATGCGTAATAATAACAAAAATTAAAATTTTTAAGTTGCGACAGTTTTGAAGAGGATATGCCATATTATCATTAATAATTCAGTGGGTCTGGGAGAGGGGAGCCCCTAAGGCCGCACTGCGTACGCTACTGTTTAAATTATAGTTTGATAATTGTATTTAGCTTTCAATTTACTGTTCGATTACAATGGTAAAAACCTTTCCCAAACGGATTGCCTATTGAAAATTAATAAAACAAAATTAAAGCGTGTTTTTGACAATACTAGAGGCAAATAATGAGAGTTAAAAATAGAATTAAATTAAAATTTACCCTGTAAGTTTATCACATAATCTGTTATGTAAACATCACTAAAGAATAGTGAAAACGACTTACATGAAAGCAATTATTCTGAGCCATTCTGTTGGTATGTGATGCAAACTATATGTCAAAAATCGATAAAATTCCTAAAAGGACTCTTTTGTCAATAAAATAAGACTAATATCAGTTTTCTATATTTATTTGGCGATAAGTTATTACAAAAAACTACAAAAGGTATATGACCTTTTACATATTTTAGTGGCGCGCATTTAAATAAGTAGGTATAGCTCGAAAACAAATCCTATGACCCCCCCTCCAATATTTTTTGGCAAAAATATCAGGAAGGTTTGGCCTTCAACATATCTCAAATTCAGCTCATCTAACGCATCCCGGTAAACAATGTATTTGGTGCCTCCTCTTTAAAGAAAGAGATTGGTGGGCTTGTCGCGGCTCTATTTTATCCAAATATGTCAACAACTCTACTGTAGACCAAAAAAAAAGAAATTAATCGTTTGTCAGCTTTTAAAAGTGGTTCCAAAATTAACTGAATGAACCATACTCTATTTAGTATTTTGAGTTTAATTTTGTTGCTTAATAGCTGAAATTTCAGCAGGCTGTGCCAACTATAAAAGCAGAGCGGTTAACACTAACTAATCTACTTATAGTCGTTATATTCAAGCTAACGATGTTATTTTTGTTCACCATTTCTGTTTTGCCCCCGTCCGTGTAGCTATTCTTGAAATTCGAGATAAACGAGAAATCTTCCCCGAATATGTTCCTGATTGGTCTATGCATGCATTTTTCTCACTTTTAATACATACATATCAAAGAATAAATCCTATATAATATGTACATAATATATCTATAAATGCTTAGGTGATCCGTGGCAGAAGATTGCCTTCGACCGCCCCTAAAATTGGCCGCCTGGAGCGGCTGCTCCTCTATTCCTTCCATTACGACGGCCCTGCTCTTTTTTATACCGACTAACTCGATTTCTTGACAGCAAGCCAAAACCTAAGCTCATCTTTTCAATTTTTTGTGATAGATATGGGAAACGTGCAGCTTGCTATCATCCTGCTCTGCGTCATCGCCATCGCGTTGCTGATATCGTTCGCATTCTACCACTCCTTCAACCTGGTCAGTTGGATAAACGCCTGGATAACTTCGAACAAAGAGGAAAAAATCGGTCTGACGAAGCTGAAAGGCCATTACAACGCCAACGGATACTTGGTAAGTGTTACGGAGATCGTGTTTAAATTTGGACCATGCTCCAAACTAGGAACCCGGTCAAATTAAAACCTGGTCCAAATTAGGAACATGGTCCAAATGGAACAATGCAAAAATTAGGAACACGGTCTAAATTAGGAACACGGTACAAATTATGAACACTGTCCAAATTAGGACCATGGTCCAAATGAGAAACACGGTCCAAATTAGCAACATGGTCCAAATTAGGAACATGGTCCAAATTAGGCACACGTTTCAAATTATGCACATGGACCAAATTAGGCACATGGTCCAAATTAAGCACATGGTCCAAATTAGGCCCATGGTCCTAATTATGCACATGGTCCTAATTAGGCACATGGTCCTAATTAGACACATGGTTCTAATTAGGCACATGGTCCTAATTAGGCACATGGTCCTAATTAGACAGATGGCCCTAATTAGACAGATGGTCCTAATTAGACAGATGGTCCTAATTAGACAGATGGTCCTAATTAGGCACATGGTCCTAATTAGGCACATGGTCCTAATTAGGCACATGGTCCTAATTAGGCACATGGTCCTAATTAGGCACATGGTCCTAATTAGGCACATGGTCCTAATTAGGCACATGGTCCTAATTAGGCACATGGTCCTAATTAGGCACATGGTCCTAATTAGGCACATGGTCCTAATTAGGCACATGGTCTAAATTGTGAGCACGGTCTAAATTAGGAAAACATTTAAAGTTAACGATAAATTGGTATTTATCTTGTTTTCAGATACATTCTGATTCCGACATCCAACTCGACTGGAGTTCGGGCAGTTTCAAGCGATTCGACTCTATCGACAGAGACTTTAAAGTTTCCGTGGCGACTAGTAGCTTTTCGGGCTGGCAAAATCTTGTGGACGAAAACGATCTGATTCCGCCACAGCCGTTGAGACCAGCCCCGGTGCCGGCCAATTTGGGTTCGAGCTGTTCCAGGGACGAGTTGATGGGATACGAGAGGGAACTAACATCGGCGGAGCCTCGGGCGCAAAATTTAGAGGAAACGGCTAGGACGAGGACGGTGGGAAGAAGCAAATTGTCGAGGTAATAATTAGAGAATAGTGGTCCAAATTAGGAACATGATAGGGATTATGACAAGTGCGAAAATTAAGAGTAGATGCTTACTACAGAAGAAGTACTACTGCTTTTATTTGGGTCATAGTCAATCTTAGGAAATAGGTCGAAATTAGGAGCAATGGCAAAATTAGGTACACTGACACCATTAGGAACACTGGCAAATTTACGAATCCTAGCAAAATTAGGAACATTAACAAAATTCGAAACACTGTCGCGTTTAAGTACACTGGGCCATTTGGGAACACTAGCGAAATTAGGAACACTGTGGAAATTAGGAATACTTTCAAACTTACAATCACTGAAAAAAAGTACAGATAAAAATCGATAAAGAATACAGACCAAATCCTGAATACTGACGTAATTAAGACTTCCCAAAAAGGTTTGGAGTTAAAATTTATGTTTTGTGTATAGTTATATGGGGTAAGAATAATTCTATTTCCATCTCTATGAATAAAATGAATGAATTTTAGAGAATAACTAGGATGGAACAAAGCTGTTGTGACCTTCAAAGAAAATTTAAAAGGGATTTTTCCTAACTTTCCTCCTAGAATTAAAATGATATATATTTTATATCATATTTTTATGTCCCAATTTTCGTTTTTGATAACCGTGACTCATATGACGACACTAAAGGATCGTTCATACAATGCTTTTGCTTTTGTTTTTGAATTTACTGATATTAATCATGTTTTTGACAGAAAATCTCAACATAACCTCAAAATTTTATTTTATTTTTTTTGTCTGTGTTTCGTGAAGAGAATGAAAAGGGCTTTTTTATTGAAATTACAAAAACATTTCAAAGATTCACTTCTGTTTTAAATTTAATTTTTGTGTAAGCTAATGAAGCGGCTCTAAAAAATTAAGGACTACAATACTTTTAAAAAAATTGTTCTGCAAGAATATAGTAAAAACAATCTCAAAACCCGCTATTTAAAAAAAAATATTCATGAACCGTCATTCCAAACTTCAATATTTTAAAGACAATCAGCTGTGACGTCAATAAAGTGGAGGATCGTGGCCCAGGAATTCTTGATTTCTCGAAGTGCAGGCGAGTGAAGTAAAAATCTTGGGCCTCGTGGAGGTCTTATAGAGCAAGCTGTCCTATTTACCAGCTTTTCTGTGACATGAATGTCAAATGAGATATGCGAAATACATTGTATTATATCAAACCTACTTACTTAGTTAAATTCGTAACACGATAAGGAAAAACAAAAGGAATGAAATTGGTTCCAATTCTCTGGATTGCCCCTGCCTGCGTCGCATCGCGTCAAGCGCGGGTTTGAGGGGGGGGGGGGTAATGTGGTCATTGCCCCCCATGCACTTCCACAGAAAACAGGAGAATTACCTCCCTCATTACAAATAATCAAACAAGTTTCGTGGCTAATCGTGTAAAAAGGAGTTTTTGTTTCTCTCATATTTTTCCGTGAGTAGCTTAAAAGCTTAACCTCACGTGGGTCCAGGATCTAATGGACACCTAATAAGTGTTGACAGTTAACTGTTTCGTCCTTATAGGACTCCTCAGAACACTGCTTGGTCAATGTGACACCCTTGCGAAGTTATTTAGACGGTTTTGTCTATAATCCTATGTATATAGTGAGAAAACCCTCGCAAGAAGCGCCATCTACCGAGATACGAGAACGCAATGGTATATTATTTTATAGGCTATTAGTTGATCTTTATTTTATGTTTGTCGCGTCATAACTCGAAAACCATTCGTCTCACAAAAAAACTTCAAACAGCGTTTTTGTAGGATATTTTATTGTCTTCAACTCTTGTTTAAAACTTTTTTTTCCAATTAATTTAAAAAAACCCTTTTTGTGCACACTAAATCCAAGATGGTGGGGGGAGTCGGCCCTCCCAAGGTCGAAAACTTAAATTTGTTTTTAGGACTCCAGTGTCAACAACATATGTCAAAATCGCGACCACAAGCAAGCATTTTGCAAGCTAAAATTCTATAAAGACTAGACTAGAAAGGCTTAAGAGGGAGGAGCTCTGCGTATGTCACATAATAAGCGTGTAAGGGTTTTGAAATAACACTTTCATGGGAAAAGTATTTAATATTTATTTAAATACTTTTGACAATTTGTAAAGAAAATAATTCCTTCAGGCGCATTTAATTCCTCAATAAAAAGAAAACCTCTACCCTCAAAAAAATGTGCCTTGATTAACTAATTTTTAGTCATTTTTTGATACATTATTTTGTCTAGAATCGTTTTAATTATCGCAATGGAATTTTAAAAGCGCGGTGCACTTAAGTCTCTTCTTAAAAGTTCAAAAAATATTTTTTCGAAAATTGCAAAACTCTGCCCAAGAAAGTGTTACTTCAAAATCCTCACAATTAGATTTTTGCCTACAATATTTACTATTTTTATTCCGATAGAATTCTGCCTCACCTCTATAATCTATATTCTATAATCTATAATCACCTTTAGACCTAACGGCTTCAGGAAATTTTTATTATTTTATAGTTCCGCTTTATATTAAATATCTTTCCCATAACAAAATTATTTCAAAACCCTTACGCGCTCATTATATGCAATACGCAGAGGGAGCTTAAGGGGATCCTGGACCACTTTGACAAGAGACACCGGTGTGCACGTGCAGAAATGATATTGTAAAATTTTTGTATTTAAATTTTTGGTTTGCAGAGCCGAATTGTGCGAGTGCTTTCTTGACCTTGTAAAGTTGTGACGGTTGTTGTGTTTTTTTTGCATTCCTTTTATAGATACAGATAAGAACATATTTAAAGAGGTTAAAGTACACTTGTTTGCAATAATGCAAAATTCTTTGGGGTCAGACAAGGTCAAGGTCCGACAAAGCAAAACAACGCAAAATTTAGTACCCGTGAATTTAAAAATCAAACAAGTTTCGTGGCTAATGGGGTAAAAAGTAGTTTTTGTTTCTCTCATATTTTTCAGTGGGTAGCTTGATAGCTTAACCTCACGGGGGTCCAAGATCTAATGGACACCTAGTAAGTGTTGATAGTTAACTGTTTCGTCTTTATGGGACTCCCGTGAGGTTAAGCTTTCAAGATACCCACGGAAAAATATGAGAGGAACAAAAACTAATTTTTACCCGATTAGCCACGAAACTTGTTTGAAAACTTATTAGATAAGGTCGAGGTCAGACAAGGTCCAAAGGTAAAAAGTACACTTGCAATAATGCAAAATTATTTAGGGTAGGACAAGATCAAGGTCCGACAAAGTAAAACTATTTAGATCAAATTGCAAATCACGCAAAATTTTTATGTACAATGTCAGATAAGGTCAAGGTCAGACAAGGTCAATAACCACCTGTTCCTCCTCAGAACGGTCCAGCACCCGCTTAAGCCTACTACTGAAGGTTAAGAATTATAGGATTTTTAAATTTTTCAGTGATACCCTGTCAATCGAATCTACCTCAATCTGCCCAATTCCAAGACCGGTCAGTTCAGTCAACGTGGCAACCCTGGCGCAGCAGTCCTCGTTTCCCGTCAGCTTAAGTCCGCCCCCCGTGTCTCCGCCCCCCTCCAAAAGCGTGTCCAGGACCCAAAGTGCCCCCTTGAAGCTCTCCACCATTCATCAAGGGCAACAAGGCTGCTTTGAGCAGAGAGGAGGTAAGAAGATAGGACTTACTTAACCATATAGATGCGAAAAAATAACTATCTCTAACACTGTTCATAATTTTTCTCCTGGAACGGCATCAAATGCTTTTTGTAGGTCCACAAAGGTAAGATGAGTCTCTATATTTCTGGCGCTCCTTTTTTTAATTACTTGTTCAAGACAAAAAACATTATCAACACAAGATCTGCCTGCACCAAACCCACTTTGATCTTCTTTTTGTTGTTCATGAAAATCATTCTCTATTAGATCTCTAAGAATCAACCGTACACCGTACGGTACCGTACAATCTACTTAGAGTACTGGTTATTGAAATTCCTCTGTAATTGTTGCAATCCAGCTTGTTTCTTTTTTATGTATTAAGGATATGAATGCAATTTTCCAATCATCAGGTACTGGTAGTCCGTTTATGCATTGATTCATAATATATGTGAGATTTTCGAGTAGTTTCTCTGATCCATATTTGAGCATTTCAGCAAATATTCCTCCAGGTCCGCTAGCTTTTTAATACTATTCTTTAATCTTGATCATTTCTTTTTCGATGATTACTTCCTCTCCATGTACTTCTATGTCTCTCCTCGGAGAGGCTGCTAGTTATTTGGGTCTCGTCTCCTGCAGCAGTCCCCTGTAGTGTTCTGTCCATTGTTCTGGTTTGATGATCTGGATGTTTTCTTTTTCTTTTGGTGGGGTTTTTACTGTAGAAATGAATTTTCATACTTCAGAACTCTGCCTACCACCTACGTGTGTATTTATATAGTGGCATTTGCGCTCGAACAATTAATTTTTTCTGTGCGTATCAAATTTCTTAGCTGTGTTCTGGTTTCCCTGTAGTTTCTAGGTCTCTTTGCTCTTTAGAACTGAGCTATTTCAAGTATGTGCGTTTTTTCTCTTTGACCATTTCCTGTATTTTCTCCGTCCACCACATCCTGTCCTGTTATTTCTATTATCCTGGTATTCAACAGCTTCGTTGCTTGCTTCTTTCAAGCTTTTTGTTTGTATATATCTCTTCAAAATGAGTGTTCTGTGTTTATTAATTTTTATTTAATCGGTTCTGATACAATCTTTGAGTACTTTCGATTTCTAGACTTCTAAAGTTGTATTTTTTATTGTTTGGATGCATTCTAGGTTTTCATTTTCTCCTTATTGTTTTTCTTAAAGGGAATAATATTTTTGCTTTTACCAGATAGTGGTCAGATCCACAGGTAACATCACGAAGTGCTCGCACATCATACCACTTTAGTTCCGAGTGTTATCCACCTATAGCATAATCAATGATTGATTTAAGATTTTTTGTTGGCTGAATCCAGGTATATCGATGAATATCTTTATGTTAAAAAACCATTATTTATTTTTAGGATGTGGGTTTCACACAATTACAGTCTCAAGCCATTATCATTTGTTACTTCTTCTCCAAATGGTCCTATCACTTTGCTCTGGGTTTGTCTATCAGTTCGGCTACTAAAATGGCCAAGCATAATTATTTCTCTGGTGTTACCGATTTTGGTCTCATCAAGTTGGTCAAAGAACAGTTGTTTTGTAGTTACTCTTTCGTCATCAGATGGTGCGTAGGCTTATATTATGTCCAAGCATCTTCATGTTCACTCGAAGTATGTTTTTGTAAACTTCAATATACTTCTCAGCTAACGTGCTACAGCATTTTTTTTTTAAATTTAGAGTGCCTTTTTGTCACGTTAAATAAAAAAATTAAAACTTTTTTCTGTGTGCGGTGACCCAAATTCAATGAGATAGAAAGAACCTGAATCTCAACTTGCGAGCCTCAATTTTCAAAAGAAACTTAAAGGTAAATCCGCATTCTGCTCGTAAGGAGGGGGCAAGGCTCTATGATTCATTTATCCTTGTAGGGGGCCTATATAACTTTTTTATTTATGAAAATTTCAGTTTTGTGTAAATCGCGTTCTTATAGATATTTTTAAAAATAATCCAACTCTCAAATTAAATTTTATCTGTTACTTTTAGTTTTTGAGATATTACATAAAATTACATATTTTTTGTAATTTTTTATATTGTTTATTTTTGTTTGATATTTTAATTTATTTCTTGGGCTTAAAGTATTTTAAAATGCTCAAAATAAATTATTATTAATGAAAAATAAAGGAGTAATAAAAAAATTCAAAATGAAATATTGAGTGTGATACGTCATTTTAAAGGAAATTTTACGCTGATCCCAAAAATCGAATACATAGATGGTTATTCCAAAAGAAAAATAACAATTTTTGGTAATATCTCAAAAACTTAAAGTGACAGATAAAACTAAATTTGACAGTTGGGTTCTTTGTATAAAAAAAAGTATAAAAAAGCAATTTACACCGATATTTTCTTAAATAAAAAATATATATTTCTCTCTCTCTCTTTAAAGTGGGGTGTCAGTTTTGTTCTATCTCCTCTACAAATACATATGTATATGTAGAAATAGCTGCAACCCCTCAAAACTATAGAATTTAGGACACCACCAGGCACACCCATAGTTTTAGCCAAAACTGACTAACACCATTTCAAAGAGGGGTTAACATTTCATACCTCCTGAAAATTTTATAACAATTGGACAATGAGTGGTCTGGATATAAATTTTTACATTTGGCAGAAATTGTTTAAAAAATTTCATTTTTGACGTATCTGCAAATTTTACTAATTCTTGCCAAAAATTTGTATATTTAGACCATCCCTTGTTCAATTATTGTGGAATTTTCAGGAACCATAAAATGTTTATCCCTCTTTCCGTGGCAAACAGGCACTAATAAATAAAAACAGCGTCGCACGTCAGATTAAAGTTTTAAAATAAATCATTAGTTTTGTAATGTTTAGTGTGGGATCAGATTTTCATACAGATTTAAGTAGTTGCTAAATTTTGGCAGCTACTAACTGTACCCTTCGTATTTTATACCTATCTACAGGGTGATTCAAATTTGTCACTTTTAAGTGCCTCAAATTTCCCAAATTTCCGCTTACAGTCGAACCTCTATAACTCGAACCTCTCTATAACTCGAACCGTTTAGGTGGTCCGTGCACCTTTTATATGTATTTGAACCTCTTTAGCTCGAATTTCTACAACTCGAACTCTCCATAACTCGAACTGTTTTGGTTGTCCCTTTAAGTTCGAGTTATAGACGTTCGACTGTATTTCCAAGATTTTAATAAAGCAAATAAATAAAAATATACATATATTTTTTCAGGCCTTAACTTATCTATAGCAGAGACCCTATATGTATGACCTGTTGTAAAGAAATATGTCATACATACAGGGTCTCTAATCTATAGTCGCTTCCAGCCTCGATATTTTGTTTTGGACTCTGAGGGGGGGGTTGTGTGGTGGTGTGGGTTTGGTGGGTAATTACTCCATTTAACCCCCCCTTCCATCACCCCGTAGAGCCGTCAATGACCCAAGATGTAAAATCAATGCATCACTTTAAGCAGATATTTATAAAAACTTTTTCTTTTACTTTGTCTGTGAAGTTACAAAATAAAAGCAAACAAGAATATTTCCAAATAAAAATAATTCAAACGCATTTCGATCTTCATCCAATTTATTTCCGGTCTTTTTTTTTCTATAGAAAAACTAGCCGAAAGCGTGTCAAACCTCGAGGAAAATGAATCGAGCACCGGTGGCGGTGATGTATTGAAAAGGGCCCTATCATGCGAAAGCGTCTGTTCCGACACTTCCGTGGCGTTGACCGATCTGGAAAATTTCAACGTCACCGGCTATTTGTGCATCGGCCTGGAATACGATAGGTAAAATAATAAAATATCTGCGCGCAATAGTGCTCGGTGCCTGATAAGGACCGGCGCCTGATAAAGACCAGCATTCAAAAAGAACCGGTGCTAAAAAAGGACCGGTGCCTAATAATGACCAGTACTTAATAAGAACCGGTGCCTAATAAGGACCGGTGCCTAATAAAAACCGGTACTTAAAAGGACCGGTTTCTAATAAGGACCGGTGCCAAATAAGGACCGGTGCACGCACAATAAGCACCAGTAGGGAAAGTTGTGCTAAGTGCGTTTTTGAGATAAATTCGTTTCTTTGTTGCCATTTTGTGAGAACTATTTTTTATGACATTTTGGCAAAATACCATTTTTTAACGCAAGGAAATGTGTTTGGGTTAGTTAGACAGTGATTTGTATTTTTCCATTGCGGCACTGTCTTACATTTGCATGTGCAGCGCCTAATAAAAACCGGTGTCTAATTAAGACCAGCGCCTAATAAGAGCCGGTGCCTAATAAGGACCGGTGTCTAATAAGAACCAACGCCTAATAAGGACCGATGCCTAATAAGGACCGGTGCCCAGTAAGGACCGGTGTCTAATAAAGGCCAGTAGTGTAAGTTGGGGTAAGTGCGTTTTTGGGTTAAATGCTTTGTTGCCATTTCCAGAAGCTTTTTTCTATATACGCCACTGTCAGGAACGGTGCCTAATAATTCAAAAACTGGGAGCACACTTATGAGTGTCTTTTATAAGTCCCTGTCTTCCGTTTATTCACTGTTATGTAGGCCTTTCAGATCTTAATGATCCGGGAACGAACAAAATTTCGAATAAATTTTCGCGGAAAAGCTCGCGTCTGGTTAAATTCACAGGAAATTTCCGGCAATATTTCCAAGGTGGGCGTTATTTGCAGAGGGGATATGAACATAACAAACAGGTGGCCAATATAAAACTCCCCGTTTCCTTGAAAACTTTAAAATGCGTATCTGCAAATAATTTCTCAATTCTATCAGGGAAGGGTCGCGGAACTTTGTTCGAAAACCATTTTTTTGAAAGCAATAGTTCGAAAACAATTTCTTCGAATGGAAATTTGTTCGAAAACATTTTGTTCGAACGGAAATTTGTTCGAAAACATTTTGTTCGAACGGAAATTTGTTCGAAAACATTTTGTTCGAACTAAAAATTTGTTCAAGAACATTTTGTTCGAAAAAATTTTGTTCGAACGGAAATTTGTTCGAAAACGTTTTCTTCGAACGGAAATTTGTTCGAAAAAATTTTGTTCATTCAAAACAGCAACTGTTTGACTAAGGGGTCTCTTTCAGACATATTAAAAAAAAAAAAACTTTCCTGACTTCGTTCGTGGGATCCTAGAGGCTGTGAAACCAAACCGAACCGAACCGAACCGGCATCCTAGAGGTTGTGAAACTAAACCGAACTAAACCGATACTTCGATTCGGTTCAGTACGGTTCGGTTCAGTTTTGTTTCACACCCGATAGGATCCCGCGAAAGAAGTCAGGAAAGTTTTTTTTTTAATATGTTAGAAAGAGACCCCTGAGTCAAACAGTTGCTGATTTTAATGAATAAAATGTTTTCGAACAAATTTCCGTTCGAAGAAAACGTTTTTGAACAAATTTCCGTTCGAACAAAGTTTTTTTGAATAAATATCCTATCGAACAAAATGTTTTCGAACAAATTTTTGTGCGAACAAAATGTTTTCGAACAAATTTCCGTTCGAACAAAATGTTTTCTAACAAATTTCCATTCGAACAAAATGTTTTCGAACAAATTTCGGTTCGAACAAAATGTTTTCGAACCAATTTCCATTCGAAGAAACTGTTTTCGAACAAATTTCCGTTTGAACAAAATGTTTTCGAACAAATTTCCGTTCGAACAAAATGTCTTTCGAAGTACAAAAAAAATCGAAGAAAATTTTTCGAAGAAATTTCCGTGACCCATCAATTATGCGGCTGCTCCGTTTCAAAACATAATATGTGTAAACAAAAGAAATGTGAGACATTTTTTGATAAATAATGACTTTCACACTTAAAAAAAAGCTTTCCAAAACAAAACTAGCACACAAAAGTAAGGTTATAAAAGTGATAGCTCACCTCACGGCTCCTCAAGAATAGCGTTTTGAGATTAAGTGAGCGCTCACCTCATGGACAGTCAAGATAACCTTCCAGATAATTCTGACGTTTACACGAAGTCTAAAAATGTTGGATACGCTTTTACCAAGATGTATTTGAATAAAATGTTATTATAGGTAAACATCATTATTCCTGACATCATGAATGAGGGTTGGAATTTGATACGTTCTTCCTATAGATTTCCGGAAAAGTAACCAGTTCGTTGAAATACGAGTTGGATTGAAATATATTCGAGTACGGTCGCACACTTTATTGACGTCATCTTAAAATTGTTTAAACTCGTCTGGAAAGCCCAGAATTTCAGCAGCATTTAAAAACCGCTAATAGTAAATGATGCTGCCTATCTATCCAATAATCCACCGTTTCTTTATATTCTACAAATGTAGGAAAAATAAGGTGACATTAAAAAAGTGGGCGCGTGTACAAGCAAAAATTGTTTTCGGGTCTTAAAATTAAAATTTCCACTTAAAAAATGAAGCCGACCCAAATTAGAAACATCAATCTAAATTATACTGGCACTTGTAAATTAACCGAAATTGACCTAATTATTTTTTATACTGGGACTTTCCATCCATCCATAATGGATTGGCCTAAATTAGTAATAAAGACCTAAATTCGGCATAATGGCATTTTTAAGAGGCCTTTTACTGGCCTAAATAAGGAGCTCTGGCCCATATTAGCATCACCGAATTCCATTAAAATTACGAAATAAGAAGGTAAGAACGTTGTAAATTGTCAAAAATAAAGGTATTTTACTCATGGGCAAAATTTATATTTTTTGACAAGCTTCTTATACGACTATTTTAGCAGAACTTTATATGAAAAAAAACAACCTTATTTTCTAAAAATAATATTAAAGTTTTCCATAAGGTTCCAACTTAGCTAGACATACGGTATAAATAAAAATCATTGTTGTAAAGCTTCAAGGGCAAGTCCTCAGAGGTAAAGGTATCTCGGGGACGCGTTTCGGCCTCAACGTCAAAATTAGCCTCAAAACCGAGGCAACCCTGACCAAAGCTGCAAATTGACAGTCTCTCCTCAGTAAACACCATATTTAATATTTCTTTTTCAGATACCAATATTACCATTCTATTTCCTTCCATTTTATGGTTATGCTCGGGCTGAATGAGGCCGAAACGCGTCCCCGAGCTACCTTTACCTCTGACGACTTGCCCGTGAAACTTTTTCGTTAAAAAATAATTCTGACCTAAATTAGCAGTAGTACCTTAATAAGGGACTTTGAATACTAAATAGGGACATTTTGGGTAGCGTATTTTACACTTTGTTACCGTTATTGTAATTACTGAGTCTGCGCATTAGCAGCTTCTCGCTACTTTTTTGTTACTTACGGTAACGACGCTTGGGACTTACGGTGCCCGTCCTTTAATGTTACCGTTATTTTTTAAGGTTAGTTTTGTATTGTATTTTTTTTAATGCAGTCGATTTTTTTACTAAAATTCAGTAGTTTAGTTTGTAAAAAGAGGTAAAAAGCCATACATGTAATAAAAATAAATAAACAAATATAAATAAACAAAAAGTTGAAGAAATGTGAAACTAATAAATAAACGTTTTAAACATATCTTGAGTTATCCAACATCTATATTTTTTACCCTGAATGTTACCGTTATTCTTACTAACAATAGTTACCGTTATTGTCTGTCAAATTTTCTGTTATTTTAACTGACCCAAAATATCCCTAAAATATTCCAAACACTGACCTAAATTAGGAACATTTACCTAAATTAGGAAAACTATATCTCGTATTTGATAAATAGCTAAAATGTATTTATTTTTAAAAATCGTTTTTTTGCAGTGAAACTTGGGACTTCGTAGTAAACGTCCTAGAAGCCAAAGACTTGACCGGTGCAGTTCGGACGGACGGATACCTGGACACCTACGTACGTGTATCCCTATTACCGGACAAAGAGGCCACGATTCAGACCCGAGTTTACCGGAGCTCCAGCAATCCCAGCTATAAAGAGAGATTCCTGTTTACTCTCAACCCCCGAGAACAAATGCAGGTAGTAATTTGGTCCGAATTAGGAACAAGGCCCGAATCAGAAACATGGCCCGAATTAGGAACATGCTCTTGAGTAGGAACATGGTTGTAATTAAGGACATTACCTATAATAAACGTTAAATTTAGTACCCGTAAATTTAAAAATCAAACAAGTTTCGTTGCTAATCGGGTAAAAAGGAGTTTTTGTTTCTCTTATTTTTTGCGTGGGTAGCTTGAAAGCTTAACCTCACGGGAGTATAATTTGGCTTAAAAATTCCGCTGATTGACGCTCGCGTGTCTGATGGCGGGTAAAAATGCTAATCAGCGTTGATCTGGCCTGAAAGACAGAAGAGCTGTCGTAGGTCACGGATGGTTTGTTTCTTTTTATGTGTCCATTAGAACTTGGACTCCCGTGAGGTTAAGCTTTCCAGCTACCCACGGAAAAATATGAGAGAAACAAAAACTCCTTTTTCCCCGATTAGACACGAAACTTCTTTGATTATCTATAATAAGAACATGATTTTTTGTCGAACTGGTCCAAATTAAGACCACTAATAAATTAATTTTCTTAGAGGGTTCTGTCTTTCCACGTGTACGTCACTGACTTCTTGTCGCACACGCTGATTGGTGAAGGTGAGATTCGGCTTAGTGACGTCAGTCTGAGGCAACCTGTCACAACGTGGGTCACGCTGACGGATACTGGCCAGGTAAGAAACTAAACTGACCAAATTAGGAACACTGACGAAATTAGGAACAATGACCTAAACGAGCAATGCAGCAGCATGACTATATTAGAAATCGTTGATAAATATATGGACTAATTGCAAAGAGTGTGAATGCTTAAAAGTTGAATTGTTCTGTAATTAATAATACCGGCTCAAAGAAGGAACACCTGCCGAAAATAGGTTTTTTTCCTAAAGTGGGAACACGGTCTAAATTAGGAATTATCGTTGGGAACATTTTAAATATTAATTATTATTTTCAAGTTTCACAAAATAGAAAAACATTAACATGAGTTCGGTAACGGTCCAATTTAGAGCATTGGGCTTAATTAAAGCACCGGGCCAAATTGGGGCACTGGGCCAAATTGGAGCTCCGGGCCAAATTAAGATCACTGACCAAGTTAGGAACTCCGGGCCAAATTAAGAACATTACCTGAATTAGAGACATAATAGAGCTGTATGTTTTTTTTACAGAAAGGCACGGAATTTGGGGAGCTGATGTTCTCCTTAAGCTACCTCCCCACCGCGGAAAGACTGACAGTAGTAGTGGTCAAAGCTAGGAACCTGAAATTCCCCCATGGACCTTCGGGAGATTCTTTTGTTAAGGTAAGTTGTTGTATGTAGAGGGAAAATACTATGAAAAAATGGACCGGACACTAAAAAAATAAAAAAATAAAAAAAGTTAAATTTGTTTTTTTTTTAAATTATTTTTAGAAGTTGCTTCTATGTTGGTCTAGTGGTCAAGCCTTTTACCTTTACCGAACATGCCACCAATTAAATTTTAGTTTAGTTTCAACTTTCGAAAGTTTACGGCACAGCTCACCGGCGTAGACTAGGGGGAACATTATTTTTTTTATTATTTATTGGAAACCCCTTATGTAGGTGCCTGTATAATTTGCTCTATAATTGGCCTCTCCCCCTTTTGGACAAATAATCAATGTGAGAGCTTTTATCAATGTCAAAAATGGTCCGATCCCAACAGAGATGGGATTTTTGTTTTGATTTTCTTCATGGTTTCTCGCGATAGTTCCTTTTTGTTTGGTATAATTCTGTATAGAATAGTTGTGTAATATTTATGATATCTGAGGGCACGGCAGTGCCTCGCCAAGTTCGCGCGCCGTAACCATCTTTTCTTGAAACATTTTAGCCGATATTTGACCTACCTAAAACTCTACTTCGGAATGAGCTACGAATCTTAAACTGTGCACAGTCGTAGATCTCCATGGAGTTAACAACCCCTCCAAGTTTCATGGAATTCCATAAAGTAGTAAAGTAGTTACGAAATTTCATTTCACTCACTCACTCACTCATGTATAGGTTATCAATATTCTACTGTACTTCCAGACATGCTACAAAGCTGAAATTTGGCAGACTGATAGAAATTATGACCAAACCGCTGGCAAAAACCCCCAAATTTTAATTTACTCCCCTCCCCTATACATTTAAAGTTATGTAAAAGTAGCATCGCCCACTTCCAGAAATGCTAGAGAGTTGAGCTTTGGCAGACTGATAGGAACTATAATAAAACTATAGGAAATACTCTGCCAATCTATGAACACCTAAGCTCACACTAGGTACTATAGTTATAGTGTACGTGTGAGCTAATATAACTAAAAACTGAAATATATTTTATTGCACTCCAGACTCAATTACCTTTCGTTTGATATCACACACGCCATATTTCCACATAAACACTAATTTTTTAAATTTACCCCCACCCTTTTTTTAAAAGTAAATGTATTTTATTTAACTCCAGACGCAATTACCGTTCGTTTGATATCATACACGCCATATTTTTACATAAACTCTAATTTTTGAAATATACCCCCACCCTTTTATTTGGCTTGTGTTTGGTGGATTTTGTTCATTTTTAAATGGGACCATCTCGACCCAAAACCCAGCGTAGGTACCAAATTTCATTAAAATCGGGCAAGCGGTTTTTGAGCTATGCGCGTTGGTCGTTACAGACAGACATACAGACACACAGACAGACAGACAGACAGACGGCGCAACAAAAAAGTTTCAAAATCATCTGAAACGCAAAGATATATAAAAATTTTTGAAATCGGAGCAACTTTTTTTTCTCGAAAAAATTAGGATCACTATAGCTCACACTACTATAGTATAGTAGTAGTGTGAGCTAAAAATCAAAAAACCCCAAAATTTTAATTTACTCCCCTCCCCTATACATTTAAAGTTATGTAAAAGTAGCATTGCCCACTTCCAGAAATGCTAGAGAGTTGAGTTTTGGTAGACTGATAGGAACTATGATAAAACGATAGGAAAAAATTAAAACACCCCAAAATTCTAATTTACTTCCCTCCCCTATAAATGTAAAGTTAAGTAAAAGTAACATTGCCTACTTCCAGACATGCTAGAGAGCTGAGCTTTGGAAGACCAATAGTAACTATGATAAAGTTATAGAAAAAAATTAAAACACCCCAAAATTCTAATTTACTTCCTTCCCCTATAAATGTAAAGTTATGTAAAAGTAACACTGCCCACTTCCAGAAACGCTAGAGAGCTGAACTTTTTAAGACTGAAAGACATTATGATAAAGCTATATGAAAAAATGTAAAAACACCAACATTTTAATTTACTTTCCTCTCCTCTTAATGTAGATTTATATAAAACTAACATTGCCCACTTCCAGAAACGCTAGAGAGCTGAGCATTGGAATGCTGATAGAAATTATGATAAAACCATGGGAAAAAATTTAAAAAGTCCAATATTTTCATTTACTCTCCTCCCCTATAAATGTAGTTATGTAAAAGTAACATTACCCACTTCCAGAAACGCTAGACAGCTGAGCATTAGAAGACTGATAGGAACTATGATAAAACTATAAGACAAAATTTAAAAACACGACAATTTTAATTTATTTCCCTCCCCTATACGTGTAAAGTTTGTAGCGTTTTTTAGACAGCTAACATAGCTACGGTAGCTGTTCGCCGGAGAGCACTGTGGGATTTGAATAAAGTGGTACAAAAATTAACAGAGAAGGTAATTGAAAATACGAACTATTTACTTTAACAAAAATGTTGAGCGCCACCCAATTTTATGTATATTAATATCTCGGGAACTAAAGATCATATCTGGTAAAATTAGGAAACCCAGTATTATTTAATTTGATTGGATGGTCATTATGTTCTCGAGATTATTGTAATCTGGTGATATTTAATTAACTGAAGTCAGTTAAATATCTCCAGAACTAAATATATTAAATACTGACTGTGTAGGTAGGTAATGGATATTTTATAAATTAAAATAAATGTGATTATATGACAATTTCTAAATTTATTGTCTAAAACCTGAAAAAGATTTCACAAAAGTAACAATATTTTATTCTAGTCTTTCCCTAAGTTTTAACCTAGAAAATACCAAAAAAATTAAATCTAAGATGATTTTGACGTGTTATTATCACCGCAATTTACGTAACGCAAGCAGAGGCAACCTGTAAAAATTCATGAATTTTAAGTAGGCGCAGCGCAGATTTTAAACTGTATTTTTTTTTATCAAAATCATCTCTAAAAAAATAGAGATTCTATAAAATAATAGCGAAAATTTACACATCTGTGCGTGACTTATTTCTTTATAAAAACCTGCAAAACCATAACTTCTTCAAGCTCCATGTAGTGGAAATAGCTGTATTTCTGCCGCGTACTGGTGACAGAAGTAATCTGGTCAGGCAATGACCCGTTTCATAATGACGTAACTTTTGACTACGAGCTTTTACTCTAAACTTGACTTCTATCTGGCAAGACAAACTTTGACTCTTGACACGTATCTTGTGACTAAGCTTTGACTCGTACCTGGCACCCTATATAGAGAAAATATCTTACTTAGTTTCTCTATATTAGCACCATGTAATTTGTTAGTTTATTAATTTTAGAATATACATGTTAATTTTATTTTGAATAAAAGTTTATTTTCTTAAGTCTTCAGAGTATTTTTATTTAATTGTTAAAAGATAGAAATATAGAGTTTATTTTTCCTTACCTCAACCTTGAGGGTAACTCCTAAAGATAAGCTCTCCACATAGTTTTAATATCGAGGAAGTTGTTGGGAAAATGAATCGCTTTCTGGCAGCAACAGGTAAAATTGATTTTGCAATACAGCAACCAAGACAGCAACACCGCTGCGCTCATTGATACCAAGATAGCCTGTGAGCAAGGAAAAAATCTCACATTAGTAAGGCTAAATTTTGAGGATGTCTTTCGACAAGCACAAACAATGAACTGATAAATTTATAAAGAATATAAGTAGGTACTTACATAATTTCAGATAATCCTTCACTCAACACAAAAACAGTTTTAACTAAATACAGCTCATCAGAACTTTCAATGGAAATCACTTAAATGTGAGCTGTGAGAAAATCTGCCGGTGGCGATTTGAAAATCACACATATAGTTGGCCGATATTTCCCACACTGAAACCTTTGTCTCCGTGCAGCAAGTTTGCCCCCAGATCTCCAAACTCAGGAGCAAAAAATGTCCTCGCATTTGTTCGATGTAGATACACCATGTATTTTCTCGATATTTGAAAACCGTGACCAGTGGCTCCTAACAAGTTTTATTATTTTAAATTAAACTAAAATTTTGCCAGTGACCGTCAAAAGGTTTTGCACATTTAATGATCATGATGAAATGTTGCAGATTAAATTTAATGAATTATATAAGACATCTCGTCTTTACTACTATAAAAAAAATATACAAATTATTATAAAATTATTTATGATAATAAAATGTTTTTAAATAGAATTTAATGTACTAAAAATAATCGAATGTAGCATTTTTAAGAAAATAAGGGCTGGGAAATAAAAATGCTACAAGTTATGTAAAAGTATCATTGTGCACTTTCAGAAACGCTAGAGAGCTGAGCTTTGGAAGGCTGATAGGAACTACGATAAAACCATGGTAAAAAAAAACCTCAAAAATTTAAGTAAGGCATTGCAAAAGTTTTGAACAATAATCCGCATATTTTACTACTTTAAAAATTAAGTATTATCCAATTCCTTTAAAAAAGAAGTGAAATCATAACAAAAACATTTCATGTAAAAAAAGCTAAGTACGCGAAAATGGCATTCCGTAAAAAGAATTGAGATAAAAGTAAAGCCAAAGTTCTCCAATACAAATTTCAAAATGAAAAGTTCTTACTAGTTTGGAAATATTTTTCTAAACTTGGCTATTTACGAAATAATATCCATCCCGTCAAGGAATTTAAAATGCGAGGTATTACTTGACTTAGTGGCGTATTTAAAAAAAGTTATGGGGAGGGGGCAAGACTCTATAAGACCGAATTTTATGATATTTGATGTTTCTATTTATGAAATATTTGGAAATATGGAAATATAATATAAATATACAGTGAAGTCTGGATATAACGAACCTCAAAAATGAACTAAATACGGTTCGTTATATCCGAGGTTCGTTATTAAGACTAATAAATAAATTTTGATTAATTTTTTGTGTTTCTTTTTTTAAGAAAACTAAATTACAAAAAATACTATAAATTTTTATAATTTTAGAAAAAGGCAGAATACATACGAATAAAGACGTTTATTAATATTGTTATACATATAAATATGTAAAGTAAATAATATGGTGGAATGTAATACATACATGAAAGAAGCCTAAATCTTTTTTTTTAAATTATTATGAAATCCATAATTTTTGTTTGTACATTTCTACTTGAAAAATATTCCCTGTTTATATAGCTTTCAAGGTTACAAAATGATGCCCATATTTTATCAGGAACTTGGCGTGATTCCAAAAAATTACGAGTTTCCGAAATTTTGTTTTCCATTTCACGAATGGTTGGAACATAAACCTTAGTGACTTCAACAGAATTATCTTGAACAGGATCATCATTATCTTCGTCATTATCACTTGAAACCATGTTTGAGGTTACGGAGAGATTATAATTTACTCATCAGTCAACGTTTCTCATGCTACAATGTCTTTATCAATAGTCACATAATCGTTAAAATCGAAGTCACACATTTTTCCCTTAGCTTGTTCTTGTACTAAATCAAGCATATCATTATCGAATTCATACTCGTGATCATATTCTGGGTCTTGTGCATGCTTTTGCAACCATTCGTGTCGTTGCCGTATCGTCTAGTGTGAAAACGCCCATTGTCTGCTTATATAAAGTTCGTTTTAAAAGAAAAATACATATTCTAGATTATTAAAATTAGGTTCGCTATATCCGGAAGTTCGCTATAAGCGGGCTCGTTATAACCAGTAAGACAATACATGATATTTATGGATGACTTTTCGTATAAAGAAAAAAGGTTCATATTAACCAGAAGTTCGCTATAAACGGGTTCGTTATAAGCGGACTTCACTGTATATATCACCATGTAAATTACTTTTATTTAGCACACCCTGTATAGGTATTAGAACTTCATTATTGATTTTAGTTGTTGTTTTAGTTTCGAACTTTTGTCTGAAAATTAAAACTTTTACTCGGCAGGTGTACTTGATGCAGCAAAACAAGAAAATCAACAAAAAGAAAACGTCTTCCAAAAAAGATGAGAAAAATCCAATTTTCAATGAAGCCATGATGTTCAGTGTACCGGCACACACACTTTCGGTAAGAAAATTTCTTGATCCAGTGGCGTAGATAAGAAGAGGGGTCAAGGGAATTCAGGACGTAATCAGCCCAAAATAAAGGAGGGAAGGGGGCAGGTTTCTGAATTGCATGGCCTTTTTAAGATAAGGAGGGTGAATTACTAATTTATATGATTTTCACACACTTTCGGTAAAAAAATTACTTGATCCAGTGGCGTCGATAAGAAGAGGGATCAAGGGAATTAAGGACGTATTTAGCCCAAAATAAAAGGGGGGGACAGGTTTCTAAATTTCATGGCCTTTTTAAGACCCTGGATTTTTTTTAAATTTGAAGGAAGTTCACGAGGTCAAAAGTCTTAACGAAAAAGTTTCACGGGCAACTCCTCATACGTAAAGGTAGCTCAGGGACGCGTTTCCATAAAATGGAAGGAGATGAAATGATGATGTGGGTATCTGAAAAAGAAATATGGTGTTTACTGAGCCCAACTAACATTTATAGTAGCGGCTACATGTTCTAAAGGCTTTGCTACTTTCTTATAGTAGAAATGTGGTGATCCCAACCAAAATTTGTTACTTTTTAGTTCTAACTACTATTTAGTATCAGGAAATAGTAGATGTTTCGTAAAAACGACCCTCTAAACTACTTCTTAGGATTGTTTCTTGATAGTCGATTCTGATAGTCTTCTCTACCACAATAGGACGTTGCTAAAGTTTTACTTTCTTTTTAGTCGTTATTTCGTAGTCGCCCTGACTTTTATATCCTACTTAATTACCACTAGAAAGTTAAGCTTCATTGGAGTCCCAAACAAGTGTATCCGACAACTACATTATAACTTTAATTTTTACCACAAAAGTTTGTGTCATCATAGTAACATCTGATGTAACAATGTAGACAAAATAACTTTGTGGATCAACTTTAAAGCCGCAACTACTTTGACTTTTTTTTAATGTCGATCTTTTAAGGTAATCTCTCCTTCCTGTTTCTACTTTGAAAACGTAGACTTTTTGAAGTCGCATCTTGGTCGCATACATTCTTAACCCTACTTTTTGTGGCTCCTTTTATAATATGGGAATATTAGGAATAGTTTTGCAAATATTTTTTTAACTACCTTGAGCAGTCCATTTTTTCGAGCTCATTGCTTGACCATTTTGCAAAACAATCAAAATGCAAAATATTGATCCAAAGTATCGAGTACCGCACCCGGATTTTAAGAATTCCCTGGTCCATGCTTAATCTCCATCCTTAATCTTTTACGCTACTTGTTGCTGTTCTATTCACTGTCTTTACGGTCGTTCGTGGTTTGTGCTGTGGCACCACCCTATCGCCATCGTAACCCTCTTGTGCGGACTAAACCGAATTCGTTTATCTATGCCTCTTGTGCTGACGTGTCGTGTCTCACTCTGATTCATTTTATGTGTTGAGCTTGGGTCAATAATTCTTTTTGATTTTCTTTAAATTTGTGCTGTTGTTAAAGCTTGGTTTGAAGTGAATAAACTTAAATTTGTGCTGTGTTACATTTTAAAAAACTCTTTTTATTGGCACTTCATTTATTGTTCTAATGGAATTTAATTTATCTTAACCAAACAAAAAAACTAAGCGAGTCTGTTTACTGTTGTGTCCACCATATTGTGTAACAATTCTACCAAAAAGAAACGATTATATTATTTGCAACTACATCGCAACTTTTATGCCATTACGGAAAAAAAACAGCCTCTACGACGTAGTAGATACCTGGCTACGACGTAGTAGTGTAGTTGTTACTACAGTGACTTTAAACACTTGGCCAAGTAGTTATAACCAGAAATTGGTTCCCCACTTAGGGAATTATAACGTCGCTGTATGGTATACTGAGACGTAGCGGGAGTACGTTGCGGTTACTTTTAAGAAATTCTTTCTAGTTGGGGTTTCGTCGTTACAACTTTAAATGTTTGTTGGGAGGAGAGATCATTTGTCAATTTGCAGCTTAGGTCAGGTTTGCATCGGTTCTGAGGCTAATTTTGACGTTGCGACGGAGATAGATATAATCTTGTCCCAGTAAACATCCTGAGCACTGGAGTTTTCTTAAAATTTAAAGGAAGTTTACGTAGTTACAAGACGGGCAAGTCCTCAGAGGTAAAGGTAGCTCGGCCTCATTCAACCCGAGCATAACCATAAAACGGAAGGAGATGAAATGATGATGTGGGTATCTAAGTAAGAAATATGGGGTTTACTGAGGAGATACCAACTCTCAATTTGCCCGCGAAACGTTTTCTTTAAGACTTTTTATCTCGTGAACTTCCTTCAAATTTAAAAAATTATTTTATTCATTTGTTTTCTTTTGATAGACAATCCAATTAAGACTGACAGTGGCGGAACCTCCGTCAGATGAAAACTCGAAAGCAGTTCCAATCGGCCACGTGATCGTGGGGGCGCAAGCCAGCGGCAGATCCCTACATCACTGGAATCAGATGTTAGCTACCCTGAGAAAACCCGTATCAATGTGGCATACCCTTAGAAAATCAGATTAGGGATGGACGATCCACTCCAACTAACTGAAATATCAAAAAAAATTAATATCGACAAAAAATAACGATACTCGCTGGAATCAGATGTTATAGCTACCTTAAGAAATGCAGTATCGATGTGGCATTTCCTAACAAAAACCCAATAGGGTGGACTATCCACTATAAACTATTGGTATTAACTTAAGTATCGATAAAATCTAATATCGACAAAAAGTATCGATACTCGCTAGAATCAGATGTAAGCTACCCTAAGAAATCCAGTATCAAAGTGCGAATCTCTTAGAAAATATGAATAGTGATAGTTTATCCAATCTAAACTATCGATAATAACTAAAGTATCGATAAAATTTATTATCAACAAAAAAATATCGATACTTATAACTGGAATCAGATGTTAGCTACCTTAAAGAACCCCACATCGATGGGGAATTCCCTTAGGAAACCCGAATACGGAAACTATTGATAAGAACTAAACTATCAATAAAATTCAATATAGACAATACTTACTAAAATCAGTTGTTGGCTACCCTAAGGAATCTAAGGTCATTGTTTAACGAAGTATAAGGAACTTCATTATATAGTGACCTTAAAGGAATCCCGTCTCGATGTGCATGATGCTTACCTCCGAGAAATCCGAACAAGGATGGAACATCTACTCTAAACTATCGATACTAAAATATAGGTAGAATTAAATGTTGAGAAAAAAATATCGATACTTACTGAGATTAGATGTGGCATTTCCTTCGGAAATCTGAATAGAGATGGAATATCCCCTCTAGGCTATCAATACTAACTAAAATATCGATAGAACTTATTATTGACAAAAGAAAAAATACCGATACTTAAAGAATGTTAGCTCCTCTAAGGAACACGTTATCGATGTGGCATTTCCTTAAGAAATTCGAATAGGAATGGACGATCAACTCTAAACTATCGATACTAACTAAAGTATCGGTAGAATTTAATATTGAGAAATGTTAGCTATCTCCTAAGATAACCTATATCAATGTGACATTCCCTTAGAAAACCCGAGTAGGGATGGAGGATCCAGTTTAAACTAATCATACTATTCAAAGTATCGATAGAATGAGAGATGGATGATCCACTCTAAACTATCGATAGTTACTGGAATTTGATGTTAGCTACCTTTAGGAACCCAGTATCGATGTTGCATTCCCTAAATTTCATTAACGATTCACTCGAAACTATCGATACTAACTAAAGTATCGATAATTAATGGAATCAGATGTTAGCATTAGGCAGAGCCCCTTAAATTAACAAGCCGATCCTTCGTTGAATTGAAACATTGTTAAAAGTTGACAGATCTAAAATTTCCATTAAACTACCAATATATTGTAAGCTATTTTGACATTCTGTTTGCCAAAAAAATAAGAGGCTGACAAAAAAATAATAAGAAACATCAACTTTCGAAGTGAGGCAATTTAAGGAATGATCAGGCTTGTCAATTTAATTAAATATGGGTAAAAAAATATCGATACTTCCTGGAATCAGATGTTAGCTTCCCTAAGGAACTCAGCATCGATGGGGCATTCCCTGAAGAAATCCGAATAGGGAAGGACAAACCACTCTAAACTATCAATGCTAACTAAAGTATCGATTGAGTTTAATATGGGCAAAAAATATCGATACTTAACAGAACGATAATATGTTATCGATGTAGTTTTGTCAAGAAATCAGATTACGAATGGACGATCCACTGTAAAGTATCGATATTCGAATAGGAAATTAAAGTATCGATAATAGTTATCGATATATTTTATTTCGAATTACTGAAATCAGATGTTAGCTACTTTGAGGAAATCCATATAAAAAAAAAAGAATAATTTACATTTTTTTAAATTAATCACTACTTCGAATATCTAATGTACAGGGTGTTCAGAAAGTATGTAAAATCCTTAATATTAGAGGAAGCGGCCGGCATATAAAAGAGGCCAAAATCCCCCACTTTTTAAAACAGACAATATTTATTTCCGTTTGAAAAAATTGAAAACTTTTAAAAACCTAACTTACTTTCTGAAAAACCAACTTTTATAAAAACAAATTCCTACATACAATGGAAATATGCGTGTGACTTTTTTCTAAAAAACAATATTTTCAAAAGTATTTTTAGTTTGTTAAAAAAATTTCTGTTCTGTATCCCCTGAAAATTCAAATAAAATTCTCATACGAATTTGTTTGAAGAATGGACCCACTGAACCGATTAAAAATAACACAGTGACACTGTTTCTTGCAACCAAATTTTGATACAATTTAATCTAACCTGACTGGCCTACTGCTTCCAAACTAAATACAGGGTGTTATTGAATAATATGCTTATAATGATTTATAACGTCCATTCTGAGAAACTTTATATAATCATATACAGTGCGGACGTAAAAATCCCCCCCACCCCTGTTAACTTTTGAAGGGAATCAGATATCAAGTTCAAACAAAAAATCATGTTAAATGGTATCAACTTTACTACTTTCCGACGTATTGCTTTGAACCGTGGTGTGAGCGTAATACCATAAGGTCACTAACAACTTTCAATCCTTAAATGAGAAGGGGGGGTCGCGTGATAAATTGTGTTTAAAAGGTATTTTAATTCTCTAATCAGAAAAATAAAAAGTTATAAAATCAGTTCAATACTCACGGAGTTGTGTGTTTATGTTTATAGTGTTTGCAACTCCTCTTAGTCTTCATCAGTTTCAGATATTGAATTGAGGTAAAACCTATAATTAATGGTAACAATGCAGTTACTTTTTAGTGTACCCCTCATTACCCTTATGTTGCCGTACGCTAATGGAATGTGCACCACTGCCGTCAGTGGGTACATCGTTGATAAGGAAATTGTATCCGCTTGAAAAATGATCTCCAGAAGAATCTTGGAAAAGTTGTCTGTGTTTGAGTTCTTAGCAAAAAACTATTAAAAAGCACGTTTAAGGGGGGGGAACCACCCCCTTGCCAAGGTTTTTTAATGAGATATCCACGTTGCAATAAATCTAAACATTTAGATTGCAAGATCTTGGCCACAGGTTCCAAATAGTCAGAGCATATTATTTTAAAAGGCTTTCCGTTTTCGGTCTAGAAGCAAATCATATTACTTTTTGGCAACAGACCATTTCCCCCTAATTTGACCCCGCTGAATCCGAATATCTCTGTTGCCAACTCGAAAAATCGACAAGGACGGAGAAACGGATGAACGACGAAAGATTACCAAAGCAGGTCCTAGAATGGCAACCAATAGGGCGCAGAAAAAGAGGGCGTCCTAAACTAGAATGGCAACAGTCAATCCAAAGATCAATGAGTCAAAAAAATCTGACAGAAGATGACTGTTAGGATCGAAGGAGGTGGAGAATAGGCGTCGGACAACGTAGAAAAACGTTCTAAACCGACATAGTAGTAGTACGGAGAAAATCCCCCCCAAAAACCTGTTATTATTTTCAGTTTTATGCAATTTTCTCGAAAACTAACCTTTTTATCAAAAATTGCAAAGAACAGTTTTTTGTGGAGAATAAAATTCCCCTTCCAACGATGTATTGGTCAATAAGGTTAGGAAAAGCAAGTAGCTCTTCAGTGGCGTACGTAAAGTGGGATTATTTAGAAAAAACATGTTTATTATAGGTTTTTCAAAATTTTATCAAAAACTACACTTTTTAGGAAAAAATATGTTGTATACTTTATTGTAGAACATAACATTTTCTTTTAAAAACTTTATTAAAATGTCGGGTTATTGCCATATTTAAGGCTTCAGGGGCGTACTATTATAAACTTATTTTCAAAAATAACTGAAATAATCAGTTTCTCTTGCATATTTAAATATCTTTTCTAACTAAGATTTTCAGAAAAAAATGTGCCTTTATTCTTTATTGAGGATAAGACAATTTCTTTTTAAATGATATATTACAAAGTGAGGTTAATGTTATGATAAATACTTCAAAAATTTATACCTACTAAAATAAAATGTTTTCAAATTAAAATAAACTGTTTTTTGATTTTGATCTTTTGTAGTTTCGACCTTTTGTACTTTCGACCTTATTTTTTCGACCTTTTGTACTTTCGACCTTTTGTAGTTTCGACCTTTTATCAGCCGCTCTTTATTATCCACCGAAAAGCTAATAAGACACAAAATTGATTAGTTTGAATTGATCTTAAATAATTTCTTTAAATTAAGAACACCACTGGAGCGGTAAATATAAAATAACTTCCACTTTGTTATACATCGTTTGAAAGGAAATTTTATTGGCTATGACGAAGTATGGTACACATTTTTTGATAAAGAACGGTTTTTAAGAAAATTAAATAAAACGTATGAAAAACATGTTTTTTTTAATGATTTGTTGAAATCACCTCCATTGACGGACGTCGCTGGAGAGTTTGCTATAAGTTAAACCCCACCGAGTTTCACATTTTTAAAAACAGAATTTCCCTGTCTACCAAAAAGTGTGGAACAAGTTTTTTCATGTTAAGCTTAGTTTTTGAGAAAATTAGATAAAACCTGTAACAAAAATGGTTTATTTTCTGTTTTTTCAAAATTAATTTAATTTACGGATGCCCCTGAAGTTTTATTTATAAAACCGATTTAATCATGTTATACGTCATTTTGAAAGAAATTTTATTGAGTATACCAAAATGTAATACATGGTTTCCTGTAGATATTAGTTTTTAAAAAAATTAAATAAATCTTGGAAAAAACATAGGTATTTTTTCAACTACTACTAATTACTTCAATTAACGGACGCCGCTGGAGAGCTTGTTATCAGTCTAACTTTCTTCAGTTATACCATGTTGAAAAGCCCCTGTCAATATTTCGAGTACGAGCGATATTCGGATTCAGCGGGGTCAAAATAGGGGGAATTGCCCATTTGCCAAAAAGTAATATAAAATGCTTCTAGAAAGTGGATTTTCTTGAATCTTGCCTGAACTAAAAAGCGCAGAATACTTTGCTGTTAGGCGGAAAATAATAAATACTGGCCGTGTTGAAGCATTGTAAAGCTGAAATGCCACCTTTCTAATTGCAGAATTCCCGTCTTCTGATAGTTCTTAATGTCCTTCAAGGATGCCCAAAAAGTTGTCTTTAAATACAGCAATACTTTTGTTTTTATTACAAGCTTTTATTTAGCTTCAGATGTTCTGTCTAACTAACTAACTATCTATCAAATCTTGTGAAGCGTGGGTGTTCATGAGTTTCCAAACAACTCACAATCAGCGATTTCATTATAATCTAGCATTATAATCTAGAATTAACTCTTCTGTTCTGTGATTGAACAAATATTTTCATTTAATAGAGTAGATAGCTGAGACTAAAAAGTAGAAAATAAATTGGTAAAATTTTTTTTAAGTCACAAACTTTTATAAAATGCACTAAAAATTAAAAAATAATTTTCTAACATTCTAATAACAAAGCATAAGTTAATCTAAATTTGTGATCTAAACACTTAAAGAATATTCAACATAGCAGGTCATCAAATATATGTTTGATGTGCCGCAATGTTATGCCATTGCCATACCTATGTCAGAGAAATTCTGGGGTATCTTGGGTCGGGTTGGGTGGGTTTAGTACCACTGCATTTTTCTGCTAGATTGATTCTTGCAAATAGTGATATTTAATTGATACGGATACCTTATCGTGCTAACATCGTCAAAATTTCCATCAGTCGGCCATCGCTTTTATTATTATGATAATATTAGAATATTAAAAAATTATTTTTTAATTTTTATTGCATTTTATAAAAGCTTGTGACTTAAAAAAATTTACCAATTTATTTTAAGACCATCACAAAGGAGAGGGACATTTGGACTATACTTTCTTCGTAAAACTAATTCACGAAAAAAACGAATTATTTCTAACGTGATTGATTGATTGTTTTGTTTAGAAATTTGAAAATTATTAAATTTAGATCAACGTTTAGGGGGGGGGGCAACTGCCCCTTCTTGCGTACGCCCATGGATCATTTTTTCCTCACAATGGACTCAAGAATTACCTCTATCAATATAAGTATCTAATTCAAGACCTTGTATATTCAATTTCTGAAAATCAATATCAATTTGTGTGGTATATACAGGGTATGTTTGAAAAATAGCAGAAATAGAAAATAGATAACTTCATATAACAAAACCTAAAGGACATATCATAATTTTTGAGATAACTTTTTGACAGATAGCAACTGTTTACCATAATAAATAGCATAGGCCAACGAAAAAAAGTTGTCAAAAGTTGTCTCAAAGATAATGATATGGGGTTTAAATTCCTCTAAAATACTTCTATTCAAGTTTATGTTAAAAATGTTTTTAGTAGGGAGTAGTACTATGATTCATTGATTCGCGTTTTAAAAATATACAGGATGTTCCGAAATATAATGTACAGGGTGTCCCAAATTCGATGTTTTTGAGGGATTTTAGGTGTGTTATAGGGGGTGAAAAGTTTACGAACCTATGTTCATGAGAACTTTTATTTTTAAAATTAACCAAAAAAATCACTCTTTCGTTTAATAATAATGATTTTTAGGAACATCCTGTAAATAATAGTGCAAAAATCTTTAAAACCCAAGGTAAGCTTTAGTTCTTAAATCTGTGTGGCCTAAAAAACTTTTTTATGTGTGTGTAAATGTAAAAAAACTTGTATTTTTGCATCCAAAAAAAAACATTACATTTGTCATGTAGTTTATCGAATTTGTTAGTATAGAAAAATGATATAGGAAGAATATTAGACACGTGAATAACAGTATTTACTTAAGAGCAGTGGCGGCTGGTGACGTTATAAATTGGGGGGGGGGGGCAGAAATTTATATTGCATGGAAAGGAGATAAAAAAACTTTTTTTATTTTAGCATTTTACAAACAAGCAGCTACTTGGTGTAGTTTTTAGTTTATTTGTGTATAGATAAAGTCTATTGACCCTTCTTTTACATGCGTAAAGTGCTCGGATTAGCACCAGTTTCAGACTCATCATGGCCCCGTAGAGAACCGAACCTCAAAAATCCCAAAGAATTTTAAACAGTCTATTAACCTACTAAGTATATGTCTATTTTTAGCCACATTTTCATTATGTTCGGCCTATAGGCACTATTAAATTGGCACCTACTATCAGTCTTGCTTAGAATAGAAAATTCTATGTGGTTATTTAAATAAGTAGCACTTACTTTTCACTAAAGTGCCACCCACGCAGGATCACTTCGTGGATTGTTCATAATAAGACAAATAAAGCAAAAAAAACATTTCGTTTTTCACAACCGCACAACCAGTTTTTAGCATCGTATAATTTTTATTTGCACTAAAAATTTGGTTAATTTTTAGGATTTTTCGAGGAGTGGGACACTCATAAAAATTTGTACACCAATTTAAGTATTTAGGTTAAATACTGTATTTATTTGGGATTTAAAGGTATTTAAAAGTATTTAATTGTATTTAAAAGGTATTTAAATGTATTTATTAAATACTTTTACCAAATTTGTACACCTATTTAAGGAGTGTCCCACCCCTCGGGATTTTTAGGTCCGGTCTATGTGGCCTTCAAGATTATATTTGTAATCGAAGTTCATATATCAACGTATTTAAATTTGCACAGTTAATTATATAATCGACGGTATTTATTTCAATTTTGAAAACAAACAAAAACAAACAATGGAAACTCGACCGGCAAGGCTTTTAACTACTGACCTAAACCAAATCAAAACAGACTCATACGTCTTCACTAAGGATATAATCGGCAACACGTAGGAAGGACAACGAACGTTTTCGCACGATGAATATGGCCGCCATCAACTAAACAAACATTCCTTTTTTTTAAATAAATCAATTAAAAATACTGTTTGTTGTCTAGTTTTGGGAGGGCACTGCCCCGTTGCCCCCCTGTAGCAGCCGTCACTGGACCTAAATGATTTGAATCCAAACTTGAAACTCTTATGCCGTATTCCATTGGGGAAATGAGTGCAGCACTAGTGCACAACTGGCTCGGTGTTTGCATTCCATTGACATGCACTTTTTCAGTTTTCGTATTCCATTGAGGAACTTATGAATTCAGTTTTGCACTGAGTGCGGCTTTTTTGACACCGGCTCTGAGGGCTCGTGCCGCACCGAAAACTTTTTCCCGCCATTAATTTTAAACGCTTATTATTGTCGTGGGATGTAAAAATGAGTGAAAATAAAGTTGTTAGCGATTTTTTATTATTTTCTTCGCTGCTAAGTAGTAGCAGCGATGAAGATGAAGAAGAAAAGTTCTGTGCAATAAAAACAATGAGAACGGAAACAAATGAAAACTAAGCAAAACTTTGATTAAGGGTTCTCAGTACATTTTTTGACAATATTTTTAGTTAAAAATATCACAAAATTGCCAAGAAGAACCTTTTAATCCACAGTATGGGGCCTTTTTTAAATAATAACTAGTACATGGGCGCACCTAGGTGGGGGGGCTTTGGGGCCCGGCCTCCAAGCCTAGTAGTAGTAGTAGTAGTGGGGGGGTTGACCCGCAGGTCTGACAAGTAGGCCAGAGTAGGCCCTTTTTGCCATGCCCCAAGTCTGTCCCTTAACCCACTCTCTCCACTTCCCTTTGATGGTCGGGTAACTCATTGGGCCTTCCTGTTCTCTTTACAAAGTCCAGTAAGTCTGCCCATTTGAGCATGTGCAGTTCTTCCTCGCTCAGAGTTGGCGCTCCGAGTGCCTGTTGTCTCATCCTTACGTAGGCCTCGTATTCTGCCACGAGGTGTCTTGATGTCTCTTCTTCCTGTCCACAGGCTGGGCAGGTAGGGTCATTCTCGACTCCTATACGTGTCATGTGCCTCCTCAACCGGTTATGTCCAGTTAGAGTACCTATCAGCAGTCCGAGGTCTTTTCGTGTCCATCCCAGCATCCATCTAATTCTGGTCGCTTTTGGACGGTCTACGAATTCTCTGGTCTGTCTGCAACCCGTTCCTGGTTCCCAGGAGTTTAATAGCGCGTCCTGGGCCCATTTGTTGAGTCCGCTTTGCACTTGTCTTTTTGTCACGCCAAAAGTGGCTCCGGTCCTACATAGGCGGTTCCTGCCCCGAGTCGTGCGTCACCCGTTTGCCATCGCTTAGGGTCTCCAGCGCCTCTGCGCATTCTTCCACCAAGCCCTCAGGAATCTTGGGTGCGTTTAGCGCCTTCAGGGTGGCTTGACTGAGCATATATATATAAGCTCCTCTTCGCTGTTCCGAACCTCTTCTAGGGTTGCCGCCATTATTATGGCGTAAACTTCTGCTTGAAAAACAGTAGCCTGCTCACCGAGCGAGTAGCTCTTCTAAACTTCTAGTTTTTCCACGTATACTCCCGCTCCTGTGGTTTGCCTCTCTGATAGTTTGGATCCATCAGTATAGCAAACTAAAGCGCTCTCCTCAAAGATCATTTCGTCTCTCTGCCACGCTTCCCTGTCTGGGATGTGGATTTTATACCTCTTCTCGAGCCTCCAAGGTGCGTGTGCTCTGCTGACCGTCATTGACGAGAGGGGGCTTTCTCTAATTGTCAGCTCTTCTATAGCTAGATGACCAGCTGTTTCCCCCCTTCCTCTCCACTGACCCGTGTCCCTTAGACGTAGGTAGATCCCCATCGCCTCCCTCTTGATCCAAATTGGTAGCGATGGTAGTCCCAGAATTGTCTCTAGGGCCAGGATCGGGCTAGTTCTCATAGCTCCGGTTATCCCTCTACACATCAGCCCCTGTAGATTTCTGAGTTTAAGGGATGTCGTCGTTTCCTAAGATTCCAAGGCTAAGATTTTTTAGATATGTCCACATATTTCATATATGAAAAGAGAAAATATTATATTGTGAGCTCTCCCCCCCCCCAGTGCGCCACTGTCAGTAACAGGCTAAAAAATGAGCTCTGGGTTGTAGACTAAATGGTTGGTTAAATCAATGTAACCCACGAGGGGTGGCTCGATCGCCGCCTTTTGTACACCAAAAGGAAATAGCTACGGTATAGTACCTACGGTATTTCCTAGTATTTCCTAAAATTTCAATGGTATTTCCTAGTAATTCCCAACAAGCACTTCCCGGTATTTCCTAGTATATTTCCCAATACTTCCCAAGTATTTCCTGGTATTTCCCCTAACCTGTATACCAAAAGAAAATACCGAGCCCCCCTCGGTGACCCAGTAAAAAAACCTACGGTATTTCCTAGTATTTCCTCAAATTTCAATGGTATTTCCTAGTATATTTCCCAATACTTCCCAAGTATTTCCTGGTATTTCCCCTAACCTGTATACCAAAAGAAAATACCGAGCCCCCCTCGGTAACCCAGTAAAAAAACCTACGGTATTTCCTAGTATTTCCTCAAATTTCAATGGTATTTCCTAGTAATTCCCAAGCACTTCCCGGTATTTCCTAGTATATTTCCCAATACTTCCCAAATATTTCCTGGTATTTCCCCTAACCTGTATACCAAAAGAAAATACCGAGCCCCCCTCGGTAACCCAGTAAAAAAACCTACGATATTTCCTAGTATTTCCTCAAATTTCAATGGTATTTCCTAGTAATTCCCAAGCACTTCCCGGTATTTCCTAGTATATTTCCCAATACTTCCCAATATTTATATTTCCTGGTATTTCCCCTAACCTACGGTATTTCCTAGTATTTCCTCAAATTTCAATGGTATTTCCTAGTAATTCCCAAGCACTTCCTGGTATTTCCTAGTATATTTCCCAATACTTCCCAAGTATTTCCTGGTATTTCCCCTAACCTGTATACCAAAAGAAAATACCGAGCCACCCATCGGAAACCCAGTAAAAAAAGTTTTTCTTAAAAAAACTCTTATATCTTGTATGACAATAAAGTGTTACCTTTACTTTATCAAAAAATAATAATTGTTAAAATACTCTTCTACTTACAATAATTTTTTGTCATTTTGTAAGTGCAGGGTATCCTAAATTCGGTGTTTTAGGGGTTACAGGAGTTTCTATGGGAGATAAAAGAAACTTGACCTCCCCACTTGACTCGATTTAAAAAAAAACTGAAATGTGAAAACCGTAATTGATATCGCGAGCCGTTTTTAAGATACAGATGTATTTTGAAAAGTGCTGTACCATCTTTTTTTGAAACATTTCAGCCTATATTTGACTTATCTAAAACTCTACTTTGGAATGAGCTAGGAAACTCAAAGAGTCGTAGATCTTCATAAAGTTAACAACCCCTCCGAGTTTCATGGACTTCCATAAAGTAGTAAAGTAGTTACGAAATTTCAAAAAACATCGAAATTGCCACTCACTGACTCATGTATAGATCATCAAAATTCTACTTTACTTCCAGACATGCTACAAGCTATAAGCAAGTGTTCATTATAAACGGGTTCGCTATATGGGAACTTCACTGTATAAAAAAACTATAGGAAAAAATTTCAAAACCCCTAAATTCTAATTTGCTTTCCTTCCCTATAAATGTAGTTTTGTAAAAGTAACATTGCCCACTTTCAGAAACGCTAGAGGTGAGCTTTAGAAGGCTTATAAGAAAAAAATTAAAAAACCTCAACATTTTTAATAAGGCATTGCAAAAGTTTTAAACATAATTCCGCATATTTTACTACTTTAAAACTTAAATATTATCGAAATTCTTTTCAAAAGGAGTGAAATTATAACAAAAACATTTCATGTAAAAAAAGCCAAGTACGCGAGAATGGTATTCCATAAAAAGAATTGAGATCAAAGTAAAGCCAAGTTCTACAATTTTCAAAATAAAAGCATCTGTTACCTTTAATTTTCTTTTGAAACTCGCAAGTGTAGGGGGGTCAGTGCTTTTGTATTTAGCCTAGAAATACCTGAAACCGCCTCAAAATATCGAACTTAGGACACCTTGTACATATAGAAATATTGCATGTATTATTCGCTTTTTGTAATCAATATGCTGTGATAATAAATGAAATCTTTTTGGGCACATACTTAAAATACTGTTACTATAGCTTATTTTATTATTATACTTTAATTGTAAAAAAATCATCCCTATCCACCGTCATCAAAGACAAAAAAAAAGTCATCCAAGACTTTAAAGAAAAATGGTTTAAAAGTCCAATTTCAAAAACGGAATTATTAATAAACGGAGAAGATCAGAAACGTCACTTATCAAAACAAGACATGAGTAGATAGTCAGAGCATATTATTTTAAAAGGCTTTCCGTTTTCGATCTAGAAGCAAATCATATTACTTTTTGGCAACAGACCATTTCCCCCTAATTTGACCCCGCTGAATCCGAATATCTCTGTTGCCAACTCGAAAAATCGACAGGGACGGAGAAACTCCCCCCCAAACCCCCAAAAACCTGTTTTTTTTCAGTTTTATGCAATTTTCTCGAAAACTAACCTTTTTATCAAAAATTGCAATTTGCTTTTTTACTTTCGACCTTGTATCCGCCGCTCTTTAATATCCACCAAAAAGCTAATAAGACACAAAATTGATTAGTTTGGATTGATCTTAAATAATTTTTTTAAATTAAGAAAATCGCTGGAGCGGTAAATATAAAATAACTTCCACTTTGTTATACATCGTTTGAAAGGAAATTTTATTTGCTATAACGAAGTATAGAACACATTTTTTGATAAAGAGCTTGGTTTTTAAGAAAATTAAATAAAACGTATGAAAAACATGTTTTTTTTAATGATTTGTTGAAATCACCCCCATTGACGGACGTCGCTGGAGAGTTTCCTATAAGTCAAACCCCACCGAGTTTCACATTTTTAAAAAGAGAATTTCCCTGTCTACAAAAAAGTGTAGAACAAGTTTTTTCATGTTAAGCTTAGTTTTTGAGAAAATTAGATAAAACGTGTAACAAAAATGGTTTATTTTCTGTTTTTTCAAAATTAATTTAATTTACGGATGCCCCTGAAGTTTTATTTATAAAACCGATTTAATCATGTTATACGTCATTTTGAAGGAAATTTTATTGAGTATACCAAAATGTAATACATGGTTTTCTGTAGATATTAGTTTTTAAAAAAATTTAATAAATCTTGGAAAAACATGGTATTTTTTCAACTTTTTTTAATTACTTCAATTAACGGACGCCGCTGGAGAGCTTGTTATTAGTCTAACTTTATTAAGTTATACCATGTTGAAAAGGGGTTTTTTATTGTCTACAATAAAGTATATTATACGTTTTTCTCTTAAAAGCTTAGTTTTTAAGAAAACTTGAAAAAATCTCAAACTTTCAGATTTTGGGGGGTCTGGGCGGGTTTTTTGAGGTTTTTGCAGCCATTTAAAAAAATATAATATGTTATTATTTTTTAATTATACAAATATATATTTTGTACACCTGTGACAATTTGGGCTTTCCAGCGGCAATTTAAAATTCCGCCGCCATTTTGGCCGCCATCTTGAATATCTCAGCTCCTGTCAATATTTCGAGTTGGCAACAGGGATATTCGGATTCAGCGGGGTCAAAATAGGGGGAATTGCCCATTTGCCAAAAAGTAATATAAAATGCTTCTAGAAAGTGGATTTTCCCGAATCTTGCCTGAACTAATCGTCATCAAAGACAAAAAAAGTCATCCAAGATCTTAAAGAAAAATGGTTTAAGAGTCCAATTTCAAAAACGGAATTATTAATAAACGGAGAAGATCAGAAACGTCACTTATCAAAACAAGACATGAGTAGAATCGCCCGCGGTAAAAAAAAAGAATTGGTTTGAAATAGGTCAGGTTTTTAGCTCCTGCTTGCCTATTTGTGATACAATATTGTGTGATAGGTCGAATTTCTATGATGGAGATCTGGCATATGGTTCAGAACCACTCTGCACCCTCGGTGTTTTGGAGGTTATTTTCATTTTAGTTTTTTATTATATAATATGGCAAATAAAATTTCTATTCTATTCTACCACTATTTTTCAGCATTTTAAAACACAAGTTAACCATCTACACACCATACGGAGGTCAGCAACCCCCAAAGTATGTGTAAAAACGTGATTTAAAAAAAAATTCGCCAAAAAACATCCTTGAGAAATGAATGTTCATAAAATTTGGAGGCGCATTCAAATGTACAGGATTAGAGCTTTAATTCGGTGTATCGCTTATCTATATCGTCTTAAAAATAAAAGCCTTGCAGGGTGTCGAATTAGGTGTAGTTTCTTAAAAGTAAAGTGATTTTTTTACTTAAACAATTTTTTCTCAAAAACCGTAAGTTTTTTCAAAAAACTTGCAGAGACCGATCTTGTAGTGATTAAAACTGCCTATTATAAAATATACACACATCGTCAAAAGTCTTGGCCCCCCTGATCATCCTGTAAATTGTTTCAGGTACGCTGGCAATTTTTTTGTTGATAAATTCCTTGATATCTTATCGCAAATATAAAAACATTATCGGAGAAAAAAACTGCCTTATTTGGGAACTATGCAGATTATTCTTAATAAGGTCAGTTTTAAGACGGATCCGACAAGTGCATTTTCAACTAAATTTCGAGAAAAATGCCAGGTCACTTAATTTCTCCGTTCAACCGAGCAAGAATAGTGGGTTTACATCAAGAGGGTTTATTAAACAATCTCATTGCGCGTCGTTTGAAGATCCCACGGTTTTTAGTGAGACGCATTGTCCTTCTTTTTCTGGAAACTAGGAGCGTTGCGCGAAGACCAGTTAGTGGAAGACCCAGAGTAACATCAGAGAGGGACGATCATTATATGGTTAATTTTACACGGAGAAACCGAACAATAACGTCAACAGCGCTCCGAAGTCATTTTTTGCGCACGTACCAGAGAGTTGTTTCGACAAGCACCCTAAGAAGATTACATTCTTCAAATTTAAGGTCAAGAAGACCTTTGAGACTGCCAAAGCTCTCACCTCATCATAGAGCTGCCCGTCGTCAATGGGCCCAGGAGCACAGAAATTGGCTTTTGCCTCAATGGCGCAACGTTCTTTTTTCGGACGAGTCGCGATTCGGCCTACAGAGTGACAGTCGACGGCAAACAGTCTGGAGAGGTCCAGGAAGAGCAGAACGATTGGCTTTTGCCCGAGAAGTTGTTCCCTACTAGGGCCGCACGGTAATGTTTTGGGGCGGCATAATGTTTGGTCGTCGTACTCCACTTATCCTCATTCAGCCAACAATGACAGGCACCATATACGCAGAAAACATTATCGAACCAATCATTCAGCCCTTGCGAAATGAATTTGGAGAAAATTTAAATAAATTTAAATTAAAATTTTTCAAGATGATAATGCCAGACCACATCGCACGCAAAGGTGGAATACATGTTGCGGGAGGGAAATATCCAAAGAATGAACTGGCCAGCGAACTCTCCCGACATGAATCCCATTGAACACGTGTGGGATGGAGTTGCTAGAAGAATATCCAATCGACTGAATCCCCCTGCAACACTTCAACAATTGACTGCAGCTGTTGAAGAAGAGTGGAACAACTTACCGGTAGATTTTATTGATAACTTGATTCGAGGGATGCCCAGACGTATCGGTCAACTTATTGAAAGAAGAGGCGATCACACAGAATACTGAGTTATGTTTAATTAAGCCTTTACCGTTTTGTTCTTTAAGTTTATTTTTTTAGAATTTAAGAATTTTTGATCACTTTTCGATATTTTTTAATACTGCATTATATGGAAATGAAATAAAAAAGGTTCTGTTCTTTATTTTTCCAGATACCTAGGGGGGCCAAGACTTTTGACGATGTGTGTATAAATAAGCTTCCTAGTTTGAAATTGTAGCTGTCCAGGATAGCTACAATGTGTGACTTTAGGAAAAATCTATGTTTTTGCTATATAAAATACAGATTTCTGGACAACTAATATGAGATACGTCAAAATTGGTTGACATTTTTTATAGCCCGTAATATTTCCAGTCGATTGATGTATGACACAGCTACATAGCTGTATTAATACGACTAAGAGCAGCACAAATACTTACTTTTTTTCCAAAGAAAAATTTTTTGTTTGCAGCGGATTTTTTGCATGACCAAAACATCTAAGGCCTAAATGAATAGGTGGGTCTTATAGCCAGATCATTTCTCTTTTAAACGATGTACTTAAAAGCTATGTAGCTTATACAAGTATAGCTGTCTTTAAAATTTTCATGTGCGGTGACAACTATGCGGCACTGCATCATATGCCAAGTGCTGTGTAGGTATACATATATACATATATAGATATATATATATATATATATATATATAATATATATATATATATATATATATATATATATATATATATATATATATATATATATATATATATATACACTAACGGCCGATCATTTAAGGACCTACTGGTTGGACGCTAACAGTTTAGGCGTAGACCTTTTAGGCGCTATCAATTTGAACGATGACCACCAGGCTTACAGTCAATTCTTGTTTTGATGAATGACGTTTTTGATAATGTCTGGTTATTCATAATAATTATAAGTAATTTGAACTTTCGACTGTTATACAGTTTTCCTTGTTGATGTTTCTATGATTTTTCTTTTGTCCTTTATTATAAACTGAGGGGATCAAAAAAATAATAATAAAATAAGCTATAATTTTTTTTTTACCGTTCTAGTTACTGTCTTTAGATATTGTTAGTTTAGCTTTCATAAAACCAAAAATTTTTCTACAGTTTATAAAAAAAATTATAAGTTTGAAGTTTCTATCGCACCCTTTAAAATATTTTTTTGTAATATTGCCAAAAACTATCTGTGAAAAACTTATTTTAGTGAATAAGTAACTTTTTCTTTTGTTGAAAATTGATTATATTAAATATTTATTGTAATGTTATAAAATATTAAATCAATGTAAACAAACAGGCATCATCATGATTTCACAAAATATTTTAAACCAAATTTAGTTGCTTTAATATTTAATAAAATTAAAAAATGCAAGAGTAAAAGAAAAACAATTTAACGGCTCTGGTACAAAATAGCGCAGGACAAAATAGCGCGGGACAAAATAGCGCAGGACAAAATAGCGCGGACAAAATAGCGCAGGGTAAAATAGCGCAGGACAAAATAGCGCAGATCTAAAAAAGATACTAAAAAAATAACCTAACCTTACTTGGTTAGTTTAATATACTAAAACCTTACCTGCAGACCTAACCTGACCTGATTAAGTTAGTATACTAAAAAATAAACTAACCTGTCTTGGTTAGGTTGGGCCTAATATATTAAAACCTAACCTGCAGACCTTACCTGACCTGATTAGGCTAGTTTTGTTTATGTTATTATTATTCTTATGGCAGTGGTACAAATCGCGCGGACTAAATCGCGCAGGCAATAATAGTACATGACTAAAATAGCGCAAGCCTTAAAAGCGCATTACTAAAATAGCGCATTACTGAAATAGTGAAGGCCTAACCTTATCAATCAAATTACCCCAGCCGAAGTGGACCAGGGGCCGAGGATAGGTTAGGTTAGTATCCCAACCTGACCCGGTTAGGTTTTTTTACAAAAAAAAACTTACCTGACCTGTTCAGGCAAGTTTTTTTTGTAAAAAAACTTAACCGATCAGGTTGGGATATTAACCTAACCTATCCTCGGCTCCTGGTCCACTTCAGCTGGACAGGGCAAATCGACTTGGGATTTTTTGTCCTGCGCTATTTTGTCCTGCGCCATTTCGTCCTGCGCTATTTTGTCCTGCGCTATTTTGTCCTGCGCTATTTTATCCTGCGCTATTTTATCCTGCGCTATTTTATCCTGCGCTATTTTGCCCTGCGCTATTTTGTACCAGAGCCAATTTACCAGTTTCAGAATTTATAACCATGTGATCATTTTTTATTTGGTAAATCATGTAAAGATGCCTTATAACCAATGTAAAAAAAAAATAAACATAAATTATTACCGTACTGAAAAAATTGTTGATTTTGTTTTTATTTCAAGGAAACCAAAACAAAGGTAAGGTAAGTACTGAAAAAAAGACAAAAATATTGAAAAATAATAATTTAAATCTAAGAAATACACACCTGCACAGATTCAGTAAATGAGAAAAAACTAGTGACCATATCTAAAAGAAAAAAAATAAAATTAACACTTTTTTTACTAAAATAGTTTCTGAAATATACAAGTCAAGGGTCCCCCATTGCTAACTTTGTTACTATTAAAGGTAGAAAAAAGTTTAAATCGGCAAAAAAAGCAGATAAATACAACAACTAAAATACTAGAAACCACTTTATGGGTTCCAGAACAAGATCGAGAAATAGAAGAAAGAAAAGTTCAGGCGGCAGAGAACGAAGTAAAAGCGAGAAATCTGAAATTTTAAATGATAAAGACACTGACAATAACAACATTGAAAAATTTAATGAAAACTCTGATATAAAAATATATATGGAAATAATTGAGGCAAAACAAGAGGTAATTACATCAAAAGATAAGTTAATAGAAGAGCTTATGATCAGAATAACACTTTTAAAAGAGAAAATTGTAATGATAAAAGAAAATGTTAAACTAAATAACGAGGTAAAAAAGTTATTAGATAATCATACAAATCAGTCATCCAATATAATAAAAAATCTGGAAAACAAACAACAGGCAAATGTATCACCTATTACTCAAAGCTGGTCAGATATTGTTGTTAAAGGATTGGGACAGAAAGAAAATGATAATTCAACATTAAAAAAGGTAACTGCAATAACTATAAAACCAAATGAATCTCAAGATTTTAAGAAAACTAAAACAGAACTAGGAAGATTCATAAATCCTTTATCTTTAAATGTAGAGATAAGAAAAATTATTAATGAAAAAGATGGTGCTGTAAAAATTTTATGTGAAAGTAAAGATCAGGCGGATAAAATTAAAGAAGAAGTACATAAAAAAATGGGAGAGAAATATACAACTAAAGAAGACGAGAAACGAAATCCAAGAATAAAAATAATTGGGATTGAAGATAAAATGGAAAATGAAGAACTCAAAACCATAATTTTGGAACAAAATTCATATATCAATACGAAAAATTTAGAAGTTAAAGTATTCAAAAAAATGAAAACAAAATACATGGCAATAATAGAAATTGATGGAGAAAATTTCACAAAAATAATGGAAAAAGGTATGCTGTTTATTAATTTTTCAATCTGTCCAATTTTTGAAGATTTTAATTTACTTAGATGTTTTAAATGCTGCGGATTCAATCATTCAGCAAAAATTTGCACTAAAAACCAAAGTTGTATGAAATGTGGATTAAACGGACATTCTTCAGATTCTTGCACAACGTCAACAGAAAATATAGAATGCCCAAACTGTTCTGAAGTAAACAAAAAATTTAAACTTGGATTTTTTATTAATCACGGACCTTTTGAACAAAATTGTCAAGTGTACAAAAATCATATAGAAAAAAATAAGCTCAAAATTGATTATATATCTAAAAAACCCTCAATATAACAAACACAGATAAAAAAATATCAAACAAACAAAATTTACCAAATAAATGTAGACGGCTTTTTAACATCAAAGGACGAAATTATTGATTTTATTGAATCCAAAAAACCACTAATATTATGCGCAACTGAAACACATATTACAAAAGACATTTTGGAAAGCGAACTATTAATTAACAATTATACATTATTCAACTGTTTATCAAACTCAAGACATACTGGAGGAATAATGATTTTTGTTTCGAATTCAATATCAATAACCAACAAAGATGAAGTAGCAGAAAACTATGAACACTGGTTTTTAAGAATAGAATTTAAAATCAAAAAACAAAATTTCAAGTTAAATATTTTTTACAGATCTCCATCAGGAAACATTAACAGATTTTTAGACTTTTTTAAATTAATATGCGAAGAAAATTTGGAATATAATGGTATTAACATAAATATGGGAGATTTTAATATAAACTTTGATAATCAAGATTTTTATGTTGAAAAATTTAAACAACTGGTTAATTTATATGGGCTAAGACAAACAATAAAGGAACCGACACGAGTAACCAATAACACAGAATCAAAAATAGATCTAGTACTAACAAATGATTTTTCTTTAATATCTGGTGTGGAAAAAATACCAAAAATAAGTGACCATTATTGGACTTATATTGAAATTCAAGTAAATGAACAACATAAAACAAAAGCCAGCACTTTAACTTATTTAGACTACAACAAACTATGTATAAAATTAATTGAATGTCATTGGGATTACACACTGAATGATGCTGATTCACTTTTTGGACAACTATACTATAACATCGAACACACCTTGATAAAAGTTCAAGAAAGTAAAATATTACCTTACAGAAAAACAGAAACACCATGGTTTAATAAGAAAATTTATGATGCAAAAAATGACAGAGATCATTTTTATAAAAAATTTACTACAAACAGAACTGAAAAAGATTGGATAGAATATAAAGGTAAACGAAATAAATGTGTAAATGTATTAAGACAAGAGAAAAAACTCTATTTTGAAAAGGAAATTGATAAAAATAAAGGAAACAACAAGAAAATGTGGAAAACATTGAAAAATTTAATCAACAACAAACCAAAAAGTGACATAACTGAAATCATATTTGAAGACAAAATTGAAACTGATCCAAACACCATATCAGAACGACTAAACAAATATTATATAACAAGCATAGAAGACATTATTAATTCTATACCAAATACAAGCACAGAGTCTATTTTAGATGAAATAAACATAGAAAATACAATACATAAATTTGAAGAAGTAACATTAAATCAACTGAAAAACAAAGTTGCAAATTTAAACTCAAATAATAATAAAAATGAAGTATTAAACAAAAATCTAATGAAAGAAACATTTTCGGTCATAGGATTTCCACTTTTAAATCTAATAAACACGTGCCTAAAAAACGGAGAAATTCCAGAAATACTCAAATGCTCATATATTACACCTGTACCAAAAGTTAAAAATAGTAAAAGATATGATGAATTAAGACCAATAAATGTTTTATGGGATATTGAAAAGTTATTGGAAGAAGTGGTATATGAACAGTTTTTAAATTTTATAGAAAGCAACAAAATTTTAGTAAAACAACAAACAGGATTTAGGCGAAAACATTCTACAGAAATTGCAGTACAATACGTTATAGAAACATGGAAAAGAAGTTTTGAGAAAAATGAAATTATAGTTGGGGTATTTTTAGATTTTAAAAGAGCATTTGAAACTATTGACAGGGAGAGGCTATTAAAAAAACTTTATAAATTTGGTCTAAGGGGAAAAGTATTAGAATGGTTTAAAAATTATTTATGCAACAGGACACAGCGAACCAAAATTTTGAATTCACTATCATCGGAAAAATCAAACAATATAGGGGTACCACAGGGAAGTAAATTGGGACCATTACTTTTTATTTTATATATAAATGATCTACCAACAGTTTTAAAAAATTGTATGATACAGATGTTTGCAGATGATACATTACTTTATTTAAAAGGGACTTCATTAGAAAACCTAACTATTGAAGTAAATTCAGAATTAAAAAATGTAGTACATTGGCTAAACGCAAACAAATTAAAATTGAATGTAAACAAAACAAAATGTATGATTTTAAATTCAAAAAGCAACTTAACAAATTTTGCAATCACAATAAATAATGAGAAATTAGAAATTACAAATTCATTCAAATATCTTGGTATAATTATAGATTCAAAATTAAAGTTTGATAAATACTACGAATATATTATATCAAGAATTTCTTCAAAAATTGGGTATTTAGGAAGGATTAGTTATTATTTATCATTTTTTTCTAAAAAATGTGTTTACAATACAACAATATTACCACATGTTTCCTACTGCTCAACTATATTATAAACAGCGAATGAAAATATTTTAGATAAACTTCAAATATTACAGAATAGAGCAATGAGAATAATTCTTAAAGCAGATAAATACACAAAAATTACACTAATGTTAAAAAAATTAAATTGGCTTAATGTAAAAAATTTCATTTTCTATAATGTTTGTATATTTATTTACAAAATTCAAAACAATCTACTACCAGAACAACTTAAAGATTTTGTCCTCCAAAATTCAAATTTCCATTCACATTATACAAGATACAAAGACGATTTTCATTTAAATAATTCCCAAAAATTAATTGTCCAAAAATCAATTTTTTGTAAAGGTTTGTCAGAATTCAATAAATTAAAAAACTCAATAAAAAATGAAAAGAAATTAACCACATTTAAAAAAAGTTTAAAAAAATATTTATTTTCAATGCAGTTTGTTTAATTATAGTATTATTCATTTGGATGCAGGTAGAATAAATTATTGTGTTACAGTTGAAAATATTACTTAGTCTATTAATATTTATATAGCTAACAATTAGATTTTAATGTAATTAACTTTACTATTGTTAAAATTGTAGCATATTCTTGCTAAATAAAGTTTTTTAAAGTTAAAGTTAAAAGTTAAAACTGGTAGAATTTAAACAAAAGAAACAAACATAGCGTTTTTGAGTTTTTTCAAAAAACATTAAAAAAATATTATTTGAACACCTTGTATTTTATAGCGTTTTCTGATAGGTCTTTCAATTCTAACAAAAATTATTTACGATTTTTTTTTCCAAAGTTAAAAATAACGAAGATATTCCAAATTCAAAATTATGCTTAGAAAGACTTCTTTCTATGAATATGAATTTTAAATATCATCGTAATTTTTAACTTTAGGAAAAAAATTAAAAAATAATTGTTTAGAATTGAAAGACCTTATAAAATTTATTAATTTTTTTTAATGTTTTTTCAAAAAACTTGAATACTCCAAAAAGCGATGCTCTATTAGCTCACACATATACTATACTATAGTAGTGTGAGCTATGGTGATCCTAATTTTTTCGAGAAAAAAAAAGTTGCTCCGATTTCAAAAATTTTTATATATCTTTCTTTATTCGTTTCAGATGATTTTGAAACTTTTTTGTCGCGCCGTCTGTCTGTCTGTATGTCTGTCTGTAACGACCAACGCGCATAACTCAAAAACCGCTTGGCCGATTTTAATGAAATTTGGTACCTAGGCTGGGCCTTGGGTCGAGATGGTCCCATTTAAAAATGAACAAAATCCACCGAACACAAGCCAAATAAAAGGGTGGGGGAATTATTCAAAAATTAGAGTGTATATGAAAATATGGCGTGTGTGACATCAAACGAAAGGTAATTGAGTCTGAAGGTAAACAAAATACATTTTAGTTTTTTTAAAGATGGGGGTAGATTTCAAAAATTTGAGTTTAAGTCAATAGATGGCTAGTGTGGTATCAAACAAAAGGTAATTTAGTCTGGAGTTTATTAAGATATATTTCAGTTTTTAGTTTTATTAGCTCGCACGTACACTTTAACTATAGTACCTAGTGTGAGCTTAGGGGCCCATATATTGGCAGAGTATTTTTTTTTATTTAAGTATCTTAAAGAGCTTCAAAAATTCTACTAGTTTGCTAATTTATTTCTCTCTAACTTTAAAAATAAGAAAGTTAGCAATGGTGGACATTTAACTTGGAACACCCTGTAGACAATAATTTTACTTACTTTTGAAATTCCCACTCCCTATTATCTAAGGGACAAACTTGTCGAGTCTTCAGCCATCTTGAAATACAATGAAAGTGAAATGCATGCTGGAACAAAAATATATATATATATATATATATATATACAGGATGTCTCAGAAAAAAGCAACTACATGGGGATTTCGGAAACGGTAAGAGATACCAGTTTGTTTAAAGGAGAAAAAAGTTGCGCTATTCTAAGCCCAATCTGGTGCTGTATCAATATTAAAGATATCTACAGGGGTTACGAAATTTAATGAAATTTGGTAGTTTTGTATAAGCAACTACGGCCCATCGAATGACGTTAACAATTTTTTTCTTCTTTGTTATTTCTTCTGACCGCCATCTTGAATTTATACGTCAATAGAGCATTAAAAGAGCTTTTCAACCATGTATAATAAGCCTATCTCTAAATGACGGAAAATGTGAATTTATTTAAAAAACTGTTTTTCACTTGGTTGGCTGTGAAACAAAGGCCGTAGTTGCGTTTGTTGTCATACCTACGTAACTATCTGTCATTTATTTGATTTATCTGTTGGACTTTTAAAGTATCTAAATTACTTTTTTTTTAGTCACATTATCAATCAAATTTAACATGGAAAGATTTCCAAATTAAATATATAGATATGTACTTTCAGAGATATCCAGAAAGACGACAACCAATCAGTCTTCAGAATTCTTAGAAATAATTTAATTGAATATGGTTCCTTTAAAAAACAAAATCGTAATCGACAACCTGATGAAAATATTTTACAAAGTGTCGTTGACAATTCTCGGATTACCCTTCGTGAACTGGAAAATAATGTTGAAGTAGCCAAATCAACTGCACAAAGAATTCTTAAAAAATTTAAGTATCATCCATATGCAACACATATTAGCCCATTTATGGCCGTTGATGCGTATACGCAACACAGCAGAAATTTTTTTAAAATTAAAAATGAGAGACTTTTTGGCTTTAAATATGGGCGATACCATGTTAAACATGAAGCAGCGGTGTTATTTTATTTGACGCCACATATGTGTTACTGTAATGTGTTGATATGATGATGATATTTCAAATATAATCTTTAAAAATGTTAAGTTTTATTTCTACCCTTGGCCTAAAATGGGTTAGTCAAGCACGGGTCTACTACGTTTTACCTCGATGCTTGAAAATGGGTGTTTCTTTTTTAGTGATAAGTTGAGGTCGTTTTATACTGTTTTCAAGAAAAAAAATGCAGATTTTTCGCATTTTTTTTAGAAATTTTAAAATTAAAAAGTTAGTAAAAACTCATACAAATTGCTATAGAAAGAATTTATTTGACGTTTGTTATTTCGAGAAAGAGAGGGACGGCTCACAATCGACGGAGCTTTAAATAGATGGTAATTTAGCTAAAAATAAGGTAACCAACTGCCTGGCAAGAGGCGATAAAAAGTTTTTTAGAAATGTATGCTGCGCCGACTCCTGCTGAATTACTTTAAGACCCAACAAACCTAACGTAAAACCAAACCGAACGGAACTTAACTGAATCAAACTGAACCAAACCGAACCGAACTAAACCAAAACGAACGGAACCGAACCAAACCGAACCGAACCGTACCGCACAAGCAATCAGCAAGAATCGGCTGCGCCGATTCTTGGTGAATAGTTCTAAATAAATAATTTCCTATAATTTGGGCCTTTAACCCTCAGATGCACTGTAACAAGGCTTTGCTAATCCATTCTCCATCTTTGTTGTTTTGTATGTGAGCAACAAGGACTTAATCGCGATTAAATCCATGATCGCGCTTCAGTGCTTACGGTGCATCTGAGGGTAAGTCAGCGTAAGCAAATCCAATTGGGAAATAAGATATGGCCGAATGACCTGGAAAGTGTCGGCCAAGCAAAAACTTTCTATCAATGTGTCAAAACATCTGTGGGAAGGTCAACTGTACAAATTTTCAAAATTATGTGAAAAAACCACAAAAAAACACGAAAAACTAGGTATGTAATTAATTTAAAATTGTTAAATTATTAATCCTAAGCTAATTTATATATTTATGTCGAAAATTTGACGATGCAATGATAGAAATTGATTTTTTTCAACCAAAACAAGTTAAAGAAAATCACTTTTTTAAAAAATTATTTTAAAAAAAAACCATACCTTTTTTTTAATTTCCCGTATCCAAATCGACTAAAAATAGTCCAAAGAATCATTTTCATACAAAAAAATCGTTATATAGGGCGTTTTGACGAGCGAGGTATAACGTAGTAGAACCGTCAAGCACTTCGAGATGGTGACTTAGAAAGAAGAACCTTGTTTTGCAATTGGTGCATACAAAAATCGCAGGAAAACCCTCAATTTCCGCTTAAGTTTCTGTGGTCCGATGAAAACAGTTTTACAAACTACGGGGTGTTTAACAGACATACCTACGTGTACTGGGCCGATAAAAATCCGTTCTTAAATCGTGAGGTGCACCATTAAGTTAGGTGGGGTTTGAATGTATGGCTAGGAGTCATAAACGGACACATACTATTTAACATTTTTTATAATAATTTGACGGCACCTCGATATCTAGAAATTCTACAGAATTACGTTGACCAAATTTTAGAAAATTTGCCTCTTCAAGATGTAGCAAACATGTGGTTCAGCAAGATGGAGCACCTCCACATAATGCAAGAATCATAACCGACTATTTGAATCAGCAACATGGAAATAACTGGATCAGAAATCGAGGTCCAGTTGCCTGGCCTGCACGTTCGCCGGACCTTACGCCTCTTGATTTTTGTATATGGGGATACTTGGAGGATAAAGTTTATTCTACTACTCATAATACGATACAAGAACTTGAGGCAGCCGTTGTTCAAGCCATAGAAGAAATTCCTGAACAAATGGTTAAAGATGCATGCATGTCTCTAATTCATCGAAGCAGAATTTTCATAAATAACAACGGTGGAATTTTCGAACATTTGCTTATTTAATTTAATGCTTTGTTATAGGTTTTTACTTCGATTTTAAACTAAATAATAAATTCAAACTTTTGTTTCCAAAAACAAAAGATTAGCCAGAAAAAAATTAAAAAATAAGGGCCTTAAAGATTTGCATATAAATCAAATAAATGGAAAAGTTTTGAAAGGTAGTTACGTAAATATGACAGCAAACACAACTCCTAGCATTTGTTTCACAGCCAACCAAATAAAAAACTATTTTTTGAATAAATTTACATTTTCAGTCATCCAAAGAGGCTTATTATACACGATTGAAAACCTCCTTTGCTCTGTATTTAATGAAGTATAAAGCCAATATGGCGGTCATAAGAAATAACATAGTTGGCTATGATTTCAAAAAAAACTAGAAGGCCTAAAAAAAATTGTTAACGTCATTACTAGGTGGTAGACGCTTTTTACTCATTGGGCGTCGACCGGTGAGATACCACCATGCCAGAAGTGAGTAGCGCTAAGTGGTATCACCACGTTCCGCTACTGCGCTGGCAGTCCGGTTCCAACAATGAGTAACAGATAGCATGATGGCGCCTCCAGGATCAAAATATTCCGGAGGTAAAATACGCGACCACTCGGATCTCCGGGCGTCGGGTGATCCTGGGGGTCCTTCATGCAAAGATATTAAAAGAAGACCAAAAACTCAACTCAGAATTGATTTTAGCAATATAAGAGGATTAAGTACCAACATGAATTCAGTTCACCAACATCTTGAAGAACAAAGACCTGACATCCTTGTTCTCACTGAAACTAAAATCAGTTCTGCAACACCTACTGTGAACTATCTTTATCCCGGCTATGACCTACACCACCGATTTCGACATAATTTTGGGATCTGTGTGTACATTAAAAATGACCTTTCATGTCATCGAGAGGAGAAGCTAGAACCAGCGAACCTTGATATCATATGGCTGAAATTCACCTCAAAGTCATCGACCAAGTTCATTTGCTGCCTCTACCGACCGCCAAGTAACACCGAGTATCAAAACTTTTTTGCGACATTATCCGAAAACTGTGATAGTATACAGTCTAACTATCCACATGCGGAAATTGTTTTTTTAGGCGATTTCAACGTCCACAATATACCCTGGCTAAAACACCACAACAAAACAGATAATGAAGGCAGGGAAGCAGAAGCTTTTGCCATAAGTTGTGGTCTAACGCAGCTTGTCGATGAACCTACCCGTATCTCAGAAAGGGGTGAATTTGCAGCGCTTTTAGACTTGTTCCTAACTACAAATCCTGACTTGTACACAATTCAAGTAGATCCCCCACTTGGTTCATCCGATCATAAACTTATAAGAACAAAATGCGAAATGTTCATACCGCCAAGCCAACAATCACTTCCTCGTAAAATGTGGCACTATAAATCGGCAAAATGGAATGACCTTAAACAGTTTTACCTGGATTTTCCATGGCAAGAAGTTTGCTTTAAAACAGCTGATCCCACTATTTGCTGTAATGAAATAACAAAAGTAATCTTATCTGGAATGGATGCATATATCCCACATACAATAAAACGCAGAGCTAATGCAAAACCTTGGTTCAACAGCCAGTGTCAAACGGCTGTCCAGAAAAAACACAGAGCATATAACCTTTGGAAACGACAACAAACCGCTCAAAACCACACAGAATTTATAGAAGCCAGAAATAGTTGCAAAATTACTATTGACGCCGCCAAAGAAACATACAATCAAAGAATAAAAAACAGGTTGCTGAATTGTCCAAGTAGTTCTAGGTCCTTTTGGTCTCTTGCAAAATCCGTTGGATCAAACTTCACCAAGTCATCCATATCACCACTTACAGATAAAAAATACTCACTTAGCCACAACATCAGAGGAAAAAGCCAATATGCTGGCCAAAATCTTTTCCTCCAACTCAAACCTAACAGTGTCAAATGGAAAAACTCCACCGTTCATTGAAAGGGTTTCCCACAGTATGCCAGAGGTACCCTTTTGTCACAGAGAAATACGAAAATCCCTTAAAAAGTTGGATACAAACAAAGCAATGGGTCCAGATGGCATTCCCGCAATAGTACTCAAAAATTGTGCTAGCGAACTCACCCCAACTTTCGCAAAATTATTCAATTTATCTTATAGGCAAGGAGTATATCCATCATCATGGAAGTCTGCCGCAGTACAACCCATTCCAAAGAAAGGAAAAAAGACAGATCCGTTAAACTATAGACCAATTGCTCTACTTCCGGTGATATCAAAAGTAATGGAAAGAGTTGTGAACAATCACCTAACCAAGTACTTGGAAAAGTACAAAATTATCAACGACAAGCAATACGGATTTCGAAAATATAGGTCAACTGGCGATTTACTTACATACGTCACTCACTTATGGCAAAAAGCGATTGAGTTGCGAGGTGAAACAAGAACAATTGCCTTAGATATATCTAAAGCATTCGATAAAGTCTGGCATGAAAATCTGCTCAACAAGCTCAAAGCAACGGGATTGTCGCCGAGACTTTGCACTTGGTTTGAAAGTTACCTTAAGGATAGATCCATTTATGTTGCACTGGATGGCCGGAACTCCAAATCTTACCAAATAAATGCTGGTGTGCCACAGGGAGCAATCCTTTCGCCAACACTTTTTCTGATTTACATAAATGACCTCATAGATAAAACAGTAAATCCACTTTATTGCTTTGCAGATGATGGCAATGTAGTCTCCTCAGTCATACCACCCACATGCCTCTCCGCACGTGAATTCCATTACCTTAGACTAACTGAAATATCACAGATAAATAACGACTTGGAGATAATAGAGGACTGGGGCAACAAAAACCTTGTACAGTTCAACGCGCAGAAAACCCAAGCAGCCCTGTTTTCAAAAAAGACCAGCACCGGTGAGCCAAACATCATGCTATCTGGAAGTGCTGTCGCATTGCAGAGCCAGTTGAACATCTTAGGAGTCACTGCAGAGACCAACATGTCTTGGCACAGTCACGTGGCAGATATAGCTAAAAGGGCATCCCAAAAGCTTGGGGTGCTATTTCGTACAAGACATCTGTATACACCAAGCCAACTGCTGACACTCTACAAAGCCCAGATTCGACCTACTATGGAGTACTGCTCACATATATGGAGTGCGGCACCCAAACATACCTTAATGCTTTTGAACACCGTGCAAAAACGAGCTATCAAGCTGATCAATGACCCCGCACTTACCCGTAGCTTGGATAGTCTCGAACATCGAAGAACTGTGGGCGATCTATCTCTCTTCTACAGGTATTATCACGGAAAATGCTCTGAAGAGTTGGCACGTATGATCCCCCCGGGAGTAGCACCTACTAGGCGAACACGTCAAACAGACGGTAACCATCAATTTATTGTCAAAATAGAGGCACCAAGAACCTCATTATATCAGAATTCATATCTCTGGAGAACAGCATCGCTGTGGAATAAACTCCCTGCGACAGTTTTCCCTGCAGGTTACAACCTGAACCGTTTCAAAACCAACACACACCAACATTTTCGCACACTTGCCGCTCCTCGAGCGTGATAGGGATCTCCTTGCGAGTGCGCATACCCGTAAAAAAAAAAAATTCAATTGGCCGTAGTTGCTTATACAAAGCTACCAAATTTCATTAAATTTGTTTGCAAGATGGCGGCGATATCTCAAATTTTCAAAAAACATAATTTTTAGTTTTTGCTCGATATTTTAAAAACCACTGTAGATATTTATACACTACAGTAAGGTCACTTACATTACACACTCCCCAAGCTACAGTGCACTCTTCGCTGGTTGCAGAAGCCTGATTCGCTTGACATTCAATGCATAGATCCATAATATGATTGCGGCAAATAGCACAGTTGTCTACTACAATGTCCCAGGCCCAAAGAGCTACTGCATTCCACTATATAAAGAAAATTAAAAATAATCTAAGTTTTCCAGAATTTCCTCTACCAAAATTGAGATGAAGGACCTAAGATTTTTGTCTCTTACACAGCCATCTAATGAGCTAAACACCATTTTAAAAAAATTAAATAAAATTAATTATTTGGTATTGAAAAAGATATTATAACAAAAATTTTTCATGTAAAAAAAAGTATATCATTTTCGCGTACTTGGCATTTTTTAACATAAAATTTTTTGTTATGATTTCACTCCTTTTTTTTAAGCATTTGGATAAAATTGCAATGCCTTATTTAAAATTTTGAGGGTTTTAAATTTTTTCCTATAGTTTTATCATAGTTCCTATCGGCCTTCCAAAGCTCAAGTCTCTCTCGTTTCTGGAAGTGGGCAATGTTACTTTTATATAACTTTACATTTATAGGGAAGAGAGTTAAACTAAAATTTTAGGGTTTTTAAATTTTTCCTTATAGTTTTATCATAGTCTCGGCCAATTGGCTACTATATTTCAGGCCGAACTCGTAGCCATTGAACTGTGTGCCCGGTGGATTACTGACCACGAATGGACCAACAGGACAATAAAAATCTTCTCCGACAGTCAAGCAGCCTTAAGAGCGCTTGATTCCTATACGGTCTCATCGAAAACCGTGAGGAGCTGTAAAGATTCGCTGAATGCGCTTGGTAGCGCTAACAATGTATCATTAGTATGGATACCAGGGCATTCTGGGCACGAGGGAAATGAGGCCGCAGACCTAGCAGCGAGGGAAGCGGCATCTGCCGAGTTTTTCGGCCCCGAGCCAGCCCTGGGGATATCATACAATGCTGCTAAATCAACCATATTAAAATGGATGGAGAATAGCTTCCAACAATACTGGATAAATATACCAGAACTGGCTCACTCTAAAGAGTTCATTAAAGGACCTTGTAGAAACAGAGCCAGGAACATTATTGGACTTACCAGACAGGAGATACGTATAGTGACTGGTCTTTATATGGGTCACTGTCGACTGAGAGTGCCCATGCACAGAATGGGACTAACAGAAGAGACCGAATGTAGACTCTGTATGGAGGATGACGAAACAGTCAGACATGTACTGTGCGAATGTCCGGCTATTGCACGTTTACGTCAGAATACTTTCGGTAAACCTCAGATCGACTCAGAAGATCTGAACAGTGTCTCACCCAAACTGATAGCCGGCCTTTTTGGAGGATTAGGCATACAGTGGTGAGAAACCACTCAAAAGTGAGCCACAATAGACCCACTGGTGGTCGCAGTGGAAGGGCTGCAAGGCCCACTCACATATGAATCATCAATCATCATCATCATAGTTCCTATCAGTCTGCCAAAGCGCAGCTCTCTAGCATTTCTGGAAGTGGGCAATGTTACTTTTACAAAACTTTACATGTATAGGGGAGGGAAGTAAATTAGAATTTTTGGGATTTTTGATTTTTTCCAAAGGTTTGGTCATAAGTTATATCAGTCTGCCAAATTTTAGCTTTGTAGCATGTCTGGAAGTACAGTAAAATTTTGATGATCTATACATGAGTGTGAGTGGCAATTTCCATGTTTTTTAAAATTTTGTAACTACTTTACTACTTTATGAAAGTCCATGAACCTTGAAGGAGTTGTTTACTCTATGACAGTCTATAACTGTGCAAAATTTGAGTTTTGTAACTCATTCCAAAGTAGATTTTTAGAGAGGTCAAATATGTGCTGAATATATTTCAAGAAAAGATGGTACAGCAGTATTGTTGTCATATTTACTATTTCAAACTGCCCCTTCTATGAGATAGGTTGAAACAACACAAACATAACATTTTTAAAATTAACCATCACAAAACTTTACAAAATATAAATTACTTACTTATATTATTATGTCTACTTTCATTATAAAGAAAAAGCCAATCAGGTTAGTAAACAGATTTAAAAAATATGTACAACAATAAATAGGGCACATTAATCTTGAACCAGTGACAGGAATCATTTTCAAATTTAAATTCAAAAAATTTTATTAGCTATAAAAGTTTACCTTAACATTGTTCTTAAGATTATAAACACTTTAATTTTAATAAATCTCATTAAGAAATTAACAACAAGTACAGGGTGTCTCATTATATTTTTTCCCACCCTTTTAGACCATTAATAATTGATATAGGAATATACAAGAAATTATGTTCGAATTCGCGAAATTTTTACTTTTAAATTGCATCTTGACTTTATTCCTAATGCTTACCATATTGACAGACGTTCAAATTTATAGTTTTTGTAAATTGGATGCTCCTTATATTATTTAATAAACATATTTTCCAAAAATACCTGATATGCCGTAGTTTAGAGCCATAGTTTCTCTGAGATATTAGCAATTATAGCAGTACCGCTCTTGTGTTAATTTTAGTATCCTTATTCCAAATTAAATTAGTCCCCATGACCCATCAACAGTGACAATGACACAACTTTGTTGTCGTAACCGGTTGTCATTTTGAGCGTCATTTAAAAGAAAATAGTTGTCATTGTCACTGTTTATACATGGGGACTAACATAGTTCGAAATTAACACAAAAGTGGTAATTTTTTTATCATTTAAAAATTTATCACTAATATTTCAGAAACTATTTATCAAAACTGCGACATTGGGGTATTTTTAGAAAGTATATTCCAAGCCTAATCTATTAATTAAATAATATAAGGAGCATCCAATTTACAAAAACTATAAATTTGAGTGCCTGTCCAATACGATAAGCATCAGGAATAAAGCCAAGATGCAATTAGGTGTAGTGGCTCAGTGCGTTCGCGCATTGAACACAAGAGGGTTAAGGAATCTCGCTTGCTACAGTGGCGGGTTCGATCCCTGTCGGTTGCCGAGGTCGGGTGCGGCAGACATTTATAGGATTCATGGGAAGAAGTGTCCCTAGAAGAGTGACTACAAAGGTATATTTATAGACAATATACAGTAGTGGGCATACAAAAAAAAAGTATAACGGTACATGTTCGGCATGGCCTTGGTAGCCGAGGACAAAAAACAAGTAATAAAAAAAAAAAGATGAAATTTAAAAGTAAAAATTTCACGAATTCAAACACCATTTCATTTATATTCCGACATGAAATATTAATGGTCTAAAAGGGTGGGAAAAAATATAGGTAATGAGACACCCTGTACAAGTTAAAATTGGTTTGCTAAATAAAACTTTTTTATGGAAAAATTATCTACAATATAGACATAGGCACAACATACTACTTACTACCTAACTAAAAATAAATAAATGGTAAAATTGCTAAAATTTATAATTTGGACAAGAAGGAACACTAACAAGCCAATTAAAGAAATAGGTAAATAATTATGGATCATTAATTATTCCCAAAATATGTTTTAATGGCTTTTTTGAAAATGTTCAAACTGTATACTTTTTATGCTGCAAATTATTGTATAAGCAGATACCTTTATAGAATAAGGAATCATAACTGGTCTGTCTATTAATGTTTTCTAAATAAAACTTATTACTAATCTTAATCTGTTGCATAAATCTACCATAACATTTCCTAAATTTAATAAGATAAAGATTAAAGCATTGTACTCTATAAACTGCCTAACATTTATCAATTCCAAATCCTCTAACATACTCCTTATTCTGGTATATCTATTCCATTTTAACAAAGCTTTTGCAGCCTATTTAAATTCTTATTGCAAAACAATAACATAAGAGTGGAGCAATATATGAAATGTGGTAATACAATGGTTTTAAAAATTAGTTTGGCAGTTTTTCTTGTTATGAACCTATTAACCCTTATTAAAATACCCAATTTTTTCCCTATTTTTTTACATGCATAATTAGCATGATCTCTAAATTTAAGTTTGTTATCTAAAATTACTCCTAGATATTTGAATTTTTCAACTATTTCTGTTTCTTCTCTCAATATATCAATGATTAACTTATAACCATTTTCTTTAAAACATACACCATCAGATCTTCTTTTTCCTTAAACCATACCTTTTGCTTTGTCTGCATTAATTTTCAATTTATTTACATTTAGCCAATTGTATATTTTTTTTAAATCCTCATTTATCAATTCTGTACACCTACATAGGTCTGTTCCAAAAACAAAGTGTCATCGGCAAATTCATTGGCAAATAATCTATATTTACATTGACACATTTCTATTGTCAATTTAATACAGAATATTTTATAAGCAGTCCAAACCCATCAAACAAAACATTTTTTGCTTTATTCAAAAAAGAAAAATATTATAAATTTACTTTTCTTGCCTAAAACTAAAACATATTTGCTCACAACAAAGCAAATACTTTTAATCTGGCTATGAGATTAACATGGCTATTGGAACAGATCAGCTGCTTTCCAAAATATGAAATTCAGCCTTAAAATTGTTTATGTAGAGCAGGAGACACAGAAGAGTCTTCTGTGCAGGAGATTTGAACTGTTTCAATATGCCCCACTTTCCCCTAACAAAGAAACCGAGGAATAAACCAACTTTTAGAGTGGTTTATAAAAGTAAGTTAATGAGCAAGCTTGCATTTAAATAAATTAATTTTCCCAAATAAGTTAAACTTTTTTAAATTTTTTTGCATTTTCATGTAGATGTTTGCCTTTGTTTTCATTATTGAGGTTATGTAGGTTTACCTTTTTTACTTCAAATCGCTTTTTTTCTCCTTTTGAGCTGCTTGAAGTGGGCATTTCAACTTCGTCCATGTCGACGTCCATTGCTGAAGCCATTCCAATTACTTTTTTCTATAAAAAACTGAAAAAATTAAAACTTTTTGTTGATTTTTCAAAAAAATTGTGGAAACAAAAATCAGCTGTTTTTGACGTTTCCGAAGCAGAATTTCATGGCGTATTCCAATTAAAAAATGGGTTCAGCACTGGTAGTGCACTGACACCGGTTCGGTGCTGCCAAAAATTTGCCACTTGCACCAAGCGTTGTCACACTAATACCCTTTTCCACCACAAAGTATATAGCCTTACTTTGTGGGTTCCACCAATGCATGCCCACCCCGATTCAAAAAACGCATCACGTGATGGCCCATGGATTTGCACCGGTTTTAAATGCAGCGTCACCTTTTTTGAATCGGGGTGGGCATGCATTGGTGGAAACAAGGTTTTAGGGTCAGTGACCCCTAAAAGTCTTGTCCCATCAAAAAGTAGCACTTAGAACGCCACTTTAGTGCTGTATTAGTTAAATTAACAAGACGCTAGCGCTACCAAGTCCACTTCCAATCCCTGGCTTCGCATGCGTAGATCTACCAATATTATTTACCTCATGTATTAGAATCGATGTACAGGGTGATTTTCGCTTGAATGATTCTAACCACATGAAAATAGAAAGTTTCAAAAACCTAACCTAACGAAACCTAATCAGATCTAACCGAACCGAACCAAAGCAAACTAAACCAATATTTTTTTTCAAAAAAAAAACTTTCCTGACTTCCTACCTGGGATGCTAGAGGATGTGAATCCGAACCGGACCGTACCGAACCGAACCTATCCAAACCTAACCCTACCCAACTAAACCTAATTAGCAGTACGTGTTGTAGTTTAGTTTGGTCAGGTTAGGTTTGGTTCAGTTTAGTTAGGTTCGGTTTGGTTCGGTTCGGATTCACATCCTCTAGGATCCCGGGCAGGAAGTCAGGAAAGTTTTTTTTTTGAAAAAAATTATTGGTTCAGTTTCCTTCGGTTTGGTTAGATTTAATTAGGTTTTGTTAGGTTAGGTTTTTAAAACTTTCTATTTTCATGTGGTTAGAATCATTCAAGTGAAAATCACCCTGTATGCATCTTTTCTAAGACATGTGGTAAATAATATTGGTAGATCTGCGCTTGCGAAGCCAGGGATTGAAAGTGGACTTGGTAGCGCTAGCGTCTTGTGTTAAATTAATACCCTGTTTCCACCAATGCATGCCCACCCCGATTCAAAAAACGCATCAGGTGACATTGCATTTAAAACCGGTGCAATCCATGGGCCATCACGTGATGCGTTTTTTGAATCGGGGTGGGCATCCATTGGTGGAAACAGGGTATAACAGTCACTAAACCCAAATACTGGGTTATTTAGGGCCGGTTTCTCAATAGAGGGTTAGCCGTGACCCGTGGGTTAGAAAAAGAGATGACTGATACCCTGTTTCCACCAATGCATGCCCACCCCGATTCAAAAAACTCATCACGTGATGGCCCATGGATTTGCACCGGTTTTAAATGCAGCGTCACCTGATGCGTTTTTTGAATCGGGGTGGGCATGCATTGATGGAAACAGGGTATAGTTTTTGCAAAGTCAGTCAAATCCTTTAAAGAAAGTGGCATGGGCGGCGGTACATATACTCATGAAAATTATTTCATTTAATTATGGCGTAAACTAAAGAAATAAAAATAGATAATAAAACTTTTTATGCCTACACCTACAGAAACGACACTGATTTATTTTCTAACTCTGCATACTGCCGACTAAAGGGGTGCCGAAAAGCACACCCGAAAGCAATTAAAAGGGCATCTCAAAAAAATCTGCCAATCAGATGCCGTCTATCCACCTGTGCTGGGTCGGTCAGAAAACAAATACTTTGTGCTCGGACCGCAAAGGGCCGCGCCTTTTCTCTGTCGGCAGATTGAAGCAAAATTTCATGAAATCGATAGAACCCCGTGTTAGGAGCACTTCAGGTGACTTTGCAAAAACTATATGACATGTTTACCACATGCCAAAAAAAGACAGCTATCAAAGATAGCCCATGGGTTGGGCTAACCCTCTATTGAAAAACCGCTCCATAGATTGTTTTTTTAAAAACATTTGTTGGTTTTTTTATATTTCATCTGCTTTTGTGATTTGTGTCGGTTTTAAATGCGTCACCTGATGCGTTTTTTGATTCAGGGTGGGCATGCATTGGTGTAAACAGGGTAATATTATTGGGAGTCAAAATTTCAAACAAAAACTGTTTGAACTGATAAGTTATGGCCACTTCAAGTACAGCAACAGTCGTTTACATTATTACATGATGCCTCAATAAGTTCAGTTCATTATAATTGAACACCTCGTTGAACACTCTTTACATGTTTTTTTTTACATTCTTGAATTTGTCTTTTTATTTATTTTAGAGTCCCTGTATGTTGACATATTTGGATTAATATATCCAAATATGTCAACATACAGGGACTCTAGGATCACCAAGCTGTGCCTTTTGTTGTTTGTGGACTAGTGTTGCACTTATTTTCCCAATAGAATACGCCAATAAAACCGGCAGAACGCAGAACCACGCAGGACCAATGACATTGACATGTTTATGTTCTGCATCAGCTGATAATGTTTTTTGTTTAAAATAAAAGGTTGTTTTTTTAACTTTTTCAAGTGTTTTTGAAAAAATCTTAACTAAAAGATGAAAACTTAACAAACCTTTTAGACGACAGTTATAAAATGCATTTTTAAATTTGGGTGAGATGCATTAATTAGTTGATTTTGGTATAGATTTGTTTTTTCCATAATTCTTTTTTAAAATAATATTGTTTATAAAACAGTTTTAAAATAAGGCATTTTTAGAACTTTATTTTGTTGTACAACAGTTGCTTTATTTAAAAACTACACTAAAGTTATATTTGAATCCCACATATGGTCAGTACAAATCAAGGTGTGGAAAGGGTTTTTAATGGGCAAATCAGTGGCCTACTGGGCAGGGGTGCTGGATGCGATAACATCCCGGGCCCAGTAGAAGGTCTGTGCTAGAGATGTGGCAGAACAGGTTTTTTCTTGTACCTAGTATGACCAGGTTCAAATTTATTTATCACTAAATAAGCCCATTTTCATTGTTAAAAATAAAAACTGTACTTGTACCTTTAAGTAAGTAAGTAAGTAAGTAATCACTTTATTGCCAACAAGATTATAAGACATTAATTACATCAATATCCTACAAAAAAGCAATGTCAAGATTTTGAGATAATTTTCAGATACTAGTGAGTAATTAATTAACTAATATGCTATTATTATTATTATGTTATTAACAATTTAAAATATATAACAAACCTGATAAAAAGACGAACTTTGTAAGTTATTAAAATATAGTAAAATTATTTAAAGTTAGTTAAAAATACACCAAAGCTACAACATACTATTAAATTCAAAGCTGTAAAAAAAATTTCCTTAACATAAATAGTCACAGCTCTTTTAAATGCCTCAAAGTTTTGAATGTTTTTTAAGGTTTGTGGTAGACTCTGAAAGGCCTTGTAAAAAGTGCTATTTTCATAAAATGCTGAAATGTGTCACAGGGTTCTTAACTTAAAAAAATATATTAAAAAAATGTAACTGTTATCTTCTCTTTAATATTCTGTTTTTAAATAAATTGTAAATCTGTTTATTTTTCTGTAATCTGCACTCTGCAGTGCACCTGTAGTCATTTTTTAATATTCCTATTCCCAAGTAATATCCTATTCCCAAGTATTCTCCTGTTCCAGATTATTAACCTATTACAAAATGCTGTCACTGTTCCAAATGTTTCAACTGTGTACCTGTTACTTTGGAACAGGTATTGACAATCTGTTATATGTACCTCTTACTAAAAATACCTGTTTTGATTCCACAGATCACAGATTCCAGTTTGGACTAGGTAGTTTGGATTTTAAACTAATCGAAACCAGAATCTGTGATCTGTAGAGTCAGAACAGGTATATTTCGAATTTAGTAACAGATACACAGAACAGGTTGGCAATACATGTTCCAAAGGAACAGGTCCAATTCCATTGACCCATCCCTGGTCTGTGCCCCCTTGTTAGCTAGTATTGGGCCTCCCCAAGAGTTCACTCTGCTTTGAAAAGCCAGCTCGCCACTAAGAATACTTATGCCAGGCTTACACTGCTGCATAATACACAATGGATTTTCCTTTTTATTTTACCTACAGTATTGAACAAACTAGGGTATCTATATAAATCTGATCCTGTACCAACTAGGTATTTAACAACAAGTTGTGCATTTGAAAACTAATCCAGTTCTCAGTTCACATTAAAAAAAAAGTAAAAAAAAAAGTTCATACTCCTAACCTTGTACTGTATTTGTGATTTTGTAAAAGATCTTGGAATAAACAAAAGTTTTTAAAGAGAAACAGAATGCACTCTTAAATAAAGGTTATGATAACACCAATTTCTAATTCTAAAAAGAGGGACAGTTTATTATATTTATAAAATGTTTTTGAAAAAAGGGGTTTTTAAAAAAATTGCTTGTTGAAAACAATGATTTTCAGAAAAAGTGTTTTTAAAAAAAAGTTTTTAAAGATTTAATTTAATTATTTTCACGAAAATGTAATTTGAAAAAAAAATTTTTTTTTTTCAAAAAACTAACTTTTTGAAAAAGTTTTTTTGTAAATGCTTAATTTTTATTATATTTTTAGATAATGTTCGAGAAAAAATATTCCATAGGAGTCCCAATTATTCTCTCTGTTGTACTATGCAGCTATACTCTCCCCACACTCCTCAAACTCTTTCTTTTCCTTTTCCTACTATGCACAGGGATTATTTGGGGTCTTTTTTCCTCATTTTGGATCAATGTGACCCTCTCTTCCCCACACACTGCAATCCCTGGTGCCGAGCACAGTCTGAAGCTAGCTGAGAACTTTAGAAACAAACTTATGGTGAGTAGGGTCAGTTATCCAGTAATGGACCAGTTCCCAGTAAATGACCAGCACCAGCAGACCATTTTTGGTCTAGCAATTATTTTTTTCCTTAATGTTTTTGCAAGATACTCACTAAATTTCAAGATGAAGAAATAAGGGGTTCATGTTAAAAAAAATAATTAACAATAAAAATACATGGAAAAATAGTGGGAAAAGGATTTTCCTGAAAAAAGACAAAAAAGATACATTAAAAAAAGAAATAATTTTTTTTTAAATAAAGAAAAAAAATTTTAATTATTTTTTTCTTTTTCTGGCATATTTTACTTTTCCTTAAAGTAATAGGTAACACAAACTTAACACTGTTATTTAAAATGTCTATTTTGTCTATTTTATCAAGAAAATTATAATTTACATTTTTGTTCACCATTAACTAGGGTTACCAGACGTCCGGATTAATCCGGACATGTCCGGATTTTTACTACGTCCGGGTGGGTCCGGACGGATTTTTCATAAACGTCCGGATTTTAAAGTAGCCGCCTTTATAAACATCAAATAATGCAAAATAAACTAGTTTCAAAAAATGTAATTAAACAATAATCATTTAGCAGTGTGAATTCACCTTTAAGCGGGGTCTTCACATAACGTTTTACCTTACATCTTGCCTGTTCAGTCAAAACGCATCAAGTAAAACTTTGTGTGTAGACGGAAAAACGGACGTTTTACTTGAATTGATTTAAGACGGAAGACCGCCTAGAGAACTGACCGGATCACGCATTGTTTTCCAATAAAACTATCGTTTTGTATCAAAAACTGATCTAAAAACGTACGTTAAAACTATCAAGTGTCTACGCTACTCTTTCAACCGTCATACTTGACCCTTTTGACTGACAGGCAAGACGTAAGGTAAAACGTTATGTGAAGACCCCGCTTAAAGTGGTATTATTAATTTCGCCTTGTTGAAGTTTACACTTCTGCCGTGTGGTCTTAAGCACACACAATTTTTTTGATGAAGTTTGTAATCTAAAAAAGTACATATCAGACAATTCTACTTCTGATGACCACAATCTGCCTAACCACGAAAAATGGGCAAAATATTTTAATGCAAGTATTTCTACCCAGTGGACCAAAGAAAGAAATAGGCTGCTTTTATCTTCTGTAAAAGGAATACTCATGACTTCATACAATTTAAGAAATATGAGCTGGTCAGAATTTTAAGATTTTGTACTTCTGCCTAAAAATTCAACGCTGTTGAATAAAATACAAAGCAGTGAAAAGTACCTATAAAATAGTAGGTGTATTATGTTATTTATTAGTTATTGTTTCAATAAAAAAAAAGTTGATTTATTGTGTCTGGCATCGAAAAAATTTTGACGTCCGGATTTTGTCCGGATTTTCTTGACGGCTGGTCCTGGTTAGAGACGTTTTCATCTGGTAACCCTACCATTAACCCATCTTTTCTTCATCCTGAATTTTGGTGCGGATCTTGTTAAAACAATTGTAAAAAAAATATATAAATATATATATTATATTCATTAAAAACTACTTTTTTGCTAATGTTTGAGCCAAGCTGGCAGATTTTTTGAAAATCAAAATTTATTAAAAAAAAAAAAACTACAGACCAATTTGAAATTTGGAATTTTTCATCCTTTTTATGGGTAGGTAGGTAGTGAATATTTTCCAAAATTTTGCCAAAGAGTTATGTAGGTATGACAACAAACACACAAGCGCGGGTCTGGGCGAAGATCTAGGGGGAGGCGAGGGGGGAGGTAATAGTCAACAAAAACATTATTTGTAATATACTTTTTTAGCTCACACATATACTATACTATAGTATTAGCTCACACATATACTATACTATAGTAGTGTGAGCTATGGTAATCCTAATTTTTTCGGGAAAAAAAAAGTTGCTCTGATTTCAAAATTTTTTATATATCTTTGCGTTTCAGATGATTTTGAAACTTTTTTGTGGCGCCGTCTGTCTGTCTGTATGTCTGTCTGTCTGTCTGTCTGTCTGTATGTCTGTCTGTCTGTCTGTCTGTATGTCTGTCTGTAACGACCAACGCGCATAACTCAAAAACCGCTTGGCCGATTTCAATGAAATTTGGTACCTAGACTGGGTCTTGGGTCGAGAAGGTCCCATTTAAAAATGAACAAAATCCACCGAACACAAACCAAATAAAAGGGTGGGGATAGATTTCAAAAATTAGAGTTTTTGTGAAGATATGGCGTGTGTGATATCAAACGAAAGGTAATTGAGTCTGGAGTTAAACAAAATACATTTTAATTTATTTTAAAAAAAGGGTGGGGGTATATTTCAAAAATTAGAGTTTAAGTGAAAATATGGCATGTGTGCTCAAACGAAAGGTAATTAAGCCCGGAGTTCAACAACATACATTTTAGTTTTTGTTTTTTTTTAAGGGTGGGGGTGGATTTCAAAAATTTAAGTTTAAGTCAAAACATGGCTTGTGTGGTATCAAATAAAAGGTAATTTAGTGTGGAGTTGAATAAAATATATTTCAGTTTTTAGTTATATTAGCTCACACGTACACTATAACTATAGTACCTAGTGTGAGCTTAGGGGCCCATATATTGGCAGAGTATTTTCTAGGGAGGGGGTAATTCTCCTGCTTGCCCTTTATTTATTATTAACAAAATCTGAATATTCTTTTTCTAAGGGGGTGGGTAATTACTACATTACCCTTCTCAAATCCAACACAATGGCAACATTTGTTTCACAGTCAACTTTTTAAATAAATTCATATTTTCCATAATCCAATGACAGGCTAGTTATATATGGTTGAAATGGTCTTTTTTATGCTCTTTTTAATGGAGTATAAATTCAATATGGCGGCCATAAGAAATAACAACGTTGGGTACTAACTACTAAATTCTATAAAAATAATTTTCAAAATAAAGGACATATTTCAATTTTTCGAAAAAAGAAACTTCGGTTCGGTTAATTTTTTTTAGATATTTTGAATACCCCTGTAGATATTTTTAATCTCGATACAGCATTTGATTGGGCTTGGAATAGCGCAACTTTTTTCTCATTTAAACAAAATTGTATCTTGTACATGAAGATCTCGAAAACGGTACAGGGTGTCTCATTATATTTTTTCCCACTCTTTTAGACCATTAAAAATTGATATAGGAATTAAATTGCATCTTGACTTTATTCCTGATGCTTACCATATTTGACAGGAGCTCAAATTTATAGTTTTTGTAAATTGGATGCTCCTTATATTATTTAATTAATAGATTAGGCTTGGAACATATTTTCCAAAAATACCCGATATGCCGTAGTATAGAGCCATAGTTTCTGAGATATTAGCAATTATAACAGTACCGCTCTTGTTATCGGTTGCGATTTTGAGCGTCATTAAAAAAAAATAGTTGTCATTGTCACTGTTTATACATGAGGACTAACATAGTTCGAAATAAGGACACTGAAATTAACACAATAGTGGTAATGTAATTTTTTTATCATTTAAAAATTTATTGCTAATATTTCAGAAACTATTTATCAAAACTGCGACATATGGGGTATTTTTGGAAAGTATATTCCAAGCCTAATCTATTAATTAAATAATATAAGGAGCATCCAATTTACAAAAACTATAAATTTGAGCGCCTGTCAGAGACGGTTAGCATCAGGAATAAAGTCAAGATGCAATTTAAAAGTAAAAATTTCGCGAATTCGAACACAATTTCTTTTATATTCCTACATCAATTATTAAGGGCGGGAAAAAATATAATGAGACACCCTGTACCGTTTTCGAGATCTCCATATAGTTACTTTTATCTGGGACACCCTGTATCCTTAAGGTCACTATATAACAAAGTTCCTTCTAAGAACTTCGTTATATAGTGTGTAAACTGACTTTTTAATTTAATTTTTTTTAGAAAGATTATGACAGCACACAGGACTCCAAAAACCTTCAACCTATACTGCCCCAAGTTTTCGGTAGAACTGTAGATAGTTTACTCCAACAGCTGTTGGATTTTGTTATACGAGATTACATTGTGGCTTTCCTAAAAGACTATTCTTATGATCTCGACAGCTTAAGTATTAATATTAAGTAAGTTATTAAAGATAAAGAGTTCTACACTACGAGGGCTGTCTTTTATATTTTGCATATAGGAACATAGAGGGCGACACTGATCGAATGTCATTACCAAAACTTAACCTTAATTTTTACCTTACCCTAATTCAAAACGTGAGTACATATGGATGATTCTACCAAAAGTGGGCTATATGGATATCATTTTTGGTCATTGCCTTTTAATACAGTACAGCACAGTAAATAATTTTGTTTTTTAAAATTTATGTAACTAATTAGGTGTAAGCTAAGAAACATTTATTTTCCCAAATTTTAGGAATTATTGCATAAAAATTGATGGGATGAGTACCAGAGGAATGAATTTTTTAATGGTTTTCCAATTTAAATCAAAATCTAGACTACTTAACTTAAGTTTTATATAAACAAAGTTCCTATACTTATAATTTTAAAACAATCAAAAAAACAATTATACTATTGATATCAGTCGAATATTTACTTACCAGAGGAATGATAATTGAAGCGTTCCTTTTTGATTTCTCCAAAAAAAACTAATTTTCTGCCGAAAATAAAAAGATCTGTAACTTAAACCAAACTAAAGTTGACATTATCTGTCACAACTTGTCACCCTCACAAGTAAATTAGATATCCAGGGCCGTCTCTTTCTCTAGAAATTAACCGGTGGTATTCACAAATATTGTGTTATTAAAAATGGAGCACTTTTAAAATTGTAAAATTTTCAGGAGAGGATGTAAATTCGGATTTTCAAAAATATGACTGCAAACTTAAGTTTTATCAATTTTTTGATAAATAGTTAAGACTTGGTTAAATATTATTTATTAGGATATTTTTTTCAATCTGAGTTTTTAATATTTGGTTTGGGACTACACCAGAGGAATGAGGTATTTGCTTTGTAATAAAAAAAATTATAAACAATTTTTTTTATACATTAAACTCAAATGCCGGTTCGTTTTAAATCTTATAACTAAAACTATGCTTCATTTGCAGTCTGTGTTTGAAGAATATGCATTCCCACTCCACAGCACCATTTTTGTAGAATCATCCATATACATATAGTTTTATAGCTACAGTGAATGAATTTTTTAAGTTAACAAATCAGAAAATTGAATTAAACCGAGAACATTTTTGGGCTATAATTTTTTACAACTTTTAAAGGAAATTATCTCAACAATAATGCCTTGCCGAGTTGATTTCTATTATTGGTAATGAAGCACCACATCAGTCGACAGTTTCTCGTTGGTATGGAGAATTCAAGCGTGGACGAATTAGCCTTAGTGACGCCCACATGCCCATAAACGACTGTTACCCAGGAAAACATCGATGCTGTGCGCATGCTCATGACGGAAGATCGCGAGATTGAGGCTTCATTGGGGATTTCAAAGAGCTCAATTCAAAAAATTTTGCATGAAGAATTAGGCGTAAGAAAATTAGTTTCCCGCTGGGTACCGCATCTTTTAACCGAAGAACAGAAAGAAGCTAGGGTCAATTGGTTTAAAAAACTCTAGACCGCTTTGAGGCAGGAAACTCGGAAAACGTGTACAGCATTATCAGTGGTGATGAATCGTGGATTTACTCATATGAACCCGAAAATAAACGTCAGTTGTCGACGGCGCGATAAAAAAGTTTCAAAATCATCTGAACCGCAAAAATATAATTTTTTTTTTGAAATCAGCAACTTTTTTTTTCTAATTTTTGACATGATTACCTCATTTTTGGAGCTTTGTACTGACTAAATCAAGCATGAAATTTTGGGGACAATGTTGCTACTGTAACTCGGTGCGTTGGCTGATAACATGTATAGTTTGTGAGATATGAATTTTCAAAGTATTGCCTTTTTGGTCTCATGGTATTCTCTATACTAAAAATCGCTAAATGACGTTTTTCCGAATCTAGACGAAAGGTGTGGTTTTTTCGCATCTCTATGACCTTACTATACTGTAACTCGGTGCCTTAGCTGATAACATGTATATTTTGTGAGATATGAATTTTCAAAGTTTTGCCATTTTGCTCTCATGGTATTCCCTATACTAAAAATCGCTAAATGACGTTTTTCCGAATCTACAATGAAGGTGTATTTTTTTTGCATCTCTACGGCCCCGCAATACTGTAACTCGGTGCGTTTGCTTATAACATGTATAGTTTGTGAGATATGAATTTTCAAAGTTTTGCCATTTTGGTCTCATGGTATTTCCTATACTAAAAATCGCTAAATGACGTTTTTCCGAATCTAGACGGAAGGTGTGGTCTTTTCGCATCTCTATGGCCTTACTATACTGTAACTCGGTGCGTTGGCTGATAACATGTATAGTTTGTGAGATGAATTTTCAAAGTTTTGCCATTTTGGTCTCATGTTATTCTCTATACTAAAAATCGCTAAATGACGTTTTTCCGAATCTACAATGAAGGTGTGGTTTTTTCGCATCTCTACTTTGCTGATAACATAGAGGCTGAAAACATTTGACTGATATAAAACACCTGTCAAAGTTTATAAAAGACCTTTCTGTCTGGACAATGTAGATTTATTTTTTAGGGAAGATTTATGGGGTGCTATAAAAACCCTACATGACAAACTGTCAAGGGTAGACCACGCAAAACTGATTGCTAATGACATTGTGACAGTTATAACCTGTCATTTGGAGAAGATTCGTGAAGCTAAAATGATAAGGTAGGTTTGGGTTCTCATTTTTATCCCAGATGCAAATCCAAAAATAGACGGGTATTATTCGTTTGAACCTGTTACTTGTAGGCAAGTTTGAAATATATAAGGCAAGATATTATATTCCATTAAAATATTTAAATAATATTTATTATGCATTATTTCACTCAAAAATTCAATTTCTAATTTCAATTTGGGGATCTGCAAATCACTCAATATCAAAGCCATGAAAAAAGTTATTAAAATTATTAAATGTATTCATGAAATTCCATTTTTAGAACCAACAATTAATTTATATGAACTACTTGGTTATCTAAACTTATATAAATTATATAATTTAAAAATATCAATATTCATTTACTCACAAAACAAAAAATATCAAATTTAAATATTTAAAGAAATGATAATTGTCATGATCATACAACTTGCCAAAATAAAATTTTTAAATTACAATTTGAAACTGATATTGCTAAAAAATGTTTATTATATTCAGGTATTTAGAATAATCTAACACAAATCATAAAAGACACTAAACCTCTTTATTTATTTAAAAAATATATAAAACAATATTTTCTGAAATTAAATTAAAATAACGTGAATGTGGGACCACTTGGTTTTATTTGGCTTCAGTTGTTTATATATATTTTTGTTAACGTAATGTTTAGTACCCGTGGCTAAGCAGGCATAGAAAGATTTTGTTTCTTTTGTATTTTTCCGTGGGCAGCTCGAAAGCTGTACAGCGTGTCCCATTTTCGATGGGATTAAATGGGAAACTCGGTTATTATTAAAGATATCGATTTTCTGGTTGTACCTTACCGTGCTCTTTTTTGGAGCCCTTAAAATTGGTGTAATCAGATTTTTGCTATACCCCGTGGTTTCGCTAATACAGGGAGTTTTTGAAAAAATTGCATTTTAATTAATTCCTTGTATCTCGCTTATTTTGCAAGATATTTTTATTCTGTAAAAACCTTTCTATGGCAACTTTTTTAGAGCAAAATAATGACGTTGTCAGTTTTTAAAAATATTGTTTAGTTTTTGAGATATGGTATTTATCATAAAAAAATTAAATACGGACCTGGATTTTTTTTATTACTACTTTGATTAGTTCCATGCTATTATTACCTTAAAATGATAAAACTTTAATATTTTTTTGATTTAAGGTTAAAAAAAGCTATTTAATATTTGAAAAAAAAATTATAGTCCGAACCTGGAAATTTCCAACGTAATTATAAATTAAAAATTGCAAGACACACTAGTTGAACGATTTTTACGTTATCTGTTTTGAAATGATAATTAAAAGATTTATAAATAAAGTAAAAAACGTTAAAAAGTTACAAAAATAATATCATACTAATTATTTGATAACCAAACAGCAGGTCGTGAAATTTACAAAACAAAAGCGTGGAATTGACATTGTCATTTTTGTAAATGGCTTACAATTATTTTAAACTGGCTAGAAATCGACCATATGCAGATCTTGAAAAATGTGATATGTTTGACTGCTTCATTCAAGCAACAAAATCCCAATATTTAAATGGCAGAAATATTTTTATGCAAAATGCGTTACGAAAAATTACTCAAAAATGCCAACAATGTCTTACACATAATGGTAATCAGAAAGATTAGTTATTTTTTATAATTTGTTTTTTTTTTGTATTTTTCGTAGACTTTGTTTCAAATAAATCTGTAAATTAACGTAAAACCATTTTAATATGCTAAGTATCAAAACAGTTAAACTAAAAATTGTTTAACTAGCAATTTTTAGTTTATATTTATGTTGGAAATATCCAGGTTCGGACTAATTTTTTTAAAAATATTAAATATTTTTTTTACCTTAAAACAAAATTTTTTTAAATTTTTATTATTTTATGAAAATACTAGCATGAAAGCAATCAAAAAAGTAGTAAAAAAAATCCAGGTCCGTATTTAATTTTTTTATGATAAATACCATATCTCAAAAACTAAACAATATTTTAAAAAATTGACAACGTCATTATTTTCTTCTAAAAAAGTTGCCATAAAAATGTTTTTACAGAATAAAAGTATCTCGCAAAATAAGCGAGATATAAGGGATTATTAAAAATACAATTTTTTCAAATTTTTTAAGGGCTCAAAAAAAGAGCACGGTAAGGTGCAATCAGAAAATCAATTACTTTAATAATAACCGAGTTTCCCATTTAATCCCATCGAAAATGGGACACGCTGTACACCCACAGGGGTCCAAAATCTAATAGACACCTATTAAGTGTTGACAGTTAACTGTTTCGTCCTTAAGGGACTCTTCAGAACACTGCATGGTCAATGTGACACTTTTGTAAAGCTATAGAGTTCTATGCCCGCCTAGTCACAAAAAATTGTTGTTTCTGTACTCACGGGTACTGAACTTTAGGCTTGTAGTATTTTTGGCTCACACTCCGCTGGTGTACAGCTTTGGAGCTGCCCACGGAAAAATAGAAGAGAAACAAAATCTTTCTATGCCTGCCTAGCCACGGGTACTAAACATTACGTTAACAAAAATATATATAAACAACTGAAGCCAAATAAAACCAAGTGGTTAAACTTTCACGTTATTTTAATTTAATTTCAGAAAATATTGTTTTCTATATTTTTTTAATGCTTTGTGTTAGATTATTCTAAATGGTAATACCTGAATATAATAAACATTTTTTAGCAATATTAGTTTCAAACTGTATTAATTTAAAAATTTTATTTTGGCGAGTTGTATGATCATGACAATTATCATTACACAATTAACAAAACAAAAAAAATATATTGCGCGTGATGCGTCATTTTAAAGGAAATTTTACGATGATTTCAAAAATCGAATAAGGATCCACAAGAACAATTCCAAACTTTATATAATATCTTAAAAATTATGGGATAAAATTTACTTCTACAGATGAATTCTTTATTAAAAAAACACTAAATTGAATTTTTTATAAATAAAAAAGTATAAGCCACCTCCATGAATGAAGACTTTTTAATATCCCCTTGTAGCTGAAAAACTACGAGACCCATCAAGAAGCAGTTTTAATATTTGAAGACGTCTCGAAAATCGAGGCCTGTACAGGGTGTCCCAATTTGGGCACTTTTACAGGGTTTAAGGTACTTCTAGGGGAGACAGAGAAAAACTGACCACGCATTGCGAGGCTCAAATTTCAAGAGAAGACTTATAGTGAAAACCGTATTTTGAAATATCGTCTTGTCTTTGAGCTACGGGGGCTTTTTGAAAAGTCTGCATTTTTGAAGGGGGTCTATAACTTCGTTATTAGTAGAAATATTGATTTAGAGCAAATTGCAATTTTATAGACTTTGTCACAAGGAATTCACCCGCTAAATTAAATTTTAACTCTCACTTTTAGTTTTTGATATATAATTTTCGAATTCGTCATTGAATTCTTTTCAAAATGATGTATCATATCTCATAGTTTGATTAAGCGGTTTCGGAGATAATTAAAGTTTTTTATTTTTGTCTAGTGTGCCTACAAATCAAGTTGGCCTTGCGTCTTGTCGTTTTGTCATTATTTTCAATTGTTTAAACAATTTGACATTACGCTTTGATATGAAATTATTTTGCACAAAAGCGTTTTAATTTTATTTTGAAATATGTATTATTTTTGTTACTTTGTATAACTAGGCTTTGAGGGCCGTCAGCTGAATTATAACTTTTCCAAACCAGCCTTACTATATTTTTGACTGTGTAAAATAATAAAAATACTGGAGTGCCTTGACCTGCCTCAGCAGGAAATCATAGCGCACTAGAAATAAGTGAAAAAGCTGAATATTTCGTAAACCGCTCAATGAAACTATGACATATGATACATCATTTTGAAAAAAATTCAATGACAAATTCGAAAATTATTTAAAATATAGGCCATTCCATAAAAAAAAATGCAACTTTATATCATATCTCAAAAACTAAAAGTGACAGTTCAAATATAATTTAGCGGGTCAATTCCTCGTGACTCGTGACAAAGTCTATAAAACTGCAATTTACTCTAAATCAAAATTTCCACTAATAACGAAGTTATAGACCCCCTTCAAAAATGCAGACTTTTCAAAAAGCCCCCGTAGCTCAAAGACGAGACGATATTTCAAAATGCGGTTTACACTATAAGTCTTCCCTTGAAATTTGAGCCTCGCAATGCGTGGTCAGTTTTTCTCTGTCTCCCCTAGAAGTACCTTAAACCCCCTAAAAGTGCCCAATTTGGGACACCCTGTACATTCCAAATTAATTTAAACCACAGAAAAACAACTATAGTTGAGGATGTATATAAGTGGCACCGCGTCATAGCTATGGTAAACCAAATTTTGCGGCGAGTTTTAAAACTTAAAAAATGAGTGTTTCATATATGTACCCCTCTACTCCCTTCCCGCCCACCACGGTTTTGATGACGCGGTGCCACTTTAATACAATATCAACTATAGTTGGTCTGTGTTTGAACCCTTAAAATGATTTTACAGTTAAATATTTTTCAACCATGTAAAACAAAGGTCTTTTTTTTAAACAATTTTAGTGCTGAAAAAGATTCTCCAGCAGAATTCCAGCTATCCCTCCATGTGATTTCATCTGACAAGGAGTTGGAGTATTTGAGAGTTTTAAGTGAAGTATTAATAATGTTCTTGTTGCCCAGGACCTATTCTTTATCTCCTACCAAGTATTTTTTGAGAGAGGTGCTTGCTTGCAGAGGTATGCTTTATTTTTAATATACATTTTTTGATGCTGGTCATAACCAACGAGGGTTTTCCGTAAATTAAGGTCTCCAGTAAGCTCCCGTCGCAACTGGGTGAGCTAGAGTAAATCTGGCAACAGTGGCGCGTTCCTTGCCTCTTCCACTACTATTCTGGCCGAACCCCACATCTTTGCGACGAGCAGTCTTGGCTAGCGGTGACCAGAAATTTCAATTAATCGATTCGATTATTTGAAACCGATTCGATTAACTTAAAAACCGATTCGATTAACTTAAAAAAAAAGGTTGAAATGAATCGATTTAAAATAAATCGATTTAATTTAAACTTAACAATTTTGTTGGTGCATATTTGCTATATATGTATAGTAAAAAATTAGACTTACAGGGTGTCCCAAATTGGGCACTTTTAGGGGGTTTAAGGTACTTCTAGGGGAGACAGAGAAAAACTGACCACGCATTGCGAGGCTCAAATTTGAAGAGAAGACTTATAGTGAAAACCGCATTTTGAAATATCGTCTCGTCTTTGAGCTACGGGGGCTTTTTGAAAAGTCTGCATTTTTGAAGGGGGTCTAAAACTTCGTTATTAGTGGAAATTTTGATTTAGAGTAAATTGCAGTTTTATAGACTTTGTCACGAGGAATTCACCCGCTAAATTATATTTTAACTGTCACTTTTAGTTTTTGAGATATGACATAAAGTTTAATTTTTTCTTATGGAATGGCCTATATTTTAATTAATTTTCGAATTCGTCATTGAATTCTTTTCAAAATGATGTATCGTATCTCATAGTTTGATTGAGCGGTTTAGGAGATATTCAGCTTTTTCACTTATTTCTAGTGCGCTATGATTTCCTGCTGAGGCACGTAAAGGCACTCCACTATTTTTATTATTTTACACAGTCACAAATATAGTAAGGCTGGTTTGGAAAAATTATAATTCAGCTGACGGCCCTCAAAGCCTAGTTATAAAAAGTTTTAAAAAATGATACATATTTCAAAATAAAATTAAAACGCTTTTGTGCAAAATAATTTCATATCAAAGCGTAATGTCAAATTGTTTAAACAATTGAAAACAATGACAAAACGCCAAGACGCAAGGCCAACTTGATTTGCATAGTATAAGACAACAAAACTATAGGAGCATTGAAGTAGGATTTGACCGCAAGGCTTTCACGTCAATGGCGCATGACGTCATTCAACGCACACTAGACAAAAATAAAAAACTTTAATTATCTCCGAAACCGCTCAATCAAACTATGACATATGATACATGATTTTGAAAAGAATTCAATCACGAATTCGAAAATTAATTAAAATATAGGCCACTCCATAAGAAGAAATGCAACTTTATGTCATATCTCAAAAACTAAAACTGATAGTTAAAATTTAATTTAGCGGTTGAATTCCTCGTGACAAAGTCTATAAAATTGCAATTTACTCTAAATCAATATTTCCAATAATAACGAAGTTATAGACCCCCCTCCAAAATGCAGACTTTTCAAAAAGCCCCCGTAGCTCAAAGACGAGACGATGTTTTAAAATGCGGTTTTCACTATAAGTCTTCTCTTGATATATGAGCCTCGTAATGCGTGGTCAGTTTTTCTCTGTCTTCCCTAGAAGTACCTTAAACCCCCCAAAAGTGCCTAATTTGGGACACCCTGTACACCCGGTTTCCTCCTATGCATGCCCACCTTGATTCAAAAAACGCATCAGGTGACGCTGCATTTAAAACCGGTGCAAATCCATGGCCCACCACGTGATGCGTTTTTTGAATCGGGGTGGGCACCAATAGGTGGAAACTAAGCCTTAGGTATTTTCCCGAAGAACAGATGCCAAGTCAAAATAACATAATAATTTCTATTCCCTCCCTTACCTAAGGGAAACAAGTGTATCGGTGTCCTCTTTCAGCTTGTGTATAATAATAAGGAAGCAGATACACTAGTGGCAGAGTGGCGACATAGCTTTTTGTTGGGTGATCCTTAGTGGCGACTTCAAATGTTTAAAAAAAAATCCGCTTTTTTCGACCTCTATTAAGCAGAAGAATGAATATTCGATTCTTGGAAAAAGAATCGCAACGTTGAATCGAATCGACTCTTTGGAATCAATTCGATTTTTTCGATTATCGTGCAAAAAGAATCGATTCGATTCAGAATTGACGCTCCCGCCAAGTGCGAACTGCGTTCTTTTATTAGATTTTTGTAATTTAAGGTAACAACCCCTATTGAAATTCACCGGCAGTTGACCGATGTTTTGATGGAATATTTCGAAAACATTTAGAGCTATGGAGAAAAAGCTTACATGTTCCTATCCTTATTTTTAATAATCTATCGATTGACACCAAACACGAAAACTTCCGGTTTAACTGGAATTTCCGTTAAAACCGGATGTGGTCGAGGTTGATGTCAAGCGATAGATAATTAAAAATAAGGATAGGGACATGTAAACCGTTTTTCTATAATTCTAACCTTTTTCGAAATATTCCGCCTCGAAATTGGAAATTCTTTTTTTTTTTTGAACTGTCAATATTTAAAAAATGGTTAGGATTAGGTATAGGACATTGTATATGAATTATGTCTAGAATTTTCTGAAGAATCCAAAAAATAAATAAAATACGCGAGGTGGCATTTAAACTAAGAAACTTGGATGATTCTACAAAAATGGTGCTGTGGAGTGGGAATGCATATTTTTCAAACACAGACTGCAAATGAAACGAAATGTTTTCTTTATGGAGCATTTGAGTTTAATGTATAAAAAAAATTGCAAGTTTATAATTTTTTTTATTACAAAGCAAATACTTCATTCCTCTGGTGTAGTCCCAAACCAAATATTAAAAACTCAGATTGAAAAAAATATCCTAATAAATAATATTTAACCAAGTCTTAACTGTTTATCAAAAAATTGATAAAACTTAAGTTTGCAGGCATATTTTTGAAAATCCGAATTTACATCTTCCCGGAAAATTTTACAATTTTAAACGTGCTTCACTTTTAATAACACAATATTTGTGAATACCACCGGTTAATTTCTAGAGAAGGAGACGGCCCTGGATATCTAATTTACTTGTGAGGATGACAAGTTTTGACAGATAGGGGGCAATTCTTCAAAATTTGAAATAATTTGAAATAATCTGACGAAATTTGAAACAACAGAATTTAGGTGTAAATCTTGACAACACTGCAATTTCAGCTTTGTGTAAAACGTCTTACACCACACGGTAATGGGCCAACTTAGGAAATTATGAAAACCCCACAAATTTAAAATATGCGGGAAAATTTAATCTAAATCCTACCTTGAAACTCGGCTACTGATAATCCACAAGATCTTGATAAATTGTATTTTTCCGAGCACCTCATCATACAACGGTTTTTCTTTCTGTCACATTTGACAACTTCCAGTCACAGATCACCAAGGGGACTGTCAGTTACGAAATACTGCCGCTGTTGCCAATTCATTGTTTCCAAGTGAAACCAATAAAGGGACCGTTCACAAGTTGGGTTTCACTTTTTAAATATGTTGTTAAAATATTATTACGAAAAACTCTTACAACGTAACGTGCAAGGCGGTACCTAAGGGGGGATCAATCTCCCCCCGATATTTTTAAGAATAAAAAGTAATCAAACATTTAGTAGTGATAATAGTAGTAGAGATATGGATAATTCGCATTTTTTACGGCGGAATTGATTCTGATTTTTGAGATTTTTGCTTATAATAGCTGAAAACATGCTCAAACTAAAGTTTGGTTAAGTATTTTGTTTTCTAAAAAATTAAAATCTTAAAGGTATTTTTTTATACCTAAATGCATGGAGAGTGGAAAAAAATTTTGTTTTCTAAATCTCATAATTTTATTCATAAACATTTGTGTGTTTTAAATAATATTACTTGACTTGACTGCAAAATCAATCCAACATTTGAGCAGCTGCTAAAAAATTGTTTTTCTTTGTCGTGTTTTTGAACTTGATTTTAAAATAAATTTGAATGAAAAAGTATGCTTGGCTGACTTATTTTTTAGCCACTCATAGGTAGGAAGGCTATTGGGGACCGTCAAAAAAATCCTTTTTATTTTTGCTCAAAATAAGTTTGGGCCAAAAAATTCATAGTTCTTTTAAAAATAAAACCAAATAATTTAAATAATTAGGCACTTTGTCTGCAAGTTTAATGAAAATTTTTACTTGGTTTTATTTTCGAAAAGTTAAAAAAAAACAAATTCAATTTTTTTTACCCTTATTATATTTGTTATAATCAAAACCTTAAAAACTATTTAATTTTTTTTTATTACTTTTTCAAATTAGGTAGCTATTCAATGAACCTACAGAGTAAATAATTTTGCACTGGAATTTATTCTTTAGCTTTTTAACTATTTCTTCAATTTCAATATATTTTAATTATAGTATCTAAGGTTTTAAATCCGTTATATTTTGTTTGTGTATTTTATTCCGGGATTAACATTAATATTGATAAAGGTACACAATTGACAAGGTGCAAAATCTTTTGCCGACTTTTTTGGACGATAGCTTTTCTAAAAGGTTCGATGTCATCACATTTCGTGCATTTTCTAATACAAAACAGACCATAGGCGACTCGTGTTGGCGGGTAAATAAAAAAGTGAGGTTGGGTTGGTGCATAGAGAATTTGTCTCTGGGTTGGTGGCAGGGTCGAATGAAACGTGCGATTAATTGTGGTAAAATAGCCAGCAAGAGAAGGTTTGTTTGTGAAAGGGATCCGTTCACAAATTAAGTGAAAGAGACAAGTAAGTTTCTTCTTGTATATAAATATAGGTACTTACCTAACCAGGTCAGGTTAGATTTTAAAGTATATTACAAAAAAAAGGCACCTGATGTGGTCAAGTTAGTTTCTATTATTATATCTAATAACCCAAGCTTTCGACATTCTGGACTTTCAACATTTTGTAATTCTTCTTCATTCGCACACACAGTTTCCCATAGAATCTGCATTTATTTTTATTTTAATATTTATTTTTATCCTTATAAACCCAACAGTAACGTCTTTTAGACGAAAATTGTTCGTAGCACCCCTGTAATCTTCCGCCGGCGGCGACTGTAGCAAGTATTTCTGATTACCCTATCCAAAAACGGCCCATGACGTCACTGAATAACAGCAGTTTCTATATGGGAGTACCCCCCAGAATAAAAAACTATATACGTGCCTAACTTTGATAACAAAAGTAAAAAAATAATCACCACTTCAATAATTTGACCAGTATCGCACTTAGTCAGATTTTTCTGGCAGATTTTAAAGAAATAATTTGACATTCCCTTAGAAATCCGTTCAAATATAACGGTGGCAACAGCGTAGAGCTAATTTTGTAGCGACCCTTCCACGACATGCAGTTAGTCCCTCTTTGTTAATTTTACCGTGAAAAACAAAGAAAGAAAGTAAACTTAGCTGACCTCATAAAGAAAACGAATAGGACTAATAAATTTGAAAGAAATGTGACGAAATGTGACGAAATCTGACATTTCAGTTTGTGTGGTTAATGGTTATCTGCTTTGAATTTATTTACAATTTTTAAATTTTCAACAAATTACATGTTTTTAATTAAAAACAAATATTATATCGTGAAGCTACATCTATCAAAAAGTGGGAAATGGCCTTTTAGGTAAGTTTTTAAGTTTAAAAATTGCCTTTTAAACGAGAAATCTTAAGCGCCAGATTATGTCACATTTTTTCAAATTTCGCCAGATTTTTTGAAATGTAAAGAATTGCCCCCATAATGTCAACTTTAGTTTGGTTTAAGTTATAGATCTTTTTATTTTCGGCAGAAAATTAGTTTTTTTCGGAGAAATCAAAAAGGACCGCTTCAATTATCATTCCTCTGGTAAGTAAATATTCGACTGATATCAATAGTATAATTTTTTTGTTGATTGTTTTAAAATTATAAGTATAGGAACTTTGTTTATATAAAACTTAAGTTAAGTAGTCTAAATAGATTTTGATTTAAATTGGAAAACCATTAAAAACTCATTCCTCTGGTACTCATTCCTCTGGCATTTTTATGCACTAATTCCTAAAATTTGGGAAAATAAATGTTTCTTAGCTTACACCTAATTAGTTACATAAATTTAACAAAACAAAATTATTTACTGTGCTGTACTGTTATTTAAAGGCAATGACTAAAAATGATATCCATATAGCCCACTTTTGGTAGAATCATCCATATATTTTTTTTTGTTTTGAAAAAAATGCTCATTTAAAAATATAAATCGACGTGTCCAAGCGTTTTTCTCAACACGCCCTCATTTATTCGTTATCGAATTCATCCAATTTGGTATTTGAGAATTTTAAAACAAGTTACCTACAGAGTGGGAAAAAAAATAGATAACTTTTTTTTTATTTTTAAACAGCAAATGTTAGGCTAGGTTTTTTTCTTAATTTTATAGTATAGACCGAATGATTTTGCGTATTTTTTCACTCTAGAATTTTTCTGAAACAGTTATTAGTTTTCGAGAAAATCACAAAAAACTGATTTTTAGAACATTTGGGGCCTTATATCTAGCGAAGCTTAAAGAGGATTTTGGCGGAGAATATGTGGAGATGTGTGCCAGATACTAAGGAATAATTATACAAAAATCTAGCTTGCACCTATTTTTTCCCAGGAGAATTCCCAATATGACTGGGCTATTATAACAATTTTTGGTGCTAAAATTATTGTGCATTATAAATAATAAACTGTTTAGACTAAGGACACTCATCGTAAAGGCAAAGCTTGCTTGACGATGAGTGGCCTTAGGTTAGACTCTCTAATATATAAATATAAAAACATTTTTTTTTAGTTTTTAAGCCGTTCATCGATATGATAACAGATCCAGACTTTTTTAATGTGAATGTGATAAACTATATTGAAAAAACGAACAAACAACAAATAAACTTGTCACGAAAAGCTTTAGAAAATGTGGAATTAATCGTGGAAAGAATTGACGATGTTGTTGTTTTAAAACAAATCAGGTCAGTGCAAATAGGTTAGGGCATAAATATGCTCTAGCCTAAATCAGGGTTGCCAGATTTTTCAAATTAAAAAGCGGGACAAATAAAGTAAATGCTTAAACACAAAAATTTAAAATAGATGCTAAAAATTTACATCGATTCTAACATAAAGCTGGAGTGTTTTAAGAACCAGATGGTGTGTTTATTTATTTACGTTTCCAAAAATACATTCAATAATTTAATTTTAAAATTTTAATGTTATACCTAGCTATTTAAATGAAGTGATTTTTTTTTTAATTGAAGAGGTGAAAAACTTTTAAATTAAGTTGTGTTTCAAACTTCCATTTTCTTCATTATATTTCGATGATCAAAATTCCATGCATAATAAAATATATGATCTGTAATTTCTTTTAAAGTGATTTGTGAATTTTATTTAAAATAAACAAATATCCGCCCTAAAATCATATACGTAATATTCCAATACTACCTGTTACCTATTTACACAATGGTTGGCGTTTGATGCAAACATTCAGAAATAAAGGTACGAAAAATGCACAGATACCAAATTTACATAGATAGAGTTTTTGTCAACTGTACGCCGATGATTTGACGTAACGAATACAAGATTAGAATAATATTCATGCGTAAAAGTATAACCAATCAGGACATTTTATCTTAAGGACCGCAAAGAGGATAGACTTATACCCATTGATATTGCTATTTCAAATATGTTTGCATTCTGCATCGTAAGGTACCGTAGGTATTGCAATAATACGTACTATATGGAAATAATATGCATATGTCTTTGAAAGCAACCAATCAGGTCTTTTTTGCTTAAAGACCCCAAGGCTCTCATGTTTGCATCATGAATGGGCAGTTACCGTGGGTATTGGAATATGCCTAAAATGAAAAACTTAAAGGAAAAAGTAAAACATTCCTCTTCAATTGTTTTGTTACAGGTAAAAAAATGGGATAAAAATGAAAAAAAGCGGGAAAATCGGGACAATTTGCATAAAAAGCGGGACTTTAACAACTAAGCAACATGATTAAAAGGTTAAAATCTTCAAGATTTAGCATTTCTTATTTTGAATTCAAATTACATGCCAACTGTTATATTTGACATGTATTTGACTTTGTCATCTGTGATTGTCACATTCGCTTCTGCTTTAAACTTAATTTTTGTGTGAGCTAATGAAGCGGCTCTGAAAAATCAAGGATTACTATAGATGTTTTTTTCTAAAAGAATATAGTGAAAACAATCTTAAAACCAGCTTTATTTAAAAAAAAAATCAAATATTCATGAACCGTCATTCCAACTTCAATATTTTAAAGACAATCAGCTGTGTGGTAACGTGCCCATCAAAAAAAAAAACAGCCCCGGATGTGACGTCAACAAAGTGGAGTATCGTGGCCTGTCCGTTTTGATCAATTGTTGTGTCAATTTTAGTTTGTTCAATAGTAATGTCAGTCGCATGGTGTATAGTTTTTGCAAAGTCAGTTAAACAAAGATAAAAGCCGACCATCGGCATATCCTTTATAGAAAGTGACATGGGCGGCGGTAGATATACTCATGAAAATTATTTCATTTAATTATAGCGTAAACTAAAGAAATAAAAATAGATAATAAAACTTTCTATTCCTATACCTACAGAAACGCCACTGATTTATTTTCTAACTCTGCATACTGCCGACTAAAGGGGTCCCGAAAAGCACACCCGAAACCAATTAAAAGCGCATCTCAAAAAAATCTGCCAATCAGGTGCCGTCTATCCACCTGTGCTCGGTCGGTCCGAAAACAAATACTTTGTGCTCGGACCGCAAAGAGTCGCGCCTCTGTCGGTAGGGTTGAAATTATACCAGGAAGATTTTATATGAATTTGAATAACTTTTGAAGGGCAGAATGAAGCAAAATTTCATGAAATCGATAGAACCCCGTATTAGGAGTTATTCAGGTGACTTTGCAAAAACTATACCCACTGTTTTTTTATTTTGGTTGCTTGCAAAATCCAATCTTTAGTTGTTCCAGAATCTCTGTAAAATTAGCTAGAAAGGGGTCTGTCATCGGTCTATTTATTTTAGGTACAACATAGTGACCAAACTCATGCAAGCTACCACGCTGCAAAATTTAAACCGTGCCAAAGGTTTAGACTTAGACAACGATAAAAATTTAATGTCTTCTTCAGGTGAATATAATTATTTCTGTTTTTTTAGGTCTTGTAACAAAACGGGATTTGCCATTTATAAGTATTTTAATATTTTTATTTAAATATTGTTTTTAACATCAACAAGCATTAATTATATGCAATACTAGGTTAAGAACAAGTAAAATTTATGGCAACGCAGCGACTTGTTTTTTGGCATATTTTCAGGTTTGCTGTATTTTAATAAAAAGTTATATTCGGGTAATATGTCCTTTGAGCCACTAACATCACAATAATTTATATTCTGTAACTGAAAACAAATTTGCTAAAGTATTTTCAATTTTTAAAAAACACACTGTATAATTTTAACTTCTATCGATTTTCTAAGTTTGGCCTGCGTTGGTATTTTGTCTCTTAGTGGCGCTTTTAAAGCGCAGTTTATCTCCTTCTCGCTAAAGCGACAAGGAGTAGAGTTCTAACCAATCAACGGCAAGCCATTTGTGCCTGCAAGCGCACTTTGGCTAAGACAAGAAAACATTCTTTAGTTGGTCTTTGTTTCGTTTACACCACTTCTTAAGGGGGGTTTTTTCAACTGGGGAAATTTATCAATTATTTTAACTTTGTATAAAGCTATTACCTTACCCTTATTATTCATAATTATTTTGGTCTTTTCTTTTAGTGTTTATTTTAACTTTAAAGCTTTTGATTTTATTACTGTTTCCAGTGTTTTGATATAGTCTTATAGTTTTTTAAAAAAATTCTTGTTTTAATTATAGAATCTGTTTTTTTTTTGAGGAACAACTTTTTAATACTTTTTGGTAACCAAAATACATTTTCAATCCATTTGTCAAAAAATATTTTACGCATTGTCTGAAAATTACAAAAATATGGCATTTCAACGATGCAAAAAACATACGTACTTTTTACTCACACAGTTTTAAGTCGAATTTGTTGTTTTTTGTGATATTTACCTTCCCTGCCCGTGCAGCAATGGCTAGAGAAGGTTTGTCTTCGACGAAATTTTGTTTTTGAAATAACCTTGAAAATTTGTTATTTGGGTGTATTTTGACCTATCTTGTCGTGACGTCTGTCTGTGTGTTTGTGTGTGTGTGCACGTCTGTCCGTAATACGATTGCTGCTAAACCGTTAAACCGATTTTCATGAAATTCTCAGGTAAAATAGTGTACAATAGATAGATACCGATAGAGCTGATTTTGGTCAAAATCCATTAATGTTTCCACTAGTTTAAAAACTCCTATATTTTTACCTTTGGAAAGCAACCAAAGATTTTAAAAGACCAATTATCCAAATTCCACCCATACGATAATCTAACAACCAGTGGGCAAGGAGTAACAAAGAAAAAGCAGATATTTTTGCAAGTCATTTAGAAAAAACATTTCAGCCCCACGAAATACCGGATGAAAACTTTCATTTAAATGAACCCCATCAAATCGAAGACCATATTACATCACCAAAAGAAATATTAACAGAAATCAAAAATATTAATTCGAAAAAAGCCCCAGGGTATGATCTTATTAATGGGGTAGTCATAAAACAACTCCCCAGAAAAGCTATCGTAAAACTATGCAACCTAATTAATGCGTCCTTTAGGCTTAGGTATGTACCTAAACTGTGGAAAGTTGCAGAAGTTATCATGATCCCAAAACCGGGAAAACCACTCCATGACGTGTCATCTTACAGGCCAATATCTTTGCTGCCAATTATATCCAAGCTCTATGAGAAATTATTGCTTAAAAGAATAAAACCCATCATAGAAAGACAAGAAATTATTCCATCTCATCAATTTGGTTTTCGAGACAAGCATTCCACGATAGATCAAGTACATAGAATTACTAATATAATAGAAAAAGCACTAGAAGAGGGAAAAGTTTGTTCTGCAGTTTTTCTAGATGTAGCACAAGCATTTGACAAAGTGTGGCATGAAGGCCTTACTTTTAAACTAAAACGGTTTCTGCCAAAACAATATTCGGATATTTTGGAATCATACATATCTGATAGACATTTTAGAGTAAAACAGGAAGACTCATACTCAAATTTAAGAGAAATTCAAGCAGGCGTGCCCCAGGGTGGTCGTGCCCCTTATCTATACTTATTATTCACTTGCGATATCCCAAAGCCAGAAAATTGTCACTTAGCAACATTTGCAGATGATACTGGTTTATTGACGGTAGAAAAATCTATTGAAAAATGCATAGAAAAACTTCAGGATGCAGTCACCGAAGTTCACAGTTGGACCACAAAGTGGCGAATAAAATTAAATGAAACCAAATCAATTCATGTTGATTTTACAAACAAAAATATAAATCACATACAAATAACAATTAACAACATTCCCGTACCATATTCAAATCAGGCAAAATATCTAGGTATGACACTTGATGCCAAATTGCACTGGAAAGCACATGTTAAGAAAAAAAAAAGAAGAACTTGAGATAAGGTATAGAAAAATGAACTGGCTAATTGGAAGGAAGTCCAATTTAACAATTCATAATAAGTTACTGCTTTATAGACAAATACTGAAACCAGTATGGACATATGGTATTCAACTATGGGGTTGTGCTAAAGAGAGTAACATTCTAGTTTTACAGAGATTTCAAAATAAAGAATTAAGAAACATTGTGAATGCACCTTGGTACGTTCGAAATAGTGACCTTCATCGAGATCTAAAAATCGAAACTGTAGCAGAGACTATAAAAAAGTACGCAAAAAGCAATTCAGCTTCTAGACAATACTATGCTAGTTCGAAGACTAAAAAGAGTGAAGCCGTTTGAGCTAGTAAACTAAGTGAATTATATAAAACAAAATAATGCTATAAACACAACACAATTGTGAGTTACAGACTAAACAAAGCGGGGAGAACTGTTGAGTGAACGCTAAGTTTAAATCTGACTTTTCTAGTAAATTAAGTTAAAACAAAATTGCTAATTAGTCTTACTGACTAGATTGTAATACAATAAACACAGTGTGTTTGACAAATAAAAAAAATAAAAAATATTTTTACCTTCCTAGCATGCACAACAATGGCTAGAGAAGGTATTGTTTTTGAGGATTTTTTTTAAAGATAATGCCGAAAATGTGTTATTTGGGTGTATCTCCTAGCAAAATCGTCGTGATGTCTGTCTGCGTGTGTGTGTGTGTGTGTATATTTTTTTTCTGTCCGTAACACGATAGCTCCTAAACCGCTTAACCGATTTTCATAAAATTTTCAGGAACAATAGTGTTGGACACTCGACAACGAGCTGATTAGATTTTGGTCAAAATCCATTAATGCTAATGACAGGTTTTTGACAGTTAAATAATTTAAATGCTAACTTTTTAACCGAGCATCGCATCAATATGAAATTTTTCGGAATATAGTAGACTACATTTGGCTCAATAATTTGTGTTATAACCAAAAACTGCGTAGGAGGTTTAGTTTCTGAGATATTTACAAAAAACTATTTTCAAGGCTGATCATAGCTTTACTTGAAGTGTGCTAACAGCCTAACTAGGAAGGTATCAGATCTGTTATAGATCCATTTATTTATTTTAGGGGTACAAAAATCTGATATAAACGCTGCCAAAAAACTCAAAAAAACCATCGCTCAATTGACAATGGCGAAAAATTTGTGTGAGAAAAAATTGACATTCCTAGGTTGTGATATTGGTTATCCTGGTGATGATTCAAATAAGGTTAGTGTTCCTTGGTTCGAATCACGATACACTAAGCCAAGTAAGCGGCTACGGCAACTCAAGATAATGGCTTCGGCTTCCAGAAGGTCCAAAATCGACCAAATATTTCTTTTAAATTTAAATTAAAAATAAAAGTTAACCCTAAGTCTCGCATCGTCAAACCGTCAAATTACTTCATTGACGAATTGTCCACGTCATTTGAAAGCAGTTCCTTTCAAATTTTCTTAAAAGCGTCTACTTGTTTAATCCAATCAAATACCTTAGAGAATAAATATGGGGCATACTAAATCCAACATGACAGACTTTTTTATTTACTAACCGATTTGTCTTAAGCTTAAAATATTACATTTCTTTCTTTAAACTTGAGTCATATTTTGTATTAAGCTGTAAAAGTCTGCCATTTGCAAGTGTGAGTCACAAATTGTATTAAGTGACCTTAAGCACTGCAAACTTTCAAGTTTAAGACATTTGAGACAAATCCGTTGAAGAATAAAGAAACCCACCATTTTGGATTAGTCATTTTAATTTTTTTAAGTTTGAGTATAAAACTGTATTAAGTGATAAGCACTGCAAACTTTTAAGTTTGGGACAAATCCGTTTAAAAATAAAGAAATCCACCATTTTGGATCCGCCATTTTGAATTTTTTATGAGTTTGAGTCAAAAACTATAATCAGCGACTTGAAACACCGCCAAGTTCCATATTCGATACATATCGATGCATAAATAAGAAAGTCAGCCATTTTGGATCCGCCATTTTAATTTTTTTAAGTTTGAGGGTAAAACTGTATTAAGTGCTCCCAAACACTTCAAACTTTCAAGTTTGAGACAAGTCGGTTTAAAAATAAATAAATCCGCCATTTTGGATTTGCCATTCTTGTAATCAAAAACGTAAATTTTATGTTATCAGGTTACCAGAACTCTAGACCTACCAAAATTTCAACACTCGACTTAATGTATTTAACTCTAACAAAACCAAATTTCAAGAATATTACGTAAAGGATTTTTTAAAGATGTTTTTGCATAAATAATAATATATCTATGTTGTTTTTCATCTGCACATTTTATCAAGAAAAAATATTTTAGTCCGGCGCTCAGTTGGCCCGGCGTCCAGTTGGCCTGGCGCCCAGTTGGCCTGCCGCCCAGTTGGTGGCGCCGAGTTGGCGGCGCCCAGTTGTCTTAGACTGCAACACATTTCAGGACAAATTATTATTAAAAAATAATCTTATAAGTGCGGGGAAGTGACACTTTCTGAATCAAAATGTGTGAGGGTAAAATCGCACGGTCGCAGAAAAAACTATCTATCGTAACGCTACTGAACTTTCTCGTGTTTTATCAAAAACTATCCGTCAAGACGACTTACCCATGAAATGTTGTTTTTTTATCAATTTTTTTTCTTCGTTTGCACAAAAAACAATTTCGGTCCATGTTTGAACTCAAATAGTTACTTCTAAACTTGTTTTTAAACGTTTTTAAGATTTCTTTTTGTAATATTCCCGCACAAAATTCAATAAAATTCATTTCCGTACTTAGACAACATTGTCTATCAGTTTTCCCTGTATAAACCGACTAGCAGGTTGAATCACTCAAAATACGGCAGGTGGATTAAAAGTAGCCAGCTGCTTTTCTGTCGCACTTATGCCGTCAATGTGAAAGAGATAAAAGTACCCATATATTATCTAGGGTATTATTAGCATGCAAAATGTCTATATCTGTTTTTATTGTAAAAGAAATACCCGCCCCTAGAAACCAAATTGGATAGGGCCAATAAAAAATGCCTTGTCTTTCCGTCTCAAGGGCGCGTTATACAACTCAATGATCGGAACGCTTGTAGCAGTCATTTTCTATTAATGGACCTGTCTCTCAGAGAGTGTTCCTAGCTATGTTTCATAAAAATCACTTAAATAGTTCTGGAGATAATGGGCACCGATATTAGTGGAACTAAAACACATTGTAATCGCGCATATTATCTGATTTACATCTTTTTTGCTGTTGCAGGTTTTGCCTCTACAAAATGTATTGGATCACATTATTGGCAGAAAATATCTTTCACAGTTTTTACAGACTTTAGCCAGTCATGATTTGGTTAGGTAAGTTTTATAATTCTTTTTTTTTTATCAGGGGAACTAGCACCCAGCGGCGGCTGCTACAGGGAGGGCCACGGGGCAGTGCCCTCTCAAAACTAGACAACAAACGCTGGGCGGGAGGAATGTTTGTTTTAGTTGACGTCGGCCATATTCATCGTGCGAAAACGTTCATTGCCCTTCCTACGCTTTGTCGGTTTTATCCTTAGTGAAATAAATACCGTCGATTATATAATTAACTGTGCAAATTTAAATACGTTGACATATGAACTTCGATTACAAATAAAATCTTTAGGGCCACATAGACCGGACCTAAAAATCCTAAAAATTAACCAAAATTTCTCTGTCTGATTAACTTTGCAAGGGTGTCACATTGACCAAGCAGTGTCCCATAAGGACGAAATAGTTAACTGTCAACACTTATTAGGTGTCCATTAGATCTTGGACCCCCGTGAGGTTAAGCTTTCGAGCTATCCACTGAAAAATATGAGAGAAACATAAACTTGCATCACACGCGATACTTGAAGCCAGGATCTCGATTTAATTCTTAATGTTCCTTTTTCGGGTAGACAGGATTTCGGTTGCTGCGCATACGTCGGTTTTGATGGTTTTGGAACATACTCCGATACGTCACTACATTCATTCATATTTCGGTTTGGTTGGCCTATGCATCAAAGGCCATCTAGCCACAGTCTGCAACTTAGTGCTCTGATTTCTGATTTCGACAATCACAACACCTCACATTCATACACATATAGAGCCTCATGGTAGGCAATTTTCTTTTCTTATGGAGGATTTAATTTTGCCTTATGCTCTTTGTCGAACACAGGGGTCTTTATCGTCCTAGCGCCATCTACGCTCTTAACACGGGACCACCGGCTTAACGTGACTTCCGAACCACGGTTTTGTATTCATCATCAATTTTGCCTACTTCGTTGATGCCCAAACTTCGCCCAAGACAGGCTTTACCCCTATTTCCGGTAAATCTGTATTCATAAACGGAGAGTAGGTTCGAGTTTGTAGTGGCAGGCATGGGATTCGAACCACGCACCCTTTGATTGGCAATCGGACACCTCGCCCACTGAACCAATCAGGGCCACCTACGCCACTACATTATTTGACAATTGTTAAAAGTTTAGGGTTATGTCTATTATTTTTTTCTAATACTAGTTGATTGGGTGAAAATTTATCAAATTGTGGATTAAAATTGTAGTTTTTCTAAAACGAACTGGGCAGATTTATTGTGGACACCATGAAGAGAGTTTAATGGCATCTATAAACCAGTGGCGGCTCGTGAAGTATAATAATGGGTGTGCGCTAAAATAAGTGAGTCGAAATAAATTCAAAATAAATAAAGTTTAAAAAATTTGCATATTTATTTGTAGACAAATAAAAGAACTTATGGTGCCCACTAGGTAATAAGATTGTCAAAGTAAAAAAAAGCAGGACTCCAATAAATAAAAATATGCCTACACAAAAAAAAATAACCTACAGTATACATACATATTAGTTTTTAGCCAACGATGGATAACATTAATTCAATGTACAAAACCGTTTTATCTTAGCTTTTGATTCAAATACCATTTCATATTGTAATGTTCGTATACGTTGATTCAAAAATTCATGCTTTTTAATTTTTGCCTGTAGATGATTTAAGTCAGTTACCCCCCCTCCAGCTTTTATCCATGCTTGCATTGAAAAATAATAAGCATGGAAAACAAAATAACGAGTTTGTAACATCACATCCACAAATCCAGTTGTTTTTTTGGTAAATATCTTTTCTAAAGTATCTTTTAAAATTCCTACCTTCTTTTCTTTTAGAGCAAGTTTGCGATAATTCTAGTTCTGGAGTCGGCCTTCCTAATCTTTTAATTTCAATTTTTTGATTTAAATTAAAGGAGAAAAAGCTTGCTATAATGTTTTGTACACAATTAAGTCTTGAATTACTTCCAGGATTACCCGAACTCGAACTTATAACTGCCTCAGATATATTCGACACTTGTAGATACTTATTAACCCAAAAATTACAAACAAAAAGCCGAAAACAGTATAAAATTCACTTAAAAACTGCGTAAATAAATTTTAATTACGCCCAATACACGCATACTAACGATAATATAAACAGTAATCAGCTGAGAACTATAAAAAACGATGCAAGTGTGTATTGATTTAGCGCACCACCTCGCCCTTTTCTCGGCCGATATCCCGAGCATTTCCGATCCAATTGCGTGGCAAAAATTGGATTAAAGAGGAACGCCGAATCCACGCGCACCTCCAGATTCAAGCCCGCCCTCTCATATCTCTTCAATTCAAGCGAGGCGAGGCGATCGAAGGCCACCGTATGCGGCAGCAAGCGTCAAGTCGAAAAGATATTAATTACTTCCGGTAATGCCCGATAGATGCCACCAGCGGGATCGGGATCATTAAAAAATAAATAAAAAACAACAGTAATTATTTAATAATAGTTTGTATTTATTTTTTTTCTTGTTTTTGCTGGGGGTGCGCGCGCACCAGCGCTCCTATGGACGAGCCGCCCCTGCTATAAACCACTCTTAACTTTAATAACAAATTGTAAAAAAAATAAAAGAAGTTACCCATGGAGTGGCACTTCGTTACTTCTCCCGGACATTTTTCCACAAACCGCACAAGTTATACGTGAATTATTTCTCATTTTTCACAGAAAACAACATAATTTTACACGATAAACGCAAAACACCGCAAAATGTAAATAAACAACAAAGATGGCGTCCACGCACACAACATCTGTGTGTCTACATCACAAGACACATACATGCACACTTAAAACAACAAACAAACAAATTTGCCATTGTTCCCAAAGCCAGCTATGAGTGCTTCAGTTTTCGATTCTTTGAACACGTATTTATGCTATAGGGTATTTGGTTAAACATTTTTAGGTTTTGGATAGCAGTAGAAGAACTGCGAACGGCACAACGAAACCAGTGGCACCAATTAGGTGCCGAAATTTTTTATACGTTTATTAGGAACCCTGTTTCCGAAATTAAAGTTGACAAACCTACCAGAAAGAGAATGGAGGCCTTTCTTTTGGGTAAGTACTTAACCCTTTCACTACCCAGCGTCCTTCCAAACGGAAAAGAGTACTCATCTTAAAAGTATAGACAATCTTTTTTTAATGTAGAGGAAAGGTGCCTATTATCGGATACTTTTTTGTTTTGGACTATAAAAAAAAAATTCAGCTATATATCAGAAGTACGTGTTGGCAAACAATTACGTAACCTATATTGTTCAATATTCTGAAATGCCAAATGTCAAACTTAATTCTTTTTTGAGACAGATAAAAATATATTTTGGAATACAAAAATCACCATTTTAAAAATGGTGTCCTAATATCGAATAGGAGGTAGTCCCAATATAGCAAATGTCCGATATTTGGAACTCATAGTAAAGTTAAAGCTTTTTTTGTGAAAGGCTTTCGCGGCCATCGTCCAATGGTGGGTGTGCTTTCGGGCTGTTCGGCCGTCGTCGTTGGAAATTCGTTTTTCGACGTTTCGTCATTTCGAGTGGATGGCATCTTCAGGAGATGTTGACTGTTTGTCGGCGTCTTGAAGACTGGTGGTTAGTCTGTCGCGGACGCATGTTATATACGCTATGGTGGGCGGGGCGTATATCAGAGCTGGTCGGTGATTGGTCACTTTCCCCAGATTCAGTTTTGTTGTTATAAGCGAGCCGTTTAGTGTTTTTAAGAACGGGTACCCATGTTCTGTTAATTTTAAGAGTTTCTTCAGATCTGTTGAGGTTCTGCTGGTGTTTATGAATTTCGATTGCTTCTCTATAGAGTCTTGGATAGTATGAAGAAGAGGCGCAGAGAACTTGTGTGTCTTCGAATTTTATTCGGTGGTCTTCATTGTTTAGTGTGTGGTCTTCAACTGCGGATTTTTCCGTATGTCCGAGTCGACAGTTGGCTTTGTGTTCTTTGATTCTTGTGTTTACGGACCGTTTGGTTGTTCCGATGTAGACACTTCCACAGGTACAGGGACTACGGTATACCCCCGAAGAACTTAGTGGGTTCCTTATATCCTTCGCAGATCTGAGATGGTTCTCGATCTTCTTAGATGGCTTGAAGATCGTTTTTATGTTGTGTTTTCCCAGAATACGTCCGGCTCTTGAAGTAACTTCGCGGCTGCTCAGTCCACCGCTATTGTTACTTCTAGTGCTCGGCTTTGGTCGTATACATTTATCTATGTCGTTTTGAGTGTATCCATTTGCTACGAGGGCGTTTTTAAGATGGTTCAATTCTTTGTCTAGATGTTCTGGTTCGCAGATTCTTTTCGCCCTCTCTACCAATGTTCTTATTACCCCTTTTCGTTGGCACGGGTGGTGGTTAGATGTGTTGTTTAGGTAGCGGTCTGTGTGAGTAGGTTTTCTGTATACGGTATGTCCTAGTCGTCCCTCTTTCCTCGTTACTAGTACGTCAAGGAATGCTAATTCTCTGTTGTTCTCTGTTTCCATTGTAAATTGTATACTGGGGTGTATGCTGTTAATGTGGTTGAGAAATTCATTAAGGCTGTCTCTACCATAAGGCCAAACGACAAAAGTGTCATCTACATATCGAAACCAGACTTTGGGTTTATGAGGGGCATTATTCAACGCCTTCTCTTCCAGTTTCTCCATGAAAAAAATCGCAATCACTGGCGATAAAGGGCTACCCATGGATACTCCATCGATCTGTTCATAAATTTGTTAATTGAAGGTGAAATATGATGTCTTTAGGCAGACTTTAAACAGGTCGGTGATGTCCTTCGGAAATATGTGTTCCACTTCCCTCATTGCCTCGGCCAAAGTTACCTTCGTGAACAAAGACACAACATCAAAGCTAACTAAGATGTCTTTCTCGTCCATGACGATGTTTTTGATCTTCTCAATAAAGTGGGTGGAGTCTCTTACATACGAATCCGTTAGTCCGATGTGGGGTTGCAAGAGGGAAGCAAGATGTGACAATGGGACGAAGAGGCACATCGTTTTTGTGGATTTTTGGCTTCAGTCAGGGCTTCACTTTTACATAGCATCTTCTTGACTGGGTCCTCCAATGAAGAAATCTTAATTAAGTGATTCACTTTTTTAATTGCGGGTTGTGTAGGATCTCTTTTTAGCTTCTTGTATGTTGAGGGTTCTTAAAGATCGACCATCTTTCTATTGTAGTCATCCCTGTTCAATACTGATACTGCCTGCCGACAAAGGAAACGCCACTGTAGTATTGAACAGGGATGACTACAATAGAAAGATGGTCGATCTTTTAGAACCCTCAACATACAAGAAGCTAAAAAGAGATCCTACACAACCCGCAATTAAAAAAGTGAAAACCCAAAGTCTGGTTTCGATATGTAGATGACACTTTTGTCGTTTGGCCTTATGGTAGAGACAGCCTTAATGAATTTCTCAACCACATTAACAGCATACACCCCAGTATACAATTTACAATGGAAACAGAGAACAACAGAGAATTAGCATTCCTTGACGTACTAGTAACGAGGAAAGAGGGACGACTAGGATATACCGTATACAGAAAACCTACTCACACAGACCGCTACCTAAACAACACATCTAACCACCACCCGTGCCAACGAAAAGGGGTAATAAGAACATTGGTAGAGAGGGCGAAAAGTAAAGTAGCGCGGCGATCTTCTCTTTCAACAGTTCGTAAACAAAATCGATCGAGGGTAGTTGTACATAAAATATCGGAAATTTGGTTTTTGTGCAGTTTTTTGGTCAAAGTTAAAAACACTGTTTTCAAGGTTGATATACCACGGAGTTCACTTGATAATGGGCTAGGAAGGTATCAGATCCGTCATGGATCCATCTATTTTAATTCATTTTTTTTGTGAAGGTGACAAAGGACCCGAAGTATTCTACGAGGTACAACAACAAGTAGTACGGACTATAGAAGACAAGTACTACCAATCCTTTCTCATAAGCGACTACTACAAGGAAATGATCATAGCTATGGAAACTGAAAGTGAACTGGTGAGTGTACAGTACCGAAAAACTGACCCCCTCTTTAGAAGAGTTACAAGAACGTTCGACAAATACCTGAAAAAGCCTCTCATTTTGTCATTAAATAAGTCAAAGAATTCATCCCTTTTCTACCGTACAAAGCGAAAAGAGTGTACCAAAATTACTTTTAATTTGTTTAAATTCAATTTTTTTTCCGCATAAATATAAATTCTTACTATCTTGATATCTTGAAAAATAGGCAAGTCTCGTCAAATTTTAGAAAAAATAATTTTAGAGTAAAAATATCTGATAAAAGATGAATTATCTCGAAACTTAATTTTTACGAGTACCTTTTTTACCTTTGCATGGAACTCTTTGATTTTTATATATTATTTTGGAACACCCTGTATAGTGGATTCATTTTAGGTTGAAAACGAAGGCATCTTGGTGGAAACTGACAAAACGTCTTCGATTGATTCTGGTGTAAACGTAGAAAGCAGCTTGAATGTGGGGGATCATTCCAACTATGCTAGGAGAAAATTGGATCAACTAGAGGAAAAATTTAACAATAAGATGCAGGTAAGCTCTTAGAAATAAAATTTCGGTCTTCCAGTATCTTTATTTATTTTAAACACGACGTTTCGGTTAGTAAGTATCTTTAACCATTTTCCAGTGTAAATTAAACAATCCCGTCTACAGGTTGTTGGACAGAATTCAACCATTATAGGGTAAGTCCGAATGTCAAAAACTCTGAACATTTTGTCGATGTTTTAAAAAGGATCGAATTAGAACCCGACGATATATTTGTAAGTTTTGGTATAGAAAATCTGTTCACCAATGTGCCAATAAATGAGTCACTCAATATCAGCAAGAACAACTATTGACTATCTATTAAAGCTCTGTCTTCGTAACTGTTATTTTCAAGTAAAAGATAAATTTACGCGCAGAATGATAGATTTCCAATGGGCTTGGCTTTCGCTATGCGACCAATACAGCAAGAGTTCAGCCAAAACTATGGCTACGATACATGGATGACACATTTATTATATGGCCAGAAAATGGTGACGAACTGCAGAAGTTTCTACATCATCTGGATTGAAAAAGATTCGGTCTTACGTTTTTTGGATGTTCTTGTCAAACGAATAGACAGAAACATTCAAACCACTAGCGCTACCAAGTCCACTTTCAATCCCTGACTTCGCATGCGTAGATCTACCAATATTATTTACCTCATGTATTAGAATCGATGTACAGGGTGATTTTCACTTGAATGATTCTAACCACATGAAAATAGAAAGTTTCAAAAACCTAACCTAACGAAACCTAATCAGATCTAACCGAACCGAACCAAAGCAAACTAAACCAATATTAAAAAAAAAAAAACTTTCCTGACTTCCTACCTGGGATCCTAGAGGATGTGAATCCGAACCGGACCGTACCGAACCGAACCTATCCAAACCTAACCCTACCCAACTAAACCTAATTAGCAGTACGTATTGTAGTTTAGTTTGGTTAGGTTAGGTTTGGTTCAGTTTAGTTAGGTTCGGTTTGGTTCGGTTCGGATTCACATCCTCTAGGATCCCGAGAAGGAAGTCAGGAAAGTTTTTTTTTGAAAAAAATTATTGGTTCAGTTTCTTTTGGTTCGGGTCGGTTAGATTTGATTAGGTTTTGTTAGGTTAGGTTTTTGAAACTTTCTATTTTCATGTGGTTAGAATCATTCAAGTGAAAATCACCCTGTATTCATCTATTCTAAGACATGAGGTAAATAATATTGGTAGATCAGCGCATGCGAAGTCAGGGATTGAAAGTGGACTTGGTAGCGCTAGCGTCTTGTCCACTTATACTACTTGGTGTGCAGTCAAGTGGGACGGCCCGCCCCCTTGTTTAATCCTAAAGGCGCTTGTTTTTCATAAGGAGTGTGTTCTCGCCCTTTCTTAAATTAAAATATTCCAGGAAAATAACGAAAATCAGTTTGACAACATTGTATTTGTTCCGCTCCGAATTTATTTTTCTTATCATAAAATACTCGGTTTTTGGCCACCTTCGGATAAGGTCAAAATCATATATTAGGCGGTTTCATAAAATTTTGTGGTGAAAGAAAAACGTCTTTTCTGCATCGAATAAAGAGTGGTCCTTTTTGGTTTACAAATAAGGAAGCGACACCTTTCCCTCCTATTTTCACAAGTTTTCCGAGTGAAAAATAATTAGGACAGAAGATCTCCAAAAACGTGGTGAGTACAAAAAATTTATCGTTTATTGGTGTTCATCAGCTTTTCATTGACTATCGTAGGAACAGAGTGATTTCCATATGTTTGTCTGTATGTCCGTGCTTGGTTGACTGAAATATTCTTAGTTCTGCATTATAAATGCAACTTTAGTAAATTTTCGTTTTCTTCAATGCGACTCCTTACGCAAAACTTTACCTTAAGACCATTGAATCCTGTGATCATTTTACCATGCATGATGCGCTAAACCGGATTTTTTATTATCCCCCAATAATTATAAAATTCGTATAAAAAGTTGTACAAAAAATGCTTTTTTTTCTGGTTAATTAAAAAAATTTTTGTTTTTTTGGTCAATTGAAAAAAAAAACGTTTTTTCAGGCTCTAGCAGCACTGAAACTGTCAATGCGTCCAGATTCCAAGGTGCTGAGCAAGTTAGAGAAAGAAGTCGAGTGGCTTCAAGGGGAACAGAGACAGCTACAGGCCCATCTCTCTCGCACGGAAGTTTGGGCGGATAATCTGGGCAGGTGGACGGCTTCGGTCACAAGCGCTGAGGTAAGAAAAAAATCACTATAAAAAAAATTTCATAAAATGGTGCTGAAAAAAAAATCTGAAAGCGTATGCAGAAAGAATGTTTGATATCGCTTTTGATAAAATTATGCGAATAAGGTTTTTGAATAGGGTGGGGGAATGACAGGAGGGAAGATGGGTGGGAGCAGGGAGGACTAAAAAGTAACTACAGCAAATTAGAGGACAAAAGTAGTGCTTTTCTATAAATTAAAAAAAAAACTAAAACATTTTCAGATTTAAGAATAAACACGTCATTCTGAAGAATCAAGTATGATTCTGTCCGACATTTTAAATTTTAAGATGGCGGCAAATTTTAATGCTAATCTTTAAAGAGCAATCAATTCTCACTACGATTTTTTTTATTTCACTAAAATCGGTTTAGTAATAACGAATTTAGAAGGAAATGAATGCAGACAGGTTTGGCAATGCAATCGTATAATCTTTAAAATAATGATTGAATCAAAAATAGATTTTTTTAAGAACTACCACACCGATTTTATTAATTTGTACCTTGTTGTGTGGGGAAAAAGTGGTGCTTTTCTATAAATTAAAAAAAAAGTTAAATATTTTTGCAAAATTAGAATAAATACGCTATTATGAAGAATCAATTAAAATTCTGTCCACCATCTTAAACTTTTAGATTTAGTTTAAAAAGCAAGGAATTCTAACCAGGATATTTTTTATTTCATTAAAATCGGTTCAGTAGTAATGAATTTATAAGGATATAAATGCAGACATGATTGGCAAGGCAATCGTATAATATGCAAAACAATGATTGAAACAAAAATATTATTTTTAGAACCACTGAACCGATTTTGCTGATTCGTACCTTGTTGGGCGTGGCCAGAATGCAGCTTTTTTACTAATTTAAAAATTATAACAATATGTTCGCAACATAAGAATAAACGAGCGTCTTAGAAGGGTACATTTTAGTTTCGTGCGCCATCTTGGATTTTGAGATGGCGGACAAAAAAATATATTTAGTCAAAACTCTGATTAATTCTCTGTCAAATACAGTTTGTCCCATTAAAATCGATCGTATATTTCAAAAGTTATAATTCTAGAAATCGAAAGTACTCAAAGATTGTATCAGAACCGATTAGATCAAAAATTAATTAACACAAATCACTCATTTAAAGAGATATATACAAACATAATAAAAAGCTTGAAGGAAGCAAGCAACGAAGCTGTTGGATACCAAGATAATAGAAATAACAGGAAGATGTGGTGGACGGAGAAAATACAGGAAATGGTCAAAGATAAAAAACGCACATACTTGAAATGGCTCAGTACTAAAGAGCAAAGAGACCTAGAAATATACAGGGAAACCAGAAGACAGCTAAGAAGTTTGATACGCACAGAAAAAAATGAAATGTTTGAGCCACGATATAAATACACACGTAGGAGGTAGGCAGAGCTCTGAAGTATGGAAATTCATTTCTACAGTAAAAAACCCAACAAAAGTAAACATCCAGATCATCAAACCAGAACAATGGACAGAACACTACAAGGGACTGCTGCAGGAGACGAGACCCGAATATCTAACAGCCTCTCCGAGGAGAGACATAGAAGTACATGGAGAGGAAGTAATCATCGAAAAAGAAATGATAAAGAATAGTATAAAAAAGCTTAAATCCGGAAAAGCTAGCGGACCTGGGGGAATATATGCTGAAATGCTCAAATATGGATCAGAGAAACTACTCGAAAATCTCACATATATTATCAATCAATGCCTAAACGGACATCTAGTACCTAATGATTGGAAAATTGCATTCATATCCTCAATACATAAAAAAGGAAACAAGCTGGATTGTAACAATTACAGAGGAATTTCAGTCACCAGCACTCTAAGTAGATTGTACGGTAGGATTCTTAGAGATCTAATAGAGAATGATTTTCATGAACAAGAAGAAGAGCAAAGTGGGTTTCGTGCAGGCAGATCTTGTAGTGATAATGTTTTTTGTCTTAAACAAGTAATTGAGAAAAGAAGCGCCAGAAATATAGAGACTCATGTTACCTTTGTGGACCTACAAAAAGCATATGATACCGTTCCAGTAGAAAAATTATGGACGGTGTTGGAACAAACTAATATCAATCATACATACATAAAAGCGATAAAAGAACTATACAAAGGGTCAAAATCTAAAATTAAAATTGGAAATCGACTTTCAAAAGAATTCCTGGTAACAAAAGGCTTAAGACAGGGATGTTGTATCTCTCCAACTCTTTTTAAAATATATATCGCAGTGGCTCTAAAAAACTGGAAACGTAAAGTGCACGGCATGGACATACAACTTAACGACCAATTTACTATATACACACTACAGTTTGCTGACGACCAAGTAATTCTAGCTAATGATAAAGAAGACATGGAGTATATGATGAGAAAGTTAACGGAAGAATACCAAAAGTGGGGACTAACAGTGAATGTGGACAAGACACAGTACTTATGTATTGGAAACGAATCCAGTGAGTTAGAACTAGACAATGGACAAACAATATCTCTATGCAATGAGTATGTATACTTGGGTGTCACATTTGATAAGACAGGAACAGACTGTAAAGAATTGGAAAAAAGAATAGTAAAAGCAAAAAAGGTTATTGAGAGAGATAAAAAATAATGTAAAATTTAACATATATGAAACAATGGTAAAAAGCACGCTGTTGTATGGAATAGAGACTTGTCGCGTAACAGAAAAATACAAAACAAAAATGGAAAGTGTCGAAATGGATGCAATAAGAAGATCAATGAGAATATCTAGATTAGATCACATAAGAAATGAGATCATAAAAGAAAGAATTGGAATCGAGGAAGGCATAACGGATGACATCACTAAAAGGCAATTGATATGGTACATCCATGTACAACGGATGAACGACGAAAGATTACCAAAACAGGTCCTAGAGTGGCAACCAGTAGGGCGCAGAAAAAGAGGACGTCCTAAACTAGAATGGCAACAGTCAATCCAAAGATCAATGAGTCAAAAGAATCTGACAGAAGATGATTGTCAGGATCGAAGGAGTTGGAAAATAGGCGTCGGACAACGTAGAAAAACATTCTAAACCGACATAGTAGTAGTAGTAGTAGTATAATTCAAAAAAAATTGTCCGGTTTTTTTTTGGCCCACCCGGTATATTTTCGAGCATATTTTCCGCTTTTCGTTTTTCCAAGATGTTTTCCTACAGTGACACAGCCAGGAGTATTTTGTATTCCTGCATTAATTTTTTTGTAGGTTCCTGATGAAAAAGAACCCCCTCAGTTCGTGCTGGTTGTTCAAATGTCAGAAGAAGAAACAAAAGACGGCGAATTGGGAATTTGTTCTGGTTGGGTCGTGTGTCGCAGCTTGACTCAGTTTCAGGTAAACATATTTATAGGGCTTGTCAAAAAATTAAGCAAAAACTAAATATTTTTTATTTTTCGAAACATTGAAATTATGTCGCCATTTTGTAAACAAATTCTATGGCAAATAGAATGACATTAAAGACTATTTTCTAGGGCTTCTATTTTTTTAGAAACCATTTTTTTTACTTTTTTAGGAATTACACAAGAAACTTAGACCCTTGTGTTCAGACGTTCGCAACTTTGAGTTACCTTCAAATACATTCAAATTCCTCTTCGGAAAGACTGATAAAGCTTCACTAGAAAAAGCCAAAAATCAGATACAAAAGTTCCTGGATGTAAGTATATTTGAGGGTTTATGATTTTGTGTTTAGTTTTTTACAGAAATTATGACATCATTTTTATAAATAAATGTTTATTTTTATAGTTTATTTTGAAAGATGACCGCTTGAACCAAAGTGAAGCCGTTTATTCATTTTTGAGCCCCAGTTCGGAACATTTGAAGCATTCTTCACCCAGTCCGAAAAAATCCAGATTTTCGCTTTCTACTTTATTCAAAAGGTATATTTAGTTGAGTGGCTGTGGAATAATTGTAAAGGATTTTTTTAAACTACCCCAGAATTTTAAGTCACCGGGTGTTTGCCTCCAATTTTAGTAGGAGGGCCGTTGTGACGTCATAAATCCGTCATAAGAGGTCTCTAGGAAAAGTTTCAGTAAGCAAAAGAGTTCTAAAAAATTATAATTTTTATAAAGAGGTTATTTTGACAGCCTATATATCAACTTGTCATTTATTTTAGCTCACACATATACTATACTATAGTAGTGTGAGCTATGGTGATCCTAATTTTTTCGAGAAAAAAAAAGTTGCTCCGATTTGAAAAATTTTGATATATCTTTGCTTTTCAGATAATTTTGAAACTTTTTTGTTGCGCCGTCTGTCTGTCTGTCTGTATGTCTGCCTGTAACGACCAACGCGCATAACTCAAAAACCGCTTGGTCGATTTTAATGAAATTTGGTACCTAGGCTGGGTCTTGGGTCGAGATGGTCCCATTTAAAAATGAACAAAATCCACCGAACACAAACCAAATAAAAGGGTGGGGGTAGATTTCAAAAATTAGAGTTTATGTGAAAATATGGCGTGTGTGATATCAAACGAAAGGTAATTGAGTCTGCAGTTAAACAAAATACATTTTAATTTATTTAAAAAAAAAGGGTGGGGGTATATTTTAAAAATTAGAGTTTAAGTGAAAATATGGCGTGTGTGATATCAAACGAAAGGTAATTGAGTCCAAAGTTTAACAAAATACATTTTAGTTTTTGTTTTTTTTAAGGGTGGGGTAGATTTCAAAAATTTGAGTTTAAGTCAAAACATGGCTTGTGTGGTATCAAACAAAAGGTAATTTAGTCTGGAGTTGAATAAAATGTATTTCAGTTTTTAGTTATATTAGCTCACACGTACAAAATAACTATAGTACCGAGTGTGAGCTTAGGGGCCCATATATTGGCAGAGTATTTAAAAATCAGTACTACATTTTCCGATTGAAATTAGCCACTTTTTTTCTTATTTTGGCCTTCCCTATATCTCAATAAATTATTTGCATCAAAGGAAACGAAACTTATAATAAATGTTTTAAAATTTTAGTGGAAGTGAGCCAGGAACTTTTTCAATTTTGAAAGAAAGTTCAGACGATGAAATATCCTGCTTGGACAGTGTGAGTGCTGATACTGTGGACTTCGTCAAACCTAACGGCCAGTCCATAAAGGTATTTTTTTTTAAACAATTTCTTCCCAAGTTAATTTCTATAATTTCGTGATCCCTTTCTAAAATATGTTTTATTAAAGGCATTAAGTTTAAGTATAATGCATTAAACTATGTATTATTTCTTGCATTCGCATCCCATATAAAATTTTTGAAAGAGATCCGGCTCGAAGGACCATATTTGAAATATTTTTTTTCTTATTTTCAAGGTTTGCGAGGATGGCAAGGACTCTATAGCCGAACCTCTCTACGGCCTACTAAGCGAGTTGTTCGACATGAGAGGCGTTTTCAAGTATTTGAGAAAGACGCTTATTGGATTTGTACAAGTCACTTATGGTAAGATCATTTATTAATGCGTCCATTGCTTTCAATGTAAGAATATTCTATATGTCGGTAACGATCAACGATTATAAACACACAGGATTGCAGCGAGACGAACAGTGTCTGCTTACGTCACCAGCGGACCAGTTGCTTTGTTTGTATTGAGAGTTCGTGTGATTTTAAGGGGTTTTTGACGTTTTTACCTCCGTTTTTTTGCGTGTTTTCATTTACGGTGTGGTTGACTATTTAGGAGGTAAATCTGAGGGCACGGCAGTGCCTTGCCAGGTTCACGCGCCGTACCATCTTTTCTTGAAACATTTCAGACGACATTTGACCTATCTAAAACTCTACTTCGGAATGAGCTAAAGTTTAAAAAAACATTTCCAAATTAGTAAGAACCATTCATTTACAGATAGTAACTGTCAAAAAAAAGGCCATTGCAACAAGAAAGGTACATGTGCTAATCGGATTTTTTAATTAATTTTTTATGAACGATTTCAATTAAGAATTTGGAATCATTTTACCTTTATCCATTAAATATTGCGTTACTTAAACTATTTCAATAATATATTCTGTATAAAATTAATTCATAATAAGGCTAGGGACAAAAATAGGGTATTTCTTATTTTGTATTATTATTGCTCCAAATTGCATAGAGGACCCTAAAATGACATTCTAAACACTTTTTTCAAATAACTTTTTTCGATATTTTGCGATTTAACCTCACTTTTTGGGTTTTTATGCCTAATTTTTTGAATTTGCCGCCTTGACAGTGAGCATGTGACAAATGTCAAAATGTCTTTTTAGGATATTCAACAAGCAGGATTGATCGTATATAAAATTTTTTCCCATATCTCACAAATAAAAATTTTTCCCATATGTTGCGAACATTATGGGGGACACTGTATATACATAATATGTATGTAACATGTAATAAATGAATGTTCGGATTATCCGTGCTTTTCACTTATCCGTGCCTCGTCCGGTGCCGTGGAGCACGGCTAATCGGGGTTCTACTGTACTTACCTATGGCACGGCACTCCCCTATTTCTCCCGGACATCTTTCCACAAACCGCACATGTTTTGCGTGAATTATTCCCATTTTTCACAGAAAAAAAACTAATTTTTCACGAAAAATGCAAAACACCGCAAAATGTAAATAAACAACAAATATGGCGTTCACCCCCAGAGCAGTTATGTGTCGACGTGACAAAACATACGCATGCGCACTTGAAAATTGGCGTGGGTGAATTTAAGCAAGCTATGATGGTTTAAACTAGTATTTATATGCTTTAACGTATTTTTTGTTACCGTTTCCCATAAAACACCCAATAAATTATATACGAAGTAACTGGAACGGCCACGGCTATACATTACGTATATGAGACACTGAGGCAAAAATTTTGAGATTTTTTTAGAGTGAGAACATACAATGAATGCTAAGCATTGCAACCTTTCTCTCTCTAGTTCTAATTAGAGTCCCTGTATGTTGACATATTTGGATATTATCCAAATATGTCAATATACAGGGACTCTAGTTCTTATCACCGGTGGACAAGACGCTAGCGCTACCAAGTCCACTTCCAATCCCTGGCTTCGCATGCGTAGATCTACCAATATTATTTACCTCATGTATTAGAATCGATGTACAGGGTGATTTTCACTTGAATGATTCTAACCACATGAAAATAGAAAGTTTCAAAAACCTAACCTAACGAAACCTAATCAGATCTAACCGAACCGAACCAAAGCAAACTAAACCAATATTTAAAAAAAAAAAAACTTTCCTGACTTCCTACCTGGGATGCTAGAGGATGTGAATCCGAACCGGACCGTACCGAACCGAACCTATCCAAACCTAACCCTACCCAACTAAACCTAATTAGCAGTACGTGTTGTAGTTTAGTTTGGTTAGGTTAGGTTTGGTTCAGTTTAGTTAGGTTCGGTTTGGTTCGGTTCGGATTCACATCCTCTAGGATCCCGGGCAGGAAGTCAGGAAAGTTTTTTTTTTGAAAAAAATTATTGGTTCAGTTTCCTTCGGTTCGGTTAGATTTGATTAGGTTTTGTTAGGTTAGGTTTTTGAAACTTTCTATTTTCATGTGGTTAGAATCATTCAAGTGAAAATCACCCTGTATGCATCTATTCTAAGACATGAGGTAAATAATATTGGTAGATCTGCGCTTGCGAAGCCAGGGATTGAAAGTGGACTTGGTAGCGCTAGCGTCTTGTTCACCGGTGGTATTCTGTGAACTTAATAGTTTGTCATTTGTGATATGTCATTAAAGTGTTTGTCAATGTGATTTCAGTATATTTTTAAAATTGTTTTTGTTGAATAAAAATAAAAAATGGGAACACGATGCGTTGCTTGTAAAAACGAGTTCTATAGGAGTGAAAAGCCGGTTTCCTTTTGTGAAGTAAGTAGCTTTGATTATTTAAAAAACTTTATTAGTACCCAATCGCAGTAAAAATCCAGTTATAGGTAGATTAAGAATCATCAAATCAAACGTCCGCGAACTTTTAAAACCACAGAATATCATCGGAGAGTAAAAGTAAAAAAGGAAAGGTAGCACCCCCTGCGCAGCGTGCTCTCTCTCTACAAAAAATATCAATACGTTTGCCTCACTTTGCGTATATGTAAAGGCCTATCCAGTAGTTGCTTTTATCAGAAACACATGATTCGATGATGATTCATATATGAGTGGGCCTTGCAGCCCTCCACTGCGACCACTAGTGGGTCTATTGTGGCTCACTTTTGAGTGGTTTCTCACCACTGTATGCCTAATCCTCCAAAAAGGTTAGCTATCAGTTTGGGTGAGACACTTCAGATCTTCTGAATTAATCTGAGGTTTACCGAAAGTGTTTCGACGTAAACGTGCAATAGCCGGACATTCGCACAGTACATGTCTAACTGTTTCATCATCCTCCATACAGAGTCTACATTAGGTCTCTTCTGTTATTCCCATTGTGTGCATGGGTACTCTCAGTCGACAGTGACCCGTAAAAAGACCAGTTATTATACGTATCTACTGTCTGGTAGTCCAATAATGTTCCTGGCTCTGTTTCTACAAGGTCCTTTAATGAACTCTTTAGAGTGAGCCAGTTCTGGTATGTTTATCCAGTATTGTTCGAAGCTATTCTCCATCCATTTTAATATGTTTGATTTAGCAGCATTGTATGATATCCCCAGGGCTGGCTCAGGGCCGAAAAATTTGGTAGATGCCGCTTCCCTCGCTGCTACGTCTGCGGCCTCATTTCTCTCGTGTCCAGAATGCCCTGGTATTCATAATAATGACACATTGTTAGCGCTACCAAGCGCATTCAGCGAATCCTTACAGCTCCTCACGGTTCTCGATGAGACCGTATAGGAATCAAGCGCTCTTACGGCTGCTTGACTGTCGGAGAAGATTTTTATTGTTCTGTTGGTCCATCCGTGGTCAGTAATCCATCGGGCACACAGTTCAATGGCTACGAGTTTGGCCTGAAATATAGTAGTCTATTGGCCGAAACTATGTTTAATCTTGACTTTTTCTTGTATACTAACAACTCCAGATCCACTTTTATCAGGGACACATGGTATATTTATGGATTTGCCATTTAACTTGGTGTTTCTTCTAGGTCGTAACATAAACCGCCAAATCTACGAAACGATATCCTGGTGGTTTTCGGAAGAAATCCATCGGGCACACAGTTCAATGGCTACGAGTTTGGCCTGAAATATAGTAGTCTATTGGCCGAAACTATGTTTAATCTTGACTTTTTCTTGTATACTAACAACTCCAGATCCACTTTTATCAGGGACACATGGTATATTTATGGATTTGCCATTTAACTTGGTGTTTCTTCTAGGTCGTATCATAAACCGCCAAATCTACGAAACGATATCCTGGTGGTTTTCGGAAGAAATCCATCGGGCACACAGTTCAATGGCTACGAGTTTGGCCTGAAATATAGTAGTCTATTGGCCGAAACTATGTTTAATCTTGACTTTTTCTTGTATACTAACAACTCCAGATCCACTTTTATCAGGGACACATGGTATATTTATGGATTTGCCATTTAACTTGGTGTTTCTTCTAGGTCGTATCATAAACCGCCAAATCTACGAAACGATATCCTGGTGGTTTTCGGAAGAAATCCATCGGGCACACAGTTCAATGGCTACGAGTTTGGCCTGAAATATAGTAGTCTATTGGCCGAAACTATGTTTAATCTTGACTTTTTCTTGTATACTAACAACTCCAGATCCACTTTTATCAGGGACACATGGTATATTTATGGATTTGCCATTTAACTTGGTGTTTCTTCTAGGTCGTAACATAAACCGCCAAATCTACGAAACGATATCCTGGTGGTTTTCGGAAGAAATCCATCGGGCACACAGTTCAATGGCTACGAGTTTGGCCTGAAATATAGTAGTCTATTGGCCGAAACTATGTTTAATCTTGACTTTTTCTTGTATACTAACAACTCCAGATCCACTTTTATCAGGGACACATGGTATATTTATGGATTTGCCATTTAACTTGGTGTTTCTTCTAGGTCGTATCATAAACCGCCAAATCTACGAAACGATATCCTGGTGGTTTTCGGAAGAAATCCATCGGGCACACAGTTCAATGGCTACGAGTTTGGCCTGAAATATAGTAGTCTATTGGCCGAAACTATGTTTAATCTTGACTTTTTCTTGTATACTAACAACTCCAGATCCACTTTTATCAGGGACACATGGTATATTTATGGATTTGCCATTTAACTTGGTGTTTCTTCTAGGTCGTATCATAAACCGCCAAATCTACGAAACGATATCCTGGTGGTTTTCGGAAGAAATCCATCGGGCACACAGTTCAATGGCTACGAGTTTGGCCTGAAATATAGTAGTCTATTGGCCGAAACTATGTTTAATCTTGACTTTTTCTTGTATACTAACAACTCCAGATCCACTTTTATCAGGGAAACATGGTATATTTATGGATTTGCCATTTAACTTGGTGTTTCTTCTAGGTCGTAACATAAATCGCCAAATCTACGAAACGATATCCTGGTGGTTTTCGGAAGAAATCCATCGGGCACACAGTTCAATGGCTACGAGTTTGGCCTGAAATATAGTAGTCTATTGGCCGAAACTATGTTTAATCTCGACTTTTTCTTGAATACTAACAACTCCAGATCCACTTTTATCAGGGACACATGGTATATTTATGGATTTGCCATTTAACTTGGTGTTTCTTCTAGGTCGTAACATAAACCGCCAAATCTACGAAACGATATCCTGGTCGTTTTCGGAAGAAATCCATCGGGCACACAGTTCAATGGCTACGAGTTTGACCTGAAATATAGTAGTCTATTGGCCGAAACTATGTTTAATCTTGACTTTTTCTTGTATACTAACAACTCCAGATCCACTTTTATTAGGGACACATGGTATATTTATGGATTTGCCATTTAACTTGGTGTTTCTTCTAGGTCGTAACATAAACCGCCAAATCTACGAAACGATATCCTGGGGGTTTTCGGAAGAAATCCATCGGGCACACAGTTCAATGGCTACGAGTTTGGCCTGAAATATAGTAGTCTATTGGCCGAAACTATGTTTAATCTCGACTTTTTCTTGTATACTAACAACTCCAGATCCACTTTTATCAGGGACACATGGTATATTTATGGATTTGCCATTTAACTTGGTGTTTCTTCTAGGTCGCAACATAAACCGCCAAATCTACGAAACGATATCCTGGTGGTTTTCGGAAGAAATCCATCGGGCACACAGTTCAATGGCTACGAGTTTGGCCTGAAATATAGTAGTCTATTGGCCGAAACTATGTTTAATCTTGACTTTTTCTTGTATACTAACAACTCCAGATCCACTTTTATCAGGGACACATGGTATATTTATGGATTTGCCATTTAACTTGGTATTTCTTCTAGGTCGTAACATAAACCGCCAAATCTACGAAACGATATCCTGGTGGTTTTCGGAAGAAATCCATCGGGCACACAGTTCAATGGCTACGAGTTTGGCCTGAAATATAGTAGTCTATTGGCCGAAACTATGTTTAATCTTGACTTTTTCTTGTATACTAACAACTCCAGATCCACTTTTATCAGGGACACATGGTATATTTATGGATTTGCCATTTAACTTGGTATTTCTTCTAGGTCGTAACATAAACCGCCAAATCTACGAAACGATATCCTGGTGGTTTTCGGAAGAAATCCATCGGGCACACAGTTCAATGGCTACGAGTTTGGCCTGAAATATAGTAGTCTATTGGCCGAAACTATGTTTAATCTTGACTTTTTCTTGTATACTAACAACTCCAGATCCACTTTTATCAGGGACACATGGTATATTTATGGATTTGCCATTTAACTTGGTATTTCTTCTAGGTCGTAACATAAACCGCCAAATCTACGAAACGATATCCTGGTGGTTTTCGGAAGAAATCCATCGGGCACACAGTTCAATGGCTACGAGTTTGGCCTGAAATATAGTAGTCTATTGGCCGAAACTATGTTTAATCTTGACTTTTTCTTGTATACTAACAACTCCAGATCCACTTTTATCAGGGACACATGGTATATTTATGGATTTGCCATTTAACTTGGTGTTTCTTCTAGGTCGTAACATAAACCGCCAAATCTACGAAACGATATCCTGGGGGTTTTCGGAAGATATCCATCGGGCACACAGTTCAATGGCTACGAGTTTGGCCTGACATATAGTAGTCTATTGGCCGAAACTATGTTTAATCTTGACTTTTTCTTGTATACTAACAACTCCAGATCCACTTTTATCAGGGACACATGGTATATTTATGGATTTGCCATTTAACTTGGTGTTTCTTCTAGATCGTAACATAAACCGCCAAATCTACGAAACGATATCCTGGTGGTTTTCGGAAGAAATCCATCGGGCACACAGTTCAATGGCTACGAGTTTGGCCTGAAATATAGTAGTCTATTGGCCGAAACTATGTTTAATCTTGACTTTTTTTGTATACTAACAACTCCAGATCCACTTTTATCAGGGCACATGGTATATTTATGGATTTGCCATTTAACTTGGTGTTTCTTCTCGGTCGTAACATAAACCGCCAAATCTACGAAACGATATCCTGGGGGTTTTCGGAAGAAATCCATCGGACACACAGTTCAATGGCTACGAGTTTGGCCTGAAATATAGTAGTCTATTGGCCGAAACTATGTTTAATCTTGACTTTTTCTTGTATACTAACAACTCCAGATCCACTTTTATCAGGGACACATGGTATATTTATGGATTTGCCATTTAACTTGGTGTTTCTTCTAGGTCGTAACATAAACCGCCAAATCTACGAAACGATATCCTGGGGGTTTTCGGAAGATATCCATTGGGCACACAGTTCAATGGCTACGAGTTTGGCCTGAAATATAGTAGTCTATTGGCCGAAACTATGTTTAATCTTGACTTTTTCTTGTATACTAACAACTCCAGATCCACTTTTATCAGGGACACATGGTATATTTATGGATTTGCCATTTAACTTGGTGTTTCTTCTAGATCGTAACATAAACCGCCAAATCTACGAAACGATATCCTGGTGGTTTTCGGAAGAAATCCATCGGGCACACAGTTCAATGGCTACGAGTTTGGCCTGAAATATAGTAGTCTATTGGCCGAAACTATGTTTAATCTTGACTTTTTTTGTATACTAACAACTCCAGATCCACTTTTATCAGGGACACATGGTATATTTATGGATTTGCCATTTAACTTGGTGTTTCTTCTAGGTCGTAACATAAACCGCCAAATCTACGAAACGATATCCTGGTGGTTTTCGGAAGAAATGCTTCACTACTACATCGCACTGATACTGAAAAACTTTTGGCCAGGTGGGGCCTCAGCCGGTCCAGGACCTAACAGAACCAAACAGGAGAAGCTGGAGACTATGCAAAGGTAGGCTACTTTTCACTATACACTTACACAGGGTAGAGTCCCTGTATGTTGACATATTTGGATATATTAATATATCCAAATATGTCAACATACAGGGCATTTCGACTGCACTTAAATGATGATGGTTGCCAAGGTATATTTTTTTAAACTTGGGTGATTCCTGACTACGAAAATATTTCTTGGCCTCCACACCTCTCGGTCATACCCCCTCCACCATCCTTTCAACCCCTTAAATTCATTCTTCAATATCCGAGCAATCAGCAGAGATAGAACAAAACATTTTTTACTGTTTGTTTGTTTAGTGATCTCTAGATTATATAATGTATTAATACCTTATTGGATATCTCGAAAACTGAATAAGATATAAACAAAACTTTGTACTTTCAAAAAACCAAATTTTTACCTTTTGTCTGCAAAAATATATATTGGCCTCCACCCCCTTTCGGTCATACCCCCTCCACCCCCTTTCAACCTGTTACAATTCATTCTTCAATATCTCAATAACCCGCAGAGATAGAACAAAACATTACTCAACTATTACTAATAAGGCAGGCGAGGAGGAAAGAGAGAGAGGGGGGGACTAGTAAAATGATGTTGGAAAAAAAATCTCAAAGCGTATGCAGAAAGAATTTTTGAAATCGCCCTATATTTGATAAAATATGCGAATATGGTTTTAGTGGTGGGAATGGCATCAAGGGAGATGGGTCGAAGCAGGGAGGACTACAAAGTAACTTAAATTTAGGTAATTTGTATGTCTTAAAGCCTACATCATGTGACAAAATGGCGTATACAGACCGCCATGTTGATTCCTGTTTAAAAAAATATAGCCTGTAGCACCTTCGGGATCAGTAGCAATTCAACGACACCTTTTTTGTCAAAATCGGTTCAGCCGTTTAGCCTCTAGCGTGACACAAACATACATATTTACTTACATACATATCCTAATCAAAAAACATTACCCTTTCTTTCGCCGTGATGCAGTTGGGTAAAAACGAAACAAAAATTAAACCGTTTTTTTTTGTCTAGGGCCCAAGAAATGATGATAAACAACGTACCTGAAATCCTGACAACGTTGGTCGGAACCACAGCCGCTAAAAATGGTGCTAAGAAGCTCTTCGACTCATTACAAGAGAGAAATCTCAACAAACATCTAGTTTATGTAAGTTATCTACTACTACTATGTCGGTTTAGAACGTTTTTCTACGTTGTTCGACGTCTATTTTCCACCTCCTTCGATCCTGACAATCATCTTCTGTCAGATTCTTTTGACTCATTGATCTTTGGATTGACTGTTGCCTTTCTAATTTCGGACGTCCTCTTTTTCTGCGCCCTACTGGTTGCCAATCTAGGACCTGTTTTGGTAATCTTTCGTCGTTCATCCGTTGTACATGGCCGTACCATATCAATTGCCTTTTAGTGATGTCATCCGTTATGCCTTCCTCGATTCCCATTCTTTCTTTTATGATCTCATTTCTTATGTGATCTAATCTAGATATTCTCATTGATCTTCTTATTGCATCCATTTCGACACTTTCCATTTTTGTTTTGTATTTTTCTGTTACGCGACAAGTCTCTATTCCATACAACAGCGTGCTTTTTACCATTGTTTCATATATGTTAAATTTTACATTCTTTCTTATCTCTCTGCTCCATAAAATACTGTTAAGACATCCAATAACCTGTTTTGCTTTTACTATTCTTTTTTCCAATTCTTTACAGTCTGTTCCTGTCTTATCAAATGTGACACCCAAGTATACATACTCATTGCATGGAGATATTGTTTGTCCATTGTCTAGTTCTAACTCACTGGATTCGTTTCCAATACATAAGTACTGTGTCTTGTCTACGTTCACTGTTAGTCCCCACTTTTGGTATTCTTCTGTTAACTTTCTCATCATATACTCCATGTCTTCTTTATCATTAGCTACAATTACTTGGTCGTCAGCAAACTGTAGTGTGTATATAGTAAATCGGTCGTTAAGTTGTATTCCCATACCGTGTACTTTACGTTTCCAGTTTTTTAGAGCCACTGCGATATATATTTTAAAAAGAGTTGGAGAGATACAACATCTCTGTCTTAAGCCTTTTGTTACCAGGAATTCTTTTGAAAGTCGATTTCCAATTTTAATTTTAGATTTTGACCCTTTGTATAGTTCTTTTATCGCTTTTATGTATGTATGATTGATATTAGTTTGTTCCAACACCGTCCATAATTTTTCTACTGGAACGGTATCATATGCTTTTTGTAGGTCCACAAAGGTAACATGAGTCTTTATATTTCTGGCGCTTCTTTTCTCAATTACTTGTTTAAGACAAAAAACATTATCCCTACAAGATCTGCCTGCACGAAACCCACTTTGCTCTTCTTCTTGTTCATGAAAATCATTCTCTATTAGATCTCTAAGAATCCTACCGTACAATCTACTTAGAGTGCTGGTTACTGAAATTCCTCTGTAATTGTTGCAATCCAGCTTGTTTCCTTTTTTATGTATTGAGGATATGAATGCAATTTTCCAATCATTAGGTACTGGATGTCCGTTTATGCATTAATTGATAATATATGTGAGATTTTCGAGTAGTTTCTCTGATCCATATTTGAGCATTTCAGCATATATTCCCCCAGGTCCGCTAGCTTTTCCGGATTTAAGCTTTTTTATACTATTCTTTATCATTTCTTTTTCGATGATTACTTCCTCTCCATGTACTTCTATGTCTCTCCTCGGAGAGGCTGTTAGATATTCGGGTCTCGTCTCCTGCAGCAGTCCCTTGTAGTGTTCTGTCCATTGTTCTGGTTTGATGATCTGGATGTTTACTTTTTCTTTTGTTGGGTTTTTTACTGTAGAAATGAATTTCCATACTTCAGAGCTCTGCCTACCTCCTACGTGTGTATTTATATCGTGGCATTTGCGCTCAAACATTTAATTTTTTTCTGTGCGTATCAAACTTCTTAGCTGTCTTCTGGTTTCCCTGTATATTTCTAGGTCTCTTTGCTCTTTAGTACTGAGCCATTTCAAGTATGTGCGTTTTTTCTCTTTGACCATTTCCTGTATTTTGTCCGTCCGTATGTAAGTTATCTACAGGGTATAAACGGTATCATACCAATGGCGGCTGCTACAGGGAGGGCAACGGGGAAGTGCCCTCCGAAAACTAGACAACAAACAGTATTTTTAAATGATTTATTTAAAAAAAGTTAAATCTTCCCTTGCGACATGATTGTCTAGTTATTTTTATTATCTCTGGCTGTTTTAGCGTAATTTATTACAAGCCGGCAGCGCCGCACGGAGGTCAGCTTGTCTAATTTAGACGATCGAAACTCAATATCGAACTATTTTCTATCGTAACTACTAAGTCTTAAAAAAGTGCCCAATTACCTTATTATAGTCCAAATTATACGCATTTTTTTTTGGTATGTTATAAACAGCGGTGACAATAAACTTTTAAAAAAAAGTAGTGTCTATGATTTAAATAGGTAGGTAATTGGTTATGTGAAGTCACGCTGGATAGAATATACCGGTGATCGGATCTTATAAATATATGTCGAATTTTCAAGTCACTGGTGGTCCAGCTGATTTTTAGAAACGAAAGTTAGATATGAAATGAACAACTAATATTTTTTGATTTTTTAGAAAACTAAGGCAATTTTCGTACTATTTTTTAGTATATTCTTATAAAATAATATTTTTCAGACATACCAGTCGTTATTTTTTTTAGCCCGCTTCATTTCTCTTTACACAAAAACTAAAATTCGAAGAAATGAATGTGTTCGTTTCAGCTTCAAAAATTATCCGTTGACATACCTCTTTGTTTACTACCCAATAGTCCTCGGTTCACTTTTGATATTAAACGATCACATTCAGTTTGACTTGTAGTTTAAGTTTTGTGTAATAAAAAATAAAGCGGGCTAAAAAAAATAACGACAATACATCTAGAAAATTACATTTTATAAGGATGTACTAGAAAACAGTAGAAAAAGGCCTTAGTTTTCAAAAAATTCAAAAAATACTAGTTGTTCCGTTGTTTATAACAGATCTAACTTTTGTTTACAAAAATCAGCTGGACCACCAGTGACGTGGAAAATTCGACATATATATATATATATATAAGATCCGAACACCGGTCTATTCTATCCACCGTGATGTGAAGTATCCGTTACTGTCACTCAAAAAACATTGATTGGCAAAAATATCTACGCCATACGTTTTCTTCTCATCTGATGACGTCATTACAAATGCGTATAATTTAGACTATAGTATAAAGCCTTTTTCCTCGCAGTAACTACAAGTTACCAGGTAACCTGGTTTCTCGTTTTCTGTTTTTCTTCGCTGAGTAACACTAACTATGACGTCACGAGTAACCACACAGTGTAACCAGCCTAGCAGACGTGGTTGCTGAAATATTTTGAGGTTAAGATCGTTTTTTTTGTTTTTTTTTTCAAAATGTTTGATATAATATATATATATATATATATATATATATATATATATATTATATATATATATATATATATATATATATATATATATTAACAACGAATTATGTTTGATAACGGTAGAAAATGAAGCACATCCCTTGAAGTTGGTACTATATCAATTCAACTGCAACTAGTCTTAAAATGTACGGCCTTTGGTGTTCTGTGGTACTGCGGCCTTACCACAGAATACCAAAGGAGCACTCCGATTCCACTCCGATTCAAAAAACGCATCAGGTAACGCTGCATTTAAAACTGGTGCAAATCCATGGCCCGTGATACGTTTTTTGAATTGGGGTGGACATGCATTGGTGGAAACAACGAATTATTTTCTGCATTTCGGAAATTGCTGGTAATAACAAAAACAAACAATTGGAAATGTCATCCACAGCTGACTGTCTGACGTCATACAGCGGGGTTACTCCGAGTAACCGTGACGTCATTTCTAGTAACTTAAATGAGTGACTAGTAACCTCGAGGAAAAAGGCTTATAGTCTAACATATACGCATTCGTAATGACGTCACCAGTTGAGAAAAAAACGTATGGCGTAGATTTTTGCCAATCAATGTTTTTTGATTGACAGTGACGGATACTTCACAGAACCAATTACCTACCCATTTGAATCATAGACACTACTTTTTTTTAAAAGTTTATTGTCACCGCTGTTTATAATATACTAAACAAAGATAAACAAAAATGACGTCATTACAAATGGGTATAAGTTGGACTATAGACCCCCAAAACAGAAAATCGATCAACTTACTCGTTGTCACTTGTTACAATGACAAGTCATAGGCCGTTTGATAGCCTGCATAATGATCCGCATCAGAGAACATATAACATCTAAAGAACCTCCGCCAAATCGCTCAATCGCGAGCCCAGTTAAACTTTGGCAGAAGAAGAGGGCTCTGCGATCGTTACTTTGCGAGTTACAGTGGCGGAGGCATGCAAGGCGCCTGTTCAGATACACTATTAAGGTGACCATGTTTTAAACGTTTTTATTAACTTCACAGAGCCTGGCGATGTCTGTCATCAAATCTAGCGATTTATTTTTGACACACTTCCCGTGAACCGATTTTAATGAAATTTAGCAAAGTAGTGTAGGTCCGATGACGATACAATACTATGAAAACAGATGGGTGGTAAAAGGTGGTTAAGGGGTGTAAAAGGGATAAATCCATAACTTTGAAACCAAATCAGATATGACCATGCGGTTTTCAGATTTATGATTTGGTGTAATGATAATACAATTTTATTTAAAAATATCGGAAATACGGGGGTAGGTGAGGGGTGTAAGGGAGGTCAATTCAGAATTTTGAAACCAAAGCTGATACAAACATGCGGTTTTCAGATGTATGATTTGATCGGGTGACAATACAATTTTATGAACAAAAATCGGAAGGGGGTGGTAAGGGGTAAGGGCTGTAAAGGGGGTAAATTTAGAACTTTGTAAAAATACAAATAGAAACATGCCGTTTTCAGATTTATGATTGGTTCTGGTGACAATATAATTTTATGATAAAAAAACGGCGGTAGGGGGACGTCAGGGCTGTAAAGGGGGTAAATTCATAACTAGTAATCAAAACAGACACGAATATGCGATTTTCAGATTTATGATTTGATCTAGTGACAATCCAAATTTATGAAAAAAAACGGAATTAAGGGGTTGGTTAGAAGTGCAAAAGAGGTAAATTCTGACCTTTGATATTTAAATAAATCCGAACATGCGATTTTCAGATTTATGTTTTGTTCTGCTGACAATACTATTTTATGAAAAAAACGGAGGTATCGCAGATAAACTAAGGATTGAGGAATGGAATTGTATAAAATTGTCAGAAAAGAAACCTTGTAATCATGAGGCACTACTAGAAATGGAAAGGCTGTGAAAGCCATAATTATACATCTTGCATACTTCTGTTTTTTTCATTAAAAAAAAATTAAAAAATAATATAAATCTATATTTTTAGTTAAACGATTTTTTTCGAAAATTGTACTAAAAAGTAAAAAATACCTTAGAAGATTTCTGTTGGCACATTATATATTTTAAGGTTCAATACAAAGTCGGGGTAAATTATTAAAGATATTAGATAGTTTAAGTTGTGCTACGTATTTTTACGTAAAACTGCTCGTTAAGCGCTCTACGTTTTGTTCCAAATTTTAGTTTAAGTTGAATGTTTTTACGTTACCATAACAAGTCTACTAATAGCAGAGAATATGGAATTCGGCAGTGTGTTTTTTTGACGTTCCAATTTTGTTTTTTGTCTTTCAACTAAAGTAGGAATATATTTTCAGTGAATCGTTTGTACTGGAAGCGGAAATTATCGTCTAGGCCTCATTTTTCGATCGGTCAATCAACCAATTCTATTCTTTGGTAACGTTAAGGTGCCCGCAGACTGCCGTAAGCTAACGTAAATACGTAAGCTCCTAACGTGACCTTGACGACGGTGTGACGAAGTGCGCTTGCGTAACTGTCAAATCTCATGCTTACGTAAAAATACGTAGCACAACTTAAACTATCTATTGACACCCATCAATTCTACGTTCGGGATAAAAATGTGGCGCGTATACATCTCAATTTGATCTTTAATAATCGCGCCACGATTTTAAAAATATCTAATGTACCAGTAACGCTATTGGTACATCTAGACAGTAGTAATCTAGCAAATTATTTTTATATTTTTTGTGAAATTTTATAATAAAATCGTTTAACTAAAAAAAATATATATATTTATTTTATTGCAAAAAATCATGGCATTTTACTGAATCTCACCACATTAATTTAAGACCGAACAAAATAAAGTTTTTTACTCGGAGGAGGTTTTTAGAGGAAAGATAAAATAAAAACTGTCATGCCGTACATATTAATTACTACACTAAACCTACGTCCTTAAACTCTAAGATACCTACTTATATAGCGTGCGTCTCACATAAAAGTAACTACAGGGGGTCTTGTTAACTAGGAGGAAATTAGCGTCATTCCAAGGCCAGTGAAATGCTCTGTTTTTCTTATTAATTATTGATTTAAAAATTTCCAACTGCGGTGGCAAAAATATTCAAAACTAACCAAATTGTTAACAATTGATACTATTTTTACCGAAGATTTTAAATTTTTTTATAATTTTCGCTTGCGGCATCAAGTTTTTCAGTTTTTACCAAAATGTTTTTTCGCGGCGCCATGTGTTATAAAATTTTCGCTACACCATTTATTTGCAATTTTTTTTCTATAAGGGCGAAACAATTAACTCTCAACACTTAATAGATCCATCAGATGTTGGACCCTCGTTAGACTAAGCTTCCGAGCTACCCACGAACAAATACGAGAGAAACGAGACCATTTTTACCCCTGTAGCTACGAAAACTTGTTGGGTGTATATAAGTTGAACATATATTGCTAAGCTTCTTTATTTTTCGCATTATTCTATTGCAAAATGGCCCGGCTGGTTATCCTGTCCGAGGGCTTCATCGGTGCCAACTTTTTTACTTTAAAAGGCATTGAAACATCCAATATATGCCCAGGCGATGCCCTCGAAGTCCACTAACTTTGGTGAATAACATTTTTGACAACCCAAAAAAAGCTCCGGTCATTTTAAAGAATTTTTGACGACCTACCCAGCAATGGATCGGAAAAGCCTAGGCAACTCCCGCAAGGCCCGGGAAATGCCCAGACAAGGCCCCCGCAATGCCCCGGAAGTGCCCCTATATGTACGCCAAATTATAAGACGACGTTGCGTCGCGCCTTCGACAAGATAGACGCTATACTGGGCTGACAACGAAGTAGCCCGAATGGTCACCCTAACTTTCTCAAGCCAATAAAATTATATGAAGAGCGGGCGTGTGTCGCGAAACAATGCATGTCTCGCGAGTTGACACGGGATCATTGCGTGAACAGTTTACTCAAGAGAAAGGGTAATAAAATAGAAATACAGTGGTGGCCAATAAGAATGCCCTAAAACTGAATAAAGATCTGATCCTGCTCTAACTATAAAAAAAAGTTGAGGTATATTTAAACATTCAATCTATTTCTCATTTCACAAGCTAGGGCAATTTTTCGCACCAAATGTTGTAGTGCCTTTCTGCCACGTTAAAAAAAAAGATAGTGTAGTTTTAGGCGACCAGTACTATCGAAAGAGGGGTAAAATATTTCTATATGTGTTTTTTTTCATGGGGTTAGTTGGATAACTGTATAAAGCATTGGAAATTGTCACAGAAATATTAGCTTCTACTTTTGTCTTAAGATAATTCAGTCGTAAAAAAAGGTGAGCCTTATACCCCTCATCTACCTTACATCACTGTAATATTCTATTAATTTTTTAAGATTTAACTCAAAAAACTATCAAAGTTAACAAAGTTAACAAAGTACATAACTTAAAATGTACACCTAGCTTATTTGATTAAAAGTTAAATATTACTTACTTACATTTTCATAAACCCTGTTTTCCTATTTATTAGTTAAAAAAAATAACGTTTTTCATTTGAAATAAATTTAGAAAAAAAAACTTTTTGAAAACAAGCTTTTATAAAATGGACTAAAAAGCATAAAATAATATTTTGAGTGTTCTGATATCATAATAATAAAAGCGAAGTTTTTTTTTCTTAATTTATTTTTTAATTTTTAGATTTGTCTAAGTCTATGCATTTCAGCTTGCGCATCGATATTGCAGGAAGTCTTTCCTGTCAATTTTAAAATATCTGTCTTCGATGAGAAGGCCGTCCAACAAAGGCGACATATGATAAAACTGTCGTTATTATTATGATCATTATACGCAAGGATTAATTAATTTTGGTCGAGATCGAACAAACTAAAGCCTTACCTCTTCTACGCCCCCCCCCCCTTTTTAGTGAGAGAGCATGTGAATTTTGAAATCAATCAGATACCTACGTGGACGTCAGCCATATTGAATTTTTTTAATCAGATCAAAAATTCGTAATCGTCATTCCCAAAAACCCCCAGATACCAATTTTGGTGGAAATCCGACAAACTAAAATTTTACCCCCTCTCCGCCCTCCACGTTAGGGGGGAGGTAGAGTCCCTGTATGTTGACTTATATCCAAATATGTCAACATACAGGGACCTTAGGGGGAGGTAGGCAGTCAGTGATACCACATTATTGGATTTTCATCGCAACTATAACGGTATGCGAAATTTGAAGTCAATCGGATACGTGGAAGTCAGTTGAAAGTAATCAGAAAAACTTGACATTAAATCGTCCATTTTGAATCCGCCATATTGAATTTTTGTAATCTGATTAAAAGTTCGTTATCCTCATCCTCAAAAACCCCCAGATACCAATTTTGGTGGAAATCCAACAAACTAAAATTTTACCCCCTCTCCGTCCACCAGGTTAGGGGTGAGGTAGGCAATCAGTTATACCACATTATTGAATTGTCATCGGAACTATAACGGTATGCGAAATTTGAAGTCAGTCGGATACGTGGAAGTCAGTTGAAAGTAATCAGAAAAACTTGACATTAAATCGTCCAATTTGACTCCGCCATATTGAATTTTTATAATCTGATCAAAAATTCGTAATTCTCATACTCAAAAACCCCTAGATACCAATTTTGGTTGAAATCGGACAAACTAAAGTTTTACCCCCTCTCCATCCCCCACGTTAGGGGGGAGGTAGGTACCGGATGAAACCATATTATTGTATTGTCATCGGAACTAAGACGCTATGCGAAATTTGAAGTTAATCGGATGTTTGGAAGTTCTTCAAAAATGAGTTGCAAGATTTGATTACATACATACCCACATACATACATACATACATACAGGTGAAGTTAAATAAAAGCTTGTAATAATAAAAGGGCGTACACGCCAAATTCTAAAATACCTTCGAATAAAAAAAACCTTTAAAAATTTTTATATATCAGGTGGGCCAAAAAAACCGGAAATTTTTTTTAATTATAACTTTTGAACTGTAGAATTGATTTTAATGGAACAAACTACACTTCGCAGCGAATTAATCAGACTTGATTAAATATATTTTTTTGCCGCCATCTCAAAATCCAAGATGGCAGACCAAATTAAAATGTAACCTTCAAAGATGCTCGTTTAATTAGTAAGAAAACTACATTCTACATTCTTGCCACGCACAACCAGGTACGAATCAGCAAAATCAGTTCAGTGGTTTATAAAAAAAAAATTGTTTCAACCATTGTTTTGCATATTATACGATTGCCTTGCCAATCAAGTCTGTATTTATTTCCTTATAAATTCATTACTACTAAACCGATTTTAATGAAATAAAAAACATCCTAATGATTTTTTATTTCACTAAGATCGGTTCAGTAATAATGAGTTTATAAGGAAATTAATGCAGGCAGGATTAGCAATGCAATCGTATAATCTGTTAAACAATGACTGAAATAAAAATAGATTTTTTGAGAACCATCAAACCGATTTTACCAGATTGTACTACTTTGTGCGAGCCAAAAGTAATGCTTTTCCATAGATTAAAAAAAACCAAAACATTGTCAGAAAACAAGAATTAACACGCCATCTTAAAGAATCAAGTATGATTCTGTCCGCCATCTTAAATTTTAGAATGGCTGTAAATTTTGATCATATAGTCTTTAAAAGGCAATCAATTTTGACCAGGATGTTATTTATTTCATTAAAATCGGTTCAGTATTAATGAATTTATAAGGAAATAAATGCAGACATGATTGGCAATCGTATAATATTCAAAACAATGGTTGAAACAAAAATATATTTTGTTAGAACCACCGTACCGATTTTGTTAATTCGTACCTTGTTGTGCGTGGCAAGAATGCAGTTTTTTTATAGATTTAAAAAAAATAATTAAAACGTGTTCGCAACACAAGAATAAACGAGAATCTTTGAAGGGTACAATTTAATTTCATCCGCCATCTTGCATTTTGAGATGGCGGACAAAAAAATATATTTATTCTCTGGCAAGTGCAGTTTGTCCCATTAAAATCGATGGTATAATTCAAATGTTATAATGAAAAAAAAATCCGGTTTTTTTGGCCCACCCAGTAGTTTAAAAAAACAAGTTCAAGACCTAGAATGTTTGTTGCAAATATGGCTCCTATCGTCTGTTTCATAAGGGCGTAAAACGTTTTTAGCTCCTTTAAAATTTAGGAAATAGCCTTAACGCCTTTCTGTCTGTCTGTTTAAACCGTGGATATAAATTTTTTAGTAAATTTTTGTCTCCCAGCAAATATTAACATAACCATATAAAATATGCGACATTTCACAAATTTTCATAAAAATCCAAAAAATGGTTATAAAACTATGACCTTTTAAAAATGTAAATTTTACTTTTTCTGTTAATTTGCAATTGCCTCCGCTCTGGGTTTGTTTTCACGCATCACCCAAATATTATAAAACAGAAAATTAAATCGACCTGGGTAGGTACGTATTTATTAATCAGTCTACATACCTACTTCAAATATTACGCGTTTCGCTTGACCTTCGACCGGCCGCATTCGCGTTGACGACAGCCGACGTTAACACCCGATGACACTTGATTCAATTTTTGTTTTGTACGCGCGCCTATGGTTTTTCGTGCAAGACTCGATCGGCGCGGCTTACCTACTTCTTTATAAATTAAATTCGAAGAAGATATGTACGATATTCACGTTATAACAAGGGCTCGAGATTTTCTACATGCGTTGTCCTTCTTGTCCAGTTATTTCTTCGATGTCCGCATATATTCCGCGCGGAAAGGCGATTTCAAAAGTGCTCCAAGTTGGTAAACCAGAGATTATATGGTGATTTCTTCACGTATATTTAAAATATGGGTTAGTATCTTTAATTTTTACTACTAAACCATTTGCAAAGTTTCAATTTGCTTATTAAAAAAATTAGATAAAAGTTGTGTTGGACTGAAAAAGTCTGGATCGTTACGTATCAATTGCGTTTGTGACTTTATTATTTCAATCATGTATCAAGGGATATATAGGTGCTACATTCAGCTGCCGCTTCTTGCCGCTGTATTAGCTATGATTTATTGTTTCAGCGTTGGCGCATGGGATTGGCCGACGTAATTTATTTAAAATGTGGCACAAAACACCGGTTTCACAGGATAAAAATCAATCCGTTTTGAACTATGTATGTGAAAATAGTGAATATAAAGACTACGATAAAGAATATCAGTGTGTGGTAAAAAATTGATATATAGTATAGTAAGATTAATAAATTTAGTTAAATTTTTATAAAAAAGTTATGTTAAATAAAACACTCTCAAAGTATCAATTTTTCAAGATTTTTGCTTAAGAGGAAAAAAACGATATGCAACATTATTTTTGGAGGCGACTGTACCTACTCCAGCATGCACAGTATATTAAAATCACATTTTTTAAGCGCTAGTTGACATTTCCTAACTTTCAGCATCAGTTTGTCAAAATTAAAACCATAAAATAATTTCGATCGTTCACAACCGACAAGCTGACCACCGTGCAGCGCCGCGTGGGGCAAGGTTTCAATTTCACCCGTTTTTCAGCGGGTTATGGGTGGATGATCTCGAGCGGGGGCGGGAGGAACGTTTGTTTTAGTTGCTTGCTACGAAGCCGGTTCTATCCTTAGTGAAGTCGTATAAGTTTGTTTTGATCGCGTGTCATTGTTTGTTTTTGTTATCGTTTGTTTATAAAATGGAAATAAATACCGTCGGTTACATAATTAACTGTGCAAATTTAAATACGTTGACATATGAACTCCGATTACAAATAAAATCTTTAGGGCCATATAGACCGGACCTAAAAATGAACCAAAATTTTAGTGCAACTAATGCCGAGGGGTGTTCAAAAAAAACTTATAATAGAAAATTTAATAAAAAATTATACGATGCTGAAAACTAGTTATGCGGTTGTGAAAAAAGAAATGCTTTTTTTTGCTTTATTTGTCTTGTTATGAACAATCCACGAAGTGATCCTGCGTTGGTGACAAAGTTAGTGAAAATTTAAAAAGACACAAAGTAAGTCCTACTCATTTAAATAACCACGTAGAATTTTCTATGCTAGGCAAGACTGATATTAGGTACCAATTGAATAGTACCTATAGGCAAAACATTACCGAACTTAATGAAAATGTAAAAAAAATCAGACATATACTTGGTAGGTTAATAGACTGTTTAAAATTCTGTGGGATTTTTGAGGTTGCTTTACGGGGCCATAAAAAAGAAAGGGGAATGGACTTTATCTATAAACAAATTGACTAAATACTACACCAAGTAGCTGCCTGTTTGTAAAATACTGAAATAAAATTGTTTCGATAAGTTTTTTTATCTCATTTTTCATGCAATTTAAATTTCTATATATATTTATCGTTCTACGTCTTCCGATACCCAATCTCCACTCGTTTCTGTTTGCCCATAATTCATCATCTAGGCCTCTTATTCTCATTTCACTGTCTATTCCTTCTCTCCAGCTTCTCCTTCGCCGTCCTCGTTTTCTTCGGCCAGTTGGTTTCCATTGTAGTATTTGTTTGGGTAGTCTTTCATTCATTCTTTGTCATTGAGTTGTATAACGCCCTATAGAAGTCAATGTTCTTTGTACATGTCCGTACCACACTAGTTGTTTTGTTCTTATATCATCCACTAAAGTATGTTCACCCACTGTCATAATTTCTCTTATTCTTTGATTTGTAACTCTTTCTCTTTTTGATTTCTCTGCTGCTCTTGTCCAATAGTCCATCTCCGTAGCGGAAAGCATTTTTTCTATTCTATTTAAATTTCTGCCCCCCCCCCCCATTTTATAACGTCACCAGCCGCCACTGTATGATACACAATATACAGGGTGTCCCAAAAAAAGAAACTACATGCGGATTGCGTAAACTGTAAGAGATACAATTTTGCTTAAATGAGAAAAAAGTTGCGATATTCTTAGCCCAATCAGATGATGTATCAAAATTAAAAATATGTACAGAGGTTTTAAAATATCGAGATAAGTTGTTTTTCAAAAAATTGAAATATCTCCGCCAACTTGTAAACAAATTTTATAAAATTTCCATGTAGTTACTTTTATCTAGAACACATACAGTCGAACCTCTATAACTCGAACCTCTATAACTTGAACCCCTCTATAACTCGAACCTTTTTAGCGGTCCCTGCACTTTTTACATGTATTTTAACCTATGTAACTCGAGTTTCTATAACTCGAACACTCCATAATTCGAACTGTTTTGGTGGTCCCTTCAGGTTTGAGTTATAGAGGTTCGACTGTATTTGTATATATTATAATATATTCTGATGCTGGAAAATAGGGGATACTCGAATGAAAATTTAGCTTTTGGTGTTAGCTACTGTACCCTTTTTTCAGCTTTTTCTTGAAATACTCTACAAACTTACTCTACTATTTAGGAGCGCAATTTGTAGAGTGTTGGAGCACGGTGGATAGAATAGAACGCTGTTCGAATCTTACATATACAGTTGAACCTCTCTAACTCGAACCTCTTTAACTCGAACCCCTCTATAACTCCAACCTTTTCAGTGGTCCCTGCACTTTTTACATGTATTTTAACCTATGTAACTCGAGTTTCTATAACTCGAACACTCCATAACTCGAACTGTTTTGGTGGTCCCTTCAGGTTTGAGTTATAGAGGTTCAAATGTATTTGTATATATTATAATATATTCTGATGCTGGAAAATAGGGGATACTCGAATGAAAATTTAGCTTTTGGTGTTAGCTACTGTACCTTTTTTTCAGCTTTTTCTTGAAATACTCTACAAACTTACTCTACTATTTAGGAGCGCAATTTGTAGAGTGTTGGAGCACGGTGGATAGAATAGAACGCTGTTCGAATCTTACATATACAGTTGAACCTCTCTAACTCGAACCTCTTTAACTCGAACCCCTCTATAACTCGAACCTTTTCAGCGGTCCCTGCACTTTTTACATGTATTTTAACCTATGTAACTTGAGTTTCTATAACTCGAACTCTCCATAACTCGAACTGTTTTGGTTGTCCCTTCAAGTTCGAGTTATAGAGGTTCGACTGTATGTCGAATTTTAACGTCACTGGTGGTCCAGCTGATTTTTTAAAACAAAAGTTCGATCTGATATGAACAACTAATATTTTTTGAATTTTTTGAAAACTACTTAAGGCAATTCTCCCACTATTTTTTAGTATATTCTTATAAAATAATATTTTTCAGACATACCAGTCGTTTTTAACCCGCTTCATTTCTTTTTACACAACAATTAAAATTCGAATAAAATAATGTGTTCGTTTCAGCTCCAAAAATCATCCGCTGACCTACATCTTTGCTTACTTCCCAAGTACTCGGTTCACCTTTGATACTAAACGATCACCTTCAGTTTGACTTGTAGTTTAAGTTTTAAAAAGTAATAAAAAATAAAGCGGGCTTAAAAAAAATAACGACAATACGTCTAAAAAAATACATTTTATAAGGATGCAGTAGAAAACAGTAGGAAAATTGCCTTAGTTTTCAAAAATTCAAAAAATATTAGTTGTTCCGTTCTTCATATCAGAACATTTGTTTACAAAAATCAGCTGGACCACCAGTGACGTAAAAAATTCGACATATATATATAAGATCCGAACACCGGTCTATTCTATCCACCGTGGTGTTGGAGCACATATTCAGAGGTTCTGGGTTCAAGATCCGACTGAGAACAATAAACTTTTTAATAATTTTTCGTTCTTTTTTTTCACCTTACCTAAGGTTTTATTTTAGAAATGTAAAATTTAGTACCTGTAAATTAAAAATCAAACAAGTTTTCGTGGCTAATCGGGTAAAAAAATAAGGGTTTTTTGTTTCTCTCGTATTTTTCCGTGGGTAGCTCGAAAGCTTAACCTCACGGGGGTCCAAAATCTAATGGACACCTAATAATTGTTGACAGTTAACTGTCTCGTCCTTATGGGACTCCTCAGAACACTGCTTGGTCAATGTGACACCCTTGCTAAATTGCGTATACGGTTTTGTCTCTCACCTTACATTTCTAGTGAGAAAACAAAATCATATACCCCCCACAAGAAGCGCCATCTACCGAAGTACGAGAGAAACTAAAACAGTAGCAGGCGAGTAAAACTGCTATATCATCGATCGATGAAAGTATCGATTAAAAGAAAGAATCCATAACGTGACCTGTGACACACATTGCCTTTCAAGGTCAGATCAACGCTAATTGGGTTTGTTCCGCTATGAAGACGTCGGCATCGCGTCTGTCAACGGAGTTTAAAGCCAAATATTAAAAAATGTAAGTTTTTTTTAAATTTTTTTTAGGAAATTCTTGAGGTGATTCTAGATTCCCTCTTCCCAGAAATGAGCTAACCAGGCAACCAATAAAAAAAACGAAGTTTAAATTAGTTTGGTAAGTGAAAAATATGTTTATTTGTATTTGTTGACTCAAAAGCTTTAAATCTATAAAGATTTCATTTTTTAAACCAAAGTTTTTTACAAAATATAAGTTAATATTAATCTATTTAAGTCGGTATTTTAACCTTTGTGATAAACATGTTGTTTTTTAAACAAATCCTTCTGTAAACAGTATGAACAAAAAAAGTTTATATACGTTTAATCTATTTTTAAGTACCTACAACTACAATATATGACCTATATTAAATTAAATATCACAAATTTTATCTTGAAATTTTTTTACGAAAACCTAAATATTCACCACGTACGCTTAGATAAAGGTTCATTTATTTTAAGGTATTTTTTTCAGAAAGAAGTTTTTGACAGATGAAAATGTCAAACTTCAAATTGTTATCGTATTTTCGTTCAATATAGTTTGAAATTTTAGCTCACACATATACTATACTATAGTAGTGTGAGCTATGGTGATCCTAATTTTTTCGAGAAAAAAAAAGTTGCTCCGATTTCAAAATTTTTTATATATCTTTGCGTTTCAGATGATTTTGAAACTTTTTTGTTGCGCCGTCTGTCTGTCTGTCTGTCTGTCTGTCTGTATGTCTGTATGTCTGTATGTCTGTATGTCTGTATGTCTGTATGTCTGTATGTCTGTATGTCTGTCTGTCTGTCTGTATGTCTGTAACGACCAACGCGCATAACTCAAAAACCGCTCGGCCGATTTTAATGAAATTTGGTACCTAGGCTGGGTCTTGGGTCGAGATGGTCCCATTTAAAAATGAACAAAATCCACCGAACACAAACCAAATAAAAGGGTGGGGGTAGATTTCAAAAATTAGAGTTTATGTGAAAATATGGCGTGTGTGATATCAAACGAAAGGTAATTGAGTCTGGAGTTAAACAAAATACATTTTAATTTATTTAAAAAAAGGGTGGGGGTATATTTCAAAAATTCGAGTTTAAGTGAAAATATGGCGTGTGTGATATCAAACGAAAGGTAATTGAGTCCGGAGTTTAACAAAATACATTTTAGTTTTTGCTTTTTTTAAGGGTGGGGGTAGATTTTAAAAATTTGAGTTTAAGTCAAAACATGGCTTGTGTGGTATCAAACAAAAGGTAATTTAGTCTGGAGTTGAATAAAAATATTTCAGTTTTTAGTTATATTAGCTCACACGTAAACTATAACTATAGTACTTAGTGTGAGCTTAGGGGCCCATATATTGGCAGAGTTTTTTTATATGTTATTTAACAAAACAAATAAATATCGCAAAGCTTAACACCCCTGGCAGGGGGGTAGTTCCCCTACCTTAAAAGTGTTTTTGGACAGTTTTTCACTAATAACTCGAAATCTGTCAACTTCTCAAAAAATCCACAAGAAACTATTTTTTCAAAAGGTAAAATTTTCTTTCCTCCTATAAAATACTCTGCCAATATATGGGCCCCTAAGCTCACACTAGGTACTATAGTTATAGTGTACGTGTGAGCTAATATAACTAAAAACTGAAATATATTTTATTTAACTCCAGTCTAAATTACCTTTTGTTTGATACCACACAAGCCATGTTTTGACTTAAACTCAAATTTTTGAAATCTACCCCCACCTTTAAAAAAAACAAAAAACTAAAATGTATTTTGTTAAACTCCGGACTCAATTACCTTTCGTTTGATATCACACACGCCATATTTTCACTTAAACTCTAATTTTTAAAATATACCCCCACCCTTTTTTTTTAAAAAATAAATTAAAATGTATTTTGTTTAACTGCAGACTCAATTACCTTTCGTTTGATATCACACACGCCATATTTTCACATAAACTCTAATTTTTGAAATCTACCCCCACCCTTTTATTTGGTTTCTGCTGGGTGGATTTTGTTCATTTTTAAATGGGACCATCTCGACCCAAGACCCAGCCTAGGTACCAAATTTCATTAAAATCGGCCAAGCGGTTTTTGAGTTATGCGCGTTGGTCGTTACAGACATACAGACAGACAGACAGACAGACAGACAGACAGACAGACATACAGACAGACAGACAGACAGACAGACGGCGCAACAAAAAAGTTTCAAAATCATCTGAAACGCAAAGATATATAAAAATTTTTGAAATCGGAGCAACTTTTTTTTTCTCGAAAAAATTAGGATCACCAAAGCTCACACTACTATAGTATAGTATATGTGTGAGCTAAAAAGTGGTGCACGTGCGATACGCGTACTAAAACTCGGAAATTTTGTTTACTCAAAAAATAATTTCCAGATAATTTTTAAAAGAGTTCACAGCTTTTGAGTTATTAGCAACTAACAGTCGAAAAGCGCGTTTAAGGGAGGGGAACCACCCCTCTTCCAGGAGCCCCTCATCCACAGTATACTAATTATTTATCATCCCTTTGTAAAATGTTCGGGGGAGTCTCATGTCTATTTATACCAAGTGTGTCGCTTCTCTCATTAAACGCAGTATGTGAACCTGTAGGGCCTGAACTAATAATGGACTGGACAAAATACTATATAGTTTGACAGTTTGGTCTGTCAACAAGTTATGTCTGAAAAAATTACATTCAAATAAATTATCCCTTAAGCAAGGTTCTCACTTGTCAGTTTAACTGAAGCAGTTTGACTGATACTGAGTCTAGTACATAAGGGCTGCAGAGCTACAGAACCCCCAAAATTTTCACATTGTTTGACTATTTTTCAGCCGGTGCTATTTTTCTATTATAATTATTTTATTTCTAAAATTATTGGAATAGCAGTATATTTTCGGTCCGGTGTTGGTATAGTAGGCCTTCAAATCGCGTACGTGTGTTGAGTATGACGCACGCCGTCGCCGAAGGCCGCATTTCACAGTCGGTCATATGAAGTTATTGGCATTGTTGCGCTGCTAAATTGCAACACAACGTAGCTGGGTCGCTAACGAGATCTGTGCTCGGCTAGGAACCCCTTCCTTCGCCCCGCACCGTACTTGCTCATGGGTTTAGGTAGCGAAATCTAGGCAAAAATAGAGCTGCAAAACTTGCAGTTCCAGTACAATTCCGGGCGGGCGGGCGGGCTCAGCGTTGCGTGTTTGCGGACGCATTTATTTATTTAGAAGACGCCAAACGCATGAGCGGGAAGTTATAGTCGTATTTGTTGTTTGTTTTGGTATAATTGTGTCACAATGAATGTGGTGGATAATTTAATTAATGTAAAAAAATTCTCTCTCTTTACTTATGAAGAAAAACTAAAACTGAAAGAAGAAGGACGGCCATTGCCCGATATTTTAATAGAAAAGTGTGGTTCAAGCCGGGGAAAATCGTATAAAAGGATTTTTACAAGAGAAATTTATGCCAGAAACGATATGATTATTATTATTTAATTAAATCTTTTGCAAAAACGCAATTTTTTCCTAGGCATTGTAATTTTTGCCAAACCAAACTTGGCAATTTTTTACTTTTTATAATAGACACGTGATCTGGAGACTGTAAAAAAATAGCATTTTTTTATACCCTATCGGCAGAACTCACAAACTTTACTGTCACGAGCCGCCACTGATCAAATTGTAGATTAAAATTGTAGTTTTTCTAAAACTAATTGTGCACATTTATAGTGGACACCATGAAGAGTGTTTAGTGGCATTTATAAACCACTCTTAACTTGATTAACAAATTTTAAAGAAAAATACACGTAGTTACCTATGGAATGGCACTCCTTTACTTCTTCCGGACATTTTTCCACAAACCGCACATATCTTACATGAATTATTTCCCATTTTTCACAGAAAAAAAGATAATTTTACACGACAAACGCAAAACACCGCAAAATGTCAATATGGCCTCCAGCCACATAGCAGCTGTGCGTCTACATGACAAAACACACGCATGCGCCAGTTATGAGCGCTTCACTTTTCGATTCTTTAAACATGTATTTATGCTATAACGTATTTGGGCCAAGCTTTATGATCTTTTGCAACCCGCTGACTTTTTCTCATCTCTCTTAATAGTAGAGTTAAAAGCCGCTTCTATCGTGTCACCCCGTGTGCACTTCATTGCTAAAATGTAAGACACAATTTAAATCATTTCTTACACCCTAAGAATGCAAAGAGTGATGCCATGACGCGACGATCGCGGCGGATCGCAGACATGCGACGAAGGGTACAGTATGTTAATTTTTTGACTATATACACACATTAAAAACTGTATTAGAGTGATTAATTATTACTATACAAAAAAAAATAATCAAATCAACGTTCTTGTTTTAACCAAAATCCACCCGTTATGCACTTTTATATTACATATTTACACTCTGTATATATTGTTTATTTTAAATAAGCTCTGTTTTGACTATATTAATTACACACATTAAAGACACGGTATTACATTATGTAATTACTCTACAAAAGGAGTAATCCACTCGTTCTGCACTTATATATTATTTACACTCTGTATATTGTTTATTTTAAATACACTCTGTTTTGACTACATACACACATTGAAGACACTGTATTAGATTATGTAATCAGTACACAAAAAGAATAACTAATTCAACGTTCTTGTCATAATAAGTCAAAAAATTTACTACGACCCTACACGGACATCGCAACGCAAAAGCATTGTTTATTGAGGGAAACAATGGCAAAAGCGAGATAATCAATGAAAAGTTACGTGTGTCTCGACTCATAGAGTCGCGTTTCGCCTGGCCCGCCGTGCATTTGTAAAATATCCGACCCTTCGTCGCATGTCTGCGATCCGCCGCGTTCGTCGCGTCATGGCATCACTCTCTGCTACTTAAAAAAAATCTATTCGTCCGATTGACATTTTTCAAAAACCGTTGTGATACCTGATCTTTGATACACAGAGTTTATATAAGGTGTTTTTTTGATTAAGCAGAGGGTTCTCGAGTTATAACAAGTTATAAATTATTGTAAATACGCGTTTTCAGGGCGAGCACTTGTTTAATAGGGAACTCCATATAAAAGCATTGGGAACGATATTTTCAACATTGAAAAATAAATGCTTCTGATAGAAATATTACTATATGCTTTTGGTGGAGTCATGAGCACACTTTATAGATTCAAAAAATACAAAAAAAATTTTTTGAAAAACTATCCCCACCACCCCCTGCACACGACGATTTTTGGACGACCAGTCGATTTTGCATTCTTAGGGTGTAAGAAATGATTTAAATTGTGTCTTACATTTTAGCAATGAAGTGCGCACGAAAATCGGTTTTAGAAGCCTTTTACGCGCTTTTAAACTCTACTATAAAATACATTTTGTATTCTAATTAGCCATATTACCGCGCCTGGACTAAAACTGTGTGGGCAGCTGTCCACAGTGCCACACTCAGGGGCGGCCCTGATGGGGGCTAAGCAAGTACAACCCAAGAGGTGGCCTACTTGCCAACACAATAACAATATCGTCTAAGGTATTTTTTATCACAACACCAGGATATTTCAGCGTATCGATCGAGTCTTTCCAAATCTAGTATTGTGAAACTGACAGTTTTGTTCTGTTTCACGTTCAAATTCAGCTCGAATTTGGCAGGAGGATTTAGTTGAAGTCGAATCATTACGTTTTTAATTTTAGCACCTAAAAAAAAATCATATATTTTTATAGGAACCAACCCAAATTTGACGTAAAAGCGGTAAATCAAAAATGGCCGCCGTGCCGGCCTTTTTACAAGCTTTTATTTAGCTTCAGATGTTCTGTCTAACTATCTAACTAATTATCTAACTAACTATCTATCAAATCTTGTGAAGCGTTTTTGACACACTTCCCATTATCCGATTTGGATGAAATTTCGTACACACATAGTGGTCCCATGACAATACAACATTAAAATATCCTACCACCCCTACCCCCACCCCTTCTATAGAAAAATGTGTTTTTGACACACTTCCCGTTATCCGATTTGGATAAAATTCCACCCCTACCCCCAACCCCTTTCATAGAAAAATTTGTTTTTGACACACATCCCGTTATCCGATTTGGATGAAACTTGGTATACATATAGTGATCCGATGACAATACAGTATTAGGAAAAAAATATCCTCCCACCCCTACCCCCACCCCCTTTCATAGAAAAATGAGTTTTTGACACACTTCTCATTATCCCATTTGGATGAAATTTGGTATTCACATAGTGGTCCGATGACAATACAACATTTTAAAAAAAAACATCCTCCCACCCCCTTCCATAGAAAATGCGTTTTTGACACCCTTCCCATTATCCGATTTGGATGAAATTTGGTATACATATAGTGGTCCGATGACAATACAACATTGAAAAAATAAATCCGACCACTCCTACCCCCACCCCCATCTATAGAAAAATGCGTTTTTGACACACTTCCCGTTATCCGATTTGGATGATATTTGGTATACATACAGCCCAAACAAAAAATATATTTCTACCTCAACCCCCACCCTCTCCTTCCCCCAATAGAAAAATGAGTTTCCACACAATTCACGATCAGCGATTTCATTATAATCTAGAATAAACTTTTCTGTTCTGTTATTGAACAAATATTTTCATTTAATAGAATAGATAGCTGAGACTAAAAAGTAGAAAATAAATTGGTAAAAATTTTTTTTAAGTCACAAGCTTTTATAAAATGCACTAAAAATTAAAAAATAATTTTCTAACATTCTAATATTATCATAATAATAAAAGCGATGGCCGCAAATCAAAGCATAAGTTAATCTAAATTTGTGATCTAAACACTTAAAGAATATTAACATAGCAGGTCATCAAAGATATGTTTGATGTGCCGCAATGTTTTGCCATTACCATACCTATGTCAGAAAAATGCTGGGGTACCTTGGGTCGGGTTGGGTGGGTTTAGTACCTCTGCATTTTTCTGCTAGATTGATTCTTGCAAATAGTGATATTTAATTGATACGGATATCTTATCGTGCTAACATCGTCAAAATTTCCATCAGTCCATAGAATGTTAGAAAATTATTTTTTAATTTTTAGTGCATTTTATAAAAGCTTGTGACTCACACACACTTTTTTTTACCAATTTATTAACCATTGACATTTCGTTCTCTGGTTTAGAAATGGTTTAGGGAAAGGTCTGTAGGAGATAGGTTACCTGGTAACTTTCTGACCAATCAGAGCCAGTTGTAGACCGCGAGAAATGACGTCACCCGGAGAGTTTATTTAAATAAAAAGTATTTAATACAGTAAGAAATCTTCAAGTTTGTTGTGTTCCTTTATTTATTTAAATGTAAATATGTTTTGTTATTTTTCTTAAACTGTCTCTAATACCAATAGGCATAAAATACATCAACTAAGTCAAATATAAAACTTACCCTATACCAAATATCAAATGCACAATGTCTTGGTAAGCTTTTAGCTTCATAGGTCCGTTAAAATTACTACAAGTAGAAAGTATAAGTAAACTAGAACAAGTATTTACAGTTTTTAAATAAATATAGTCCGAAAAAACACCACAAATATAAAAAATAAACCATTGAAGATAAAAATTACTTAAAAACACATATAAACATAACGGTGTAATCAAATCTTGGCACTCCAAATGACGCGCTGTCACGTCTCACACCGCTTCGACCATAGAGTTACCAGGCAACCTATCTACAGACCTTGGTTTAGGGCTTGTCAACAGATGTTTTTGTTTATTTGTTTTTTTGTCAGTTTTTTTTAATAAAATTTGGAATGAAATCTAACTATTAAAAACTGTTCAGGGTCTTAAAAAATTACTTTTTCTATTAAAGTAGGAAAAGTCCTAGAATTTCTTCATTTTGGCATATTCACTTTTTAATATATTTCTGGTTAGGAAATATGTTTATTTCATGTCAAAGTCACAAAAGTGTCTCAATCCTAGCCTACTTACCACTTGTTTTGTAAAATTTGACTTCCAATGTGTCATTTAAAGTATATTTGCTACATTTGGTTCCATTTATCATTTGATTAATGTACTTGACAGAGTATTCTGCTGCCTGTTGACTCATCGTGTCATTTTTTTCAGCTTCGATGTATTTTGAGCATGTGCACCAGTATTCAGGAATCCCTAAAAAAATAACCGGTTAAAGGTAGCTACACACACACAACTGCAGACTTAACAAGCATGCATGAACAATATTTTTGTACAAGCATGCATAGTCTACCTTCGCCGCCATACAGTAAATGCGTGCTTGAACAAGCTTCAGTTTATGCCACGAAAATGTCTGATTTGGACGACGAATTGCTCGCTTTGGCTGCTTTTCACCTTATCCTTATCGGCTTAGTTGTCAATTAATCTATACTTATTACGTAAGATTTTGTATGCTGCATTATTTTGCACCCTATCATGATATTGTCAGGATAGAAAATAATGTCCTATTAACTAAATGGCACAAGTTACGTTTATAAACAAGTGCACATTAACCCTAAACAATCTAAGGAAATGAACTTCTGTATATAGTTCAAATTGTATTAAAAGTAATAAATTGTATACAGAATTATTATAAACAAGAAGCGATTGAACGATCTCGATATCCTATCAATGGCAAACGGTTTGTAATAAAAGCATCTCCAAAAGAGTTTAGCAGTTAGTTGTAAGCTGAGAACATAACGTCCCAGGCGTAGTTAACAGTGAAGATAGTAGTACGATAGTCAGAAGTTATAAGAAGTCGAACGTATCGAGAAGATACACATTTGTAGACAAGATGTATTTAATGTAAGTAGTAATTATATAGTAAGTATTGTCAAATAAAACCATAACCTCTAACTTAAACTGTGTTACGTCACGATAAAACCCCCTCGTGACAATATTTTGGTGACTTAATTAGCCAAAGAAACGGCTTATTTTCGTATGCACGAATAAAATCTTCCAATAATTCTCGATTGCTCCTCTTCAGATCGCTAGACATGGTGATGGGGACGTAGAGCTCATTCACGTCACGGATCACGGACTAAAATAATTGTTTGTACAAGCGGAATAATCATACCGTTTCGCTTGCTCAAGCATGGCTTGTCCAAGCTTGCATGATTTTAATTCAATCACGAGTCGTGTAAACATTGCCACGATCCTCCACTTTGTTGACGTCACATCCGGGGCTGATTTTTTCTTGATGATCACGTTACGACACAGCTGATTGTCTTTAAAATATTGAAGTTGGAATGACGGTTCATGAATATTTGATTTTTTTTAAATAAAGCCGGTTTTGAGATTGTTTTTACTATATTCTTTCAGAACATTTTTTTTTAATATCTATAGTAATACTTAATTTTTCAGAGCCGCTTCATTAGCTCACACAAAAAGTAAGTTTAAAGCAGAAGTAAATGTGACAATCACAGATGACAATGTCAAATACATGTCAAATATAACAGTTGGCATGTGGTACATGGCGGGTAATTTGAATTCAAAAGAAGGAATGCTAAATCTTGAAGATTTTAACCTTTTAATCATGTAGCTTCCTTACAAAACTTTGGTGGAATATCGGGGTGGTGTCTGTGAATATTTCACTGAAATTTCGCGGAAATCTAGTGCCATTTTGAAAATATCATAAAAAAACGTCTGACCTCGCATAAGACCCAATGTAAAATTCAGCCCCCGGAGAACAGCTGATTTTTTCAGGGTCGTGGCCTCTATTTTTGTGTTGGCCTTGGCTTGTCAAGCTTGCACTTGTGTGTGTAGCCACCTTAATAAAACAATGAAAATGCATGATTTATTGACTGTTTGGGTAATCGCTCTCTGTTTAATTCTAGCATTTAAACGAAGAGAACTAATAACCGAACCGTCGACCGCTCCAATTTATTTTTAGACTTACCTGCGTCCGAACAAGTTCTAAGGCCACTGATTGGCTCAAACAAAGAATGACAGTTGTCGCAACCACTAGTCGGTTTTTTCACTACATATGACGTATTGTGAATGTGTAGGATGTGGTGTAAAGTCATAAACAAGTCGTAGGGAGATGTCAACTTTTCCGAATTTTGAATTAGGTTGAGATATTTTTGACGGTGGTGTACCCTAAAAGGTAAAAATAGTCAGATCCATAAACCAGTGCAGATATCTTTTAAAAAGGCAATACAGTACAACGTCTATAGTCCGGACACGCGCCAAATTCGATACTCATTAAAATTCGCAGCCTCTTTTTAACTGGACAATTTACAATTTCCACCTCTTAGTGCAGGCGCTGGAGGTAGTTGAGTATGCAAAATATGAGGAACGCAGTTTCATAATGGATTCTACCTGAGAATAAGTCACACGATCTAGACTTTGCTAGGCCAGTTTTTAGTCCAATTTTTGCACATAAATGCATAAAAAATATGTAAAAATCTAACCTTGAAATAAAATTATATTAGCAAACGGGGCAAAAACATAGAATTTTGGGACACTGTACATAATAAATGACAACAGAAACTCTCTTGCAATTTTATGAAATGTTATATTTGGGTTGGTAAACAACTCCTGATAAAGCAATGTTTTACCCATTACAGAGGATATTTAAACATCCTGTATTTCCTTAACATGTCTTATTTCAAAAACATTCCTTATTCTTGCACAAATGTCAATTTTGAGTTTTTAGTAAATATAACTTTTCTGCTTATCATTAATTTATTATAAGTTGGAAAACACTACGGCACTGGAAGCTTTGTAACAGCGTTGCCATTTTGGGAACACTGGCATGTTTTATCCCTCTCCAGTGTATTGCGTTACCAATTAATGTTGCCTTCAGTCTGTTTATGTTGCATGAATGTGCTTTGCTCGGTCTTATGTTTTTTTAAAGTCTATGGTATAAACGTTACCTGATAATTTTGGGCACATGCATGAAAATAAAAGGCAGCCTATTCTCGAGCCATCCCGCATGGGTCTCTACAATGCTGCCAAATCTAAAGCCGTGATCGGAGAAAAACACAATTACAGTGTTGTCTAGAATGCCCTCTTGTTTAAGATGCTGGAATAACTCGGCTACGTCTCGGTCTATGTTTGTAGGGCAACTTAAGCTACTGTGACTGAGTGCGTTTAACCAAAAAAATCCGAAAAAGTTTGACTTGTTTTTAACAGTGGCTATGTAGTCCTTAATGAAGTTTAAGTGACGAAGTCCTAAAAAAAATTGTCAGAATGCAATTGGAACTAATTACACAAACTTTAATTTGACTTGTTGGTTTTTCTGTCATTAAAGCAAGCATGAGTCCGGTTAGACATCAGCAGTTTACAAACATCATTATGAGATCATCATTAGATTTTATTTGTATAATGAACTTAATAAGCCTGATTTTGTGAACTGTAACAATATCGAAAGCTGACGGATCTAAAAGTTCTATTAAAATGACAGAAGAAGCAAATTCCGACTCCGACCACTTGTTTGTGGGAGTAAAAATCTAACAAAAGGTATCTCTGTCCACCAACAAAGGAAAATCTAATAAAAAAATGGAACGTGGAAAAATTAAACGATAATACTTTATTAGAATATAAAAGAAAATTGGAGGAAGAACTACAAACGAGGGACTAAAAAATAAATCTAGATGAAGAATGGGAAACAATTACAACCAGCACACAAAAAACAGCAATCGAAACAATAGAACAAGAAACGAGAAATGGTATTATGAAGGATGCAAAAGAGGGACAGAACAAAAAGAAAAGCCAGAGAATGGTATAGGAGAATAAAGAAAGAAACTCAAAAGTTCAGAGATGGAAGATCGAGAGAATATTTCAAAGATTTGGTGACAAGAATATGGGAATAAGAAGATGTAATAATACCAGGGGTTGTAATACCGGTTGAAGAAGAAAAAGTTGTGAATATGAATTCTACCCGTATTTTTTTTATATTTTTGTTATTAAGTTGAAAAAATTGGTGCTTACCAATATGTTCAGGCCCAAAACACATTTCCATGTCACAGAAATACTTAAAAGGTAAATGTCTCATTGCTACAAAGTAAGGCCTTAAGTAATAGTCTGTTGGAGCATTGAGGAAACCTTTTTTACCGTAGTTGAATGTTGCTAAAAACAAATATTTACGGTGTTATTATCTGGATTTTAACATTGGCATTCTACTCACATATTGAGAGCTTCAGAATTTTTTATTTATTTTTACCTTCCTAGCCCGCGCAGCAATGGCTAGAGAAGAAATTGTTTTCGACGAAAAAAATATTTTTGAGATAACGTCGAAAATGTGTTATTTGGGTGTATTTTGAGCTATCTTAGCAATATTGTAGTGACGTCTGTCCGTGTATGTGTGTGTCCGTAACACGATAGCTCCTAAACCGCTAAACAGATTTTCATGAAATTTTCGGGTAAAATAGTGCACAATACTGTAAAGAACTGATTAGATTTTGGTCAAAATCCATTAATACTAATAGCTGTTTTTTAACAGTTTCGAAATTGAAAATATGGTAACTTCTTAACGAAGCATCGCCTCAATATGCGGTTTTCGGAATATAGTTGAACATGTTTTTCTGAATCAGTTATGTTCTTACGAGAAACTTCGTAGGAGCTTCCGTTTCTGAGATGTTTACAAAAACTGTTTTCAAAGCTGATATAGCGTGATGTTCACTTGGAGTATGCTTATGGGCTAGGATGGTTGGCGTTTGATGCAAACATTCAGAAATAAAGGTACGAAGAATGCACAAATACCAAATTTATATAGATAGAGTTTTTGTCAACTGTACGCCGATGATTTGACGTAACGGATAAAATAAAGAATAAAATAATATTCATGCGTAAAAGTATAACCAATCAGGACATTTTATCTTAAGGACCGCAAAAGGAATAGACTTATACCCATTGATTGCTATTTCAAATATGTTTGCATTCTGCATCGTAAGGTACCGTAGGTATTGCAATAATACGTACTATATGGAAATAATATGCATATGTCTTTGAAAGCAACCAATCAGGTCTTTTTTGCTTAAAGACCCCAAGGCCCTCATGTTTGCATCATGAATGGGCAGTTACCGTGGGTATTGGAATATTATGTATATGATTAGATCCATTATGGATCCATTTATTTTTAATCAGTATAGTCTCTCGTGGAATAGTTGTGGAAGTTTTTTTTATACTACCCTAGATCGAGGGGCAATAGATCACACAATTTCAAGTCACCGGATATTTGCAGTGGCGTAGCGTAAGGGGGGCGCGGGGGGTTTGTCGCCCCCCCCCGCCCCAAGGTTACTGGCGCCCCATGGGCGCCCGAAGCGCCCCTTTAGTGTTAAGGAGCAGGGCCTGTAACGGCAAATGAAGAGGGCGGCAAAGAAAACTAAAGACATGATGACCTTCTTTTTTTTTTTTGGTCGCAAGAAAGATTTTTGATGGGCGCCCTTTTTAGCTGTCGGCCCCCCCGCCCCTACAGGCACGCTACGCCGCTGGATATTTGCCTCCAATTTGAGTAGGAGGACCGGTGTGACGTCATTCTGGATAAACCTGGAAAGTCAGGGATCAAAATGTGATCAGGGAGGGTCAGTGATAATACTCAAAAGTTTGGAAAGTCAGGGATATTTTAATATGCGTGTGGGTACACCAAGGTCTGTAGAGGATAGGTTGCCTGGTAACTCCATGGTCGAAGCGGCGTGAGAGGTGACAGCGCGTCACTTGGAGTGCCACGCTTTGTTTACATGTGTTTCTAAGTGTTTTTACTTTTCGATGGTTTATTTTTTACATTTGTGGTGTTTTTATCGGACTATATTTATTTAAAAACTGTAAATACATGTTTTGGTTTACTTATACGTTCTACTTGTAGTTATTTTAACGGTCTAAAAGCTTCCCAAGACATCGTTCCTTTGGGATACTTGGTATATTTGAGTTAGTTGATGTATTTTATGAAAATTGTTATTAGAGACACTTTAAGAAATACTCTGCCAATATATGGGCCCCTAAGCTCACACTAGGTACTATAGTTATAGTGTACGTGTGAGCTAATATAACTAAAAACTGAAATATATTTTATTCAACTCCAGACTAAATTACCTTTTGTTTGATACCACAAGCCATGTTTTGCCTTAATCTCAAATTTTTGAAATCTACCCCCACCCTTAAAAAAAACACAAACTAAAATGTATTTTGTTAAACTCCGGACTCAATTACCTTTCGTTTGATATCACACAGGCCATATTTTCACTTAAACTCTAATTTTTGAAATATACCCCCACCCTTTTTTTAAAATAAATTAAAATGTATTTTGTTTAATTCCAGACTCAATTACCTTTCGTTTGATATCACACACGCCATATTTTCACATAAACTCTAATTTTTTTAATCTACCCCCACCCTTTTATTTGGTTTGTGTTCGGTGGATTTTGTTCATTTTTAAATGGGACCATCTCGACCCAAGACCTAGGTACCAAATTTCATTAAAATCGGCCAAGCGGTTTTTGAGTTATGCGCGTTGGTCGTTACAGACATACAGACAGACAGACAGACAGACATACAGACAGACAGACAGACAGACGGCGCAACAAAAAAGTTTCAAAATCATCTGAAACGCAAAGATATATAAAAAGTTTTGAAATCGGAGCAACTTTTTTTTTCTTGAAAAAATTAGGATCACCATAGCTCACACTACTATAGTATAGTATATGTGTGAGCTAATAACAAAACATATTTACATTTAAATCAATAATGGAACACAAGAAACTTGAGGGTTTCCTACTATATTAAATGCTTTTTATTTAAATGGGCACTCCGGGTGACGTCATTTCCCGCTTCAACAGCTGGCTCTGATTAGTCAGAAAGTTACCAGGTAACCTATCCTCTACAGACCTTGTGGGTACACCATGCGTTTAACATTACCATTACCAAAACGTGATAAAAATATACTTTGATTTTATCACGGCCTTGTCAAAATGGCGAAGACTGTCTGTCAATTGTTGTTATTTTTGTTGTGTTTTTGTTTAAAAATTAAAATTGTGGAACTTTTCTTACTCTAAGGGCAAAAGTAATGTTTTAAGACCCTGAACAGTTTTTAACAGTTAGATTTCATCCTAAATTTAATTGAAAAAAAAAACTGAAAAAAAAATAAAGACGAAAACCTTAAGGGGCGCAAATATAGGAGAATTACAAACCTGTTTTTAAAATAATAACACACGCACCATTTGTTTTTGCGTTAAATTAAGTTTTTATATTTTTTTCTCAAAGGACGCCAGGGGCGCCAAGCGCAAAACGGCGGGGGGACGGGGCGTACTCCCCCCCTGGCCCCTCTATACGAGACGCCACTGCAATTGGCTAACCAGGGCTATCAAAATGGACGGGCCACGATCCTCCACTTTGTTGACGTCACATCCGGGGCTGATTTTTTTTTGATGGTCACGTTACGACACAGCTGATTGTCTTTAAAATTTTGAAGTTGGAATGACGCTTCATGGATATTTGATTTTTTGTTAAATAAAGCCGTTTTTGAGATTGTTTTTACTTTATTCTGGCAGAACAATTCTTTTTAAATGTATAGTAAGCCCTAATTTTTCACAGCCGCTTCATTAGCTCACACAAAAATTAAGTTTAAAGCAGAAGCGAATGTGACAATCACATATGACAAAGTCAAATACATGTCAAATATAACAGTTGGCATGTGGTACATGGCGGGTAATTTGAATTCAAAATAAGGAATGCTAAATCTTGAAGATTTTAACCTTTTAATCATGTTGCTTCCTTACAAACCTTTGGTGGAATATCGGGATGGTGTCTGAGAATATTTTACTGAAATTTTGCGGAAATCGGTAGTGCCATTTTGAAAATATCATAAAAAAACATCTGACCTCCCATAAGACCCAATGTAAAATTCAGCCCCGGGAGAACAGCTGATTTTTTCAGGGTCGTGGCCTCTATTTTTGTGTTGGCCTTAGGGTAACTTCAAAGGCTCCATCACGTTTCAGCAAAAATGAAATGGTGTTTTGTTTTTGTTTTTAATTGTTTTCACTGCTTTATAAGAAGTGATGAAGCACGTAGGATTTGATTATAAGAAGAAACGTAATTATCCTTTAAAATGAAGACAAGGATATTATTGTTTGTCAGGTCATAAACACGATTGCCACGAACAAAGTAATGACGTCACCAAATATTGATGACGTATGACGTATTTATTGAACCACCGTTTCGAAACTTTTTGCACGAGAAGAATCTCTAGCTGTTCTCTCTAGAATCTCTGGAATCTAGGTATAAAATAGTTTGTATACTTACAAAACACCGGAAAATCCTCAGAGTACAAAGTGGTATAGTTGTGTTGTTTGTAGTGATTCCAAACGAAATCCTTGTAGTCCTGCCACGTCATATTTGTGTTATCGTCACACCCTGTCACGTTCGGTTCTATCCCGGCTGTTACTGCCATTAAATTCGGACAAGTGTTGTGCAGGATTTTGTTGTATCCTGAAAATTAAAACGTCAATCGCACCTTTTGTTATAGTAGGGGAGGCCGTGAAGATTTTGGGAACTTATTTTCTTACACCCTGTTTCCACCTATGCATGCCCAACCCTGATTCAAAAAACGCATCAGGTGACGCTGCATTTAAAACCGGTGCAAATCCATGGCCCATCACGTGATGCGTTTTTTGATTCGGGGTGGGCATGCATTGGTGGAAACACACGGTAAAAAATTTTGTCTACAATAAAAACACGTTCTTTTCTTGAATAAATTGTTTTACCGTGAAACATTTTGTTTTGAATTAAAATATTTCTTTTTCCAAACTTTTGTAAGGATGCAAGATGATTAAAAAGGTTCATATGAATGAACCGCATGCCAACTGTTATATTTGACATGTATTTAACTTTGCCATTTGTGTTTGTCACATTCGCTTCTGCTTTAAATTTAATTTTAGTGTGAGTTAATAAAGCGGCTCTGAAAAATTAAGGATTACTATACATTAAAAAAAACTCTGCCAATCTATGGGCACCTAAGCTCACACTAGGTACTATAGTCATAGTGTACGTGTCAGCTAATATAACTAAAAACTGAAATATATTTTATTCAACTCCAGACTCAATTACCTTTCGTTTGATACCACACAAGCCATGTTTTGACTTAAACTCTAATTTTTAAAATCTACCCCCACCCTTTAAAAAAAAATTAAAATGTATTTTGTTTAACTCCAGACTCAATTACCTGTCGTTTGATATCACACATGCCATATTTTCACTTAAACTCTAATTTTTGACATCTACCCCCACCCTTTTTTTAAAAATAAACTAAAATTCATTTTGTTTAACTCCAGACTCAATTACCTTTCGTTTGATATCACACACGCCATATTTTCACATAAACTCTAATTTTTGGAATCTACCCCCACCCTTTTATTTGGCTTGCGTTCGGTGGATTTTGTTCATTTTTAAATGGAACCATCACGGCCCAAGACCCAACTTAGGTACCAAATTTCATTAAAATCGGACAAGCCGTTTTTGAGTTATGCGGGTTGGTCGTTACAGACAGACATACAGACAGACAGACAGACATACAGACAGACAGACAGGAAAACAAAAAAGTTTCAAAATCATCTGAAACGCAAAGATATATAAAAATTTTTGAAATCGGAGCAACTTTTTTTTTCTCGAAAAAATTAGGATCACCATAGCTCACACCAGTGGCGTATATAGAAAAAAGTTTCGGGGTGGGCCCGAGACAGTTTTGGGGGGGGGGGGACCGAGACCTCATTAGGCTGTATTTTATGCTATTTTATGTTTGTATTCATGAAATATGTGGAAAATATCCAAAAAAATCTTAGCTTCGGGGGGGCCCGGGCCCCCATTTATACGCCACTGGCTCACACTACTTATATAGTAGTAGTGTGAGCTAAAACTGTTTTGCAAGAATATAGTAAAAACAATCTCAAAACCGGCTTTATTTTACAAAAATCAAATATTCATGAACCGCCATTCCAACTTCAATATTTTAAAGACAATCAGCTGTGTCGTGACGTGACCATCAAAAAAAAATCAGCCCCCGATGTGGCGTCAACAAAGTGGAGGATCGTGGCCCGTCCGTTTTGATAAAATAGTACTGCTTTAATATATGTCATACATACAGGGCTTTAAAATATGTCATACATACAGGGCTTTAAAATATGTCATACATACAGGGTCTCTATTACTGACCTTTTAAGTTTATCCACCCATTGTCTCTGACGAATTGCATGGTGTTATTCATGGTCCTCAGTACACTAGATCTTGACATTGCGTCCAACCCTGAAAATTCAAAATCGATTGAGTAATAAGGCTTTGGTACAAAATAGCGCACGACAAAATAGCGCAGGACAAAATAGCTCAGGACAAAATGGCGCAAGACAAAATAGCGCAGGACAAAATAGCTCAGGACAAAATAGCGCAGGACAAAATGGCGCAAGACAAAATAGCGCAGGACAAAATATCGCAGGGCAAAATAGCGCACGCTAAAAAATCCCAAGTCGATTTGCCGATTTGCCCTGTCCAGCTGAAGTGGACCAGGAGCCGAGGATAGGTTAGGTTAGTATCCCAACCTAACCCGGTTAGGTTTTTTACAAAAACAAAACTTGCCTGAACAGATCAGGTAAGTTTTTTTTTGTAAAGAAATCTAACCGGGTCAGGTTGGGATACTAACCTAACCTATCCTCAGCCCCTGGTCCACTTCGGCTGGTGTAATTTGATTGATAAGGTTAAGCCTTCACTATTTCAGTAATGCGCTATTTTAGTAATGCGCTTTTAAGGCTTGCGCTATTATGGTCATGCACTATTATTACCTGCGCGATTTAGTCCTTGCGATTTGGACCTGCGCTATTTTGTACCACTGCCGCAAGAATAATAATAACATAAACAAAACTAGCCTAACCAGGTCAGGTAAGGTCTGCAGGTTAGGTTTTAATATATTAGGCCCAACCTAACCAAGACAAGTTAGTTTATTTTTTAGTATACTAACTTAATCAGGTCAGGTTAGGTCTGCAGGTAAGGTTTTAAGTATTGTTCATACTCGTCTTAGTCTTTTGTTTTTGATTAGTCTTTGTCCTTTGATTAGTCTTAGCTGTCTTAAACAAAATCGGCTGTTCATACTCGTCTTTTGTTTTTGATCAGTCTTAGTCATAACCCACTGAAAAAAAAATTCAATTTCAATAAAAAGGCCCATTTTTAAAAGTCATTTTCTACACAAAACAATCTTATTTGACCTAATCTGTGCACGAAACACAGACACGAAAGAACAAAAGCAAAAAAGAAAAAAAAAACAAATAAAATTTTGAGGTTATGTTGAGATTTTCTGTTAAAAACATGATTAATGGCGGTAAATTTAAAATTTCGACCGCGCGCTTGCGCTCTTCGGACGCCCTGTAAAAAAAAAACAACAAACATCAGCTGATGTCTGTCACTCGTCTTAGTCGTTGTCCTAAGGATTGAAAGTTGGCAACTCTTAAGACAAAGACTAATCAAAAACAAAAGCAAAAGCATTGTATGAACACTCCCATAAGAAACAGTGGTTTTAACTTTCTTATGACAAGACATATGACTAAACCAAGACAAAAGACTAGACAAAAGACGAGTATGAACGATCCATTAGTATATTAAACTAACGAAGTAAGGTTAGGTTATTTTTTTAGTATCTTTTTGAGATCTGCGCTATTTGCGCTATTTTGTCCCGCGCTATTTTGTCCGCGCTATTTTGTCCTGCGCTATTTTGTACCAGAGCCAGTAATAAGCACGCAATTTCAATTTTTTGAGAAACAAAATTTTTAGTTTGTGTTTGTAGTGGTTTTACATTCATGCAGTCATTTCTCAGAGCCATAGCACCAGAGCTGTGTAGCTAATTTTAACAATTTTTGACGTAACGTTTTATTGCCTATAAAAAACGTTATTTTAAGTACTGCCGTATCTTTTACAATCTGTATATAACAAAAACATGAAATATTTGCAAAATTGTACATTGTAGCTGGCTAGTCCTTGCCATAGGCGGTTACACTTTTGTGATATTTCCAGCTCCAGAGACAATTTACAGTTTTACCTTTAATTTTATACCAACATGACATATTTACTTTTTAATATATTTCTGGTGAGGAAATATGTTTATTTCATTTCAAATTCACAAGTGTAACTGCGTATGGCAAGGACCGCTTTGCGGGTGGTGTTTACTTATAGGTGACACCAAGTACACCTAAGGTTACTCATCGTAAAGCTTGCCTTTACGATGAGTGTCCTTAAGTACACCTACCTATTAACAAAACATTAGGCTTCGTTGCATCAAAACTGACATTTGATTGTTTTGTGTTGTTAAAGATGTAGTGATAATTTTCATATTGGTTTTCGCACAAAACTCTAATAATCGTTTGATTTTTTATTTCGGTTTTGTTGGTGAATAAGGTAAGATTCGTCGTGTACCTAAAAATATAAACCCAAACTTTAAACTATTCACTTTATTTACATACCCTAACGTTTGATTATATAACCCGCACTTTGGTTATATACCCCAACCTTCAATTATATAACCTTACCTTCGGTTATATATCCTAAACTTTGGGTATATAAACTAACCTTCGGTTATATAACCTATTCTATGGTCATGTAACCTATTCTTTGGTTATATAACCTAACCTTTAGTTACATAAGTTAACCTTAGGTTATATAACATAACCATTGGTTATTTAACCTATCCATTGCTTATACAGGGTGTCCCAAAAATATACCAATAGACTGTAAGAGGTGGTTGGAGCCATCAAAACAAACATTTTTTTGTCCAGTAAACATATGTCCGCTAGTGAGCTGTTTGGGCTCTAGAGCAAAAAAACAGTGTTTGGTACTTTTATTTTGCGCATTAATTGAATCGCTGTTTACAATAAACAATAATTATTGTAAACAATAATTCATTTGTTAATAAACAAAATAATGAGTAAACTGCACTGTAAACAGCGATTTAATTAATGCGCAATATAAAAGTACCAAACACAGTTTTTTGCTCTGCAGCCCAAACGGCTCATTTGCGGACCTATGTTTACTGGACAAAAAATGTTTGTTTTGATGGCCCCTACCACCCCTTACAGTTTCTCGGTATATTTTTGGGACACCCTGTATAACCTAACGATTGGTTATATAACTTAACCATTGGTTTTATTACTTAACCATTGGTTATATAACGTAACCATTAGTTATATAACCTAAACATTGGCTATATAACTTAAAAAATTATCCGTATAAAAAAGTATCCTTTGGTTACCTAACCTAACCTTTGGTTATATAACATAACCTTTGCTTATGTTACCTAACCTTCGGTTACATAACCCAACCTTTGGTGGTTATATAACCTAAGCTTTAGTTATATAACGAAACCTTGGATTATATAACCTAACTCGTATTGTTTAAAAATTGCTATTACTTACGATATGTCATTATCTGGTCTAGATGCAGTCATATCTCGCTCAACGCCTTGGTAGGCACAAACTAAGGATGCATTCTTTACCAAAGTTTGGTTGAGAACCAAGTAGATTTTCCCCCCTATAAAACAATCTATTATTAAAATACAATAGTTACTGCACAGTTTGAGCGTTAATTAAAACGTTCCACCCAAGATTTCTCGAAAACTGCTGAAAATTTTAAAAAATGCCGAGACACGTCGATTTTGTTTGCGAGTGGCACCTTTTCGCGCGTCTCAGCCCTTTATTTTGAATAGGGAAAGCGGATTGAGTGATACCTCGTTGAAAAGACCTTTCAATTCTTTATTCAGAACTAATCTTACTTTTTATATCGAACGACTAGTTTTTGAGTTATTTGATTTAGAATTTATTAAATGAGCAATCTGAACTAACCGCATAATTTTACTTAGTTACCGTTATTGTTATTACTGAGTCTGCGCATTAGCAACTTCTCGCTCATTTTAGCTCACACTACTAGTATACTATAGTAGTGTGAGCTATGGTGATCCTAATTTTTTCGAAAAAAAAAAAGTTGCTTCGATTTCAAAATATTTTATATATCTTTGCGTTTCAGATGATTTTGAAACGTTTTTGTCGCGCCGTCTGTCCGTCTGTCTGGAACGACCAACGCGCATAACGCAACAACCGCTTGCCCGATTTAAATGAAATTTGGAAACTAGGCTGGGTCTTGGGTCGAGATGGTCCGATTTCAAAATGAACAAAATCCACCAAACCCAAGGCAAATAATAAAAGGGTGGGGATAAATTTTAAAAACTAAAGTTCATGTGAAAATATGGCGTGTGTGATATCAAACAAAAGGTAATTGAGTCTGGAATTAAACAAAATACATTTTAATTTATTTTAAAAAAGGGTTGGGGTAGATTTCAAAAATTAGAATTTAAGTGAAAATATGGGGTGTGTGATATGAAATGAAAGGTAATTAAGTCTGAGGTTAGACAAACTATATTTTAGTTGAAAAAACAAGGGTGGGGGTAGATTTCAAAAATTAGAGTTTAAGTCCAAACATGGCTTGTGTGGTATCAAACAAAAGGTAATTGAGTCTGGAGTTGAATAAAAAAAATTTAGTTTTTAGTTATATTATTAGCTTACACGTACATCATAACTATACCTAGTGTGAGCTTAGGTGCCTATATATTTGGAGTGTTCAGAAGCCAATCAGTGTAAGTCAAAAAGAATCAATTAAGATAATTGGGACATTTAAAAAAAATACTGAATCGAGAAAAATTTTTATCTCTACACTTTTGACAGTTCTTGAATTTGAAATTGAAAACTAATCCATTTCTCACAGTGGAGTATTGTAAAATTACAAAAAAAAAGTCGTCTTCTCCACTAGTGCTCCACCCTCTCTCTCTTCATGCATCGAACCTAAAAAGTTTCATCAGCAGGGGGGGCCTCGCATGTGCGACAAGGAGCTAAAAACTGCCCACATAGCACAAAAATCACATTAATTTTAAATATCGTGAACAAAAATAACAAAGTTTGTTTTTACTTGAAAACAACCTCATACTATGTAATATTTATTTTGTTAAATCTACATGCTTAAAGATAACTTAAAAACAAGGAGAAATCAAGCTATAAAAATGTACTTTTTGCTGAAGTATCTGGTGCTGTGTATATAACGTGTTTTTTACCCTCGTTATTTTCATGTAGCAAATTCACACTTGAAAAGTCCTCCACAACATGTTCTAAAACGCCAGCCTTTCTGCGTCTTTTTTGGTCACGTTTTTTTAATAACATTTTTTTAAAAGAGACGTGAAAGGAAGTTTTAAAAGTTCACTAGTTTAAGACACTAACACTTCAAGACAATTTTAAAGATGTCGCTCAAGGCAAGACAAAATATCTAAATATCTATCTATATGCATTATGTTTTTTAGCTCACACATATACTATAGTAGTGTGATTAGCTCACACATATACTATAGCAGTGTGAGCTATGGTGATCCTAATTTTTTCGAGAAAAAAGAGTTGCTCCGATTTCAAAATTTTTATATATCTTTGCGTTTCAGATGATTTTGAAACTTTTTTGTTGCGCCGTCTGTCTGTCTGTATGTCTGTATGTCTGTCTGTAACGACCAACGCGCATAACTCAAAAACCGCTTGGCCGATTTTAATGAAAATTTGGTACCTAGGCTGGGTCTTGGGTCGAGATGGCCCCATTTAAAAATGAACAAAATCCACCGAACACAAACCAAATAAAAGGGTGGGGGTAGATTTCAAAAATTAGAGTTTATGTGAAAATATGGCGTGTGTGATATCAAACGAAAGGTAATTGAGTCTGCTGTTAAACAAAATACATTTTAATTTATTTAAAAAAAAGGGTGGGAAAATATTTTAAAAATTAGAGTTAAAGTGAAAATATGGCGTGTGTGATATCAAACGAAAGATAATTGTCCGGAGTTTAACAAAATAGATTTTAGTTTTTGTTTTTTTTAAGGGTGGGGGTAGATTTTAAAAATTTGATTTTAACTCAAAACATGGCTTGTGTGGTATCAAACAAAAGGTAATTTATTCTGGAGTTGAATAAAATATGTTTCAGCTTTTAGTTATATTAGCTCACACGTACACTATAACTATAGTAAAGTTTTTGCAGTCAGTTGAACAAAGGTTAAAGCCGACCATCGGCATATCCTTTAAAGAAAGTGACATGGGCGGCTGTAGATATACTCATGAAAATTATTTCATTTAATTATGGCGTAAACTAAAGAAATAAAAATAGATAATAAAACTTTCTATTCCTATACCTACAGAAACGACACTGATTTATTTTCTAACTCTGCATACTGCCGACTAAAGGGGTCCCGCAAAGAACACCTGAAAGCAATTAAAAGCGCATTTCAAAAAAATCTGCCAATCAGGTGTGGTGCATCCACCTGGGCTGGGTCGGTCAGAAAAAGACTTTGTGCTCGGCCGCAAAGAGTCGTGCCTTTTCTCTGTCGGTAGGGTTGAAATTATACCAGGAAGATTTTATATGAATTTGGATAACTTTTGAAGGACAGAATGAAGCAAAATTTCATGAAATCGATAGAACCCCGTATTAGGAGCATTTCAGGTGACTTTGCAAAAACTATACCTAGTGTGAGCTTAGGGGCCCATATATTGGCAGAGTATTTTTAAAAGCTAAACAAGATTTTTTAACAGTAAACACTTTCACAGAATATTAACGTGTCTTTATCAGGTTAATAACAGATGCGTCGTGATCGTGAAGGATCAGGGATCAGTTCCTTAAAAGCAGCGTTGCCACCTCTACCGATTTTTCGGTAGATCTACCGATTTAGCCTTTTACTTTACGATATACCGAATTACCATAGTTTTCTACTGATTTTTTTTTCGATATAAACTTGTGTTTTTTTTATATTCCTCGTAATCGCGATTAAAAAAGATGTAAGATCCTTTGTAGAATAAAAATTTTATTTCAAGCCATTGTTTTTAAAAGTGTATTTATGGCGCCATCTCTTGGATTTTGCAATATACTCAGCCGGCAGCCGCAAACGGCATTAAAGATCACGCTATTCTATACCCTGAGGTTTTTTTTATCATATTATCTACCTAATAGGGACCTATTGCAAAAAAGCCAGGCACAAATTGTGCCGGGCACTCTATTGACAGTTTCACATTATAAGAACAGCTGTCTTCTTTCAAAATAAGGCCATTGTGTATTATAAGAGCCGGAATTAATAGTGACGCCACAATTAATGGAAAATATACGACTGGATTTCTAAATTCGACTTTGGTATCTCAATTTTGAAAGATCAACTGTCAGTTTTTAATGCGAAACTGTCAATATAATGCCCGGCACAAATTGTGCCTGGCTTTATTGCAATAGGTCCCTAGTATGTACCTAATTTTTTTATTTAATTCTTAATTTTGGTATATTGTCAGTAAAAACAAATCGTAGAAATACAATTTACCTACTAAATCAATCCAAACTATCGATAGTTCTCCAGCACTGCTTGCTGAGATGATTAAAAAATCTTCTGAAATCTACCGATTTTTCTCGAAGCCTTCTACCGAAGACCTCAGGGTCGAGGGTGGCAACACTGCTTAAAAGGTTTTTGGAGTTTAGAGGCCAAAGCACTACCTGATAGATTTCGTCAAAGTGAAAAATCCCGTCAATAGGTTGCGCTGCTGCTAGTAAAATCTCAAAATATTCAGTAGAAAAGCCATGCAAGTCGCGTTTTAAAATTCGTGTAGAAAAGGCGTGAATCTAATGTGATTTTAACGTAAAAATCACTTGAAACTAACGTAAAAATATTGCTGTTTTAATTTTATAATGGCGTTATTACAACGCGGTTTTTAGCAACGTTATTTTTTATAACGTTAATGAATGACCTATTAAGCTTGTTTTTATATATGAAATACACTTTTTTTTAGCAGCTTTTAAAATCAAGGTTTTTTTTTCTCACGCCTTTTTTACGTATTAAACACGTGATTGTGCTATGTGGGTGACTAGCCACAGACACGTGTTTCGAACTTATTGTGATCTCCTCAGTGTGGCACAAGTCACTAGTGGAGAAGACGACTTTTTTTTTGTAGTTCTTGAATTGCTATCGCTTGATCATAGAAATAATGACTTGCGTGTTATGCTAAATAAAAGTTTAAGTAACATAAAATCACATGCAGTATGTAATGCATCGTTCATACTCGTCTTTTGTCTAGTCTTTTGTCTTGGTTTAGTCATATGTGTTGTCATAAGAAAGTTAAAACCACTGTTTCTTATGGGAGTGTTCATACAATGTTTTTGCTTTTGTTTTTGATTAGTCTTTGTCTTGCCAACTTTCAATCCTTAGGACAACGACTAAGACGAGTAACAGACATCAGCTGATATTTGTTGTTTTTTTTTACAGGGCGTCCGAAGAGCGCAAGCGCGCGGCCGAAATTTTGAATTTACCGCCATTAATCATGTTTTTAACAGAAAATCTCAACCTAACCTCAAATTTTTATTTGTTTTTATTTTCTTTTTCGCTTTTGTTCTTTCGTGTCTGTGTTTCGTGCACAGATTAGGTTAAATAAGATTGTTTTGTGTAGAAAATGACTTTTGAAAAGGGCCCTTTTTATTGAAATTGAATTTTTTTTTCAGTGGGTTATGACTAAGACTAATCAAAAACAAAAGACGAATATGAACACCCGATTTTGTTTAAGACAGCTAAGACTAATCAAGGGACAAAGACTAATCAAAAACAAAAGACTAAGACGAGTATGAACAATACTTAAGTCTTTTTCGGGAAAAAATTTACTTACACGAATTGGCTTCTGAACTCTCCATTTGTTTTTGTCATAGACGGTCAAAAATGTTATTCAAATCTTGACACGTATAGTTTGATCGATGGGTACAACCAAATTAAAAGGTCTTTGAAAGGACCCTTAAAACTTACATTCTTTAGATATGTACGTTAAAACATCTCCCGGACAATTAATTTCTTCAACTTTGTGGACATATTCCATCACTTCGTGGTCATGTGGGTCTATATTCTCTATTTGACACCCCGTTGTATTAATGAGAAACAAATCATCTGAAAATAAATGGATCCATGAGAGATCTGATCTAGCCCAGTGTGCACTCCCAGGCGCTCCCCCAAATCTCGAACTATATTAAGTTTTTACACACAGGTCCGGGCCCCCCCCCCAAGCCTTAGATTTTTTAATATATTTTCTACATATAGGAGGCTTCGGCCCCCCCAACCCCAAGCAGCGGCGTAGTTGCAAAAAGACATGATGACCTTTTTTTTTTTTTTTGTTTTTTTTTTTTGGTCGCAAGTTTTTGCGGGCGCCCTTTGTAGCTGTCGGCATCCCCCACACATGATGACCCTTTTTTTTTTATTATTTTTTTTTTTTGGTCGCAGGATTTTTGAGAAGCGCCCTTTTTAGCTGTCGGCCCCCCCCCAAGACACATTCCTGGGTGCGCTACTGGGACAACACATATAATCAATATGTGAAAACAACAGAAACAACTACTCCTAGTTCTGGCCCTACGGGGTCCGATACTGCGTTTAATGATAGCAACACACTTGGCAGTGGCGTATATACGGGGGGGGGGGTTGCCCCCCCCTACCCCCCCCCCCCCCGAAGCTAAGATTTTTTTGGATATTCTCCACATATTTCATGAATACAAGCATAAAATAATGCCTCATGAGGTCTCGGGCCCCCGCCAAAACTTTCACAGGCCCACCCCGAAAATTTTTTCTATATACGCCACTGACACTTGGTATGGATAGACATAAGACTCGCCCGAACATTTTGCGAAGGGAAACCACCCCTAACCTTGGTAGGGGGGTGGTTCCCCTCCCCCTCTGAAACGCGCTTTTTGACGTGTTTTTACTTTTTTTTAACTCGGAAACGGTCAACTTTCCTAAAAATATTCTAAAAAATCATTTTGCCAGCGGATAAAATTTCCTTTTTAACCATGTACAGTGGCGTATATAGAAAAACGTTTCGGGGGGGGGGCCCCGAGACAGTTTTGGGGGGCCCGAGACCCCATGAGATTGTATTTTATGCTATTTTATGTTTGTATTCATGAAATGTGTGGAAAATATCTAAAAAAATCTTAGCTTCGGGGGGGCCCCCAGCCCCCCCCCCTTTATATACGCCACTGACCATGTATCTTAGTACCCCCTAAAGGTAGTCGTGCACGTTCCATGCATTCAGATGATCCAAAAAAGAAGTTAAATACATACCTTTATCGTAATATTCCTGTTGAATATAAATAAAATCATCTTCTTGCAAAAACCTACCGAAACTACTGAAGTCAAGTTCTATCAAAGAAAAACTAATATAAAAAAAAGAAATTAGGAGAATTGTTAAAAATATTTTCACTTTCACGTTAGCGTGAATTATTTGGTTTGATTTTTCCGATAGTGGCTTGTAGGCACCGATTTTCATTTTTAATTCAAAATAAAGTTTTTTAGTAATTGGAAAACGACTGGAGATCAGTCAAAACGGAAAAATAAATATTTAAATTTTACTTCCCATCTTTTAAAAGTGATATTAAAGGACTATCTTGCTTTTTAAATTATTATGTGTGGGTAAAAGTATTTACTACATCTAAAAACAAAAACGTGAGAAAAAATGATTTTTTAATTTACTTTTGGGATTTTTAGCGGTTTTATGGGATTTAGGAAATAAAAAAGCACACTAATGGTTTTGCCTAAACCTTGCCAAATATAATAATAATATCACAAAACACGGATCCTATAATCTAAATAATTTCGTTGAGTATAAAAAAATTAAAACAGCTTAAACCGAAGTTTTACTTTGTATGCTTTTATTATTGCACTAAAGTGCAATAATTTTTATTATTTTCTTATTACCATTGCCTCATTCGCGATCCTTTAGTTTCATTCCCTTCCCTCACTTTATCACAAGTGATGCATTCAGATGATCCAAAAAAAAAGTTACAGACTTACCTTTATCGTAATATTCTTGTTGAATATAAATAAAATCCTCTTCTTGCAAAAACCTACCTAAACTACTGAAGTCAAGTTCTATTAAAGAAAAACTAATATAAAAATAAGAAATAAGGAGAATAATTGTTAAAAATATTTTCACTTTTACGTTAGCGTGAATTATTTCGTTTAATTTTTCCGATAGTAGTTTGTAGCAAGCGCGGATCTGGGTCAAAATCTAGGGGGGGTTAATAGTTGCCATAAACATTATTTGTAATAAAAAAAAATTCTAGGGGGGTAATTGCCCTATTTTCTTTTTAATTATGAACAAAAAATGCATGCATATCTTATTTTCTGGGGGGGGGGGAGGGTAATTACCACGTTACCCCCCCCCCCTCATATCCGCGCTTGGTTTGTAGGCACCGATTTTTCTTATTTTCTTATTATCATTACCTCATTCGAGATCCTTCACTTTCATTCCCTCACTTTATACACAAGTGATGCATTCAGATGATCCAAAAAATAAGTTAAATACATACCTTTTTCGTAATATTCCTGTTGAATATAAATAAAATCCTCTTCTTGCAAAAACCTATGGAAACTACTGAAGTCAAGTTCTATTACACAAAAACTAATATAAAAACATGAAATAAGGAGAATTGTTAAAAATATTTTCACTTTCACGTTAGCGTGAATAATTTCGTTGGATTTTTCCGATAGTAGCTTGTAGGCAACGATTTTCATTTTTAAGGTAAATAAAGGTTTTAAGTAATTGGAAAACGACTGAAGATCAGTCAAAGCGGAAAAATAGATATTTAAATTTTGCCTCCCATCTTTTAAAAGTAATATTAAAGACTATCTTGCTTTTTAAATTATTGTGTGTGGGTTACATCTAAAAACAATAACGTGAGAAAAATTATTTTTTAATTTACTTTTGGGATTTTTAGCGGTATTATAGGATTTAGGAAACAAAAAGCTCACTAATGGTTTTACCTGAACTTTGCAAAATATTTACTTATCACACAAAACATGGATAGTATAATCTAAATAAATTCGTTGAGTTTTAAAAAACTAAAACAGCTTAAACCGAAGTTTTACTTTGTATGCTTGTATTATTGCACTAAAGTGCAATAATTTTTATTATTTTCTTATTAAAATGACCTCATTCGCGATCCTTCACTTTCATTCCCTTACTTTATCACAATCATGCATTCAGATGATCCAAAAAAGAAGTTAAATACATACCTTTATCGTAATATTCTCTTTGAATATAAATAAAATCCTCTTCTTGCAAAAACCTATGGAAACTGCTGAAGTCAAGTTCTATTGAAGAAAAACTAATATAAAAACAAGAAGTTAGGAGAATTGTTAAAAATATTTTCACTTTCACGTTAGCGTGAATTATTTTGTTTAATTTTTCCGATAGTAGCTTGAAGGCACCGATTTTCATTTTTAATTCGAATAAAGTTTTTTAGTAATTGGAAAACGACTGGAGATCAGTCAAAGCGGGAAAATAAATATTTAAATTTTACTTCCCATCGTTTAAAAGTGACTACCTTGCTTTTTAAATTATTATGCCAACTATACCCAACTCCCCACCAAAAGAACAAAATTTAATCTTATCACATTTATCGATAATCATGCAAGCTCTACTTTTTCATGTACTTCAAAACTGAACCAAAATGCACTTTTATCTCCGACACAAGAGATAAACAGTATACTTTTTCCCTAAAGTGCAAAATAGTATATTTCCTAACAAGTGCGGAAAGTGTCACAAGCCAAAAAACAGATGAATCTTATTCTTCTGTATATACACAAGCTTAAGACGATCGAGAATAACTCTCCTGTATTAAAACTCCGCCACTGCGTATATTAATATTTAAATTTATACAATGCGGCCCTAAATAGACCCCCCTTCTAATTTTTGAACAGAAAGAGATATTGATTTGTGGTAAAAAGTCTTTTTAATGAGATTTATTTTGAGGATATTTGAGCTAAGTGACAGTCATGTCAAAATAACATAATGTCAAAAATTTGACATACGAAAAAAATTTTTGGAAATTGGAAGTGGATGCATATTATACCTCTTTCAAAAGGTATTTTGATTTTCCATACAGAACAATTTAACATTTTAAAATCGGTTAACTTTCGTAGGAGATATCCGTTATTTTTTCTTCGCGGACGACTCTCAAAAAATTAACTTTTTATCAAACAATTTTTTTTTCAATGATTTCTTTGTATTAAATTAAATTAATTTTTTATGCTTCTTACTTGTTATAAAACCTAAAAATAAGTTTAAACATTTTAATAGGAACGCGTGAATAACTATTCTAAAATAATTTAAAATAAACAAAAAAGTTTTGAAAAAATTATCACACAGCACGACTTAACTTAAAATAATAAATAAATAATATAGTAGAGTAAATTTGTAGGGTATTTCAAGAACAAGCTGCAAAAAGGGTATATTTTCTTATATTTGGCATGGTGGTAGCTAACATCAAGAGCTAAATTTTCACTCGAGGATCCCTTATTTTCCGGCATCAGAATCCAAGATGGCGGGTGCCAAAGTTAAGAAAAAAATAAATTCCCTGTTTTAAGAGAAATTAAATTAATTTTGATAAATTTTCGTTAAGTGGGACCCACTTATTTCAAAAATGTAAAAAAAATTATATCTGTCATTTTAAAACAAAATGGCGGCTATATTTAAAAAAAATGGTTTTTCTTCGATATTTTCTTTAATTCTTGGGCGATATTTATGTTTAATAACTCATATTAAAGCCACTGACCAGCTCTTTAAACATCCGAAAAAATGTTATAAGTTTCCCAGCCGACACAAAGATGGTGCTAAATATGTCAAAAATAAAAGAGACATTTATAACCTGTAGACCAAATTAAATTTTGAAAAAAAATTTCTTTGGATTTTATCAATAGCAAGCCATGTTTTGTAAAAATTTATAAAAAGTTACAATGTGACATTTAAAATTTTTACCCATAGAGAAAATTTGTCTCTGCCTATACCTAGACTTCTCCACCTTAAAGCGAAAGAAGGCTCGAAGTTTGTCTTGATTTAATACAAGACGCTAGCGCTACCAAGTCCACTTTCAATCCCTGACTTCGCATGCGCAGATCTACCAATATTATTTACCTCATGTATTATAATAGATGAATACAGGGTGATTTTCACTTGAATGATTCTAACCACATGAAAATAGAAAGTTTCAAAAACCTAACCTAACAAAACCTAATCAAATCTAACCGAACCGAACCAAAGGAAACTGAACCAATAATTTTTTTCAAAAAAAAACTTTCCTGACTTCCTGCCCGGGATCCTAGAGGATGTGAATCCGAACCGAACCAAACCGAACCTAACTAAACTGATCCAAACCAGAAACGAGTATAATTTATGACCAAACCTAACCTAACCAAACTAAACTACAACAAGTACGTTCCCCCACTGTCATAATTTCTCTTATTCTTTGATTTGTAACTCTTTCTCTTTTTGATTTCCCTGCTGCTCTTCTCCAATAGTCCATCTCCGTAGCGGAAAGCATTTTTTCTGTTCTATTTAAATTTCTGCCCCCCCCCCCAATTTATAACGTCACCAGCCGCCACTGTATGATACACAATATACAGGGTGTCCCAAATAAAAGAAACTACATGCGGATTTCGTAAACTGTAAGAGATACAATTTTGGTTAAATGAGAAAAGATATTTCTAGCCCAATCAGATGCTGTATCAAAATTAAAAATATCTACAGAGGTTTTAAAATATCGAGCCAAAACTTATAGTTGTGTTTTCCAAAAATTTGAATATCTCCGCCAAGTTGTAAACAAATTTGATAAAATTTGGTATTAAAAATCTCTTACCATTTCTGCAATCCCCATGTAGTTACTTTTGGCACCGGTTCAAAAGAGCGATATTTAAAACGGCGACATTGAAAACTGCGACATTCAAAAAAGCGACATATCAAAACGGCGACATATCAAAACAGCGATATTCAAAAGAGCGACATCTAATAAAAACAGCGACATTCAAAAGAGCGATATATTAAAAAAGCGACAATTCAAAAGAGCGACATTCAAAAGAGCGACACATCAAAATAGCGACATTTAAAAGAGCGACAATTCAAAAATCAATATTAGGCAACACTTAAAAAAGCGTCTTATGACTTGCCACACCCGGTATTTGAGTAAAGCTTATTGTAACCACGATACACTAAGACAACATCAAAAATCGTCAAATTAAGCCACTGCCAGTCACTTTTACTCAACGTTAAAATGGAAAGGTCTTTGCAAAATAACAAACCGATTCTATACCACGAGGGCTATATGTTCGGTTTGGTTCGGTTCGGTCCGGTTCACACCCTCTAGGATCCCGGGAAAGAAGTCAAGAAAGTTTTTTTTTTTAAATATGTTAGGAAAGAGAGTCCTTAGTCGAACTATTGCTATTTTTTAAGACGCTTTTTTAATGTCGCTGTTTTTATTATGTCGCTCTTTTGAATATCGCTGTTGTGATATGTCCCTGTTTTAACTGTCGCTGTTTGAATATGTCGCTCTTTTAATCTGTCGCCCTTTTGATATGTCGCTGATTTAACATGTCGCTGTTTTAAATATCGCTGTTTTAATTTGTCGCTCTTTTAAATGTCGCTCAAATGAGATCGCTGTTTTGAATGTCGCCGTTTTAAATATCGCTCTTTTGAACCGGAGCCGTTATCTAGAACACATATTTCTATATATTATAATATATTCTGATGCCGGAAAATAGGGGATCCTCGAATGAAAATTTAGCTTTTGGTGTTAGCTACTACCATGCCAAATATAAAAAAATATTTTTTTCAGCTTTTTCTTGAATACCCTACAAATTTACTCTACTATTTAGGAGCGCAATTGGTAGAGTGTTGGAGCACATATCCAGAGGTTCTGGGTTCAAGATCCGGTTGAGGACAATAAACTTTTTAATAATTTTTCGTTCTTTTTTTTCACCTTCCTACCTAAGGTTATATTTTAGAAATGTAAAATTTAGTACCCGTAAATTAAAAATCAAACAAGTTTTCGTGGCTAATCGGGTAAAAAAATAAGGGTTTTTGTTTCTCTCGTATTTTTCCGTGGGTAGCTCGAAAGCTTAACCTTACGGGGGTTCAAGATCTAATGGACACCTAATAATTGTTGACAGTTAACTGTGTCGTCCTTATGGGACTCCTCAGAACACTGCTTGGTCAATGTGACACCCTTGCTAAATTGCGTATACGGTTTTGTCTCTCACCTTACATTTCTCGTGAGAAAACAAAATCACATACCCCACAAGAAGCGCCATCTACCGAAGTACGAGAGAAACTAAAACAGCAGCAGGCGAGTAAAACTGCGATATCATCGATCGATGAAAGTATCGATTGAAAGAAAGAATCCATCACGTAACCTACGACACACTTTGCCTTTCTAGGTGAGATCAACGCGAATTGGGTTTGTTCCGCTATCAAGACGTCGGCATCGCGTCAGTCAACGGAGTTTAAAGCCAAATATTAAAAAATGTAAGTTTTTTTTAAATTTTTTTTTAGGAAATTTTTGAGGTGATTCTAGACTCCCTCTTCCCAGAAATGAGCTAACCAGGCAACCAAAAAAAAAACGAAGTTTAAATTAGTTTGGTAAGTGAAAAATATGTTTATTTGTATTTGTTGACTCAAAAGCTTTAAATCTATAAAGATTTCATTTTTTAAACCAAAGTTTTTTACAAAATATAAGTTAATATTAATCTATTTAAGTCGGTATTTTAACCTTTGTGTTAAACATGTTGTTTTTTAAACAAATCCTTCTGTAAACAGTATGAACAAAAAAAGTTTATATACGTTTAATCTATTTTTAAGTACCTACAACTACAATATATGACCTATATTAAATTAAATATCACAAATTTTATCTTGAAATTTTTTTACGAAAACTAAAATATTCACCACATACGCTTATATAAAGGGTAGTTTATTTGGAGCTATTTTTTTCAGAAGGAATTTTTTGCCAGATGAAAATGTCAAACTTTAAACTGTTGTCGTATTTTCGTTCAGTATTAGAGAATTATTGAAATAAAGCCAGGCTATAATAGTGCCAGCCACTATTTTGACACCTTCACATTACAATATCAGCTGTGATCTTTCAACATACGGCCTTTGTTTACTATATGAACTGGAATAAATAGTGCCTTCCTTTATAAGTGGAAAATAAACGACGATAGTTTTAAATTCGACTATGGTATGTCAATTTTGAAGGATTAACTGTCAGTTTTCAATGTAAAAGTGTCAAAATAGTGCCTGGCACTATTATAGCCTGACATAAATTCAATAATTCTAATAATAATTGTTTGAAATTTTTTGTGTTATTTAATAAAAACAAATGAATGAACGCTGTGAAAAACACACATGGTCTCTTACGGAAGGTCCTACCTTACCATCCCTGGCAGAGGGGTGGTTCCCCTACCTTAAAAAGTGCTTTTTGACAGTTTTTTGCTAATAACTCGAAAACTGTCAACTTCTCAAAAAATCCTCAAAAAACCATTTTTTTAAAAGACAAAATTTTCTTTCCATCGATGTATATTAGTCCCCTATAAAAGCAGTGGTGCACATGCCATAGACGTACTAAAAAGGGGTACATTTTTTAAATCTACATTTTTGTTTTTTCTTGTGGTATTTTTTATCCTTTTTTTAACACTTGATTTTTCTGCGAAAAGTATTTTTAGTAAAACCCATTGTATACAGTTACATATTATATAAGTTAGATATATATTTCTAAAACATCCGCTTCTAAAAGAAAATAATGTATATTAGTATAAGGTACGTTGGGGTAATATGGCCTGGGCGAAATTATGGCCCACCTTAATATACTTGGAGATCTGAGGACATTAATTAACCGGTGCTGCAAATTAGTTGTCTATCAGTGTATGTATTCTTTAAAAAAGTGACAGTGAGAATTTACATATCTCTCGGATGGGACCAATGGAGGTGCGGAAATCTAGGAAGAACGCATGCGTAGTTCGAGATTCACCTGATTTTGAGGGAGTACTCCTTCTCACTCATTGAGGAATCCATACACAGGGCGTAGAAAACTTTTTGCTAACTTCACTGACAGCTGTTTAAATAAGGAATGAAGAAAGGTGTGAATACATTTTTTGAACGCAAATCTTGAATTTTTAAAGTAAGTTTGTTTCGGCGTTTATTGGAAAAGACCAGCAGGTAACATACGCAGTTTAGAATTTTGTAGTTTTTGACAGTATTTTACTGTATAAAACTTTTAGGTATACTTTTAATTTTTGAAATGCTCTCAGAGGTAAAATGGCCCGGTCTTTTTCTAGGTGAATTTTGGATTCATCATCAAACTGGGCCATATTACCCTTAATGTCGGAAAGTTTAAGTTTAACGTGTTATCAAACAAAAAGCTTACGTTTTTTATTTTACAAACACAACTTTTTCTGGGTATTACGCCACTAGTATGGAAAAATTATTTTAAAAAATTAAAAAACCACTGCGTTTCTCCTAGAAAAATAAAAATCACTAATTTGTCAGTGGCTTTCTATAAAAATAAATAATTGCCTAGTAAAACCTAAACCACTTATCTTTTAATTGAATTTGAATACGCTACGTTTCGATTGCCAATCTACAATCGTTTTCAAGCTCTTTATTTATATTTTCTCTCAAAATCTTAAATGTTTCTTGTTCAAATATATTTTTTTATTATTATATCGTTGACAAATTGTCAATATTCTGAAGTTTATCAAAAAACAATTGACCAATCTAAACAAAACACAAGGTAACATGATACTATTTCAAGACATTATGTCAGTCAATGTTGTTTTCAAATTTGAAAATAAACAGAACAGGGTGACTCATTAAAACTAGAATCAATAAGGTCTCTTTTTTATAACCATTTAGAAATTTTTACAAAATTATGATCATTGTTAATAATATTAAATTTATTAAATTATAAATAAATATATTATATTACTATTATATCAAAATCTATTTAAAAAACAGTAATCAGAATTTCATTACAGTATTAATTAATTTTGAAAAAACCTTTTTGCAAATCTTGTCTGAGAATAGGAAGCCAAGCTTTACTTATATCTATAGAAATACTTGAAAGACAGTTATCTTCATTTAAATAAATACATGCTGATTCTTTTAATTTTCTTTTAATGTCATTAGATTCTTTTTGTAAAATTATTGTTTCTCCCCATTAAATTCTATGATTACTCTCAAAAGAATGCTGACAAACTCTGGATTTCTCGTAATCACCCCTTCTCAAATTATATTTATGATCATTAACTCTTACTTTAAGTGGCCTAGAAGTTTCACCTATATAAATTTTACCACATTCACAAGGTATTTTATAAATTACATTTTTTGAATTCTGCTCTTCATTTATTGGTTTTGTTTTTGTTAGAATAGATCTAAGTTTATTTTCTGTCTTAAAAACTGTTTTTATATTATAATTATTTGCTATTCTCCTAATTTTGTCTGATATACCTGGTATAAAAGGAATCAATAATTTTTTAGTATCTAAATCAATTATATTAGCATTTCTTCTTCTAGGAAACTCTATTCTATGAAAACAATTTTCAACAAAATTTATAGGATAGGAATTTTTTATTAAAACTTCTTTAATTAATTCTTTTTCTAATAAAAATCTGTTATTATCAGAACAAATTATCCTTGCTCTATCAAATAAACTTTTAACAACACCTCTTTTTATTATAGTAGAGTGATTTGATTTAAAATTTAAATATCTATTAGTATGTGAGTAATCATAGAATTAAATAGGGAGAAACAATAATTTTACAAAAAGAATCTAATGACATTAAAAGAAAATTAAAAGAATCAGCATGTATTTATTTAAATGAAGATAACTGTCTTTCAAGTATTTCTATAAATATAAGTAAAGCTTGGCTTCCTATTCTCAGACAAGATTTGCAAAAAGGTTTTTTCAAAATTAATTAATACTGTAATGAAATTCTGATTACTGTTTTTTAAATAGATTTTGATATAATAGTAATATAATTTATTTATTTATAATTTAATAAATTTAATATTATTAACAATGATCATAATTTTGTAAAAATTTCTAAATGGTTATAAAAAAGAGACCTTATTGATTCTAGTTTTAATGAGTCACCCTGTTCTGTTTATTTTCAAATTTGAAAACAACATTGACTGACATAATGTCTTGAAATAGTATCATGTTACCTTGTGTTTTGTTTAGATTGGTCAATTGTTTTTTGATAAACTTCAGAATATTGACAATTTGTCAACGATATAATAATAAAAAAATATATTTGAACAAGAAACATTTAAGATTTTGAGAGAAAATATAAATAAAGAGCTTGAAAACGAATGTAGATTGGCAATCGAAACGTAGCGTATTCAAATTCAATTAAAAGATAAGTGGTTTAGGTTTTACTAGGCAATTATTTATTTTTATAGAAAGCCACTGACAAATTAGTGATTTTTATTTTTCTAGGTTAAACGCAGTGGTTTTTTAATTTTTTTAAATAATTTTTCCTTACTAGTGGCGTAATACCCAGAAAAAGTTGTGTTTGTAAAATGAATCCGCCACAAACATATAGATTTTATTTACCTTTTTTATATCAACTGAAATCCACGCGTTTTGCACTTAAGAAGTATATTTTATTTACTCTCTGTATATATTGTTTATTTCAGTATGTTAATTTTTTGACTATATACACACATTAAAGACTCTGTATTAGAGTGATTAATTATTACTATACAAAAAATAATCAAATCAACGTTCTTGTTTTAACCAAAATCCACCCGTTATGCACTTTTATATTACATATTTACACTCTGTATATATTGTTTATTTTAAATAAGCTCTGTTTTGACTATATCAATTACACACATTAAAGACACGATATTACATTATGTAATTACTCTACAAAAGGAATAATCCACTCGTTCTGCACTTATATATTATTTACACTGTGTATATTGTTTATTTTAAATACACTCTGTTTTGACTACATACACACATTGAAGACACTGTATTAGATTATATAATCAGTACACAAAAAGAATAACTAATTCAACGTTCTTGTCATAATAAGTCAAAAAATTTACTACGACCCTACACGGACATCGCAACGCAAAAGCATTGTTTATTAAGGGAAACAATGGCAAAAGCGAGATAATCAACGAAAAGCGCACTTACGTGTGTCTCGACTCATAGAGTCGCGTTTCGCCTGGCCCGTCGTGCATTTGTAAAATATCCGACCCTTCGTCGCATGTCTGCGATCCGCCGCGTTCGTCGCGTTATGGCATCATTCTTTGCTACTTAAAAAAAAATCTATTCGTCCGATTGACATTTTTCAAAAACCGTGATACCTGATCTTTGATACACAGAGTTTATAGAAGGTGTTTTTTTGATTAAGCAAAGGGTTCTCGAGTTATAACAAGTTATAAATTATTGTAAATACGCGTTTTCAGGGCGAGCACTTGTTTAATAGGGTACTCCATATAAAAGCATTGGGAACGATATTTTCAACATTGAAAAATAAATGTTTCTGATAGAAATATTACTATATGCTTTTGGTGGAGTCATGAGCACACTTTATAGATTCAAAAAATACAACAAAATTTTTTTCTAAATTTTTTGAAAAACTACCCCCACCACCCCCTGCACACGACGATTTTTGGAAGACCAGTCGATTTTGCATTCTTAGGGTGTAAGAAATGATTTAAATTGTGTCTTACATTTTAGCAATGAAGTGCACACGAAAATCGGTTCTAGAAGCCTTTTACGCGCTTTTAAACTCTACTATAAAATACATTTTGTATTCTAATTAGCCATATTGCCGCGCCTGGACTAAAACTGTGTGGGCAGCTGTCCACAGTGCCACACTCAGGGGCGGCCCTGATGGGGGCTAAGCAAGTACAACCCAAGAGGTGGCCTACTTGCCAACACAATAACAATATCGTCTAAGGTATTTTTTATCACAACACCAGGATATTTCAGCGTATCGATCGAGTCTTTCCAAATCTAGTATTGTGAAACTGACAGTTTTGTTCTGTTTCACATTCAAATTCAGCTCGAATTTCGCAGGAGGATTTAGTTGAAGTCGAATCATTACGTTTTTAATTTTGGCACCTAAAAAAAAATCATATATTTTTGTAGGAACCAACCCGATACACTAATATACGGTATGTCAGCACGGATAATAGAACGTTGACAGGTTGAATTTGACAGTAAAGTAAAAGCGTTAAATCAAAAATGGCCGCCGCCCCGGCCTTTTTATCGATTGACATTTCGTTCTCTCTCATTTGAAATGAGATCTAGCTATTAAAAACTTTTCAGGGTCTTAAAACATTAGTTTTTCTATTAAAGTAGGAAAAATCCTAGAATTTCTTAATTTTGACATATTTACTTTTTAATATATTTCTGGTTAGGAATATGTTTATTTCATGTTAATGTCACAAAAGTGTATTCTAGTCTAATTACCACTTGTTTTGTAAAATTTGACTTCCAATGTGTCATTTAAAGTATATTTGCTACATTTGGTTCCATTTATCATTTGATTAATGTACTTGACAGAGTATTCTGCTGCCTGTTGACTCATCGTGTCATTTTTTTTAGCTTCGACGTATTTTGAGCATGTGCACCAGTATTCAGGAATCCCTAAAAAAATAACCGGTTAAAGGTAGCTACACACACAACTGCAAGCTTAACAAGCATGCATGAACAATATTTTTGTACAAGCATGCATAATAATCTACCTTCGCCGCCACACGGTAAATGCGTGCTTGAAAAAGCTTCAGGTTATGCCACGAAAATGTCTGATTTGGACGACGACTTGCTCGCTTTGGCTGCTTTTCACCTTATCCTTATCGGCTTAGTTGTCAATTAATCTATACTTATTAAGTAAGATTTTGTATGCTGCATTATTTTGCACCATATCATGATATTGTCAGGATAGAAAATAATGTCTTATTAACTAAATGGCACAAGTTACGTTTATAAACAAGTGCACATTAACCCTAAACAATTTAAGGAAATGAACTTCTGTATATAGTTCAAATTGTATTAAAAGTAATAAATTGTATACAGAATTATTATAAACACAAGAAGCGATTGAACGGTCATCGATGATGTTTATACAGGAAACAAAACACATCTCGATATCCTATCAATGGCAAACGGTTTGTAATAAAAGCATCTTCAAAAGAGTTTAGCAGTTAGCTGTAAGCTGAGAACATAACGTCTCAGGCGTAGTTAACAGTGAAGATAATAAATAAATAAATAAATAAATCTTTATTTTCCTTCGACAATTTAGAAACTGTATGGAAAACGTCAATTACAATAGTAATTAGTCTAAATAAGTTAAAAATGTATAATCAAGTACAGGAACATAAAATATACACTACCTAATCAACCTAAACAAAAAATAAATAAATAAAATAAAACAAAAATAAATTAAAAAAGAAATAAATTTCACCTAATGATATCAAATAGATCTAAAGAGAAAAGGAACTCTGACTTTAAATGTAACTTTAAATATACATTTTTATCGCAAACCAAAGTGGCTCTCTGTCTAACCATGTATTTTATTGAAAGCTTTCAAATGGTTACATTTAAATGCCAAAACTAGATTTGGTATACAACATTGGATTCCTAGTTAGAATAATTTAATTACAATTAGATTAAAAAGAACAATATACATACATATTACACCCAAATAAAAAAAACAAATAAAATAAAATAAGTCAATGACTCAGCCTTGCTCAAAATACTCCTCCATTGAGTAAAATGGACGCTGCAAAAGATATATTTTAATTCTAGCCTTAAATATTTCTAGGTTAGGCGATTCTTGGACTTGTTTTGGTAATTTACTATATACTTTTGTACCCATAGATAGTTGCAATTTCTTTCCTATATTATATTTGTGAAATGGAACCCTGTTATGCATTTTTGATCTCGTGTTGTAACTATGTACATCTTGATTCTTAAAAAGTTTTTCTTTATTATTAAAAATGTACTTTGATAGTTCATAAATATATAGTGAATAGAAAGACAGTATTTTTAGATCAACAAACAGTTGCCTACAAGATTCCATTTGATCCACGCCCAACATAATTCGGACTATTCTCTTCTGCTTTACAAAAACAGAGCCACCTCCAGATGAACAACCCCACAACACTATACCATATCGTATTCGAGATTCGACATGAGCGTGATATATTGTTGTTAGCTCTTGAACTGTCAAAACGGATTTTAGATTTTTAATCAGGTAGTAATAAGATCCCATTTTTTTTGACAGTTTGGAAGTATGCTCCTTCCATTGCAAATGTTGATCAACTAATACTCCCAAAAACTCCGCATGTGTTTCCCTTTCAATATTAGTATTGTGGACTTTAATTTCTATGTCTGTAAGGTCTTTTTTCTGATGGTTTGAAAATCTGAGATAATGTGTTTTTTTTAAGTTTAAAAATAAAGAATTCTGTCCAAACCAATCAACCATGTTTTCCATTTCTGACGTGCATTTATATTTTAAGTTTTCTTGATATTTTTCACTAATTTTGAGGGTAGAGTCGTCACAGTAAAACGTCAGTTTGTCAGTATCAATTGTCATGTTTAGATCATCCAAGTACAAAACAAACAAAATAGGCCCCAAAATTGAACCTTGAGGCACACCACACTGAACATTCAATTGAGTGGAACTAGTTATTTTTTGCTCTCGTTTCTCCCCAATATACTTAGATAGATAAGTAGTACGATAGTCAGAAGTTATAAGAAGTCGAACGTATCGAGAAGATACACATTTGTAGACAAGATGTATTTAATGTAAGTAGTAATTATATGGTAAGTATTGTCAAATAAAACCATAACACCTAACTTAAACTGTGTTACGTCACGATAAAACCCCCTCGTGACAATATTTTGGTGACTTAATTCGCCAAAGAAACGGCTTATTTTCGTATGCACGAATAAAATCTTCCAATAATTCTCGATTGCTCCTCTTCAGATCGCTAGACGGGGGACGAGATGGGGACGTAGAGCTCATTCACGATCACGGACTGAACTAATTGTTTGCACAAGCCGAATAATCATGTGGTACACACGCAACGATTATACATGTCTATAGTCCTTGGTACACACGTACCGTTTCGCTTGCGCAAACATTGCTTGTCCAAGCTTGCATGATTCTAATTCAATCAATCATCAAGCGGCTTGCACAAATTAAAATGCTTGCGCAAAATTTCCCTAAAGACGCTACAGTTGCTTGTATAAAAAGATTGTTTACGCATGCTTGCCCAGGGCTATCAAAACGGACGGGCCACGATCCTCCACTTTGTTGACGTCACATCCGGGGCTGATTTTTTCTTCTTGATGATATTGAAGTTGGAATGACGGTTCATGAATATTTGATTTTTTTTTTAAATAAAGCCGGTTTTGAGATTGTTTTTACTATATTCTTTCAGAATTTTTTTTTGAAAAATCTATAGTAATCCTTAATTTTTCAGAGCCGCTTCATTAGCTCACACAAAAATTAAGTTTAAAGCAGAAGTAAATGTGACAATCAAAGATGACAAAGTCAAATACATGTCAAATATAGCAGTTGGCATGTGGTACATGGCGGGTAATTTGAATTCAAAAGAAGGAATGCTAAATCTTGAAGATTTTAACCTTTTAATCATGTTGCGTCCTTACAAAACTTTGGTGGAATATCGGGATGGTGTCTGTGAATATTTCACTGAAATTTCGCAGAAATCTAGTGCCATTTTGAAAATATCATAAAAAAACGTCTGACCTCCCATAAGACCCAATGTAAAATTCATAATAAAAAACAGCTGCTTTTTTCAGGGTTGTGGCCTCTATTTTTGTGTTGGCCTTGGCTTGTCAAGCTTGCAGTTGTGTGTGTAGCCACCTTAAAGAACAATGCAAATGCATGATTTTTTTACGTTGTTTGGGTAAACGCTCTCTGTTTAATTATCGCATTTAAACGAAGAGAACTAATAACCGAACCGTCGACCGCTCCAATTTGTTTTTAGACTTACCCGCTTCCGAACAAGTTCTAAGGCCACTGATTGGCTCAAACAAAGAATGACAGTTGTCGCAACCACTAGTCGGTTTTTGCAATACATATGATGTATTATGAATGTGTAGGATGTGATGTAAAGTCATAAATAGGTCGTAGGGAGATGTCAACTTTTCCGAATTTTGAATTAGGTTGAGATATTTTTGACGGTGGTGTACCCTAAAAGGTAAAAATATGAGTCAGATCCATAAACCAGTGCAGATATCTTTTAAAAAAGAAATACAGTACACCGCCTATAGTCCGGACACGCGCCAAATTGGATACACATTAAAATTCGCAGCCTCTTTCTAACTGGACAATTTACAATTTCCACCTCTTAGTGCAGGCGCTGGAGGTAGTTGAGTATGCAAAATATCAGGACCACAGTTTGACAATGGATTCTTCCTGAGAATAAGTCACACGATCTGGAGTTTGCTAGGCCAGTTTTTGGTCCAATTTTTGCACATAAATGCATAAAAAATATGTAAAAATCTAACCTTGAAATAAAATTTTATTTGTTTTTTAATTTTAGCTGCAAAAACCCTCAAAAACCCCCCAGACCCTCCGAAACCCAGAAATTTTTAGGTTTTCAAATTTTCTCAAAACTAAGGCTCTTAGGGAAAAATATGTAGTTATTTTTGTTGTAGACAATAAAATTTCCTTTTTAACGATATACAGTATGTCAGCCAAAGTTGGAATCATATTGAAAACTTTTTTATTATTAATTTTAGGAAGAAAAGTTATTCTTCATAAAAAGTTCTGCATTATCTAAAACCTAGAATACAGTAATCAAATATCAAATTTTTTCAGTGGGATACGAGTTTTGTCAAAAAATATGAGTTTTGCTCAAGAGTAAAGAAACTCTCCAGCGGCGTCCGTTTATTGAGAAAATGCAAAAAAAAAATTTAAAGCCAAATGTTTGTCACATGTTTTACTCGATTAATAAGTTGTAAAAAAGTTGATTTAATTTACGGACGCCTGAATTGGTTTAAATAAAACTAATCTTGCCCCATTATGAATCGTTTAAAAGGAAATTTTGTTGCCTACACTAAAGTACAGATCACATTTTTTGATGTAGAGCTTGATTTTTAAGTAAATCGGGTAAAATATCATAAATATGTAATAAAAATGTTTCTTTTTTTCATTGTTTTACATTACCTTAATAAACGGACGCCGCTTGAGAGTTTGTCATTAGTTGTACTCCACTAAATATATCGTATATTTATCAATGATCAACTTTTCTTTATAACAATTTTCGATATTGCCAAAAATAAAGGTACCGTTAAACGGGGTGGATCGGGACAGCGGGGTCAATCGAGACAAAACCTGTTTTTTATTCTTTAAATGGTCCCTGTATCTCAAGGTCAATGTTTTTAGGTTCAATAATATTCAAAACTCATAGGCGATATCTTAGTGAACGCGTTTCTGCAATTGGGCGGCCAGTTCGCTTTAGCTTTTTGAATGGCGCAGCACGCAAAATCCCAACAAAATTTTCGCGATTTTTTGTTGTTGCTTTGTTGTTTTATGAATAAACATCGTTTTCTGGCTTATTTTTAAAGTTTTTTTTCCGGTTTTTTTTGCAAAATAATGTTTTTAACCTTCTCTATCCCGATTGATCCCATTACAGGTGCTAATCGAGCCTTAAAACTGAAAAAAATGGGGTCAATCGGGACACCCACTAAAAAAAATATATAAAATCACCTGTCAAAGTGACAGGTATGTGCAAAATGTCATTTAAAGCACCACCGGTAAGCTATCATTTGGCGGTCGGTGGTTTGAAGTCTATAGCTTTTTTAGACAAAAAGTTATTTTGAAAAATATCTGAAAATCGTCCCGATCCACTCCGTTTGACGGTAATTGGACAAAATTCATAAATTTTGAAAAACCCCGTATACGACTGAAAAAAAAATGATATCTGATGATTGTATTTTACGTTTTAGGCCACGAAGAACTTTTTATAAAGAATACCTTTTTTTCCTAAAATTAATAATAAAATGGTTTTACATTTGGTTTCAACTTAGCTAGACATACGGTATAAACGTACCTGATAATTTTGGGCACATGCACAAAAATAAAAGGCAGCCTATTCTCGAGCCATCCCGCATGGGTCTCTACAATGCTGCCAAATCTAAACCCGTGATCGGAGAAAAACACAACTACAGTGTTGTCTAGAATACCCTCTTGTTTAAGATGCTGGAATAACTCGGCTACGTCTCGGTCTATGTTTGTAGGGCAACTTAAGCTATTGTGACTGAGTGAGTTCAACCAAAAAAATCCGAAAAAGTTTGAGTTGTTTTTAACAGTGGCTATGTAGTCCTTAATAAAGTTTAAATGACGAAGTCCTAAAAAAAATTGTCAGAATGCAATTTGACACTTAACTAATTACACAAACTTTAATTTGACTTGTTGGTTTTTCTGTCATTAAAGCAAGCGTGAGTCCGGCTAGACATCAGCAGTTTACAAACATCATTATGAGATCATCATTAGATTTTATTTGTATAATCATTTTAATAAGCCTAATCCTCTTTTGAACAATGTCGAAGGCTGACGGATCTAAAAGTTTTATTAAAATGACAGGAGAAGCAAATTCCGACTCCGAACACTTTCTTGTGGTAGTACAAATCAAACAAAAGGTATCCCAGTCCACCAACAATGGAGAATCTAATAAGATCAAAGAATGGAACGTAGAAAAACGGAACGATAATGCAATCTGTTTATTAGGATATAAAAGAAAGGTGAAGGAAGAACTACAAACGAGGGACTAAAAAATAAATCTAGATGAAGAATGGGAAGCAATTAAAACCAGCATAGAAAAAGCAGCAATCGAAGAATGATATGATGAAGGATGCAAAAGAGTGACAGAACCAAAAGAAAAGCCAAAGGATTGTGTCTTCAGAGGGGTACACGACCAAAGCGAGCAATGTCAACCAGAAGCAATTGGAAGCAGTCAGAACAATACGCCGCAATATGAGAGACGTTATGAAAAGAAGAGTTGAAACACTAGGACCACTATAATAATTGTATAGGAGAATAATAATAATTTCAGGGATACATGCCGCTTGTGGAAAAAGGAGAAGTTGTGAATATGAATTATACCCGTATTTTTTTTTATATTTTTGTTATTAAGTTGAAAAAATTGGTGCTTACCAATATGTTCAGGCCCAAAACACATTTGCATGTCACAGAAACGCTTAAAAGGTAAATTTCTCATTGCTACAAAGTAAGGCCTTAAGTAATAGTCTGTTGGAGCATTGAGGAAACCTTTTTTACCGTAGTTGAATGTTGCTAAAAAGAAAAATTTACGGTATTATTATCTGGATTTTAACATTGCGCTTGTACTTACATATTGAGAGCTTTAGGACTTTTATTTATTTTTACCTTCCTAGCCCACGCAGCAATGGCTAGAGAAGAAATTGTTATCGAAGAAAAAAATATTTTTGAGATAACGTCGAAAATGTGTTATGTGGTATAGCTCCTAACTGTTAAACCAATTTTCATAAAATTTTCAGGTAAAATAGTGTACAGGGTGATTTTTTATAATTGCAAGATCGCTATAACTCGGTTATTATTGGGAGTAGAAAGTTCAAGCAAAAACTATTCGCTTTGGTAAATTATGGCCACTTTAGGCCCACCATTAGTATTTTTTTATAGGTTATAATATACAGGGGCGACAATCAGATCAATTTTTTTAAAGGGAACATCCTATATATTTTTGCATTTTTAAGTTCCGCAAAAAATTATCTTTACAGATATATGTAACACTATGGCTCTATCTTTGTTAGTTTTCGAGATATTGACGGTTGAAATTCCTAAAATTAGCAAATTTTAAATACGGTGCGGAGTATTTCCTGTGACAAGTCACAAACAATATTAGGATGTGTGGATACCTAATGACATTGTCAGTGCCAAATTTTAAATATTTATCAACAATGTTGCTTTATTCCAATGCAGAAAAGCAAGCGATACTTTTATTATATGCGAAAAATAATAAAAATGCCACTGCTACTGCGAGAGAATATCGAGAACTGTATCCAGCCCGACAATGTCCTAATATATCCACAATTCTTAGGATATGTAGAAAATTTCGTGATACATCGTCTGTGGAACGAAAAAAACGAGTTAATCGTCCAAACGAAGAGGCTAATTTAAATATTTTACTACATTTTCAAGAAAGCCCACAAATTTCTATAAGAAAAGTATCTGCCGCATTAGTGCAAGAAGGACAGGAACGCTTGACGTCTTTTACCAAAGTAAGAAGTGTCCTAAGAACAAATTCTTATTGGGCATATAAACAACAAGAACTTCAAGGCCTAACACCCGATCAGAAAAGAAAAAGGGTAGAGTTTTGTCACTTTATGCATGAAAGACTAAACGCAGAACCCCGTTTTTTATTAAATCACATTTTGTGGTCGGATGAGTCGACGTTTACAACTTGTGGTCTACCAAATAGACAGAATAGCAGACTATGGTCCACGACTAACCCTAATTTTGTAAAAGAAATTAAAAGACAGGGAAGACAATCCGTGAATGTCTGGTGTGGCATACTGAACGACCGTGTTGTTGGGCCATTTTTTTTTGAGCACTCTTTAACGGGACAAATTTTTTACAAAATCACCTAGAAAATTTTTTGGATGACTTGCCACTAAATCAAAGAAGAAGATTGATTTTTCAGCTCATAATGTTTATGAGGTTCGTAGAATTCTTAAATAATAATTTTAATGAATGGGTTGTGAAAAACGGCACAATACGCTGGCCACCCAACAGTTTTGATTTAACTCCTTTAGACATTTTTTATGGGGTCACCTTAAAGATAAAGTTTACAGATTAGAAGCGAGGAATACTCGAGAGCTCAGAGAATTAAACTGTCTGTCAATGAGCTTAATGAAAATTTAATAACCAGAACAATAAATAATTTAAGAGACCGGTTTCAAAAATGTACCGAAGTCAATGGTGATAGGTTTGAACATTTGTTACGTTAATTTTTATTTATTTATGGATTTAAAACAATTAAAACATTTAAAAAATTGTCGTCTTTTGATTTTAAATTTCTATGAAAATTGACAAAGATGATTATTTATATTTATCAAACACTCAGTCAATATTGTTTCAGTTTGTTATTTACAGTCTATACGTTAAATACTCCTCACCGTATACCTATTTAAAATTTGTTAATTTTCGGAATTTCAATCGTCAATATCTCGAAAACTAATAAAGATAGAGCCATAGTGTTACATATATCTGTAAAGCTAATTTTTTGCGAAATTTAAAAATACAAAAATATGTAGGGTGTTCCCTTTAAAAAAATTGATCTGATTGTCGCCCCCTGTATATTATAACCTATAAAAAAATACTAATGGAGGGTCTAAAGTGGCCATAATTTACCAAACCGAACAGTTTTTGTTTGAACTTTCTACTCCCAATAATAACCGAGTTATAGCGATCTTGCAATTATAAAAAATCACCCTGTACAATACTGTCAAGAGCTGATTGGATTTGGTTCAAAATCCAATAATTCACGGAGCATCGCCTCAATATGCGTCTTTCGGAATATAGGGTCAGTGCACCAGTGAATGAACAAATAAGAGGATCCTGAACTTTGGATTAAGAAAAAAGCTAGATGATTTTGACAAATCCGCTTAAATAATAAAAAATATTTAAAAGTTAATTCAGTGAATTCTAATATGTAAATTTTCAAGTATTTTCTTAATATTGTATAAAACTCCAGTAAATGAACAGGCATCTCCAATTACTCTACTATAACAAGCCACCGAATGAACATGAGGTTTTTTCGTAAAGAGTGACAAATCAACACTGATATGGCAAGGGTGGAGTTCACTTGAATTGTGCTAATGAGCACAAGACGCTAGCGCTACCAAGTCCACTTTCAATCCCTGGCTTCGCAAGCGCAGGTCTACCAATATTATTTACCTCATGTCTTAGAATAGATGCATACAGGGTGATTTTCACTTGAATGATTCTAACCACATGAAAATAGAAAGTTTCAAAAACCTAACCTAACAAAACCTAATCAAATCTAACCGAACCGAAGGAAACTGAACCAATAATTTTTTTCAAAAAAAAAACTTTCCTGACTTCCTGCCCGGGATCCTAGAGGATGTGCATCCGAACCGAACCAAACCGAACCTAACTAAACTGAGAACCAAACCTAACCTAACCAAACTAGGTTTAGTTGGGTAGGGTTAGGTTTGGATAGGTTCGGTTCGGTCCGGTCCGGTTCGGATTCACATCCTCTAGCATCCCAGGTAGGAAGTCAGGAAAGTTTTTTTTTTTAAATATTGGTTTAGTTTGCTTTGGTTCGGTTCGGTTAGATCTGATTAGGTTTCGTTAGGTTAGGTTTTTGAAACTTTCTATTTTCATGTGGTTAGAATCATTCAAGTGAAAATCACCCTGTACATCGATTCTAATACATGAGGTAAATAATATTGGTAGATCTACGCATGCGAAGCCAGGGATTGGAAGTGGACTTGGTAGCGCTAGCATCTTGTCTAATGGGCTAGTATAGTTGTGGAAGATTTTTTGGACTACCCTACCTATACTACCTTTTGTCTGTCAGTTGTTGTTATTTTTGTTGTGTTTTTGTTTAAACATAAAAAATTCTCGGACTTTTCCTACTCTAGTGGAAAAAGTAATGTTTGAACAGTTTTTAACAGTTAGATTTCATCCTAAATTTAATTTAAAAAAAAACTGATAAAAAGAAACAAATAAACATTTCTAATTCCGACAACAAAATGTCAATGATTAAAAAGGCCGGGACGGCGGCCATTTTTGATTTACCGCTTTTTCTTTGGCCAAATTCAGTCCGCCAATGTTATATTATCCGAGGCGAATTCTCGTGCTATATGTTTGGACAAGGCCAACACAAAAATAGAGGCCACGACCCTGAAAAAATCAGCTGTTCTCCCGGGGCTGAATTTTACATTGGGTCTTATGGGAGGTCAGACGTTTTTTTATGATATTTTCAAAATGGCACTACAGATTTCCGCAAAATTTCAGTGAAATATTCTTAGACACCATCCCGATATTCCACCAAAGGTTTGTAAGGAAGCAACATGATTAAAAGGTTAAAATCTTCAAGATTTTGCATTCCTTATTTTGAATTCAAATTACCCGCCATGTACCACATGTCAACTGTTATATTTGACATGTATTTGACTTTGTCATCTGTGATTGTCACATTCGCTTCTGCTTTAAACTTATTTTTTGTGTGAGCTAATGAAGAGGCTATAAAAAATTAAGAATTACTATACATTTAAAAAAAATTGTTCTGCCAGAATAAAGTAAAAACAATCTCAAAAATGGCTTAACCGAACTTCAATATTTTAAAGACAATCAGCTGTGTCGTAACCTGACCATCAAAAAAAAATCAGCCCCGGATGTGACGTCAACAAAGTGGAGGATCGTGGCCCGTCCGTTTTGATAGCCCTGGTTTGGAAACAGAGTGGTTCAATAAATACGTCATCAATTGCTGACGTTTCATATTTATATTTTCAAATTTATGGGCGTTATACGATGAAATACCGTTCAGCAGAGGTATAAATTCGTCATTTACGAAATAGTTATATACAGTGAAACCTCCCATAAGCGGACACTCACGGTTCCGTCGATTTTGTCCGCTTATTGGAGGTGTCCGCTTATGAGAGGGAGCTGCGAAATTTTAATATATAGATATTTATTAACAATTTCGGCTGTTTGAGTTTTTCTGATATTAAATTTTTCAGCGATCTTTCGTTCTGATAAATGTTCCTTCTCCGAAACGTTAACAACTTTAATTTTTTCACGTAAACGAAGAAGTTTTTTACTAGGCAGCATTTCAAAATGATCTATCTATTACTACCCAATTGAACAATAAAAATAAAACACAGCAGTCCCGCCCCCGCAGTATAAAATATGTTGTAAATACGACACAAGTATTTAGTCACCGCATTTAAACAAAAAGAGGTAATTCCCCGGCTGCAGAGTGCGTTGTTGCCAAGGTTGCCAACATACTACATAATATTTATGCCCATGTCCGTCCCTTCGTTAGAGGTTCGCGTCCGGTTAAGGGAGGTTTCAGAATTTTTTAACCAAAAAAAATTGTCCGCGTTCGGTTATTAGAGTGTCCGGTTATTGGAGTGAATTTTACATGTAAAGAAATAGGGTAAAAGATGGTTCCAAAAAATTTGTCCGCTTAAAGGGAGTGTCCGCTTAATAGAGGTGTCCGCAAGGAGAGGTTTCACTGTATATATTATAGACAACGGGAGAAAAATTAATAGAAACAATTTAGTTATACTCACATCAAAGTGATCTTCACAAATGTAAAGCGAAGATGTATTAGATAAGGCCCTTGTGTCTCTTCGAGCAAGTTCTAGCCACTTTTTCCGTTCTTTTACTGCTGTAGGCACATGAATAAATAGTTTTTCAGGTGTTTTTATGCTAGTATCCGAACACTGAGGCACTACACACCACTTATAGGACATTTTTTTACATAAAAAACAGTAAAAACACAGACCAAAAACACATAAACACTTGAATGCCGTGTATCTATCCGCGAGTTTACTGCGCTGTGACGTCAATGCAACGCCATGCTAGAAATGAGCGTTTTTAGCGGCAAATTCAAATCGGAAATTAGAAAACTTGATTTTAAATGTAGTCATGATAAAATATACTATTTTAATAATTTTGCGTAGCAAATTAGGGACCTATGTATCATTCTAAACACTTTTCTAAAATTTGTCAAATACACTATTCGCCTCCGATTTCATTTTGGTAATGTCAAACGCATGCTGTACTCACTCTTTTTATTTTAGTTGATTGTGAAATCCAATCATATCTAGCTGTTCTCTCTAGAATCTCTGGAATCTCGGTATAAAATAGTTTGTATACTTACCAAACCTCGGAAAATCCTCAGAGTACAAAGTGGTATAGTTGTGTTGTTTGTAATGATACCAAACGAAATCCTTGTAGTCCTGCCACGTCATATTTGTGTAATCGTCACACCCTGCCACGTTCGGTTCTATCCCGGCTGTAACTGCCATTAAATTCGGACAAGTGTTGTGCAGGATTTTGTTGTATCCTGAAATTTTTTTTATAGTAGGGGATGAGATTTTGGGAACTTATTTTCTTACACCCGGTTTCCACCTATGCATGCCCACCCTGATTCAAAAAACACATCAGGTGACGCCAGTGGCGTATATTGAAAAAAGTTTCGGGGGGGGGGTGGGGGCGAGACCTCATAAGGCCGTATTTTATGCTATTTTATGTTGGTATTCATGAAATATGTGGAAAATATCTAAAAAAATCTTAGCTTCGGGGGGGGCCCGGCCCCCCCCGTATATACGCCACTGGGCGACGCTGCATTTAAAACCGGTGCAAATCCATGGCCCATCACGTGATGCGTTTTTTGATTCGGGGTGGGCATGCGTTGGTGGAAACACACGGTAAAAAATTTTGTCTACAATAAAAACGCGTTCTTTTCTTGAATAAATTGTTTTACCTTGAAACAATTTGTTTTTCTTGTATTTCGCTAAAATGTTTTTAGTTTAAATAAAATACTTTTATTACTTTAGTTTTAGTATTGTATATTTAGGTAGTATATATAATACTTACTTACTTAGTTTTTATATCACAAAGATTGATCTAACAAACAAAGTGACACAGATTGATTGATTAAAAAAAAAAAATTGTCAAAAAAATAATAACGTTTGAGTTTTGTAAAAAACATTTTGTCTGTTCGATTAAGTAATTAATAAAACAATATTACGAAAAACAGCTAAAGTCATTTACAATAAAACTAGAAAATAACAGTTTTGAATTAAAATATTTCTTTCTCCAAACTTTTGTAAGGATGCAAGATGATTAAAAAGGTTCATATGAATGAACCGCATGCCAACTGTTATATTTGACATGTATTTAACTTTGTCATCTGTGTTTGTCACATTCGCTTTAAATTTAATTTTAGTGTGAGTTAATAAAGCGGCTCTGAAAAATTAAGGATTACTATACATTTAAAAAAAACTGTTCTGCAAGAATATAGTAAAAACAATCTCAAAACCGGCTTTATTTTACAAAAATCAAATATTCATAAACCGTCATTCCAACTTCAATATTTTAAAGACAATCAGCTGTGTCGTGAGGTGACCATCAAAAAAAAATCAGCACCCGATGTGACGTCAACAAAGTGGAGGATCGTGGCCCGTCCGTTTTGATAGTACTGCTTTAATATATTGTCACACAGATCATAATTAAACTATCCTAAAGTGATACATTTATCTAAATAAAACAGATGCACTTCGTATTACTTTAATTATTGGGATCAATATAAATTAAAGGCGTGCATCTATTATTATAAAATACCAAGCTATTGGCAATACTAATTGTACCGATCGAAAACCATCGTCACTAGCAATATTGCTGAAATTGCAATAATTTAATATAAAAGGCGATGTAACACACCATACAAGTGACCAGTACCCGGGGTCCACTCCTAACTAAGAATTCGTAACCAGTTTCTGGACGTCCTGCTGAGCTTCGTAACCAGTTTCTGGACGTCGTCTCATTTGCCCCTTAACTAAGCGTTCGTAACCAGTTTCTGGACGTCCGCTGAGCTTCGTAACCAGTTTCTGGACGTCGTCTCTTTTTTAACCCTGAACCTGTGGTCCTGTGTACTGCGTCCCCCGAGTCCTACCCGGCATAATTCACAGTAAGGCCCTAATGGCCGTATTTATGGTTCTCCATATTTTTTTTGGGTAGGTTAGCGTAGGCTATAATTTCTGTCGATTTATCCGCTGTATAATTATAAACGAAATATATGTATTAAACGTCCCCCGTTTCCGATAATTTTCTACTGCCCGAAACTAAAGACCCCTAGGTCCATTTTTCTAAAATATGTCATACATACAGGGTTTCTATTACTGACCTTTTAAGTTTATCCACCCATTGTCTCTGACGAATTGCATGGTGTTCTTCATGGTCCTCAGTACACTAGATCTTGACATTGAGTCCAACCCTAAAAATTCAAAATCGATTGAGTAATAACGACGCGCTTTCAATTTTTTGAGAAACAAAATTTTTAATTTGAGTGTGTAGTTGTTTTACAGTCATTGCTCAGAGTCATAGCACCAGAGCTGTGTAGCTAATTTTAACAATTTTTAACGTAACGTTTTATTGCCTATAAAAAACGTTATTTTATATATAACATTGATTTCGTTGAAGTTAATGGTATATAACAAAACATCAAATTTTGCAAAATTGTACATTGTAGCTGGCTAGTCCTTGCCATAGCCGGTTACACTTTTGTGATATTTCCAGCTCCAGAGACAATTTACAGTTTTACCTTTAATTTTATACCAACAGGACATATTTACTTGTTACTATATTTCTGGTGAGGAAATATGTTTATTTCATGTCAAATTCACAAGTGTAACTGCGTATGGCAAGTACCGCTTTGCGGGCGGTGTTTACCGCAGCCAACGATAAAGGCCGGCCATGGCGCGTTATAAGCAAGTCGGCGGTCACGTGATCTTAGGAGTCCCAGGATTCTTATTGTATTGCTTAATATATGTTTTTACACAAATTAAATAAATTAACAAAAATTTTTTTTTCTTTTATACGCAAAAATTGAAAAAAATATTTTGCTGATATATGTGTTTATGATGGATAAAAGAACTGAATCTATAAAATAAAAAATTATACAAAATTTGCACTCTAATATCTTCAGGTACATATATTAGGTACATAATATTGTTAGTAACTTCAAATCTATACAAGTCTTTCAAAATTGGACATATCAAACCTAAGCTTTTAGTTTTTTAATTTTTCTTTGACTGTCATCATCTTTGAGTTCTTATTCAAAGATTTATTAGCAGACACTTAATCATTGTGCTTTTTAATAAAATTATTTTATAAAACTTTACATGCCCTTAAACTAATTTTTTCAAGCTTTGACAATAGTTTTTCTCCACAAAAACACTCGCTAGAATTATCTGAAGAAAAATTTTCAATATAAAACATTTCACAATAATTTCTTAAAAAGAAATAAGTGAGATGGTGTTTCCATTCAATTAACTGAATGTAGTGGTCGTCAATAATTTTTTGAAAAATTACCCAGTACAAAGTTTAATATCTATTTCAATAAAGTATAAGTTAACTACCAACTCATGTTCTTTTAAAAGCTGTATCTTACTTTTTAAATATTTCACACTACCAGAGAGATTACTATCTGTAACAATATTTTACAAATCAGTTTTTTAATATTGCGAGGGAGCGGAAGACATATTACCTTAGAATTGTAAGTTGACGTGTATGCACTGGATAACTGGATAAACAAAGATGAAGCCAACATTAAAGTGTATCCACCATATCTTCGATTCTCAGGTTACCGTTTCAAGAGACCTAATTGTTCAATAAGAAATGACAACTGAACACATTTTTCACTCTCACTATCGAAAATGTCACTAAGGATGTCTATTACTTGATCAATCTTATCCAAGATCTTATCTTTTACCACTTCTTTCCCGTTTGCAACATATTAGATTTCAGTTTTATAGTTGGACCGACAAAGAACAACACTAATTACACGTTCGCGGCATTGTTTATCTTATAGGTATTTTCTTTATAATTTACTCATTGGCCATTAATTATTTTAACGCAGCCCACTAAAGTCTTTGTCGTGGGCTGGGTTATTTTAATAACTTTGATAAAATTCACATAAAATTCGTGCCCGAATTACAAAAAAATCGACGTAAACAAACATACCAAAACTGAACACACACATGTTTTATAATGACAGCGGGCCGTGAGGCGTTTTTTTGTGGGACTCCTACGGTCACGTGATATTTCCGCGCCCGGGCCGGTCTTTCTCGTGGGCTGTGGTGTTTACTTATAGGTAACACCAAGTACACCTACCTATTAACAAAACATTAGGCTTCGTTGCATCAAAATTGACATTTGATTGTTTTGTGTTGTTAAAGATGTAGTGATAATTTTCATATTGGTTTTCGCACAAAACTCTAATAATCGTTTGATTTTTTATTTCGGTTTTGCTGGTGAATGAGGTAAGATTAGTCGTATACCTAAAAATATAAACCTAAACTTAAAACTATTTACTTTATTTAAATACCCTAACATTTAATTATATAACCTGAACTTTGGTTATATAACCCAACCTGCAATTATATAACCTAACCTTCGGTTATGTAACCTAAATTTGGGATATATAACCTAACCTAACGGCTCATTTGCGGACCTATGTTTACTGGACAAAAAATGTTTGTTTTGATGGCCCCTACCACCCCTTACAGTTTCTCGGTATATTTTTGGGACACCCTGTATAACCTAACCATTGGTTATATAACTTAACCATTGGTTACATAACGTAACCATTGGTTATATAACCTAAACATTGGTTATATAACTTAAACATTGGTAATATAGCGTATCCTTTGGTTACCTAACCTAACCTTTGGTTATATAACATAACCTTTGGTCATGTTACCTAACCTTCGGTTACATAAGCCAACTTTTCGTTATATAACCTAACCTTTTGTTGTATAATCAAACCTTTGGTTATATAACCTAAGTTTTAGTTATATAACGTAACCTTGGAATATATAACCTAACTCGTATTGTTTAAAAATTGCCATTACTTACGATATGTCATTATCTGGTCTAGATGCAGTCATATCTCGCTCAACGCCTTGGTAGGAACAAACTAAGGATATATTCTTTACCAAAGTTTGGTTGACAACCAAATAGATTTTCCCCCCTATAAAACAATCTATTAATAAATACAATAGTTACTGCACAGTTTGAGCGTTAATTAAAACGTTCCACCCAAGATATCTCGAAAACTGCTGAAAATTTTAAAGTTAGACAAAATACATTTTAGTCTAAAAAAAGGGTGGGACTCGGTGGGAGTAGATTTCAAAAATTAGAGTTTAAGTCCAGACATGGCTTGTGTGGTATCAAACGAAAGGTACCTTATTGAGTCTGGAGTTCAATAAAATATATTTCAGTTTTTAGTTATATTAGCTCACACGTACACTATAACTATAGTACCTAGTGTGAGCTTAGGTGCCCATATATTGGCAGAGTATTTGTTTTTGTCATAGTCGGCCAAAAATGTTATTCAAATCTTGACACGTATATGGGAGAATTTTCGTTAACTGTACATTTTGGGATATGTTTTTTTCCAGACAGGTCAATTTGATCGATTTTTTTTTCTTAGTGATAGAACAATGTAATCGGCAGCAGAAGATTTTTGATTTAAGTTTATAAGTTACAAATATAAGTTTTCTTTAACAGAGACTTATAGGGTAAATCTGTAATCACAAAGGAAGAGAAGGAAGAAAGGAAACATTGTCTTTCTCATAACGCATCTTCCCGAGACTTTTATGACACGCTGATTTTGTCTTTAGTCTTTTTAGCTCACACTACTACTATACTATAGTAGTGTGAGCTATGGTGATCCTAATTTTTTCGAGAAAAAAAAAGTTGCTCCAATTTCAAAAATTTTTATATATCTTTGCGTTTCAGCTGATTTTGAAACTTTTTTGTCTCGCCGTCTGTCTGTCTGTATGTCTGTCTGTAACGACCAACCCGCAAAACTCAAAAACCGCTTGTCCGATTTAAATGAAATTTGGTACCTAGGCTGGGTCTTGGGCTGTGGTGGTCCCATTTAAAAAGAACGAAATCCACCGAACGCAAGCCAAATAAAAGGGTAGGGGTAGATGTCAAAAATTAAAGTTTAAGTGAAAATATGGCGTGTGTGATATCAAACGAAAGGTAATTGAGTCTGGAGTTAAACAAAATATATTTTAGTTAAAAAAAAGGGTGCGGTAGATTTTAAAAATTAGAGTTTACGTCAAAACATGGCTTGTGTGGTATCAAACGAAAGGTTGAGTCTGGAATTGAATAAAATATATTTCGGTTTTTAGTTATATTAGCTCAGACGTACAGGGTGTCCCAAATTGGGCACTTTTGGGGGGTTTAAGGTAGTTCTGGGGAAGACAGAGAAAAACTGACCACGCATTACGAGGCTCAAATTTCAAGAGAAGACTTATAGTGAAAACCGCATTTTGAAATATCGTCTCGTCTTTGAGCTACGGGGGCTTTTTGAAAAGTCTGCATTTTGGAGGGGGGTCTATAACTTCGTTATTTTTGGAAATATTGATTTAGAGTAAATTGCAATTTTATAGACTTTGTCACGAGGAATTCAACCGCTAAATTAAATTTTAACTGTCACTTTTAGTTTTTGAGATATGACACAAAGTTTAATTTTTTCTTATGGAATGGCCTATATTTTAATTAATTTTCGAATTCGCGATTGAATTCTTTTCAAAATGATGTTTCATATGTCATAGTTTGATTGAGCGGTTTCGGAGATAATTAAAGTTTTTTATTTTTGTCTAGTGTGCGTGGAATGACGTCATGCGCCATTGACGTGAAAGCCTTGCGGTCAAATCCTACTTTAATGCTCCTATAGTTTTGTTGTCTTATACTATGCAAATCAAGTTGGCCTTGCGTCTTGGCGTTTTGTCATTGTTTTCAATTGTTTAAACAATTTGACATTACGCTTTGATATGAAATTATTTTTCACAAAAGCGTTTTAATTTTATTTTAAAATATGTATCATTTTTTTAAAACTTTTTATAACTAGGCTTTGAGGGCCGTCAGCTGAATTATAATTTTTCCAAACCAGCCTTACTATATTTGTGACTTTGTAAAATAATAAAAATACTGGAGTGCCTTTACCTGGCTCAGCAGGAAATCATAGCGCACTAGAAATAAGTGAAAAAGCTGAATAACTCTTAAACCGTTCAATCAAACTATGATATATGATACATCATTTTGAAAAGAATTCAATGACGAATTCGACAATTAATTAAAATATAGGCCATTCCATAAGAAAAAATGCAACTTTATGTCCTATCTCAAAAACTAAAAGTGACAGTTAAAATATAATTTAGCGGGTGAATTCCTCGTGACAAAGTCTATAAAACTGCAATTTACTGTAAATCAAAATTTCCACTAATAACGAAGTTATAGACCCCCTTCAAAAATGCAGACTTTTCAAAAAGCCCCCGTAGCTCAAAGACGAGACGATATTTCAAAATGCAGTTTTCACTATAAATCTTCTCTTGAAATTTGAGCCTCGCAATGCGTGGTCAGTTTTTCTCTGTCTCCCCTAGAAGTACCTTAAACCCCCTAAAAGTGCCCAATTTGGGACACCCTGTACACTATAACTATAGTACCTAGTGTGAGCTTAGGTGCCCATAGATTGGCAGAGTATTTTTCTTCAGAATTACTCTTTAATGATAGTATTTAATTAATAAAATTAAACGGAACACTTAGCACATTCTGTAATATTGCTACAAATGATGGAAGAATTATATTTGTTTTTTGGATAAATTTTAGGGTAAATATTTATCTACAATATGTTTTCCTACTTTTCTAATGGGTGTTTAGATAATTTTGAAAGGAATTTGTTACTATAATTATAAAAAAATATATTAATATGCCAAATGTCAGTGACTAAAAAATTAACGTGGAAGAAGCGTTATGGTAATGACCATGCTTTAGGGTAATGACAAGTCAGTAATAAATCTTGAAACATTTTAATGAGAACTTCTTCAATCTCTCTTTAAGCTCAGCGGCTTTGCTCGAATTAAACATGAGCCTAAAACAAAAACCCAACACATGTAGTCCTAATATGGTCATTCTCCTAACCCTAAAGATTTGGGAAGAAAAATCAGGGTAAACCAAGGGTACCGGTAACGGACATTTACCTTATTTTTTTGAAATTCAAGAAATTGAGGTGAGATCACAAAAATACTCTGCCAATATATGGGCCCCTAAGCTCACACTAGGTACTATAGTTATAGTGTACGTGTGAGCTAATATAACTAAAAACTGAAATATATTTTATTTAACTCCAGTCTAAATTACCTTTTGTTTGATACCACACAAGCCATGTTTTGACTTAAACTCAAATTTTTGAAATCTACCGCCACCTTTAAAAAAAAACAAAAAACTAAAATGTATTTTGTTAAACTCCGGACTCAATTACCTTTCGTTTGATATCACACACGCCATATTTTCACTTAAACTCTAATTTTTAAAATATACCCCCACCCTTTTTTTTAAAAATAAATTAAAATGTATTTTGTTTAACTGCAGACTCAATTACCTTTCGTTTGATATCACACACGCCATATTTTCACATAAACTCTAATTTTTGAAATCTACCCCCACCCTTTTATTTGGTTTCTGTTGGGTGGATTTTGTTCATTTTTAAATGGGACCATCTCGACCCAAGACCCAGCCTAGGTACCAAATTTCATTAAAATCGGCCAAGCGGTTTTTGAGTTATGCGCGTTGGTCGTTACAGACATACAGACAGACAGACAGACAGACAGACAGACAGACAGACAGACATACAGACAGACAGACAGACAGACAGACAGACGGCGCAACAAAAAAGTTTCAAAATCATCTGAAACGCAAAGATATATAAAAATTTTTGAAATCGGAGCAACTTTTTTTTTCTCGAAAAAATTAGGATCACCAAAGCTCACACTACTATAGTATAGTATATGTGTGAGCTAAAATCTCTTGGTATTGGTTTGGTCTTCCCATTATTCTTTAATATATAAAAAAAAAGTTAAGATGCTCTCTGGAAACACCATGAAGTTATCCGCACCTTATGTCTCTGCTTTTCAGCAGCAGGCCAGGAAGACGACGTTAGGGAAAAGACAAGATTTTTGAATCTGAACTTTAACATTTTTTAGAGTGTAAACTATTTTGCGAAAAACTATTTTTTCTTGATAAATAGGTGGAAAAACTTTTGGTTGTCCAAAAATTGTAATTTTTTTGTTAGAAAGCTACAGGAAAGAAAAATAAAAACATCTAAATTTAAACATCGGCCCTGGGGACAGTTAGGTTTTTTTTTAATTTGTCAAACACACTGTGTTTTTTTTATTACAATCTAGTCAGTAAGACTAATTAGCAATTTTGTTTTAACTTAATTTACTAGAAAAGTCAGATTTAAACTTAGGGTTCACTCAACAGTTCTCCCCGCTTTGTTTAGTCTGTAACTCACAATTGTGTTGTGTTTATAGCATTATTTTGTTTTATGTGTAATTCACTTAGTTTACTAGCTCAAACGGCTTCACTCTTATTAGTCTTCGAACTAGCATAGTATTGTCTAGAAGCTGAATTGCTTCCACATTCACATGCCGATGGAGTCTATCTTCATGGCTTTTTGCGTACTTTTTTATAGTCTCTGCTACAGTTTCGATTTTTAGATCTCGATGAAGGTCACTATTTCGAACGTACCAAGGTGCATTCACAAGGTTTCTTAATACTTTATTTTGAAATCTCTGTACAACTAGAATGTTACTCTCTTTAGCACAACCCCATAGTTGAATACCATATGTCCATACTGGTTTTAGTATTTGTCTATAAAGCAGTAACTTATTATGAATTGTTAAATTGGACTTCCTTCCAATTAGCCAGTTCATTTTTCTATACCTTATCTCAAGTTCTTCTTTTTTTTTTCTTAACATGTGCTTTCCAGCGCAATTTGGCATCAAGTGTCATACCTAGATAGTTTGCCTAATTCGAATATGGTACTGGAATGTTATTAATTGTTATTTGTATGTGATTTATATTTTTGTTTGTAAAATCAACATGAATTGATTTGGTTTCATTTAATTTTATTCGCCACTTTGTGGTCCAACTGTGAACTGCATCCTGAAGTTTTTCTATGCATTTTTCAATAGATTTTTCTACCGTCAATAAACCAGTATCATCGGCAAATGTTGCTAAGTGACAATTTTCTGGCTTTGGGATATCACAAGTGAATAATAAGTATAGATAAGGGCCTAGTACGCTACCCTGGGGCACGCCTGCTTGAATTTCTCTTAAATTTGAGTATGAGTCTTCCTGGTTTACTCTAAAATGTCTATCAGATATGTATGATTCCAAAATATCCGAATATTGTTTTGGCAGAAACCGTTTTAGTTTAAAATTAAGGCCTTCATGCCACACTTTGTCAAATGCTTGTGCTACATCTAGAAAAACTGCAGAACAAACTTTTCCCTCTTCTAGTGCTTTTTCTATTATATTAGTAATTCTGTGTACTTGATCTATCGTGCTAATGCTTGTCTCGAAAACCAAATTGATGAGATGGAATAATTTCTTGGCTTTCTATGATGGGTTTTATTCTTTTAAGCAATAATTTTTCATAGAGCTTGGATATAATTGGCAGCAAAGATATTGGCCTGTAAGATGACACGTCATGGAGTGGTTTTCCCGGTTTTGGAATCATGATAACTTCTGCAACTTTCCACAGTTTAGGTACAAAGCTAAGCCTAAAAGACGCATTAATTAGGTTGCATAGTTTTACGATAGCTTTTCTGGGGAGTTGTTTTATGACTACCCCGTTAATAAGATCATACCCTGGGGCTTTTTTCGAATTAATATTTTTGATTTCTGTTAATATTTCTTTTGGTGATGTAAGCTTAATATGGTCCTCGATTTGATGGGGTTCATTTAAATGAAAGTGTTCATCTGGTGCTTCGTGGGGCTGAAATGTTTTTTCTAAATGACTGGCAAAAATATCTGCTTTTTCTTCGTTACTCCTTGCCCACTGGTTGTTAGATTTTCGTATGGGTGGAATATGGATAATTGGTCTTTTAAAATCTTTGGCTGCTTTCCAAAGGGAATAGTCGGTATTTTTATCATCTGTAAGTTCATTAAGAAAATGGTTAATAGATTCATTTTTTATTACTAGAATTTCTCGCCTAATGCCCTGCGTCATGTTGTTGAGATTTGTTTTGTCCCGAGGATCACGGCTTTGCCACCACTTCCTTTTTTCCAATATAAGGTCTCTAATTTCCTTTGGATAGTTTTTTCCCTTAAAAATTCTCTTTGGTTTTGGACTGTTTTCCCAAGCTGCTTGTTGAATATTTGTCACAAAATATTCAACTTCTTTATCGATTTGTTCTGGCGTTTGCAATGGTACTGATAGGTTTATTTTTTCTGACAGACTTTGTTTAAAACTAATCCAGTCAGTCAGTTTATTAACTAGTGAGATATTTGCTTCTTTCTTTATTATGTTTTTACTAAGAGTTAGAAGGTTAGGTAACAGGACATTTTACCTAGTTTTTCTGCCATATTTTAAATACTGATGTAAAAATTTTATAAAATATGATGGACTCTCGTAGAAAATAAGTGTTTATATTTAATAAATAGTCAGCTTTTCAATAAAAGTTTAAAATAAAATTAAAATAAGCTGGGGACAGCAAATGTACATTTAACGAAAATTCGCCCATAGCTTGATCGATGGGACAACCAAATTAAAAAGTCATTGAAAGGACCCTTAAAACTTACGTTCTTTAGATATGTACGTTAAAACATCTCCCGGACAATTAATTTCTTCAACTTTGTGGACATATTCCATCACTTCGTGGTCATGTGGGTCTATATTCTCTATTTGACACCCCGTTGTATTAATGAGAAACAAATCATCTAAAAATAAATGGATCCATGACGGATCTGATCTAGCCCAGTGTGCACTCCCAGGCGCGGATCTACGGGAGGAGAAAAAGAAAAAAACCCCCCCATTCTCAAACTATATTAAGTTTTTACACACAGAATACATACATATCAAATACATTGATTGGACAACACATATAATCAATGTGTGAAAACAACAGAAAAAACTACTCCTAGTTCTAGCCCTACGGGGTCCGATACTGCGTTTAATGATAGAAGCAACACACTTAGTATGGATAGACATAAGACTCGCCCGAACATAGGGGGGTGGTTCCCCCCCTTGAACGCGCTTTTTGACGGTTTTTTACTAATAACTCGGAAACGGTCAACTTTCCTAAAAATATTCTAAAAAATCATTTTGCAAGCGGATAAAATTTCCTTTTTAACCATGTACCTTAGTACCATCTAAAGGTAGTGCACTTTTTTATATATCTTGTGGCATTTTGTCAACGATTATAAACACACAGGATTGCTTGTTAGCTCGAATCTTTTAGCGGTAGGCGGTGCCTTGCTTACGTCACTAGTGGACCTCTGCTCATCGCGCTTCATTTAATACACATTGCAATCGTGAGTTTTTCCCGCTTTTTTCTTGTTTATTTGCAAACAAATTTTTCATTCGTGATGGTAAAATCAAGAGTTTGCTCTGAGAGCTGAATTTTCCTACCAGACGATATGTTGGAGTTTCTTTTTTAAATAGTTGAAAGTTTTAGAATAGAAGTAGGATTTTTTTCTAAAAGTTTAATCAATTTAAATCATTAGATGTATAATTTATTGTTTTTGTTGCGGATATAATAAAATACACTTATATTATGTTGTAACAAAAAGGTATTTATTTGATATTTCAGATCTAAAATTGCAATATTATATCAAAAACCAGTCAGTTTTTGGAGAAAACAGCTAAATAAGATGTGTTTTTCAACTTCATCAATCAATAGATTTTCATAAGTTTTTTTCAAATGATTTACATTGTTTGTGTTATGAGTTGTTTTTATCCCACATAGCGCTCGTTTTCACTCCTTCTCCTGTAACATGTTTCTGAAAACTTCTATAAAGAGACTAAAAAAACTTAAGAAAAAAACTGAAACTAAACTGGGAGAAACTATCTACAAAATAAACTTTCCAATAATCAGTTTAATAAAAGAAGTACGTTTGCGGCATAATTACCAATTTTCTTTAATCTGATTAATTTAATGAGCAAGGAGTTTCCAAAAATTCAAAAAAATTAAAATTTTATATAAATATAATAATATAAAAGTATATATATTTATATTTCTACACTGAAAGAGGGGACACAAAGCTTTTATTTCAACAATAAATTAATGTGCTTTCTTTATATCAATTCACTTAATTCACATTTCTAAAGGTTTATCATAACAAAAATATTTCATGTAAAAAAAAGCCAAGTACGCGAAAGTGGTATTGAGATAAAATGAATGGTTGGAATTTCCTAAGAGTCATTTGCAGCCGTAATAGCCAAGTTTAGAAAAACATTTCCAAACTAGTAAGAACCATTCATTTTGAAATTTGTATTGTAGAACTTGGCTTTACTTTTATCTCAATTCTTTTTACGGAATACCACTTTCGCGTACTTGGCTTTTTTACATAAAATGTTTTTGTTATGATTTCACTGCTTTTTTAAAGGATTTGGATAATATTTAAGTTTTAAAGTAGTAAAATATACGGGATATTGTTCAAAACCTTTGCAATGCCTTATTAAAAATGTTGTGTTTTTAGCTCACACTACACTATAGTAGTGTGAGCTATAGCTATATGCTAATTTTTTCGAGAAAAAAAAAGTTGCTCCGATTTCAAAAATTTTTATATATCTTTGCGTTTCAGATGATTTTGAAACTTTTTTGTTGCGCCGTCTGTCTGTCTGTCTGTCTGTCTGTCTGTCTGTATGTCTGTCTGTAACGACCAACGCGCATAACTCAAAAACCGCTTGCCCGATTTTAATGAAATTTGGTACTTACGTTGGGTTTTGGGTCGAGATGGTCCCATTTAAAAATGAACAAAGTCCACCGAACACAAGCCAAATAAAAGGGTGGGGGTATATATCAAAAATTAGAGTTTATGTAAAAATATGGCGTGTGTGATATCAAACGAAAGGTAATTGCGTCTGGAGTTAAATAAAATACATTTTACTTTAAAAAAAAGGGTGGGGGTAAATTTTAAAAATTAGTATTTATGTGGAAATATGGCGTGTGTGATATCAAACGAAAGGTAATTGAGTCTGGAGTTAAACAAAATACATTTTAGTTAAAAAAAAAGGTGGGGGTAGATTTGAAAAATTAAAGTTTAAGTCAAAACATGGCTTGTGTGGTATCAAACGAAAGGTAATTGAGTCTCGAGTTTAATAAAATATATTTCAGTTTTTAGTTATATATTTCTTATTATTAATTAACTCACACGTACACTATAATTAAAGTACCTAGTGTGAGCTTAGGTGCCCATAGATTGGCAGAGTATTTTTATATTTTCCTATGGTTTTATCATAGTTCTTATCAGCCTTCTAAAGCTCAGCTCTCTAGTGTTCCTGGAAGTAGGCAATGTTAATTTTACATAACTTTACATTTATAGGGAAGGAAAGTAAATTAAAATCTTAGTGTTTTTAAATTTTTTCCTATAGTTTTATCATAGTTCCTATCAGTCTTCCAAAGCTCAGCTCTCTAGCGTTTCTGGAAGTGGACAATGCTAATTTACATAACTCTACATTTATAGGGGAGGGAAGTTAATTAAACTTTGGGGTTTTTTAATTTTCTTTTATAGTTTTATCATAGTTCCTATCGGCCTTCCAAATCCCAGCTCTCGAGCGTTTCTGGAAGTGGACAATGTAACTTTTACATAGTTTTACATGTATAGGGGAGGGAAGTAAATTAGAATTTTGGGGCTTTTTGATTTTTTCCAGGGGTTTGGTCATAATTTCTATCAGTCTGCCAAATTTCAGCTTTGTAGCATGTGTGGAAGTACAGTAGAATTTTGATGATCTATACATGAGTATGTGAGTGAGTGAGTGACAATTTCGACGTTTTAGCTCACACATATACTATACTGTTACAAATTTAAGTATTTAAATTTTATAGTTAGAATTTATTTAGGTTTAGTGTAGTATTAGGTTGACGTATTTTATGGTTGTATTCTTAATCTAGGTTTTAAGTTGCGTTATCTGTGACAGACTGGTATGCGAACGGTCCGTCTAGAAAAGGCTGGAATTATTCCGAATCGAACAAGGATGGAAGGGTTCTCGAATAGTAGGCAGCCCCTCATATATAAGGCCGGACGTCGTGCATCAGTCAGTCAGAGATAACCAATGGTAGTGATCGCTAGATGTTAACGCGAAGTTAATAGGCGTATTAAAGTAGTGAATTATTAGCAAGTTATTAGTAAGTTTAAGTGCGTGTTTTTGTACATAATTTGTCGGAATAAATTGACGTATCGTTTTCAACAATTGCGAGTTTTTAATTGTTGTGGAGAACCCGTAACAATACTATAGTAGTGTGAGCTATGGTGATCCTAATTTTTTCGAGAAAAGAAAAGTTGCTCCGATTTCAAATTTTTTTATATATCTTTGCGTTTCAGATGATTTTGAAACATTTTTGTTGCGCCGTCTGTCTGTCTGTCTGTCTGTATGTCTGTCTGTCTGTCTGTCTGTCTGTCTGTCTGTCTGTCTGTCTCTCTGTAACGACCAACGCGCATAACTCAAAAACCACTTGGCCGATTTTAATGAAATTTGGTACCTAGGCTGGGTTTTGGCCGAGATGGTCCCATTTAAAAATGAACAAAATCCACCGAACACAAACCAAATAAAAGGGTGGGGGTTGATTTCAAAAATTAGAGTTTATGGGGAAATATGGCGTGTGTGATATCAAACGAAAGGTAATTGAGTCTGGAGTTAAACAAAATACATTTTAATTTATTTTAAAAAAAGGGTGGGGGTATATTTAAAAAATTGGAGTTTAAGTGAAAACATGGCGTGTGTGATATCAAACAAAAGGTAATTGAGTCTGGAGTTTAAAAAAAATACATTTTAGTTTTTAAAAAAAGGGTGGGGGTAGATTTGAAAAATTAGAGTTTAAGTCAAAACATGGCTTGTGTGGTACCAAACGAAAGGTAATTAAGTCTGGAGTTCAATAAAATATACTTCAGTTTTTAGTTATATTAGCTTTCAAGTAGATACACTAAAACTATAGTACCCAGTGTGAGCTTATGTGCCCATAGATTGGCAGAGTATTTTGAAATTTCGTAACTACTTCAGTACTTTTGGGAATTCCATGAAACTAAACATGAACGGATTGTTAACTCCATGGAGATCTACGACTGTGCAAAGTTTAAGATTCGTAGCTCATTCCGAAGTAGAGTTTTAGATAAGTCAAATATTGGCTGAAATGTTTCAAGAAAAGATAGTACGGCGCGTGAACTTGGCGAGGCACTGCCGTGCCCTCGGATTTACCTCCTAAATAGTCAACCACACCATCAAATAATTAAAAAAACGCAAAAAACGGAGGTAAAAACGCCAAAAACACCTTAAAATCACACGAACTCTCAATACAAACAAAGCAACTGGTCCGCTGGTGACGTAAGCAGACACTGTTCGCGTCTCGCTGAGCGACGATAACATAGAGTTAAATGGAAATAAGCAATCCTGTGTGTTTATAATCGTTGGCATTATATATCCTTAACACATTTTTTTTTCAAAAAAGTATTTTTGATCAAAAACAAATTGTATATAGTTAAATATTTAATAAGTGAAACATACCTTTTTAAAGTAGCCGCCTTGAAATAAAAATAAATGTGTTTGTTGGAATCCTCAAATCAAACAAAAATTTAGAACATTGATTTTTGAAACTCAGTAAATAATACTCAAGGTGAGTAAAACAAAATTTTTGATTAGTATTAACTTAAAACTTAATTTTTCGAGTTGAATTCATTTAAATTGGGGGGAAAGGGACATCCCCCCTCTCGTTTCCCTCAAAAGTGATCTTTTACAGAATTTCTTGCAAACTTTGACTTGGCGAAAAACAACTAAGTAATAAGTTGTGTGAAACCACCAGAAACAACTACTCCGAGGGAAAATACCTCTACCGGCATTGAATTATACTGATGGTTTGAGGCTTTCATTGGGAACTTGTTAAAACTGTTTGGTTTTCACTTTCTCCAACGTCGATCACGAGGATACGAGTGATCCCCATCTGGAACACGTCCTGATAGTCAGGAAGAAGCGTTCCATGCCAATCCACGACCGGACCGGTTTCGACCTTTTGGGCCATCCTCAGGTGAATGTAGGCGATAGCTCCGTGTAGAGCATAAGTTGTGTGAAACCACCAGAAACATACATACCCCTACCGGCATTGAATTATACTGATGGTTTGAGGCTTTCGTTGGGAACTTGTTAAAACTGTTTGGTTTTCACTTTCTCCAACGTCGATCACGAGGATACGAGTGATCCCCGTCTGGAACACGTCCTGATAGTCAGGAACAAGCGTTCCATGCCAATCCACGACCGGACCGGTTTCGACCTTTTGGGCCATCCTCAGGTGAATGTAGGCGATAGCTCCGTGTAGAGCATAAGTTGTGTGAAACCACCAGAAACATACATACCCCTACCGGCATTGAATTATACTGATGGTTTGAGGCTTTCGTTGGGAACTTGTTAAAACTGTTTGGTTTTCACTTTCTCCAACGTCGATCACGAGGTTACGAGTGATCCCCGTCTGGAACACGTCGTGATAGTCAGGAAGAAGCGTTCCATGCCAATCCACGACCGGACCGGTTTCGACCTTTTGGTCCATCCTCAGGTGAATGTAGGCGATAGCTCCGTGTATAGCATAAGTTGTGTGAAACCACCAGAAACAACTACTCCGAGGGAAAATACCCCTACCGGCATTGAATTATACTGATGGTTTGAGGCTTTCGTTGGGAACTTGTTAAAACTGTTTGGTTTTCACTTTCTCCAACGTCGATCACGAGGATACGAGTGATCCCCTTCTGGAACACGTCGTGATAGTCAGGAAGAAGCGTTCCATGCCAATCCACGACCGGACCGGTTTCGACTTTTTGGGCCATCCTCAGGTGAATGTAGGCGATAGCTCCGTGTAGAGCATAAGTTGTGTGAAACTACCAGAAACAACTACTCCGAGGGAAAATAGCCCTACCGGCATTATTTCGTTGGGAACTTGTTAAAAGTGTTTGGTTTTCACTTTCTCCAACGTCGATCACGAGGATACGAGTGATCCCCGTCTGGAACACGTCGTGATAGTCAGGAAGAAGCGTTCCATGCCAATCCACGACCGGACCGGTTTCGACCTTTTGGGCCATCCTCAGGTGAATGTAGGCGATAGCTCCGTGTAGAGCATAAGTTGTGTGAAACCACCAGAAACAACTACACCAAGGGAAAATACCCCTACCGGCATTGAATTATACTGATGGTTTGAGGCTTTCGTTGGGAACTTGTTAAAACTGTTTGGTTTTCACTTTCTCCAACGTCGATCACGAGGTTACGAGTGATCCCCGTCTGGAACACGTCGTGATAGTCAGGAAGAAGCGTTCCATGCCAATCCACGACCGGACCGGTTTCGACCTTTTGGTCCATCCTCAGGTGAATGTAGGCGATAGCTCCGTGTAGAGCATAAGTTGTGTGAAACTACCAGAAACAACTACTCCGAGGGAAAATAGCCCTACCGGCATTGAATTATACTGATGGTTTGAGGCTTTCGTTGGGAACTTGTTAAAAGTGTTTGGTTTTCACTTTCTCCAACGTCGATCACGAGGATACGAGTGATCCCCGTCTGGAACACGCCCTGATAGTCAGGAACAAGCGTTTCATGTCAATCCACAACCGGACCGGTTTCGACCTTTTGGGCCATCCTCAGGCGAATGTAGGCGATAGCTCCGTGTAGAGCATAAGTTGTGTGAAACCACCAGAAACAACTACTCCGAGGGAAAATACTTTTACCGGCATTGGATTATACTGATGGTTTGAGGCTTTCGTTGGGAACTTGTTAAAACTGTTTGGTTTTCACTTTCTCCAACGTCGATCACGAGGATACGAGTGATCCCCGTCTGGAACACGTCCTGATAGTCAACGAACCGAACCGAACCTTTGAAAATTGCATAAAATGCAGTCATAAAAATGTAGAAAAAAGACTTGTTGAATGATGTCAACGTTGCTTTATAAAGTAGTTCTACGAAATGGTTAAATAATATTCGAATTAATTTTTAAAGTAAGTTTTAATATAAATTTTTGGCTTTGCAACTTCAGCATGCAATTTTGCAATAGATTGATCAAGTTTTTTTGCAATTTACTTAAAATTTTGGTAGAAAAACAAGCCTCGTGTTTCGATTCGGCGCATCGAAACACATTCTGGTCTGGCCTAATGTACAGACCACTTTTTTGATTTTTCAAGATGCTTTTTTTTATTATTTTCTTATTACCATTACCCATTACCTCATTCGCTTCACTTTCATGTTCATTTCATTCCCTCACTTTATCACAAGTGATGCATTCAGATGATCGTAATATTCCTGTTGAATATAAATAAAATCATCTTTTTGCAAAAACCTATCGAAACTACTGAAGTCAAATTCTATCGAAGAAAAACTGATAAAAAAACAAGAAATTAGGAGAATTGTTAAAAATATTCTCACTTTTACGTTAGCGTGAATTATTTGGTTTGATTTTTCCGATAGTAGCTTGTAAGCACCAATTTTCATTTTTAATTCGAATAAAGTTTTTTAGCAATTGGAAAACGACTGGACATCAGTGAAAGCGAAAAAATAAATATTTAAATTTTGCTTCCCATCTTTTAAAAGTAATATTGCTTGCTTTTTAAATCACTGTGTGTCGGTAAAAGTATCTACTACATCTAAAAACAAAAACGTGAGAAAATATGATTTTTTAATTTACTTTTGGGATTTTTAGCGGTTTTATGGGATTTAGGAAATAAAAAAAGCACACTAATGGTTTTGCCTAAACCTTGCAAAATATTTACTTATCTCACAAAACACGGATCCTATAATCTAAAAAATTAAAACAGCTTAAACCGAAGTTTTACTTTGTATGCTTTTATTATTGCACTAAAGTGCAATAATTTTTATTATTTTCTTATTATCATTACCTCATTCGAGATCCTTCACTTTCATTCCCTCACTTTATCACAAGTGATGCATTGAGATGATCCAAAAAAGAAGTTAAATACATACCTTTATCGTAATATTCCTGTTGAATATAAATAAAATCCTCTTTTTGCAAAAACCTACCGAAACTACTAAAGTCAAGTTCTATTAAAGAAAAACTAATATAAAAACAAGAAATTAGGAGAATTGTTAAAAATATTTTCACTTTCACGTTAGCGTGAATTATTTTGTTGGATTTTTCTGATAGTATCTTGTAGGCACCGATTTTCAATTTTAAGGTAAATAAAGTTTTTTATATGGATCGTTCATACTCGTCTTTTGTCTAGTCTTTTGTCTTGGTTTAGTCATATGTCTTGTCATAAGAAAGTTAAAACCACTGTTTCTTATGAGAGTGTTCATACAATGCTTTTGCTTTTGTTTTTGATTAGTCTTTGTCTTAAGAGTTGCCAACTTTCAATCTTTAGGACAACGACTAAGACGAGTGACAGACATCAGCTGATATTTGTTGTTTTTTTTACAGGGCGTCCGAAGAGCGCAAGCGCGCGGACGAAATTTTGAATTTACCGCCATTAATCATGTTTTTAACAGAAAATCTCAACATAACCTCAAAATTTTATTTGTTTTTTTTTCTTTTTCGCTTTTGTTCTTTCGTGTCTGTGTTTCGTGCACAGATTAGGTTAAATAAGATTGTTTTGTGTAGAAAATGACTTTTTTAAATGGGCCTTTTTATTGAAATTGATTTTTTGGGATTTTTAGCGGTATTATAGGATTTAGAAAATAAAAAAATATTTACTTATCACACAAAACATGGATAGTATAATCTAAATAATTTCGTTGAGTTTAAAAAAATTAAAATAGCCTAAACCGAAGTTTTACTTTGTATGCTTTTATTATTGCACCAAAGTGCAATAATTTTTGTTAGTTTCTTATTAAAATTACCTCATTCGCGATCCTTTACTTTCATTCCCTTACTTTATCACAGTCATGCATTCAGATGATCCAAAAAAGAAGTTAAATACATACCTTTATCGTAATATTCTTTTTGAATATAAATAAAATCCTCTTCTTGCAAAGACCTATCGAAACTACTGAAGTCAAGTTCTATCGAAGAAAAACTAATATAAAAACAAGAAAGAAGGAGAATTGTTAAAAATATTTTCACTTTTACGTTAGCGTGAATTATTTCGTTTGATTTTTCCGATAATATCTTGTAGGCACCGATTTTCATTTTTAATTCGAATAAAGTTTTTTAGTAATTGGAAAACGAGTGGAGATCACTCAAAGCGGAAAAATAAATATTTAAATTTTGCTTCCCATCTATTAAAAGTGATATTAAAGGACTATCTTGCTTTTTAAATTATTATGTGTTGGTAACATCTAAAAACAAAAACGTGAGAAAAATGATTTTTTAATTTACTTTTGAGATTTTTAGCGGTATTATAGGATTATAGAAACAAAAAAGCACACTAATGGTTTAACCTGAACTTTGCAAAATTTTACTTATCACACAAAACATGGATAGTATAATCTAAATAATTTCGTTGAGTTTAAAAAAATTAAAATAGCTTAAACCGAAGTTTTACTTTGAATGCTTTTATTATTGCACTAAAGTGCAATAATTTTTATTATTTTCTTATTAAAATTACCTCATTCGCGATCCTTCACTTTTATTCCCTCACTTTATCACAAGTGATGCATTCAGATGATCCAAAAAAGAAGTTAAATACATACCTTTATCGTAATATTCTTTTTGAATATAAATAAAATCCTCTTCTTGCAAAAACACCACGAAACTACTGAAGTCAAGTTCTATCGAAGAAAAACTGATATAAAAACAAGAAATAAGGAGAATTGTTAAAAATATTTTCACTTTCACGTTAGCGTGAATTATTTTGTGTAATTTTTCCGAGATTAGCTTGTAGGCAACGACTTTCATTTTTAATTCGAATAAAGTTTTTTAGTAATTGGAAAACGACTGGAGATCAGTCAAAGCGGGAAAATAAATATTTAAATTTTGCTTCCCATCTTTTAAAAGTGATATAAAGGACTACTTCGCTTTTTAAATTATTATGCCAACTATACCCAACTCCCTACCTAAAGAACAAAATGTAATTTTATCACATTTATCGATAATCATGCAAGCTCTACTTTTTCATGTACTTCAAAACTAACCCAAAAAGCACTTTTATCTCCAACACGAGAGATAAACAGTATACTTTTTCCCTAAAGTGCAAAATAGTATATTTCCTAACAAGTGCGGAAAGTATCACAAGTCAAAAAACAGATGAATCTTATCCTTCTGTCTATACCCAAGCTTAAGACGATCGACAATAACTCTCCTGTATTAAAACTCCGCCACTGCGTATATTAATATTTAAATTTATACAATGCGGCTCTAAATAGACCCCATTCTAATTTTTGGACAGAAAGAGATTGATTTCTGGTAAAAAGTCTTTTTAATGATATTTATTTTGAGGTTATTTAAGCTAAGTGGCAGTAATGTCAAAATAACCTAATGTCAAAAATTTGATATACAAATAAAATTAAAAAAAAAAGGGGGGTCATGTTATACCTCTTTCAAAAGGTATTTTGAATGTCTATACAGAACAATTTAACATTTTAAAATCGGTTAACTTTCGTAGGAGATATCGTAATTTTTGTTCGCGGTCGACTCTCAAAAAGTAAATTTTTTATCAAACAAATTTTTTGTTTAAAATGATTTCTTTTATAATAAATTAATTTTTTATGCTTCTTACTTATCACAAAACCTAAAAATAAGTTTAAAAACTATTCTTAAATAATTTAAAATAGAGAAAAAAGTTTTGAAAAAATGATCACACAGCACGTTTTCCTATTAAAATTTTTTAACTTATTTTTAGGTTCCGACATAACTTATAAGCATAATAAAAATTCAGTTTATGGTAAAATAAATCAATTTAAATTATTTTTCTTGCTTGATAAAAAATTGACTTTTTTTAGTCGACCGCGAAAAAAAATACTCTGCCAATATATGGGCCCCTAAGCTCACACTAGGTACTATAGTTATGTGAGCTAATATAACTAAAAACTGAAATATATTTTATTCAACTCCACACTAAATTACCTTTTGCTTGATACCACACAAGCCATGTTTTGACTTAAACTCAAATTTTTGAAATCCACCCCCACCCTTAAAAAAAAACAAAAACTAAAATGTATTTTGTTGAACTCCGGACTTAATTACCTTTCGTTTGATATCACACACGCCATATTTTCACTTAAACTCTAATTTTTGAAATATACCCCCACCCTTTTTTTTTAAATAAATTAAAATGTATTTTGTTTAACTCCAGACTCAATTACCTTTCGTTTGATATCACACACGCCATATTTTCACATAAACTCTAATTTTTGAAATCTATCCCCACCCTTTTATTTGGTTTGTGTTCGGCGGATTTTGTTCATTTTTAAATGGGACCATCTCGACCCAAGATCCAGCCCAGGTACCAAATTTCATTAAAATCGGCCAAGCGGTTTTTGAGTTATGCGCGTTGGTCGTTACAGACAGACATACAGACACACAGACAGACAGACAGACAGACAGACAGACAGACAGACAGACAGACAGACAGACAGACATACAGACAGACAGACAGACAGACAGACAGACAGACGGCGCAACAAAAAAGTTTCAAAATCATCTGAAACGCAAAGATATATAAAAAATTTTGAAATCGGAGCAACTTTTTTTTTCTCGAAAAAATTAGGATCACCATAGCTCACACTACTATAGTATAGTATATGTGTGAGCTAATAAACATATCTCCTAGGAAACTAAACCGACTTTAAAAATGTTAAATGCGTTGTATATAGAATCAAAATACCTTTCGAAAGAGGTATTACATGCCCCTCTTTCCAATTTAAAAATTTTGATGTTATGTCTTGGCATTAGGGTAGTTTGACATAATTGTCACTTAGCTCAAATATCCTCACAAAAAGTTGCATTAAAATAGTTATTTAAACAACAAGGTTTGAAAACGACTCTTTGCACACGATCGAGACAGTTTGGTACAAGTCGAGGGAGTGTGCAAAGAGGTTTTCAAACGAGTTTTTTACAATATTTTTTATACGACTGCTAATAAAGAAGGAAAAATCAAATTTTAATTTAACTTGTTTTTATTTTCGACATTTTTACATCAAAACTTTAAAAATTCAACAATTTTTTGACGTATCTAATCAATAAAACATTGATGGGTGACAACAACAAAAATCACAATGACGGGAGACCCGTATGCAGAAATGACATAGGCGTGCGCAAAAATGACATAAGCGTGTGCAAAACGTTTTGCACACAGCGTGCGCAAAATGCCATTTTTAGATAGTGTTTTCCGTGCGCAAAACCCCCTTTTACAAGACACTCGTATAAAAATACTTTTTAACAGAAATCAATATCTAATTTTGTTCATAAAGTAGGAGGGTTTTTTTTTTGTGTCCGCACCATACAGAGTGCCCCATTACTTAGGGGCCATAGTGCAGCAGGTGATCGAGAAGGTTATTTCCGAGAAAAAAGTTTATATAACATGGGGGTCAACAAACATCTGTTGTTAGGATATAGCATTTTTAAAGTTAGAGGAGTGGGGGAAAAAGGTTTTACAAAAAAAAGAAAATCTGTCAAAGCCAGCTGAATACTCAGCTAATTGTGATTAAAAGATGTGGTATTCCTTTTTATGCCAAAATTACAAGTTGAGGAGATACAGGCTGTCACAATAACCTCCAAAAATGTATAAAAAATAATAATTTTATAAAAAATTAATTTTTGCTTACTTATTCTTTTAAAAAGTATCAATAATATTTTATTATTATGTCTCGCTATAGACTTGTTTTTATTAACAAAAACTATAAAAAAAACATTACGTTTAATATGGCATTTATAAAAGTTTATACCAAAAAAATAGTTTTTTCTAAAAAAAATTGACCGACTAATTTTTTTCAAAATAATTTTTATTTTAGTTTTTTCCTCTTGTTCTAGTAGACGACTTTACTCAATTTCATATTTTACTGCGTTTTTTTTTAAGTTATTATTAAAAAAGTGAATCTCTGTATCTCGAAAAAGAAAGAGTTTTGACCCATACATTATAGGAACTTTTTTAAAAGACGTGACCTCCTCTATCACCTGTTGTACTACTACTATGTCGGTTTAGAAAGTTTTTCTACGTTGTCCGACGCCTATTCTCCACCTCCTTCGATCCTGACAATCATCTTCTGTCAGATTCTTTTGACTCATTGATCTTTGGATTGACTGTTGCCATTCTAGTTTAGGACGTCCTCTTTTTCTGCGCCCTACTGGTTGCCATTCTAGGACCTGTTTTGGTAATCTTTCGTCGTTCATCCGTTGTACATGGCCGTACCATATCAGTTGCCTTTTAGTGATGTCATCCGTTATGCTTCCCTCGATTCCCATTCTTTCTTTTATGATCTCATTTCTTATGTGATCTAATCTAGATATTCTCATTGATCTTCTTATTGCATCCATTTCGACACTTTCCATTTTTGTTTTGTATTTTTCTGTTACGCGACAAGTCTCTATTCCATACAGCGTGCTTTTCACCATTGTTTCATATATGTTAAATTTTACATTCTTTCTTATCTCTCTGCTCCATAAAATACTGTTAAGACATCCAATAACCTTTTTTGCTTTTACTATTCTTTTTTCCAATTCTTTACAGTCTGTTCCTGTCTTATCAAATGTGACACCCAAGTATACATACTCATTGCATGGAGATATTGTTTGTCCATTGTCTGGTTCTAACTCACTGGATTCATTTCCAATACATAGGTACTGTGTCTTGTCCACGTTCACTGTTAGTCCCCACTTTTGGTATTCCTCCGTTAACTTTTTCATCATATACTCCATGTCTTCTTTATCATTAGCTACAATTACTTGGTCGTCAGCAAACTGTAGTGTGTATATAGTAAATCGGTCGTTAAGTTGTATTCCCATGCCGTGCACTTTACGTTTCCAGTTTTTTAGAGCCGCTGCGATATATATTTTAAAAAGAATTGGAGAGATACAACATCCCTGTCTTAAGCCTTTTGTTACCAGGAATTCTTTTGAAAGTCGATTTCCAATTTTAATTTTAGATTTTGACCCTTTGTATAGTTCTTTTATCGCTTTTATGTATGTATGATTAATATTAGTTTGTTCCAACACCGTCCATAATTTTTCTACTGGAACGGTATCATATGCTTTTTGTAGGTCCACAAAGGTAACATGAGTCTCTATATTTCTGGCGCTTCTTTTCTCAATTACTTGTTTAAAACAAAAAACATTATCACTACAAGATCTGCCTGGACGAAACCCTGCACCTGTTGTCTCATAAATAAACCCAGAAGACCTTCAAAAATATGATGCAATCCTTACAAATAATATTCAAAATATTTGTCATGTGTCATCATTTCACGATAACCCTTCCTGTTAAATTAAGAGGATTGGGAATTCGGGACTCCCCATCTCTATGTTCTTCAGCATTCTTAGGATCCTTAAATGATGTTTCAAAGGTAATAAATAATATTCTGCCTCAAAATGTTTTCTGATTTCCAGATAAAGATTTTCAAACAGCTATAAATAACTGGACACTAAGTAAATCTAATTTTACCAAAATTGCCCAACTTAAAAAACAGAACGATTTAGATACGATTTTATGCCAAACAATTTATAATAGTCTTTTTTCAGGTTGCCAGCAGTGGCGGTTGCTACAGGGAGGGCAACGGGGCAGTGTCCTCCCAAAACTAGACAACAAACAGTATTTTTAATTATATATATATATATATATATATATATATATATATATATATATATATATATATATATATATTTATCGGTTTCACAACGTTCTACGTCTTCCGATACCCAATCTCCACTCGTTTCTGTTTGCCCATAATTCATCATCTAGGCCTCTTAATCTTATTTCACTGTCTATTCCTTCTCTCCAGCTTCTCCTTGGCCGTCCTCGTTTTCTTCGGCCAGTTGGTTCCCATTGTAGTATTTGTTTAGGTAGTCTTTCGTCATTCATTCTATGTACATGTCCGTACCACACCAGTTGCTTTGTTCTTATATCATCCACTATTCTTTGATTTGTAACTCTTTCTCTTTTTGATTTCCCTGCTGCTCTTCTCCAATAGTCCATCTCCGTAGCGGAAAGCATTTTTTCTGTTCTATCCTTGATTGGCCATACTTCTGAGCCGTATGTAATAATACTTTTTACAATGGTGTTATATATAAGCTTTTTGTTATGTTTTGATATACTTTGGTCCCAAATTATTCCATTTAATAAAGTTATTGCTTTTCTTCCTTGTACGTTTCGATCTTTTATAGCTTTGTCTAGTGTTCCGTCAGCTGTAATTTTTTGACCTAAGTATTTATACTCATCATAGGACTGAATTCGCTGCCCGGTATTTAAGATTAGATCCTGTTTCATTCCACCGATACACATATAACCTCTAGTCCCCACTTATTGTACTCTTCTATTAGTTTTCGTGTCATATATTCGAGGTCGTCATAATCCTGAGCCACTACTATCTGATCATCGGCGAAACATAAAGTATACAAAGTAGTTCCGTCCAACGGAATTCCCAGGTTTTGGCATTTTCTCTTCCATACTTTAAGGACTTGTTCCAAGTATATCTTGAAGAGCGTAGGCGAGATACAGCAACCTTGTTTAAGACCTTTATTTTCTTGAAAGCCTTTGGTTAGTTTTGCTTTTATTTGAATTTTTGCCTTACTATTGCGGTATAACTCTTTGATAGCCTTAATTAATTGTACGCTTATGTTTGTGTTTTCCAACGCTTTCCAAAGTAGATTTAGTGGTATACTATCATATGCCTTCTGCAAATTGACGTAAAGCAGATGCTTTTGTTGCCGTTCTATCCTTAGTGAAGACGTATGAGTTTATTTGGATTTGGGGTGGTCAGCAGTTAAAAGAAAAGTCTTGGCGGTCGCGTGTCCATTGTTTGCTTTCGTTTTTGTTTGTAAGTATGCCATTTTCTTTTCAATAACTTGAGTTATACAAAAGAGATGATCTGAAGTCAATCTACCCGCCCTGAAACCAGCTTGTTATTCTGCCTCCATGTCTTTATATTCGCTCTCCACTTTATTTCTTATTATTTTACCGTATATTCTGCTTAGCGTACTAGTCACAGATATACCTCTATAATTGTCACATATATCTTTCCTTCCTTTTTTGTGTATTGTGGATATATATGACGTTTTCCACTCAGTTGGTACTACAGTTCCATTTAAATATTTTTGAAAAAGATTCCGTAATCTCCAAAACAGTTCTTCAGTGCCATATTTAATAAGTTCGGCTGGGATATTTCCGGGTCCGCTTTTTAAGGTTGTGCACACGTTTTTGACCTCAGAGATTGTGAGGGGTACTGGAGATCCCATCGTTCTAATTATATTGTCTCTTTTTAATTGATTTATTTAAAAAAAGTTAAATCTTTCCTTACGACATGTCTAGTTCTTTTTTTTAGTCTGTGGTTAACAAAAGGCGATTAATTGGGTAAACTTTTTTAGCGTTAATAATTACAAGCCGGCAGCACCGCGCGGGACAAGATTTTTAATTTGACCCGTTTTTTCCCGGTGTATGGGTGCGTGTTCAAGCGCGGGGACGGGAGGAATGTTTGTTTTAGGTCACGTCGGCCATCTTCATCGTGCGAAAACGTTAGTTGCTCTTCCTACGCGTTGCCGTTCTATCCTTAGTGAAGACGCATGAGTTTATTTGGATTTGGTGTGGTCAACAGTTAAAAGAAAAGCCTTGGCGGTCGCGTGTCCATTGTTTGTTTTCGTTTTTGTTTGTTTTCAAAATGGAAATAAATACCGTCGATTATATAATTAACCATAAAAATAATATGATGCTGAAAACTGGTTGTGATAACAGAAATGCTTTTTTTTTATTTATTTGTCTTATTATGCACAATCCAAGAAGTGGTCCTGCGTGGGTGGCAAAGGGAATGTGTGATATCAAGCACTTTAGTAGTGAACATTTAGACACAAAGTAAGTGCTACTCATTTAAATAACCACATAGAATTTTCTATGCTAGGCAAGACTGAGATTAGGTGCCAATTGAATAGTGGCTATAGGCAGAGAACATATTATGTTCTCTGACAATGCCTATGACAAAAGTTGAATGTGAACGCTTCTTTTCAACATTAAAGCGTATTCAAACATTTACAATGTGTGAAAGTAGATTAAACGCAGTAATAAAATTTCGGACTTCCATTGTCTTTATTTAATTTACACACGACGTTTCGGTTAGTCTGTATCTCTAACCGTTATCAAGAGTAAACTCTTTACACATGATAAAAGTGTAAACTGTTAAAAAAGTAAAAAAGTCGAAACGGAAACTTGTCGATTCTATAACGCAGCTGCAAAAAACTCGCCATGATGCCAAGTGTACTGTTACATCATACTAACCTCACCTAAGAGCCTATTCAAACCTAACTTGTCAGCGCCAGTTTAACGAATTTAGTCAAGAAAATTGGCTTAATATGGCAACATCGCACTTTAATTATCGACTTTTCTATGGTGCGATCTTTTTGCGTTTCGACGAACCTACGTTTCGAGGATTTTGCGTCTGTTCTCCATTGCGTTTCGTGCGTTGAGTTTTCGACTATATTATTTTTAAACGTGAAATCTAGTAACCGTGAATTTAAAAAATCGATTGGAAGTTTCGTGACTAATCGAGTAAAAAGGAGCTTTTGTTTCTCTCATTTTTTTCCGTGGGAAGCTTGAAAGCTTAACCTCACGGGGGTCCAAGATCTAATGGACACCTAATAAGTGTTGACAGTTAACTATTTCGTTCTTATGGGACTCCTCAGAACACTGCTTGGCCAATGTGACACTCTTGCAGTGTTGCCACCCTCGACCCTGAGGTCTTCGGTAGAAGGCTTCGAGAAAAATCGGTAGATTTCGGTAGATTTTTTAATCATGTCAGCAAGCAGTGCTGCAGAACTATCGATAGTTTGGATTGATTTAGTAGGTAAATTGTATTTCTACGATTTGTTTTTACTGACAAAATACCAAAATTAAGAATTAAATAAAAAAATTAGGTACATACTAGGGACCTATTGCAATAAAGCCAGGCACAAATTGTGCCGGGTACTATATTAACAGTTTCGCATTAAAAACTGACAGTTGATCTTTCAAAATTGACATACCAAAGTCGAATTTAGAAATCAAGTCGTTTATTTTCCATTAATTGTGGCGTCACTATTAATTCCGGCTCTTATAATACACAATGGCCTTATTTTGAAAGAAGACAGCTGTTCTTATAATGTGAAACTGTCAATATAGTGCCCGGCACAAGTTGTGCCTGGCTTTATTGCAATAGGTCCCTATTAGGTAGATAATATTATAAAAAAAACCTCAGGGTTTATAATAGCGTGATCTTTAATGCCGCTTGCGGTTGCCGGCTGAGTGTATCGCAAAATCCAAGAGATGGCGCCATAAATACACTTTTAAAAACAATGGCTTGAAATAAAATTTTTATTCTACAAATGATCTTACATAAAAAAATATTTTATTTATGGTGTTTTTTTTTAATCGCGATTACGAGGCGTATCAAAAAAAAAACAAGTTTATATTGAAAAAAAAATCGGTAGAAAACTATGGTAATTCGGTATATCGTAAAGTAAATGGCTAAATCGGTAGGTCTACCGAAAAATCGGTAGAGGTGGCAACACTGCACTCTTGCGAAGTTAATTAGACGGTTTTGTCTCTAATCCTATGTAAAAAGTGAGAAAACTCTCGTAAAAAGCGCCATCTACCGAGACACGAGAGAAACCAAAACAAGAGCAGGCGAAAAATAACTGCTATACAAGATCGATTACAAATAAAAAGAAACAAACTAATCCGAGACCTACGACAGCTCTTCTGCCTTTCAGGCCAGATCAACGCTTATTGCGTTTTTACCACCCATCGGACACGTGAGCGTCAGTCAGCGGAATTTTTAAGCCAAATAATACTAACAAACGTGAAATTTAGTACCCGGTAGATGGCGCTTCTGGCGGATTAAGGACAAAACCGTCTAATTAACTTCGCAAGAGTGTCATAAGGACGAGAAAGTTAACTGTCGACACTCATTAGGTGTCCATTAGATCTTGGACCCCCGTGAGCAGTGTTGCCAAAACTCACGATTAATCTTGAGATTACACGATTTTGGAAAGTATCTTACAATTTCACGAATTACGTAGCGTTTCTCACGATTTTTGTATTTTATCAAAAAAAAACTTTATTTCTGATGTGGCAATAAGTTTTCCTAAGTTTGCGAGCGCAGAAAACTGTCAATTCACATAGCACAATCACGTGTTTAACACGTAAAAAAGGCGTGAGAAAAAAAAACGTTGATTTTAAAAGCTGCTAGAAAAAAACGTTTATTTCATATATGAAAACAAGCTTAATAGGTTAAAAAAAAAACTGCGTTGTAATAACGCCATTATCAAATTAAAACAGCAATTTTTTTACGTTAGTTTCAAGTGATTTTTATCAACGTTAAAATCACACTAGATTCACGCCTTTTCTACACGAATTTTAAAACGCGACTTGCATGGCTTTTCTTCCGAATATTTTTGAGATTTTACAAGCAGCAGCGCCACCTCTTGTCGGTATATTTCACTTTGACGAAATCTATCAGGCAGTGCTTTGGCCTCTAAACTCCAAAAACCGGTTAAGGAACTGATCCCTGATCCTTCACGATCACGACGCATCTGTTATTAACCTGATAAAGACACATTAATATTCTGTGAAAGTGTTTACTGTTAAAAAATCTTGTGTAGCTTTTAAAAAAACATAATGTATATAGATAGATATTTTGTCTTGCTTTGAGCGCCATCTTTAAAATTGTCTTGAAGTGTTGTAGTCTTAAACTAGTGAACTTTTATAACTTCCTTTCGCGTCTCTTTTAACGTAGAAAAATGTTATTAAAAAAACGTGACCAAAAAAGACGCACAAAGTTAGTAAGTTTTAGAAGTCTTAATCTAGTGGCGTGTTAGAACATGTTGTGGAGGACTTTTCAAGTGTAAATTTGGTATATACACCGCACCAGAAACTTCCGCAAAAAGTACATTTTTATAACTTGATTTCTCCTTGTTTTTAAGTTATCTGTAAGCATGTAGATTTTACAAAATAAATATTACATGGTATGAGGTTGTTTTCAAGTAAAAAAAACTTTGTTATAACTATTTTTGTGCTATGTGGGAAGACTTAGAGTGAGTGAATGCTACAAAATTTTCCACTAGATATTGCTGTACATGATGATATAGAAATGTTTTGGAAAAAAATCGCATTGGTCACAATAGGAGACGATTCCCTCAAGTTTCCAACTCTAGTTAAGTTTGTTTTCAATCTATTGTGTTTGCTCAAGTGCCACCGTAGAAAGGAGATTCTCTCAAATAAATTACACAAGAACGCGATTCCGACTCTGACTAACTATGTTAGGTATGAAACATTATTTTCTCTACAGTTTTTCAGCTTTTTGAAATGTGTTTGGTTTATGTAATACCAGGGCTATCAAAATGGACGGGCCACGATCCTACACTTTGTTGACGTCACATCCGGGGCTGATTTTTTTTTGATTTTTTTGATGGTCACGTTACGACACAGCTGATTGACTTTAAAATATTGAAGTTGGAATGACGGTTCATGGATATTTGATTTTTTTTTAAATAAAGCCGTTTTTGAGATTGTTTTTACTTTATTCTGGCAGAACAATTTTTTTTAAATGTATAGTAAGCCCTAATTTTTCATAGCCGCTTCATTAGCTCACACAAAAATTAAGTTTAAAGGGGAAGCGAATGTGACAATCACATATGACAAAGTCAAATACATGTCAAATATAACAGTTGGCATGTGGTATATGGCGGATAATTTGAATTCAAAATAAGGAATGCTAAATCTTGAAGATTTTAACCTTTTAATCATGTTGCTTCCTTACAAACCTTTGGTGGAATATCGGGATGGTGTCTGAGAATATTTCACTGAAATTTTGCGGAAATCTGTAGTGCCATTTTGAAAATATCATAAAAAAACGTCTGACCTCCCATAAGACCCAATGTAAAATTCAGCCCCGGGAGAACAGCTGATTTTTTCAGGGTCGAGGCCTCTATTTTTGTGTTGGCCTTGGTAATACATATAAAAATAATTTTTTTTTTGCTTTTTATAAACTTTTATTTACTCCTTCTTGATATCTATTTTGATAACTTTTTACGATTTTTCCAATATCTCACGATTTCTAATATAAAATTTTCACGAATTATCTTGGAGCATTTTGGCAACACTGCCCGTGAGGTTAAGCTTTCAAGCTTCCCACGGAAAAATATGAGAGAAACAAAAATTTCGTTTTACCCGATTAGTTTTAATTATTTTCGACTATATTATTTTCGACAATTTTACGGATCGACAAAAATATGTTTTGCTTATTTTCCTTGCTTTCTTCTCTTTGATTTTTCGATTTTTTAACTTTTTTACGGTCTGGCCTTTTTACGGTTCCATTATGCGGCTATTTTGATGATTAAACTTTTCGATGATTTTCCGTTTCGATTTACGGATTGACGAAATTACTCTTCGTCTATAGTAGTTTACCTAACTAGTGCGGAAAGTGCCTCTTTTCCGCACGCGATTGCAGATGGCCAAACGACGCGATAGCGGAGTTTGGCCAGCAATCAAGTGCGAAAAAGACACTTTACGCACGAGCTAGGTACACTATTTTTTCTATAAGCGTGAGGAAAAAACTAAAAATTAATCAGAAAATTATTTATATTCAAAACGTTTTAATCAAATCAATTATTATTATTCACATTCTAGCGGCTTCTAGAACTGACTGGGGTAGATCTTCGTCCGAAGAATCCATTGAAAATCTGATTTTTTTGTTTGAAAAATTCAAAAGACGCTTGTATCTGCAAAATTGGCTTTGTTTTGACAGTTTGTTTGTACTTTGTTGCTATGGTGATTTAAGATGCCAAATCTAAAACCACTAGTGTTCATTGTTGTTTGACATTGACAATGACGATATTTATACCGGGGAGGTTTAAAACTTATAATTTGAACCTATTTTACTGAAAACTTTATTTTATCGAAAATATTGAAAATATAGCAGAATTTTAGTCAATTTGAATATTTTTAGGATATTTCGTGTGCTAGGAAAGATACAAATGTATTTTGAACGGTCTAAATGTTATAGAACACCTCAAAATCGTAACAAATTTACTTTTCCGCACTAGTGCGGAAAAAATATTTTTCCGCACTAGTGCGGAAAACTGGCACTTTCCACACTAAAATGCGTGCGGAAAAGTGGACTTTTCCGCACGCTTATAGAAAAAATTATTTTCGACAATTTTACGGATCGACATTTTGACGTATTTTGACTATGTTTTGGAAACTTACCTCGATAGATATGAGGTAGTATGTAAAGTCGTAAATTAAAATTCAGATATGAACAACTGCAGTGACAATGTCAAAGTCAAGGTCTCACGATTTGGGGCAAAATCCCTTTTAACTTTGTAGTTTACTAATAATTATTAATCCAAAATACATACAATACATTGTTGTTGTAAGGTTTATACTGAGCAATAATAAATTTATTTACCTCTATATGCTTGAAAATACTCTGCCAATATATAGACCCCTAAGCTCACACTAGGTACTATAGTTATAGTGTACGTGTGAGCTAATATAACTAAAAACTGAAATATATTTTATTCAACTCCAGACTAAATTACCTTTTGTTTGATACCACACAAGCCATGATTTGACTTAAACTCAAATTTTTCAAATATACCCCCACCCTTTTTTTAAAATAAATTAAAATATATTTTGTTTAACAAAAACAAAAATGTATTTTGTTAAACTCTGGACTCAATTACCTTTCGTTTGATATCACACACGCCATGTTTTCACTTAAACTCTAATTTTTAAAATATACCCCCACCCTTTTTTTAAAATAAATAAAAATGTATTTTGTTTAACTGCAGACTCACTTACCTTTCGTCTGATATCACACATGCCATATTTTCGCATAAACTCTAATTTTTGAAATCTACCCTAACCCTTTTATTTGGTTTGTGTTCGGTGGATTTTGTTCATTTTTAAATGGGACCATCTCGACCCAAGACCCAGCCTAGGTACCGAATTTCATTAAAATCGGCCTAGCGGTTTTTGAGTTATGCGCGTTGGTCGTTACAGACAGACAGACAGACAGACAGACAGACAGACAGACAGACAGACAGACAGACAGACAGACAGACAGACAGACAGACAGACAGACAGACAGACAGACAGACAGACAGACAGACAGACAGACAGACAGACAGACAGACAGACAGACAGACAGACAGACAGACAGACAGACAGACAGACAGACAGACAGACAGACAGACAGACAGACAGACAGACAGACAGACAGACAGACAGACAGACAGACAGACAGACAGACAGACAGACAGACAGACAGACAGACAGACAGACAGACAGACAGACAGACAGACAGACAGACAGACAGACAGACAGACAGACAGACAGACAGACAGACAGACAGACAGACAGACAGACAGACAGACAGACAGACAGACAGACGGCGCAACAAAAAAGTTTCAAAATCATCTGAAACGCAAAGATATATAAAAATTTTTAAAATCGGAGCAACTTTTTTTTCCTCGAAAAAATTACGATCACCATAGTTCACACTACTGTAGTATAGTATATGTGTGAGCTAAAATTATATGATGCTGAAAACTGGTTGTGCGGTTGTGAAAAACGAAATGCTTTGTTTTGCTTTATTTGTCTTATTATGAACAATCTACGAAGTGATCCTGCGTGGGTGGCAAAGGGAATGTGTGATATCAAGCACTTTAGTGAAAAGTTAAAGACACAAAGTAAGTGCTACTTATTTAAATAACCACATAGAATTTTCCATGCTAGACTGATATTAGGTGCCAATTGAATAGTGCCTATAGACAAAACATTACCGAACATAATGAAAATGTGGCAAAAAATAGACATATATACTTAGTAGGTTAATAGACTGTTTAAAATTCTGTGGGATTTTTGAGGTTGTTCTACGGGGCCATGATGAGTCTGAAACTCGTGCTAATCCGAGCACTTTGCGCATGTAAAAAAGGGCAAATAGACTTTATCTATAACCAAATAAACTAAAAACTACACCAAGTAGCTGCTTGTTTGTAAAATGCTAAAATTAAATTGTTTGGGTAAGTTTTTTTTATCTCCTTTTCCATGCAATATAAATTTCTGCCCCCCCCCCCCAATTTAGAACGTCACGAGCCGCCACTGGTTGGGAAAACTACCTTACCATGTTCCCAAAAGCAATATAAAATGCTTCTAGACCAAAAACAGAGAGTTTTTTTCAGATATTTTGCCCTGACTAGTGTAATTCATATACGTAATGTATAATGTTGCATAAATTGTAATTATTTCGCACAGTAATAGCTTTTTTATTTATTTATTTATTTTTTATCTTTATTCTACTTATTTAAGAGTGCAAACAGTTTACCTAAACTAATTATATATAAACATAAGATAGTTACAATATAATTGTCTTTAATTTCATATCTTTTGTTTGTTCTTGGCTTAAAAAACACTACATTATATAGACTAATTTAATCCAAACATCAACTTAATCACATAAAAACTATGGGGATTTTTCCTTAATGCGTAAAAAAGTTTAAAAAACCACTTTGTCAATACTTTGAACAGATATAAATGCAAGGGGAAAGCTGAGTTAATAGGCCTATGTTGCACAGATTTTGGACACAAATGGCTAATTTTCCAAATCTATTTTGACAATCAACAAAAATCAAATATTATGAATTCACTGCTGATGCTGGTTGGCAGTAGCAGTATGGTTAAAATACCACAGTAGCAGTATGATTAAAATACCACTTTGTCAATACTTTGAACAAATATAAATGCCAGGGGAAAGCTGAGTTAATAGGCCTATGTTGCACAGATTTTGGACACAAAGGGCCAATCATTGGCGTAGCTAGCCTTGCTTTTCAGGGGGGGCCGTGGCCCCGGTCTATCTTGAACAAAAAGCAAACATAGGTTTTAAAGAGTCGTGCAAAGTGTGCAATGAATAAAAAAAAATACGCGCGTTAAATGTTCCAATATTTTAATATAACAAATTTAATAATACATTTACCAACTTATTTATATGTATACACAGGAAGTATGTAATTCAGCAATTCTACAAAGAAAGTTTTCTACGTCGCTGACTGAAAGTGTCTACCACACTGTCTAAGTCGACCTCAACATCTTTTTCTATGAATAACATTGACAAACCTGAGTGTCTCTCTTGAGTCATAGTTGTTCTAAGCCAATTAAAAACTTTCCTCATGGCAGAGAAAGACCTCTCGCAAGTTGCACTTGAAATTGGAAGAATACTCGCAACTTTAAAAAGTTGGTAGAGGTTTGGATAGGTGTTTTCTGCTATATGTTGTTTGATAGAATCATGACCAACAGTTTGATTTAACCGAAAAATACAATTCTTAAAAACGGTCATTTCTGCTCTTAGAGCAGAAGTATTAATATTAAAAATTTCCCGGTAGTGTTCGACGAATTTATTCCATTTAACGACGTGGGAAAACTTAATATGAAAATGGTTATGAAATTGTCACCAAAATCGGAAAATTTCCATAAGACACTAAACGCTAACCTCAAAAAAACTAAAAATTATATTTATTTTAGAAAAATAGTTTAAAAAGGTCTTTTATAACCTTACGACATCTACAACCCGATTTCGGAAACAGAGGGGCAAAGGTCGCTGTCTTTATTAAATGCGAAATTCAACTTACACTTCTATAATATTTTACAAGATGTCGCCAATATGTATGAAATATTCAATATGCATAATTATGTTTAAATTTAAAAAATATTTTCGGGAAATTGCATAAGTGCAGAAAAGTTACCGATAATTTAAAGAGAAAAAGCCTAATTCCGCAAGACAAGGGCTTTTTCCTGAAATGTCAACATTATCTGAATGATTTTAAATTTTAATGCACCTATTTTATTTGAATATTTCCCGAATAATAATAGAAAAGTATGTATTTTCAGCGTCATGTTCTTTTACTACTAGTCGGTAGGGGAGGCCTAAAATATCTAAGGGGGGGCCTGAGGGACTTCAGGGGGGGCCAGGCCCCCCTGCCCCCCCCCCCTAGCTACGCCAATGGGGCCAATTTTCCAAATCTATTTTGACAATCAACAAAAATCAAAAATTATGAATTCACTGCTGATGCTGGTTGGCAGTAACAGTATGGTTTTAATTTCTTATCATTAGAACACCACGAGACTTCAGCGTAGTGATCTAACCTTTCAACATCTTCCATGACGAATTCAACTATATTTTTGCCGTGATACATGACGTTAAGATTAACCTCAAATTTCGCTGCAGGATTCATGGACACTCTTACCATGACACTTTTTATCTCAGAGGAGCCAATTTTGTGAGATTTTACTTCTAAGATGTCTTTTAGGGAGTATTTTGAGCAATTTGTAGTTCTGAGGAGGTGGTTGATGTGTTTGACAGCGTATCGGGAGGCATTTTTGAACAATGGGTCCGATTTAAGAACTTGTTCGTATCGGGAACAGGTGCACCAGTATTCGGGAATATCTAAAAATGAAAATACTCTAGGAATGTATTGACGTCTAAGCAGTGGCAGATCCTGGAGAGGGCCATAGGGGCCCGGACATCACTTATTTGAATTTTGTAACAAAATCTACTTAAGTTTTTTAAATGTTTCGACTGCAGCGCATTTGAACCGCCTTTTGGCCCTAACCACCGAACCGAACCGAACCGACCCGAACAGACCCGAACCGAATCGAGCCAAGCCGAACCGAACCAAATTTCACAGTTCAATCCTATAGAAAACCACAAAAATAAATAGTTTGGTGTTTGCTGCCACTCTGGCCCCTTACCCTAGGAAATTCTGGATCCACCACTGCGCCTAAGCTCAAGAAATATGAGAGGGGAAGAGATAGCTTGTCGACGAGTGCGCACCGAATTTTATGTGGACACCATGGGGATCCGTCAATCGGCCATTTTGTGGTTATATTCTTCTACATTTCTCCCATACCAGCTCACACAATAACAAATAAAAAACATTTACTTTTTTGCCGATCACAAGATGGCAAACTTTTTTTACTAAAAGTATTAGAAGAATATTTTTAACACAATCCTTTTTTTTAAATCTAAAATAAAGAAGTAGGTACCTATTTCATTGACATGCATCACTTTTGTTTATTATTATATTTTCTTTAATATAATGTTTGTTTTAAATTTTGTGCCGGTTGTGTTCCTCATGTGCTTAAATTCTTGTTTTTTGTTGTTTCTAATGTACGATGTAGTCTGAAGGTCTGATGAAGACAAAAACCATTGTCGAAACGTTACCGATGGATTAAAGCGTATATTTACCAGAACAACAGTGTCCTTACTCCCACCAAATCTACATGTAATTGAATTCCAAGGACGTGATAATTTTATCAAGTTATTAAAAGCGTCTACTTTTCTAATCCAAGCGATACGCGCCCTTTTTCTGAGAATTTAAAACAATAAGGCGCTGACTCGTGACGTAGCTTTAAATTTGCGCCCCGACATAAATCGTAATTTTGGAACATACTCATTTGCATCTCTTTTTAAAGCACAGCTAATTTTTTATTGCTGTCCAACTCATTGCGCTGCACAATGAGCTCCCGGACCTAATTTTTGACCAAAATTGAAAAAAATAGGTTTTGTAACAATATTTTGTTTTAAAGTGAGAAAAAAGTAATTATTAATCAAAATGGCGGATCCAAAATAGCGAAGTTTCCTATTTATGAACCGATAAGTATGAAATTTAGAACTTTGGAGTGTTAATAGACGCTAAATATGATTTTTGACTTAAATTTAAAAATACTTATTTACCAGTAGGTATCAAATTTGGAACTTGGGCTTGTCTAGAATTGCTGATTATAATTAAGAACTCAAACTTTTAAAAAATTACATGGCAGATCCAAAACGGCAGAGTTTTTTATTTATAAACCGATATGTATCAAAATTGGACCTTTGGGGTGTATAAAGCCGATAATTAAGTTTTATGATTCAAACCTAAAAAAAAAGATCATGGCGGATCCGAAATAGAGAACTTGTACATTTATGAACCAACATGTATTAAATCTGGAATTAAGCGGCTTTAAGGTCGCTTATTTTAATTTTTTACTCAAACCAAAACAAAAGCATGGCGGACCCAAAATCCTTATCCTATAAACTATCCTATTTATGAACCGTTTTGTATCAAACTTGTTACTTGTGGTTGTAAGGTTAAATTGAGCCCACCGTGTAATGCGTAACAAGACTGCGTTGGAAAGGATGAGGAGTTTGCATAATAATGTTACAAATTCAAGTTATTTAAATTTTATAATTGGAATTTATTTAGGTTTAGTGTAGTATTAGGTCGATTTATCTTAAGGTTGTATTCTTAATCTAGGTTTTAGTTGCGTTGTCTGTGGCTTGCGGTCGCGGTAGTGCGGGAACTTTCCAGACGTCGAAGGCTGCCGGAAAGTTCGAGAGAGATGGACGATCCTATATATAGGGCCGGGGTCGTGCACCAGTCAGTCAGTCACAGATACCGTACTGTAGTGGTCGTGAGATTAACACGAAGTTGATACACCGATTATAGTAGTGAATTATTAGCAAGTTATTACTAAGTTTAAGTGCGTGTTTTTGTACATAATTTGTCGAAATAAATTGACGTATCGTTTTCAACAATTGCGAGTTTTAATTTGTCGTTGTAAACCCGTAACAATTTGTGAACCCGTAACAATAATATAATCTAAGGACCAAACTCAAAATATGGCTGTACCGAAAACTAGAAAATAATACGAATGTAACCCTGACTTTGTAGCGGATAAGCACCTGCAAGTTTAACGACTGCATAATTTGTTTATATTAGTTTGCTAAAGGTCAGGTTTGGTAAACTGCTGATGATTCAAAATAGAACCGTTTACCTTAAAAGTTTTTTGAACAATTTTTTTTTATAAATAATCTACCTGTTCTGTAATGTTTGGTTTTTGAGATATTGCAGCTGGTATTTTTTAATTTTTTATAGAGTGACCTTCTTTATTTGATTTTTAAAACTAGTATAAAATTTTCTTTAAAATGACGTGTCATACTGAACATATTAATTTTTTTAAACTTTTTATTTTTTGAATAATATTTACATTATTCGTATTTTATATTAATATATTTTTTTTGTTTAAGTTAGCATAAAGTCCTTTCAAAATAATAGACAAGCACTTTTGTTAAGACTGACATGCTTTGTTGTATATGAATATTATAAAACTAGTTTTTATTGAAGAAATCCCTTTTTAGTAAATTAATAATATCATTTGGGCAAACTTGTGGCAGCAGATTTTAAAATATAATTTTTGAAAGATGTACTCTTTAAGAAAATAAATCTTTTAAGAAAACGGTTGTCTTACCTGTCTACACATCAAAATTGGAGTCAGAATGTACAGGTATAAGATGAACTTTCCTCTACAAGATTTATTTTATGCGAATTTTATACAACATAAAATATTGTCGTAAAATGGCTTTAAATCTGGATCAAATCGCTATACAAATATGGTACTTTAACGTGTTCCTTTGAAAGGGAAAATAAATAAAGTTGCGTCAATTTAAATTATAGTTTGTTCAAGACCTACTGAACTATCTACTATTTTTTAGTAAAGGTGTTCAGGAGCTTCAGTATGTTTTTATTTTTACCCTTTTTCCCGAAAAATCAGGTCCGCGAGCCCACTGTGTGCTGATGGAAGAAAGTCGCTTGACATTGATTATCAAAATGACATCTTATAAACACTTCTATAGGGCGCCGGCCCCACTACTTTGAGTTAAAAAGAGAGAGTAAGTAGCTGGATGACAATGTGTGAGTTTAGTAAATAAAACGAGTGGACCACTGTTTAGTCATTAAACTCATGTGTGTTTCAGATTATTAAGCGCTCATACTGATACATTAGTTTAAAAAGAGATGAAAAATAATCGGATAATAATGTATAAGTTCAGTCAATGACACGAATAGATTAGATGGTGGTACGTTCCAGAAACCTATTTTGTGTCGGGGTGCCGTGCTACGTCACAGTCAGCGCCTTTCTCAAAGGACATGTCAAAATCTAATATTGTTTACCTGCGTCTTCACAAGTCCTTCTATCACTGACAACTTTAAACAGCGAATGACACTTTTGACAGCCACTGGCAGTTGTTACATTGTAAGATTTGTCGTATATTTTCAGGATGTCTTGTAACGTCATATACAGGTCGTATGGAGTTGTCAGTTTTTGTTGATTTTCACGAAGGTTAAAGTACATTTGCATATATCTGTTCCTACGAAAAATAAATACATTATACAGGGTGTAATTTAAATGATACACCAAATTTTAAGGGATGGTGGGGAAGGTCAAAAAGAGACAATATCTTAAAAACTACAAGAAATAGATCAAAATAGTTTAAATCTGTAAATTCTTCAAGAAAAGATCTATAAGAAAGCTTTTGACCCGAAAACAAAATTTTTATAAATTTTAAAAGTTATAGACCCCCTCCCAAAATGGGCTTCTCAAAAACACCCCGCAGCATAAAAACGGCTGTTATATCAAGATGCGGTTTTCATCATCGCAAGGGGGGGGGGGGGGGTCAGTTTTTTCTATTTCCTCTAGAAATAGCCAAAACCCACCAAAAACATTGAATTTGGGACACCCTGTACAGAAAATGTATGAGACAAGAACACCAATAAAAATAATGAACTGGAGACCTACATGAAGGGAATTAAAAGGGAAACCAGGAAACAGGTGGATAGATGATGTCGAAGACATTGAAAAATTTAACAATGAAAAAAAATATTTTTTTCAAATATCTCTAAAGATAAGTAACATAAATAATGTAAATAAAATTCTTCTATTTTGGAAACGCACGGCAGCAACAGTCCGTTGAGGTATTCATCAACTCGACACTCAGTAAAGGCAATTCGACTCGTAGCTTCTGAAAAGACAATTTAAAATTCTATGTGAACAATAATTTTATTTTTTTACGTTTTTATTTTATAACGTTTTTTTAAAGTGTTTTTCGAACGTTAAAAAAATATTGATTTTTAACAGTGGAAAAGAAATGTTTTTCTAACATTGAAAAATAATATTTTTTTAACAATGAAAAAAAATATATTTTTTAAATATCTCTAAAGATAAGTAACATAAATAATGTAAATAAAATTCTTCTATTTTGGAAACGCACGGCAGCAACAGTCCGTTGAGGTATTCATCAACTCGACACTCAGTAAAGGCAATTCGGCTCGTAGCTTCTGAAAAGAAAATTTAAAATTCTATGTAAACAATAATTTTGTAGTAAGTGCCTCGCTACGAGGCCAAACAATTCATGCTTTAGCATGAATGCAAACAAAGCATTCGTTTGGTCCCGCTGCGAGGCTTGCGAAGTAGCAGTTTGCTAAACCTCGCCTATGTAACATTTATTTATCAATAAAGACGATTTATTATTATATAATTCTGCCTCAAATGAATGCGCGGCTTAATCGTCCGCGGTGAATTATTGCATTCCCTGTCTGATTGCCTATAGGTATGCTATATTTCATACAAAATCATTTTTTTTTGTTTTGTTTACTTTTTCTTACCTAATTTTGTGGTGCTTCATTTAGATCACTGCACACACATTTGTTGTTCTTTAACTATACCATCTTTCCCATACAACTGGAGTAATATTCCGATCCAAATATGTATTCAGTATCAATATTAATAATTGTGCTTTAAATTTGCCATATTTGTTTCTGCAAACTGCAAATATTTTAACCAAAATTACAAAAAGCGTCTTTGATACCGACTCTTATCAACTCGCAGCGAAACGCAACTAATGGCGATGTTCAGCTAGTCGGACTGCTATACTATAGAGGGCGCTGCCATCGCGCCCTCTATATTATATATTTTTTTAATGTTTAAAAAACAAAACATTTATTAGCTTCATATATCTTAAATTCAACGTTAGAAGTGAGATCTAGGAAAAACATTATAAAAATAACCATATATTGATGGTATTATTTTTAATAGTAGTGAAATTATGGTTTTTTTAATGCTGGTTTCTTAACGTTATTAAGAAATATATTTTTGGTAATGCTTTTACATGAAATTTTCTTTAGGGATTTCTACATGTTTCTTTAATGTCAAAAGTTGACTTAATTTTAACACAAATTTGTTTAACGTTTTTTACGATTTTGTGCTTAGTGGGAAGAAGTAAAACAAAAGTAGGGGAGAGGAGAAGTAGCAAAATTAAAATGGAAGTAGCAAAATTAAAATGGAAATGCCCTGGTCATAATATCAGACAGATGGACGATGGAACAAATGTATTGTAAACTGGAGACTTTGAGAAAATAAAAGAAGTAGAGGAAGACTTTAAATGAGATGGGCGGACGATTTGAAGAAACATGCGGGAACTAGATGGATAAACACGACGACAGACAGAGAAGAATGGAAAATATTGGGGGAGGCCTATGTCCAAAGAAGGTTAAATAGATGGATAAATAGATAACTTACTTAAACATTTCAGGCACCCAAATAAAATTAAACGGGAGTCTATTCTCGAGCCAGCCAGTGCCAGTTTCGGAAATTTTGCCAAATCTAAACCCGTGATCGGAAAAAAACACGATAAAAGTGTCCTGGAAAACTCCCTCGTTCTCGAGATATTGAAAAAGTTCAGTAATCGCTTCGTCCATTATTCCGGGACAATTCAGGTCACTGTGACTGAATGAGTTCATCCAAAAAACTCCGAAATGATTCGAGCTGTTTCTAACTGTTGCTAAGTAGTCTTTGATAAATTGAATCATTTTTAGACCTGAAAGAAAATTTTTGTAATTTTAAACGGTGTAATCACGTATACCTACTTATATATACCTCAAAGTATATAGCCTATATAAGGTATATACTTTGTGGTTAAGCATACGGATTTGTCTCTTATCTTACGTTTCTAAGGTCACTGCATCACGAAAACTTCAGTCTTGACGCCAGGCTTCCAGGATGCAGTGACCCTATACGTTTCTAGCAAGAAGCGTCATCTACCAAATTACGAGAGAAACTAGAACAGCAACAGGCGAGTAAATATCGACTGAAAGAGAGAATAGGTACATCACGTGTCCTACGACACACGTCTTATAGGTCAGATTAACGTTTGCGTTTATGCCGCTTTTTATGACGGCAGCGTCGCGTTTGTCAGCGGAGTTTAAGCGCCGGTATACAGACGGGTTTTCCTGTCGCGCGGTACCGCAGCGGTTGCCGCAAAAATCGCACGCAATGCAGTACGAGGACTGTTTTAAAACGGTTTTGGTTAGATCAAATAACTGTCCAAAAAACGAATGCTGTTCGTGTCGTGATCGATTTACTTCAGGCATGTGATCATATGCGAGAGAGTTAAATTCAAAGTCACGTGACTAAAAGAAAGAGTAGGTTTCGTCGTCTCGCGTATCACAAGTATAGGTAGATCGAAGGCAACGTGTGAATTCAAGAGCACGAAATTAAAGTTGCACACAGAAAGGATTACACATTTACATGGGATTATCATAATACATTTTTAATTTTAGTTCCTTAAAATCCAGATAAAATTACATTAATTTAATTTATATTCACAAACTATAAACCACTACAGACTGCTTAATAAACTGAATATACAAAAAATTTAAATGAACTTGCATTAGCACATATTTTTGAGCGAAACTTAAAAATATTTATTTTTTCTAATATCACAAGTTTTATGTAAAATTTATATATTTATTTACTTGTATTTTGTAATTTAATTTTTACAAAATATTTGTGAAATTACCGACATATTATAGAAAGCCTTAATATTCACATGTTTTTGTAATTTTATTCATTTTGAGAAATAGAGATCGTGATACTTCTAAGAAGTTAGGAAAATCACATTTTGTAGCTTGTACTTTGGTAGGTATATATAGTTAATGACCTTAATGTCGATGCCTTAAAGCGAAGTCGTTTGTTCTTCCGCCAAATCTGGTGTAAAATTTCACATCCGGTGTTATCCCTCTTTTTTAAACTTTTAATTCACAGGTCACCGGGATTTGCTGCGATCAGGCTAAACTCTTATGTTTCTATTCCTATTCAATCCCCTGCTAGATGTGTTGAAAAAGTAACTATTCGTTACTGGAGAAGTTGTTACTCGACAAATAACGGAGTAAGGAATACCGCCGAAAATTAAATGATTACTTTTGTTACTTTGATTACCTTGATTCCTTCGATTATTTTATTTTGTATCTATTTTTATTTATTTTTAGATTTTATGTATTTCTTTGTATGTACCTAAGGCAGGGGCGGTTAGTGCATAAGGGCTGCAGAGCTGCAGAACCCCCAAAATTTTCACATTATTTGACTATTTTTCAGCCGCTGCTATTTTTCTAATATAATTATTTTATTTCTAAAATTATTGGAATAGCAGTATATTTTCGGTCCGGTGTTGGTATAGTAGGCCTTCAAATCACGTACGTGTGTTGAGTATGACGCCGCGCGCCGTCGCCGAAGGCCGCATTTTACAGTCGGTCAAATGAAGTTATTGGCATTGCTGCGCTGCTAAATTGCAACACAACGTAGCTGGGCGGCTAACGAGATCTGTGCTCGGCTAGGAACGTTTTCCTTCGCCCCGCACCGCACTTGCCCCTGAGTTAAGATAGCGAAATCTAGGCAAAAATAGAGCTGCAAAACTTGCAGTTCCAGTACAATACCGGGCGGGCGGGCTCAGCGTTGCGTGTTTGCAGGCGCATTTATTTATTTAGAAGACGCCAAACGCATGATGATGTTTGTTGTTTGTTTTTGTATAATTGTGTCACAATGAATGTGGTGGATAATTTAATTAATGTAAAAAAATTCTCTCTCTTTACTTATGAAGAAAAACTGAAAGAAGAAGGACGGCCATTGCCCGATATTTTAATAGAAAAGTGTGGTTCAAGCCGGGAAAAATCGTATAAAAGGATTGTTACAAGAGAAATTTTTTACTTTTTATAATAGACACGTGATCTGGAGACTGTAAAAAAATAGCATTTTTTATACCCTATCGGCAGAACCAACAAACTTTACTGTCACGAGCCGCCACTGACCTAAGGCATTAAATTTTTAAAACAAAGTTGTACGCAGGACAGTTTCTACGTAACTCTTACCTTTATTTTTTTAATTTTCCATAATATCAACAACAAAAATATACCTACAAGTAAATGATCTTCGAATTAACTACAGTCCAAGAATTTTGCACTAATTGTTTGATTGAATTGAATACAGTTACAGTAATCAAAGTAACGATAGTAGTAGTGGAGTAACGGTTAGTAAAGAGTATTCAAAAGAAACGAAAATCAACACATCTAACACCTGCCAGTGGCGTATATATGGGGGGGGGGGGGGCTGGGGGCCCGGCCCCCCCCCGAAGCTAAGGTTTTTTTGGATATTTTTCACAAAGTTGTACGCAGGACAGTTTCTACGTAACTCTTACCTTTATTTTTTTAATTTTCCATAATATCAACAACAAAAATATACCTACAAGTAAATGATCTTCGAATTAACTACAGTCCAAGAATTTTGCACTAATTGTTTGATTGAATTGAATACAGTTACAGTAATCAAAGTAACGATAGTAGTAGTGGAGTAACGGTTAGTAAAGAGTATTCAAAAGAAACGAAAATCAACACATCTAACACCTGCCAGTGGCGTATATATGGGGGGGGGGCTGGGGGCCCGGCCCCCCCCCCCCGAAGCTAAGGTTTTTTTTGGATATTTTTCACAAAGTTGTACGCAGGACAGTTTCTACGTAACTCTGACCTTTATTTTTTTAATTTTCCATAATATCAACAACAAAAATATACCTACAAGTAAATGATCTTCGAATTAACTACAGTCCAAGAATTTTGCACTAATTGTTTGATTGAATTGAATACAGTTACAGTAATCAAAGTAACGATAGTAGTAGTGGAGTAACGGTTAGTAAAGAGTATTCAAAAGAAACTAAAATCAACACATCTATCACCTGCCAGTGGCGTATATATGGGGGGGCCTGGAGGCCCGGGCCCCCCCCCCCCGAAGCTAAGGTTTTTTTGGATATTTTTCACATATTTCATGAATACAAACATAAAATAGCATTTTTCTATATACGCCACTGTCACCTGCTAAACTAGTTTTTTTTCTAAGCAGGCTACCCGATGGTCAGTATAGCTTTTTTCCATGTGGTATACCTACAACATTCCGCAGTCCCGTAGTAATTAAAATGATGCTGCAAATTTTTTGGAAATTTAAAAAGTATTTGTATATTTACGTGGCTTCCCGGCATGCTTTCATGTGTTAAAATTGGTTGTAAAACTAAATTTATTTTGACATTTTTTTTTATTTTTGGGTTATTTTCTCAGACAAATGTAAATTTAATGTAATTTTATGGTATATTTTTATCTCAGGTGATGTAAACTAGAAATGTGTGTGTTTTACATACAATTTTTCTAGTGCAAAATATGATAAACACAAACATTCCTAATGCGCCTGTCTTCAATCCTTGTATTTCCGAGGAGTCCAAAGCCAGTTTAAGTGGCTTGATGGAACGGAAAACTGACTGTCCGATAATAGTACAACGTCGACCTGGAACGCAAAACGGAGTTTTCGTACCGTTTTATGACAGTCGCACGCGTTGATGGAACGAAGCCTGTTTGCCTTTTTTATGTCTTTGTTATGTGGGGATGGGACAATTCACCGCGGCCGATTCGCCGCAGCCGATTCGCCGCGGGACAATTAGCCGCCGGCCGATTCGCCGCGGGGACAATTCGCCGCGAGATTTTTTGTTGTATGATGTTACCATTGGCAATTGTTTAAACAGTTTTATTTAGCTTGTAGCTTCATATAATATATTTGTTTATTTGTTTGATCATAACTTTTTCAAACTTTTCCAACTAGTTATTTGGTGGTTAGTATAATACAATTCAACATTTTTTTTATTAGAAAAATAAATAAAATGGCGGATTTTCCTATTTATGAACCGATTTGCCTCAAACTTGAAACATCGCGGCGCTTCCCAACAAACATTTAAAGTTGTAACGACGAAACGCCAACTAGAAAGAATTTCTTAAAAGTAACCGCAACGTACTCCCGCTACGTCTCAGTATACCATACAGCGACGTTATAATTCCCTAAGTGGGGAACCAATTTCTGGTTGTAACTACTAGGCCAAGTGTTTAAAGTCACTGTAGTAACAACTACACTACTACGTCGTAGCCAGGTATCTACTACGTCGAAGAGGCTGTTTTTTTCCGTAATGGCATCAAAGTTGCGATGTAGTTGCAAATAATATAATCGTTTCTTTTTGGTAGAATTGTAACACAATATGGTGGACACAACAGTAAACAGACTCGCTTAGTTTTTTTGTTTGGTTATGGTTATAATATGAACTATGTTATCCAAAAGTGTGAGAATTTACGAGCAGAGGATCAAAATTCGAGTGCGACGCAAAGTTTTTTGTATAACATGCATTATATATATTGCGAAAAACCGGTGCGCCCGTAAAATTGAGCCGTTTTCTGGTAGCTGATGGAATTTTTGTGTTGTGATTTTGGAGGTTATGTTTTCATAATCGACAGTTAACTCCAACAAATGATGCTTAAGAAGAGCATTTTTGGTAAGCTTCAACTAATTTGTTTATAAAATAGTATGGCTCTTTAATATGAGCTCATAAAACGACAACAAAAATATTAAATTTTCTTTCTTACATAAAAACATGGCGTCCCAAACTATATTTCCTGATAGTTGAAAAGGTTACTTGAAAGTAGTTGCGGCTTTAAAGTTGATCCAAAAAGTTATTTTGTCTACATTGTTACATCAGATGTTACTATGATGACACAAACTTTTGTGGTAAAAATTAAAGTTATAATGTAGTTGTCGGATACACTTGTTTGGGACTCCAATGAAGCTTAACTTTCTAGTGGTAATTAAGTAGGATATAAAAGTCAGGGCGACTACGAAATAACGACTAAAAAGAAAGTAAAACTTTAGCAACGTCCTATTGTGGTAGAGAAGACTATCAGAATCGACTATCAAGAAACAATCCTATGAAGTAGTTTAGAGGGTCGTTTTTACGAAACATCTACTATTTCCTGATACTAAATAGTTGTTAGAACTAAAAAGTAACAAATTTTGGTTGGGATCACCACATTTCTACTATAAGAAAGTAGCAAAGCCTTTAGAACATGTAGCCGCTACTATAAATGTTAGTTGGGTTAAGGTAACTTAATACAATTTTTGACTTAAATTTAAAAAAGTGAAAATGGTGGATCCAAATTTTCCCATTTATGAACCGATTTGCATCAAACTCGGAACTTTGAGATCTTTCAGGTCGCTGATTATTATTTTTAACTAAAATTTAAAAAAATCAAATGGCAGTTCCACAATGGCGCACTTTCTTGTTTATAAACCGATTTGCCTCAAAATTGGGGGGGGGGGGGCTAATTTCTCTGGGGGGGGGCGAAGCCTCATGATGGCGAATTTTATACTCTTTAATCTTTTTATTCATGAAAAATGTGAAAAATATCTAAAAAAATCTTAGGCTTGGGGGGGGGGGCTAGGCCCCGAGGAATCCGCCGTTTTCAGGTTTTAAAATTTATATCAAAAATTGTATATGCTTCAAGTTTGAGGCAAATCGGTTTATAAATAAGAAAGTGCGCCATTGTGGAACCGCCATTTTGATTTTTTAAAATTAAGTTAAAAATAATAATCAGCGACCTGAAAGATCTCAAAGTTCCGAGTTTGATGCAAATCGGTTCACAAATGGGAAAATTCGCCATTTTGGATCCGCCATTTTATTTATTTTTCTAATAGAAAAAATTGTTGAATTGTATACTAACCCCAAATACCTAGTTGGAAAAGTTTCTAAAACTTATGATCAAACAAATAAACAAATATATTATATGAAGTTAAGCTAAATAAAACTATTTAAGCAATTATTGCCAATGGTAACATCATAAAACAAAAAATCTCGCGGCGAATTGTCCCCGCGGCGAATTGTCCCGCGGCAAATCGGCCGCAACGAATCGGCCGCGGCGAATTGTCCCCTACCCTTGTTATGTATTGACTGGCGTATTATGTTCATTCAAGATTACTTTGGATGATCTTCTTCAGAAGCTTACCGATGTTTACAGGTCCAAAGCAGTTCTCTATCTTGCAGAAGTATTTCACTGGAAGGTTTTGTAAGGCCCAGTAGTACGACCTTAAATAGTAATCTGTTGGTTTCTCCTTAAAACCGATTTTATTGTAATTAAATGTTGCTAAAAAATTAAAAAGCTGATATTTTAGCTATATCTAATAATATCTAGTAGGGTAAAACACCCAATTAGTCGTCCACCCCCAATTGTCGTCCACTTTGCCACTTTCTGCCTAAAAATAAGATAACAAGCACCATATGGCTCCATCTATTGACACTTTCTTAAAAAATGATCCTTCCCCCACCAAACGGTAAAGTCGTTTTTTAAATAGCGCCAAAAGTTTAGCCAGTACAGTCTTGTCTTTAGAAGGGTGAACGTGCGTTGACCAAAGTGAAGTTTTCGTTATGTTTTTGCTAGTATAGGTGCCTGCGGGAAATAGCGAGTAAGTATTAGAATTTTACAAAATGTGTTGAACTTTTATGTTTTTTAGTTAGAATAATAATTTTCCCATCGAAAAATATCACTTTTAGTTACAATTTCTTAGTTTTTCTATCAAAAAATGGGTGGTCGCCGAACTGGATGAAAAAAACGTCCAAAATAATTATTCGTCCAGGTGGACGAAAACTGGGTTACTGGTCCATGTGCTTATAATCTATCCTAATCTTTTATAATTAAAATTAGTGAAATTTTAAGACACATTGCAAACAGATTTTTTTTCTATAATATCATGTCCAGTTCTCGTTCGCATTTTTCTCTTCGTTTACCAAAACTGGAATCTTTCGACCACATCAATTTTTTGTTGATTTTGACGGACGAAAAACAGGTTTTTTTCGACCACTAGCAATTAAGAAGTTAATCCCGGACTGTTTCATGTTAAAATAGGTAATTAAAAAATGGAAGTAGGTACCTACCTATAAGTATAGGCAGAGAACATATAGAGTTATTTCTTCGATGGTATAGGGCATTCCCACTTGGAAACTCTTAAAATTTTTCGGGTAGGTACTTCTAGGGACAATAAAAAATGGTCCACATCGCAGAGTTTAAATTTTATAAGAATTTAAATAGTGAAAAATGCATTTTGGTCATTTTTACCATTTTTGAGATACAAATCCTTTTTTTTTTGTTTTGTCTAGACGATTTTGTACTTTTTTATGTATTGAAACATTTTCGATACTTAACGCTTTATTTTGTTTAATTTTTTTGATAAAAGTAGAAAATTAAATGCTTTGTTTTTCTGTATTTAAAAAATATGACTGAATTTTTCAATGATGATAATGGCGTCAAAACATTTAAAAAAATATTATTTTAAATCTGGCGTTACTTTCTATGACATCACTGTCCGCAATGAAAACTTTAACTATATTTCATATTCTTTTTGTAACCATAACGAAATAAAAAAATTGGATTTCTAAGTATACCAAAAAAAAGTACACAAATATTTCGACTAAATTTCCTCGACCCAAGAATAATAACGACTGTAACTTATGGTGACTAAACTAATTTACCATCAAGATTTAAGTTGAAGTTGCCTAAGAAAATTAAACGCAAGAAACCGAATACTCTTCCAGTTGTTCCACTATATTTTTAAGGTACACTAATATGCTTAACGAACTTCGCGGGAATATTTCTCCTAAATCTGCCCAAATCAAGTTTTTCCTTCTGAATTTTGTCCAAAAAAACCCCATTATTCGACCAGTTTATTTGGCGTGTGGTCGATTAATTCCTATTTTTCGTCCAAAAATGGTCGAATAATACCAGTTTTCGACCGCCAACAAACCAGTTGTTCGAACCACCAAAACCTAGTTTTCGTCCGGTCGAAAAACTAGAAATTTTTGGACGGAAGGAGGGAAGGCCGTGGACGGAAACTGGGCAAAACGACATTTTTTCATTTTAATTGTCTGGAACTGTTAGATTAAAGCAAAGAAATCTAAGTTAATTATTTTTGAATTCTGAAATCATCAAAGAATGGAAATTAGCCGCTCATAAGACCAAATGATGTAAAATGTTCGAGATTTCGGGCTCTAAAGTTGAACTTTCCACTAACTGGACGAAAATTGGGCAGTTTACCCTAGTCCACAGTACCGGGTGATTGACAATATTTTACTTAGCGTTGTTTGATAAAGAAGGCATCATCACAAAACACTTTGAAACCACAGGGGTAAAGGTGTGCGTGAAAGGAACCTTGTGGGGCTGAACTTTGCCAAAAATTTAAACCAATCCTATCAAATTACAAAATACTCGTGAAATTGCAGGTCCGGTTTTTAAATCTGAAAATCTGCATTAAAAAACCATGTAAAAGCTGTATCTTAATTCCGGAAGTATTCCTTTTAATTGTCTAACGCATATTTTGATTCCCTTTTTATATTAAAGAAAGATAACCGATATTAAAATACTTCATGTAGGCAAAGATCAGTCACCCAGGTCATCTAGTCTGGCTAAACGAATAATTCGGCTGCCGAGTAAAAGTCTATCGGTCTCTCGGCTAAAATATCACTTATAAAATAAATTTTTCTTTTAACTATTTTATTTTTACGGCCATCTTGGATTTAGTGTGCACAAAAAAGTTATTTTTTAATTACTTGGTCTTTGTACATTTTAGAAAAAAAAGTTTTAGACAAAAGTTGAAGAGAATAAAAATTCCTACAAAAATGCTTATTTTTTAGTCACTATGGTGTTGCGTTCTATCACAAAGTATATATATTCTGTGCTGCTAGCACTTCAGGGTTTGTATCTCAGCAAGGGTACTATCCACAGAACTCATTGATATCTATAACATTGATATTGATAACAGTTTTGAAGTTAACCACCCCTTGTGGTTTACAGGGCCTTCCTGGCTTAGTCAACCATGTACTACATGGGACTTAAAAAATCCCGCATTACTCCAAAACTCAGAAACCGATTTTCAGCAAATTTTAAATGAAGAAAAGCCTGAAAAAATAACACTTACTACAAACATCGATTATCATATTCTAGACTTCCTTGTAAATAAATATTCATCCCTTTTTCACATTCAAAAATTAATTTGTCAGATTCGACGAATATTTTATAATTTTAAAAACAAAAAGGAACCACTTACAGGTCCTATTTCTATTTTTGAAATTCAGTATGCTTTAACACTCTTGGTTCGAAGAAGCCAAGAATTACATTTCTCTGACCTCCTAAAACAACTAAAAAACAACGAACTTTTACCCAAGGCTTTTCGAAAAATTGCACCCTTTTTGGACACTACCGGACTGATAAGGGTAGGTGGTCGTCTTAGGCATACGAATTCTATACCTTTTGATGCAAAACATCCTCTATTGCTTCCCAGATCAGGCAGGTTGTGTGACCTTATCATTGAACATATTCATAAGGTAAATAGCCATCCAGGGCTAAATACAGTTCAGTACTTACTAAGACAACAATTCTGGATCTTAGCATCCCGCAGAGCTATTCAGTCAGTTTTATCTCGATGCATAAGATGTTATCGCCTTAGACCAAAGGCTTACATCCCTTATCAAGGTGACTTACCTTATTTTAGAATTTCACAACTAAAGTGCTTTTCTCATGCAACTTTGGACTATGCTGGTCCTATAAAAATTTCACCAGGTCGTTGGTACCGGGGTACCAAAGAATTAAAAGCCTATATCTGCATTTTCGTGTGCGCAAGTACGCGCGCTATCCACACAGAAGTTGCGTCAGACCTTACTTCTGAATGCTTTATAGCCGCATTCAGAAGGTTTGTAGCTAGAAGGGGTCGTTGTAATTTTTTATACAGCGACAGAGGCTCCAATTTTCAAGGAGCAAACTCTGAGCTTAAAAAGCTCTTCGAAGCTTCCTCTGAACATCTTCAGATCAAATGGCATTTTTTTCCTAGTGCTAGTCCTCATTTCAATGGCTTATCAGAGGCTGGTGTTAAATCAGTAAAAACACATCTTTACCGAGTGATCGGAAATCAGAAGCTTACATACGAAGAACTAAATACTTTGCTTGTGCAGATCGAGGCATTGCTAAATAGTCGCCCAATCTCTGCGCAATCATCCGATCCCAATGATTTTTGTCCACTCACTCCCGGACATTTCCTTACCATGGAACCTTTAAACTCTGTCCCAGACCCAGACTTATCACAATTAAAACTAAACACTCTTTCTCGGTGGCAACTTGTTCAGCGATTGAACACTGATTTTTGGTCCCGATGGAAAGAGGAGTACCTACATACTCTACAGCAGAGGTCCAAGTGGACAGAAAAACCTACTAAAGTCGAGTTAAATACTTTAGTAGTCATAAAAAATGAAAACAAACCACCCTTGCAGTGGTCTTCAGGCAGGATTGTAGAATTGCATCCTGGTTCAGATGGACATGTTAGAGTTGTCACGATTAGGACTCAACAAGGGCTATTTAAACGTCCAATTGTTAAATTGTGCCCTTTGCCTTTTAACTGAACACTCAAGCAATGTTCATTCTATGTCAGTGTCGTCATAGAATTATTCTTTTTTTTAATTTTATTCCTTTTCGGGAAATACTTTTTTTGTTTTATCGCGGCAAAAAATAGAATAACATTTTGTCGCAATTTTTTAATTTTTTTTGGAAATAATAATTGTTATTCCCTAGTTATAATACTTATTATTTTTCCTGGTTCTAAAATAGTATTTTAGGGCGGCCGGGAAAATGTACGTGCAAGACAAATAATACTTAGTTAATTTTCCTAAATATTAATTATTCCGTTGCACTGAGCCATACAGGTTGTCACGTGACACCGCAAAGTGCGCGGATAGAAAAGTGCGCAACCCACCGGCACGATGAGAGAGAGATCATCGTAGCCTCCATATTGAAACCGGCGTGTTTACTCGGTTTTTCCAAAACTACAATTCAATCAATTACAATTAGTGCCAATCAATTCTAAAATCATTCCAATCCGTTGCCTCAACTCCTCACAGTGATTTCGATCAACTCAAGAACTCTGGTAGAAGCCTGGGCGCCCAGTGAATGGAATTTGTACCGCCGAGAAAAAACCAAGGTAGGTGTCAATCGACATTTTGTATGGTTCTCGCGTTATTTTCCATTTTTATCCTTAATGCGTAAAAGTTTAACCAGTACCTAAAGCTATCGAACGGGTGTATGTCTTGTGCATACAAGGTCACTAAATAAAAAAAAATTTTTAATCCAAAATGGCGCGAAATGTTTTGCGGCATAACTCAAAATACATTCGTCTGACGAAAAAAATAAATAAAAGCGCTTTTGTAGGAATTTTTTTTTTCTTTAACTTTTGTCTAAAACTTTTTTTTCTAAAATGTACAGGGATCAAGTAATTTAAAAAGAAACTTTTCGTGCACACTAAATCAAGGACGGCGGGGGAGCCACCCCCCCCCAAGGTCGAAAACTTAAATGTTTTTTTAGGGCTCCAATGTGAACAACATATATCAAAATTGCGACTACACCACCTTTTGCAAGCTGGGGGTCCTTTTTTCGCTTCAATGACTGGCCTAATTGGCTCGTTCTACAGTGGGGCGTAGCTCCCCACATAGCGTGTTTAACACATAAAAAAGGCGTGAGAAAAAAAAACGTTGATTTTAAAAGCTGCTAGAAAAAAAACGTTTATTTCATATATGAAAACAAGCTTAATAGGTCATTCATTAACGTTATGAAAAATAACGTTGTTAAAAACTGCGTTTTAATAACGTCATTATCAAATTAAAACAGCAATGTTTTTACGTTAGTTTCAAGTGATTTTTATCAACGTTAAAATCACATTAGATTTACGCCTTTTCTACACGAATTTTAAAACGCGACTTGTATGGCTTTTTTACCGAATATTTTTGAGATTCTACTAGCAGCTGCGCCACCTATTGTCGGGATTTTTCACTGACGAAATCTATCAGGCAGTGCTTTGGCCTCTAAACTCCAAAAGCCTGTTAAGGAACTGATCCGTGATCCACGATCACGACGCATTTGTTATTAACCTGATAAAGACACATTAAGATTCTGTGAAAGTGTTTACTATTAAAAAATCTTGTTTAACTTTTTAAAAAAACATAATGTATATAGATAGATATTTTGTCTTGCCTTGAGCGTCATCTTTAAAATTGTCTTGAAGTGTTGTTGTCTTAAACTGGTGAACTTTTATAACTTCCTTTCGCGTCTCTTTTAAGTTAAAAAATGTTATTAAAAAAACGTGACCAAAAAAGACGCAGAAAGTTAGTAAGTTTGAGAAGTCTTAATCTAGTGGCGTTTTAGAACATGTTGTGGAGGACTTTTCAAGTGTGAATTTGGTACATGAAACTAACGAGGGTTAAAAACACGTTACATACACAGCACCAGAAACTTCAGCAAAAAGTACAATTTTTATAGCTTGATTTCTCCTTGTTCTTAAGTTATCTTTAAGCATGTAAATTTAACAAAATAAATATTACATGGTATGAGGCTGTTTTCAAGTAAAAAAAAACTTTGTTATTTTTGTTCACGTTAATTTAACGTTGATGTGATTTGTGTGCTATGTGGGTCCCTGAGAAAGCATTTCTGAAAACCCTTTGATGTATTTTTATGAAGGATTACGACCTCGAAAGGATACCGCTTACATTTGAATCACCCTGTATAGAATATACTCACCGAACTGTGGCAAATCCTCAGAATAAGCAGTAGTGTAGTTCATTGAACCAAATTTTTTCCAAATAAAACTATCAAATTGTTTTTCCATAAATTTATCCCTATAGTTCACGGCGTTGTATATTTTGACACCTGCCAATGCTGCAACTAGATTGGGGAATGTGTTATGCAGGATTTTGTTGTAACCTGTTGAAAAATACCCTTAAGCCCATCACACACAAACTTACATAGGCCACATAACGCGTAACGTGAGGCTTTCAACCAATCAGCGATCGAACAGCAGCAATATGGCCGCTGCTATTCGATCGCTGATTGGTTGAGAGCCCCATGCTACGCGTTATGCGGCCTATGCGAGTTTGTGTGTGATGGGCTTTATCCTTGAGCGTGGCAGAAAGAGTCCAAACAGCTAGAGATGATATTTTACAAGCAACCAAACTAAAATAGTTGTTACACCATTCGTTTGACACAAATTTTAGAGCATAAATATGGGGCATACCTATACAAACGCGATGCTCGAAGCTAGGACCCCATTTAATTCTTAATGTTCCTTTTTCGGGTATAGACAGGATTTCAGTTACTGCGCATGCGTCAGTTTTGGTATACAAAGAGTTTTTGTAAAAATTGTATTTTGAATAATTTCTTTTATGTCGCTTATTTTGCAAGATATTTTTTTTCTGTAAACTGTAACAAAAATGGGAACTTTTTTAGGGCAAAATCATGACGTTCTCAATTTTTTAAAATATTGTTTAGTTTTTGAGATACCGACCTGGATTTTTTATTACTATTTTAATTGATTTCATGCTATTATTATCTTAAAATAATAAAACTTTAATATTTTTTTGATTGAGGGTTAACAAAATATTTAATATTTTTAAAAAAATTTAGTCCGTACCTCGAAATTTCCAACGTAAATATAAATTAAAAATTGCAACACACTAGTTGAATGATTTTTAGTTTATCTGTTTTAAAACGTTAATAAAAGATTTATAAATAAAGTAAAAAATGTTAAAAAGTTACCAAAATAATACCATAGTAATTGTTTAATGGTAGCACAGCAACTCATGAAATTTACTTAAACATGGAAAAACAAAAGCATGGAATTGAGATTGTCATTTTACTTGTCCTTTTTGTTAATGACTTTCTCAAAATTATTCTAAAATGGCTAGAAATCGACCATATCCAGATTTTGAAAAATGTGATGCTGTGACTGCTTTATTCAAGCAACAAAATCCCAATATTAATAACGGCAGAAATATTTTTATGCAAAATGCGTTAAGAAGAATTATTCAAAAATTTTGTTTGAGTTTTTATATCATTAAAGAAGAATTAGTTATTATTTTTTGTAATTCGTTATTTTTGTATTTGTCGTAGACTGATAATACTTTTTACAATGGTGTTGTATATAAGCTTTTTGTTATGTTTTGATATTGTTACGGGTTCACAACGACAAATTAAAACTCGCAATTGTTGAAAACGATACGTCAATTTATTTCGACAAATTATGTACAAAAACACGCACTTAAACTTACGAATAACTTGCTAATAATTCACTACTATAATCGGTCTATTAACTTCGTGTTAATATCTCACGACCACTACAGTACGTTGTCTGTGACTGACTGACTGGTGCGCGACCCCGGCCCTATATATAGGATCGTCCATCTCTCTCGAACTTTCCGACAGCCTTCGACGTCCGGAAAGTTCTCGTATTATTACGACCGCAAGTCACAGATAACGCAACTAAAACCTAGACTAAGAATACAACCTTAAGATAAATCAACCTAATACTACACTAAACATAAATAAATTCCAATTATAAAATTTAAATAACTTAAATTTGTAACACTATCCTCCTCTTCAAGTTTGATCGTCTCGATCAATATTTCCCAGGTAAGGTTTTAGTCTGTCTAGATGAACAACTTTCATCTTGGACTTCGGGCTTCTCTGGATTCGGTAGACTACATCATTAATTCTCTTAACAACTTTATAAGGCCCTTCCCATGGTGGTGTCAACTTAGGTGATCTTCCTTTCTTGCGTTGAGGATTGTATAGCCAGACTTGATCATTCTCTTTGAACCCTGAAGAGTTTGCTTTCAGGTCATATCTCGCTTTCATGCGGTCACTGGCTATTTCTATTCGCTCTCTAACCACTTCATGGATATCGTGCAGCTTTTGCCTTAAACGTTCGACATAGTCATTAACCTCTAAGTGTGCTTCTTCAGGTGAACCAAACATGATATCACATGGCAAACGCAGTTCTCTACCAAACAGGATACTAGATGGAGTAGCTCCTGTCGTATTGTGAATGGCGGTTCTATAGGCCATCAAAAACAATGGAATATATTTGTCCCAATCTGTTTGGTGGTCATCAACAACTTTGCAAAGATGTTCTTCTATTGTTTTATTAAATCTTTCAACCATGCCATCTGACTGCGGATGTAAAGCAGTAGTCCGTGTTTTATGTATTCCTAAAAGGTCACAGAGATTCTGGAAGAGCTTTGATTCAAAGTTTCTTCCTTGATCTGAATGTAGTTCCAAAGGAATGCCAAATCGGCTGAAAACATCATTTACCAGAACTTCTGCAACTGTAGCGGCCTCTTGGTTAGGCAAAGCAAAAACTTCTGGCCATTTGCTAAAGTAATCCATGACAACAAGGATGTATTTGTTGCCCTTTTTAGTTTCTGGAAATGGTCCGGCCACATCAATAGCAATGCGTTCGAATGGCAGACCTACGTTATATTGTTTCATTTGACCTCTGGACCTTGTTTTGGGCCCTTGGCTGGCTGCACAAGTCGAACATCGGCGGCACCAGTTTTTCACATCTTGAAAGTAATTGACCCAATAAAATCGGTTTCGAATTTTGTCCATGGTTTTATTTATGCCTAGGTGCGCGCCTGATTTTCCACCATGGCATTCGGCCATTATATTGTCTACCATGCTCCTAGGAACCACCACTTGATTAATCACAGTAAGGCCATCGGCACTTTCCCAGGCACGTTTAAGGATGTTTTCTTCTACTATCAGTGAATCCCATTGTGCCCACAGTGATTTGAATATCACCCCTTGGTTTGCGATATCTTGCCATGATGGTCGTGGCTTGTTCTCTTCTTGCAATCGCAAGATAGGTCCTACATCTTTGTCGTTAAGTTGTGTGGTTCTAATCGAAGCCGACATCCATTCTTCATCTGGTTCTAACTTTATCTGGCGCACGTAGGTAATTCCTTCTTTCTGGTCAATTTTCCTGCAATGTTTACAATCCTCAGGGCAAGGTCTTCTGGACAATGCATCTGCATTATTATGCACCCTTCCCGCTCGGTGCTTAATTTGATAATGGTATTGTTGTAGCTTTTCTATCCATCTCGCGACTTGCCCCTCAGGTTGTTTCATTTTCATGAGCCACTGTAACGCAGCATGATCCGTTCTAATCAGAAACTCTTGTCCGTAGAGATATTTGTGAAAGTGATCTACGGATTTAACTATGGCTAGGAGCTCCTTTCTAGTAACACAATAATTTCTCTCTGGTTTGGATAGCTTCTTGCTGAAAAATTCGATGACCCGTTCTTCTCCATCTTGTACTTGGGAGAGTACTGCTCCTATGCCATCGTTGCTCGCATCAGTATCTAATATGAATTTTCCTTTTGGAATGGGATATGCAAGAATCGGACTAGAACATAATGCTGCTTTTAGTCTTCTAAATGCTTGGTCACATTCGGTATTCCATTTGTAAGAAGCTTTATCTTCTGTAAGTCTATGTAATGGAGACGCTATTTTGGCGAATCCTTCTACAAATCGTCTGTAGTATGTACACAGACCCAAAAAGCTGCTTAATTCATGTTTGTCCTGAGGTTGAGGCCATTCTTTTATTGCTTGTAACTTCTTTTCGTCGGTATGGATGCCTTCTCGGGAAACGACGTGACCCAGGAACTCAACTTTTTCTTGGAACAGAAAACATTTCTTTGAGTTCAATTTAAGATTTGCGTTCCTGATTCTTGAGAATACTTCTCGTAAATTATCAAGATGATCTTGAAATGATTTCCCCATTACTATGACATCATCCAAATAGACTAGGCAGGTTTTCCAAGTAAGGCCTCGTAGAACGACTTCCATTAGTCTTTCAAATGTAGCTGGGGCATTGCACAGGCCAAATGGCATCACATTAAACTGATAAAGTCCACTTCCAGCAGAGAATGCAGTCTTCTCTTTATCTCTTTCAAAGACTCCTACTTGCCAATACCCACTTTTCAGGTCAAGAGTAGAAAATCAATATGATCCTGCCAATGTTGTTAATGTGTCGTCTATTCTTGGCAGTGGGTAACTATCTTTCTTGGTCACATCGTTAAGTTTCCTGTAGTCGACACAAAATCTAGTACTTCCATCCTTTTTAGTGACCAACACCACAGGAGATGACCAAGGACTTGATGACTCTTCAATAACACCGTCGCTGAGCATTTTATTAATGAGATTGTGAACTTCTTCTTGCTTGGCCATTGGTAGTCTTCTTGGGGGTTGTCTTATCGGTTGGGCATCGCCAGTGTTGATAGCATGTTGAATAAGGTTTGTGCGTCCCGAACTACTCCTACTTTCGAAGATATTACTTTGTTCTTCTATAAACTCTCTCGCTTTACTAAATTCTTCTGGAGTGAGATGTTGCCAAGTTGACTCAAATTGCTGAAGTACCTCCATTGGTAACTTGCTTGTATCCTCGGAAGTTGGCTCTTCACATCTTGTTACTTTCTGTACTGGTTCAAATAATGCTACCACCTCCCCCTTATTAATTTTGACACTATTTGGGAAAATATTGGCGACTCTAATCGGGATGTCTTTATCGGTTTTAACTAGTGAATTTGCAACGAGGTAGGTGTTGGGTGTGTTTTGTTGGCTTATGAGTCCGACGCAGCTTGGTGTTTTACTTTCCAGCCTCCCAAAAATTATGGTCTCACTGTTACCGACTAGTCTTGTTGTGCATACTGCCACCACCTTAATTGGTTCTTTATTTATGTGACTATTTGACAAAATGAACTCTTCGTTCCCAAATCTTAGGGTATTAAGTTTATTATCAAACGCAAATCCATGTTTACTTATCAGGTCCATTCCCAAAATAAATTCGTCTTCTATGTCTGCAACTAATACCGAGTGGCGAATCTTCAACCTCCCCAGCTGTAGGTCTATGTCTGTCTGCCCCAACACGTCGGCGGATTCTCCAGTCACAGTCTTAAGTGTTATTTTCTTTTCTGTTGGTCGAATTTTATATCTCGTTGCAATTTTGAACTTAAGCAATGATATGGCAGCACCAGTGTCTACTGTTATATTAACTTTTCTTCCATTAATAAGTCCGTCGATGTTAAGACTGTCAGCAGTATGTTTTAAGCTCTTGATAGAGTAAATTTTGGGGGCTAAATTCCCATTAGCCAACACCCGCCCCTCTGCGTTGACTAGTTTTAGTTTTTCCTGATCTCTTCTTCGGTACTCTGTCCCACTAGATGGTGAGCGAGACCTCATTTGGACACGACAATCGCGTTGAATATGCCCTGTACGTCCGCATCTGAAACACTTTACATTTGGAGGAGATCGTCTACTTTCTTTCAAAGAATCAATCTTCTCTATTAGTGATTGAAACAGTTGGTTTAGCGTTTTTAAGTTGACCTCATCTCCAGTGTTCATTTCTTCTCCCTCCTGAATTGAAACAGCTCTTACTTTTGGCCTGGACATATTATTTGATGATTCAATTTCAAGGGCTCGAATCAACACTTCACTACTGTTATGGAAGCGTTCTCGACGAAGTAATTTTGCTAAGTCCGTGTCTCGCAAGCCGTTAATAAAGCGATCTACCGTGAAGGGATCTCTGTAATTTTCTGGCATTTCTGGGTAAGCCAAGTACATCAGTCTCCTGATATCCGCTTCATACTCTTGTAATGACTCCCCTGCTCTTTGTTGACGAACATTTAATTCTGACCAATGTAAATTTCGCAAGTGTTCGTCTCCAAACCTTCTTTCTAGCGCTGCCACTAAAGCGTTATAATTCTGTTTTTGTTCGACTGCAATGGACCGTAAAAGTCCGAGTGCAGGTTCCCGTAGAGCTACTAACAACGCTCTAGTTTTTTCGTCCTCGTCCCAACCATTGGCAGCGGCGGCAGCTTCAAATTGTTGTTTGTAGGTGGACCAGGAGGACGTACCGTCAAAATTTGGAGGCTTAATGTTCTGGTTGGAATTCACGACACATCCCTGAGCTTTTATTTTGTTGTGTTCTTTCTGAAGCTGTATAAGCTGTTTCGACACGTCCTGGAATTTTTCTTCCATGGTTTGAAAAACTTCTTCCCTTACATTCTGTAGTTCGTTCTCCACTTTTTCTTCAACATGTTGTACCTTTTCTTCAACATTTTGTACCTTATCTTTAACATTTTGTACCGTTTCTTCTACATTCTGCAAATTATTTTGTACCTTTTGTTCTACACTATGCATTCTTTGGGTTATTTCTTCCTTAAGATCTTCGGTTGCAGTCTTGAACTCTTCTCTCAGCTGTTCGGAGTTGCTCTTTATCTGATCGAAGTTTTCTTCCATGGTCTGTTTCATATCGTTCTGATTTTGAGCCATTTGAGCTGCTAGAGCCTGTATCATTTTAGTTAGATCTTCCATCTTTGCCGATCCTTGTCTAGTAAGCATCAACTTCCTGATAAATCACTTAAAACGTCTATTTTAGGGCTATAAAGCGAATGTCGAAGTCGGTTTTTCAATATCTCTTCCAATTCTTAAATAGAACCTAATGGAATGTTCTGGAATATACTGGTAAATGCTACTCTTTCTGCTACTAGGCAATTGTAGAAATCACTTTTTGATTATCTCTTTTGGTTCTCGAATAGACCGTCGTAGAATGTTATGGAATATTCTAGAAATAATTTCTAATTCTTACTTTTAAAATAACTAAGCTACTGTCGAAGTCGGTATTTGTATATCTCATCTAGTTTTTTGAATAGAACGCTGTAGAATGTTATGGAATCTTCTAGAAATTCTTTCTAATTCTTACTTTTGAAATAACTAAACTAATGTCGAAATCGGTATTTGTATATCTCTTCTATTTTTTTGAATAGAACGTCGTAGAATGTTATGGAATCTTCTAGAAATTCTTTTTAGTTCTTACTTTTGAAATTACTAAGCTAATGTCGAAGTCTCTTTTTTTTTGTGGATATTTCTTCTGGTTTTCGAATAGAGCGTCGTAGAAAGTGATGGAATGTTCTAGAAATTCTTTCTGATTCTTACTTTTTAAAATTACTAATCTAATGTCGAAGTCGGTATTTGTATATCTCTTCTAGTTTTTGAATAGAACGTCGTAGAATGTTATAGAATATTCTAGAAAATCTCTCTAATTATCAATTTTTGGACTGTAAAGTTAATGTCGAAGTCGGTTCTTAAATATCTCTTTTAGTTTTTGAATAAAACAATATCGAACTTCTTCGAATATTCTGGAAAAATCACTTACTGTTTTGTCTGTCCAATTGTCCTATCCGGTGGTAATATGTAAGGGTAGTCTTTGCACTATTCAGTTCCGAATATTCTGGCAAAATCACTTACTGTTCTTCTTTTTAATTGTCCTAGCCGGTGGTACTGTGTAAGGATAGTATTTGCACTATTTATTTCTTTTAATCTCACTTCTGACACCAATTGTTACGGGTTCACAACGACAAATTAAATAATTCACTACTATAATCGGTCTATTAACTTCGTGTTAATATCGTGTTAATATCTCACGACCACTACAGTACGTTGTCTGTGACTGACTGACTGGTGCGCGACCCCGGCCCTATATATAGGATCGTCCATCTCTCTCGAACTTTCCGGCAGCCTTCGACGTCCGGAAAGTTCTCGTATTATTACGACCGCAAGTCACAGATAACGCAACTAAAACCTAGACTAAGAATACAACCTTAAGATAAATCAACCTAATACTACACTAAACCTAAATAAATTCCAATTATAAAATTTAAATAACTTAAATTTGTAACAATATACTTTGGTCCCAAATTATTCCATTTAATAAAGTTATTGCTTTTCTTCCTTGTACGTTTCTATCTTTTAAAGCTTTGTCTAGTGTTCCGTCCGCTGTAATTTTTAGACCTAAGTATTTATACTCATCACAGGACTAAATTCGCAGCCCAGTATATAAGACTCTGTCTTATTGATATTAACCTCTAGTCTCCACTTATTGTACTCTTCTATTAGTTTTCGTGTCATATATTTGAGGTCGTCATAATCCTGAGCCACCACTATCTGATCATCGGCGAAACATAAAGTATACTAGGTGGTTTCGTCCAACGGAATTCCCATGTTTTGGCATTTTCTCTTCCAGACTTTAAGGACTTGTTCCAAATATATCTTGAAGAGCGTAGGCGAGATACAGCAACCTTGTTTAAGACTATTAAAAGGTTTAGATTCGTGGGTTATAGGGGTAGATGTAGAGAAAACGCTTTGGTTTTTGGCGACGTTTCGTGGACAATTTCCACTTTTTCAAGCCCTAGGAAACAAACACTTTATTAAAACTTTAAAATGGTCTACAATAAAACTAATAAAATATGTAGCAAAAAAATTTTTATTAGTTTTATTGTAGACCATTTTAAAGTTTTAATAAAGTGTTTGTTTCTTAGGGCTTGAAAAAGTGGAAATTGTCCACGAAACGTCGCCAAAAACCAAAGTGTTTTCTCTACATCTACCCCTATAACCCACGAATCTAAACCTTTTAATAAAAATGCAAGGGGACGAATCTTATGAAAACTTGTTTAAGACCTTTATTTACTTGAAAGCCTTTGGTTAGTTTTGCTTTTATTTTAACTTTTGCCTTACTATTGCTCTATAACTCTTTGATGGCCTTAATTAGTTGTACGCTTATGTTTGTCTTTTCCAACGCTTTCCAAAGTAGATTTAGGGGTATACTATCATATGTCTTCTGCAAATCTACGTAAAGCAGATGCAGCTCTTGTCCGTATGCCATTTTCTTTTCAATAAATAGGGTTATACAAAAGAGATGATCTGAAGTCGATCTACCCGCCCTGAAACCGGCTTGTTCGTCTGCCTCCATATTTTTATATTCGCTTTCCACTTTATTTCTTATTATTTTTCCATATATTCTGCTTAGCGTACTAGTTGCAGATATACCTCTATAATTGTCACATATATCTTTCCTCCCTTTTTTGTGTATTGTGGATATATGTATGCCCGCAGTTAGAAAAACGATAACTGCAGTGGACTGTATATATTTTAATTAATGAAAGTGCAAACAAATATAAATATCTTGATACGAAATCACGAAATAATTAAGGTCCATAGGTTAATTGCTGTTACCACACAACGGAAATCAGAAACAAAGCACTCACCAGTTTGCAGCCAATTTCTACACGTTCCAGGGGCCCCTTTCTGGATCTAATGATGGCACCACGTAGCTGAAGGGCTGAAATTTCTAGTTCTATGCTTCAGTACACCAAAATCGAGCACTTTTAAGTGTAGAAATTTGTAATAGTTGGAGAAAGTAAATTAACACGCCATTTTCTCGAGGCGGTAGAAAAGGATCTTTCTGATTCTTGGTGCGCATGTCAGATGCGCGAAAAATGTACTCTGTCCGTCATCCAATTGTGTGGTTTTAAAAAATTAAAAACAACCGCGAAATTTAGCGGGAGCTAACAGATATATAAGACGTTTTCCACTTAGTTGGTACTATAGCTCCATTTAAATATTTTTGGAAAAGATTCCGTAATCTTCAAAACAGTTCTTCAGTGCCATATTTAAGAAGTTCAGCTGGGGTATTTCCGGGTCCGGCAGACTTACCGCTTTTTAAGGTTGTGCACACGTTTTTGACCTCAGAGATTGTGAGGGGTACTGGAGATCACATCGTTCTAATGATATTCGAACTTCGAAAAGAAATAACGTCTTTAAATACTGTTTTATTCCAGCTGTATATGCAAAACCTAAAAGACAATCCTCGTATCCTACCTTTTAAATCAATCCAATGATTTTCCTTAAAATACCGATAAGTTATTGGCATAGTTCTAATGAAATTGGATCGAGCCATGGCGTCTATACCAATCAATAGAACGTTAGGTTTTCCCCTAAAAAAATACGGCAATGTCAGGGCCTTATACAACTCAATGGGCAGTGTTTATTTTTTATGATAGTAAATAGTCAGTCCACAGTATGTACAAATTTCTTCGATGGTACAATGAAGAAAAAGCTGTAAGGACAGCAAAAAATGGTGGTAAAATTTATAATCGTCAAAGTCCCAAGTCTAAGTAAAGAAGCAATTTCTTTCTTAGTTCCAGTAGGTCTGGTTCAAAAGTTTTTTATTCAATTTTATTTTAATTTAAAGCTGTGTAACGAAACGCGATTTGAATCTAAATGGTATTTTTGCCATTTATAAATTTTTTAATATTTTTAATTAAATATTGTTTCGACATCAACAAGCTTTAATTATATGCAAGACTAGGTTAAGAATTAGTAAAATTCATGGCAACATCAGCGACTTGTTTTTGGGCATATTTACAGGATCGCTGTATTTTAGTAAACGTTGTATTCAGCTAATCTGTGCTTTGAGCCTAAAAACTAAACTATTTTCAATTTTTAAAAAACGCACTGTTTAATTTTAATTTTCAACGGTTTTCTAAGTCGACGCGTCTCTGGCTTGCGCTGGTATTTTGTCTCTTTGTCTGGAGCGGTTAAAGTACAGTCTATCCCTTTCTCACCAAAATGCTTTAGACTTAGAGTTCAAATCAATCAGCGGCAAGCTATGCCGACTTAACGAACAAACTGACTACAAAATACAAGGTAAATAAAAAAGAATGAAAAAATAGGTGAAACCTATTTTTCATTCAACGAGTGAACGATAGGGTCTGGTTGAACTGTGACGAAAAGTCTTTCTTCCTTATAGACCGGTGGACGTTTTCGACCCGCCAAGGACTTAGTTTCCTTGGTTCGCTATCGCTCACTCGTAGAATGAAAAATAGGTTTCACCTATTTTTTCATTCTCTTTTTGATTTATCTTGTATCAGTTTTTTCTACTTTGTGTCAGGCAAGCCACGATGAGGAAGGAAATGCCTTTTTCCGAAACACCGGTGTCCGTGGTTGACTATACCCCTATGAAGTTGCCTTTTATACTTGGTTAACTCATTGTTTTCGGTTTCAAACCGTTACCGTGGAGACGGTAATAGCATGGTCTGGTTGAACTGTGACGAAAAGTCTTTCTTCCTCATAGACCGGTGGACGTTTTCGTCCCGCCAAGGACTTAGTTTCCTTGGTTCGCTATCGCTCACTCGTAGAATGAAAAATAGGTTTCACCTATTTGTTTCACCTATTTTTTCATTCTCTTTTTGATTTACCTTGTATCTTGTAGTCAGTTTTTTATACTTTGTGTCAGGCAAGCCACGATGAGGAAGGAAATGCCTTTTTCCGAAACACCGGTGTCCGTGGTTGACTATGCCCCTATGAAGTTGCCTTTTATACTTGGTTAATATTTATTTCAACTTGAACAATTTTAATTGTCAATTTATTTTTGGGTAAAGTAATGGCAAAATTTAAAGTAATTGAAAAACCTTAAATCTAATACTTAGGTTCATATCTGAAACTGGAATTAAAAAACTTGATATTCCTGGTGGGCTATGAGGACTTTTTCTTTAAATTTTCTTTTGTAAAATGAACTTAAAAATTAGAAAATCTTAAATTACAGTCGAACCTCTGTAACTCGAACTCAAAGGCACAACCAAAACAGTTCGAGTTATGGAAAGTTCGAGTTATAGAAATTCGAATTAAACAGGTTAAAATACATATAAAAAGTGCAGGGACCACTTAAAAGGTTCGAGTTATAGAGAGGTTCGAGTTATAGAGGTTCGAGTTAGAGAGGTTCGATTGTATTGAATATTGTATTAAGACATTTAAAACTGTGGATCATAGGACCACCTTAGGGCCCTGGCCCTCAGTTTGTGCCTAGTGGATAAACCATCGCTGGCAATGCTTACAAAATTATATATTGTTTACCTTTTGGTCTCCGAAAAAGGCAAAACGCAAAAAATATTGGGAATTTTATGTTTTTTACCTTTTCTTTTTAATGAATAGCAAAGATTTATTTTTGCTCCTTTGGTAGGTGTATGCAGTAACCCTAGGTGTATGGCAGTGACAAAATCTCAGAATGTTGACAAATAATGACCTTATTTAATAAAAAAAAATCTACGCCAATGGGTAACCAATTATACGAGGTTTTTTAAAACGTAAAAATCTCTGTCGGTACATTTAGAAGGAACTTCGTTATACAGTGATCTTACCCCCCCCCCCCCCCTACCATAAATCAAATAAAGTGAAGTTTACGAAAACCAACTAAAGAATGCTCTCTAACGGTTTTCTTGCTTCAGCGAAAACAACCTGTGGTAGGCACTCATAGCTTGCCGTTGATTGATTTAAACTCTAAGCCTAAAGCATTTACTGTACCTTAAACGCTCCAGACAAAGAGATAAAATACCAGCGCGAGCCAGAGACACGTCGAGTTAGAAAACCGGTAGAAATTAAAATAACACAGTGTTTTTTAAAAATTGAAAATAGTTTGTTTAATTTGTTTCCAGTTACAAAATATAAACTATTGTGATGTTAGTAGCTCAAAGGATAGATTAGCTCAATACAACTTTTAAATAAAATTCAGCGATCCTGAAAATATGTCCAAAAACAAGTCGCTGGTGTTGCGATAAATTTTACTTATTCTTAACCTAGTCTCGCGTATAATGAATGCTTGTTAATTTCGAAAACAATTTTCAATTAAAAATATTTAAAAACTTATAAATTGCAAAAATACCATTTATATTCAAACGGGATTTGAATATTGGTTACAGCTGTATAAATTTAACATTACCTGCTCAAATACTTCAGCTGTTTTTCATTTTGGAAAACATAATGAAAATTTTCGTATCCGTTTTCGCAAAAAACTCTGACTGTCGACTCGTTTGCTAACTCTATTCTGCTCGTAAATAGTCTGTGATTATTATAGCTAAAAATTGACAAAAAAAAATTTAAATGAAGACAAATATTTTAAAAAATATTCTATAGCTAAAAGTGGCTCATCGCAAAGTGAATGAAAATTGAGTGATCTATAATAACCAATACGGTAAAATAATAAGAAATAAAGTGGAGAGCGAATATAAAGACATGGAGGCAGAAGAACAAGCCGGTTTCAGGGCGGGTAGACCAACTTCAGATCATCTCTTTTGTATACCCAAGTTATTGAAAAGACAATGCCATACGGACAAGAGCTGCATCTGCTTTACGTCGATTTGCAGAAGCCATATAATAGTATACCACTAAATCTACTTTGGAAAGCGTTGAAAAACATAAACATAAGCGTACAACTAATTAAGGCCATCAAAGAATTATACCGCAATAGTAAGGCAAAAGTTAAAATAAAAGCAAAACTAACCAAAGGCTTTCAAGTAAATAAAGGTCTTAAACAAGGTTGCTGTATCTCGCCTACGCTCTTCAAGATATACTTGGAACAAGTCCTTAAAGTATGGAAGAGAAAGTGCCAAAACATGGGAATTCCGTTGGACGAAACCACCTTGCATACTTTATGTTTCGCCGATGATCAGATAGTAGTGGCTCAGGATGACGACCTCGAATATATGACACGAAAACTAATAGAAGAGCACAATAAGTGGGGACTAGAGGTTAAACTCAATAAGACAGAGTATATTATGTGTATCGGTGGAACGAAACAGGATCTAATCTTAAATACCGGGGTAATAAAAGTTAAGAGAGTTATAGAAAATAATAGAAATATGAAATGTCTAAGGCCGACTCTAGATAGATATGAAATAATTAAAATAAAGGATATGAACGGCACAGAAACTAATATACAGAATTATACCAAACAAAAAAGGCACAATGGTGAGAAACCATGAAGAAACTCCAAACAAAAATAAAGAACAAAAACTCAGAACTACAACCTGGAAAAAGCAAAGTGGAAATAAAGAGAGTATTAAAGAAAACAGAAAATAACAAATCACCTGGAAAAGACGAAGTAATGGCAGAAATGCTCAAGTACGGCGGTAAAGCTGTAAATACACTTCATATTCTCCAGAATAAAATACTAAAAGAAAAAATAATCCCAAAAAACTGGAAAGAATCCAGAACCATTATTCTGCACAAGAAGGGCAATAACAGATATGCTGACAACAAAATTTGACGGATATCAATTAAAAGAACAAGCAGGCTTTAAAAAAAGTTTTAGTGCAATTGACCACCTATTAACTATGAAAATCCTAATAGAACGAGCCAACGAATGCAACGTTCCACTATATATTGCGTTTAAAGAGAAGAAACACAGACGAAGATATGAAACTAAAAAAAGAAAACCAAAGAGGTGAAATCAAGAGACGAGTAAGATTGGCCTGGGCAGCATTCGTTAAATTAAGCTACATATTAAAAAATAAAAAATATCCTCAGTACCTACCTCAAAAGAAAAGTGTATAATCAGTGTATCCTTCATGTACTTATCTATGGATGCCAGACCTGGACACTTACAAAATCAAACATGGATAAGGTAACAAAAGATCAATGGAAAGATAGATGTTACATGTCAAGCTAACAGATAGAAAAAAGAATGAATGGATAAGAAATCAAACAAAAGTAAGGAATGTCAGAGGAGAAGTAGCAAAATTAAAATGGAAATTTGCCGATCGGCGGACGATTTGAAGAAATATGCGGGAGCTAGATGGATAAACACGGCGACAGACAGAGAAGAGTGGAAGATATTGGGGGAGGCCTACTAGAACCTTTCGTTGATTTTGATAGAATTAGGAGCTATTTTAGCTTTCAAAATTAAGAAATATTAAATTTTATTGAGTCATTCAGTATATTCTTGCAAAAAAAAACACCCTTGATTTCCCTTTTTTCGCTTAAAAATTAATAAAATCTCCTAAAAAACTAAAACTAACTACAAAAAATGAAATACTACACTTACACAACATTATCATCTGGTACGTGGGCAGTCATGTCCCTTTGCACTTCCTCAACGAAACACGTGAAGTTATCTTCTGTTACAAAGGATTTGTTTATGTTTAAGTAAACTTTTTCTCCTAAAAAAACAGATTTTCAATGAAGGCCGAGGCACAGTGTAGATATAGTTGTTCCATTAAAGAATGATACTAAGTAGCGCACGCTTTCCCCAAAGACTAATACTTTGAGCAAAACACGGCATCGTTGCGCCCGCTCTTACCGCACTCAGTGTTGCCAGCTCCCACAGAAATATTGCATGAGAAATATTTCGAGAAAGCATGAGATTTCAAAAAAAAGCATGAGATGGCGGAATTATCGCTGTTGCCTCTGGCATGCTGCTCAGTGCTCATTCATTAGGGACTGCCGGGCACTATTCTGACAGTTTCTCATTGAAAACTGAGAGTTGATCTTTCAAAATTGACATTCCAAAGTCGAATTTTGAAAGAAGACAGCTGTTCTTATAATACGAAACTGTCAGAATAGTGCCGGCACAATTACTGCCTGGCTTTATTGCAGTAAGTTCTATTATTGTAGGCACATATTATACGTATATATTTAGCTATATATTCTATGTTGCAGTACGCATGTTTTTAGCTCACACATATACTATACTATAGTAGTGTGAGCTATGGTGATCCTAATTTTTTCGAGAAAAAAAAAGTTGCTCCGATTTCAAAATTTTTTATATATCTTTGCGTTTTAGATGATTTTGAAACTTTTTTGTTGCGCCGTCTGTCTGTCTGTCTGTATGTCTGTATGTCTGCTTTGGCCTCTAAACTTCAAAAACCAGTTAATGAACTGATCCATGACACATTAATATTGTGTGCAAGTCTTTACTGTTGAAAAATCTTTTTTAGCTTTTAAAGAAAACATAATGTATGTATAGAGATTTTGTCTTGCCTTGAGCGCCATCTCTTCAAATTGTCTTAAAGTGTTGTAGTCCTAAACTAGTGAACTTTTAGAACTTACTTTCGCGTCACTTTGTTAAGTTTAAAAAAGTTATTAAAAAAACGTGACCAAAAAAGACGCAGAAAGTTATTACTTTTAACAAGGCTTTATCTAGAGGCAGTGACGTATATAGAAAAAAGTTTCGGGGTGGGCCCGAGACAGTTTTGGGGGGGGGGGGGCGAGACCTTATGAGGCTGTATTTTATGCTACTATATGTTTGTATTCATGAAATATGTGGAAAATATCCAAAAAAATCTTAGCTTCGGGGGGGGGGGCCTGGGGGGCCCGGGCCGTATATACGCCACTGTCTAGAGGGCTTTTAGAACAGGCTTTCGGGCCTTTTTTTGATTAAAAAACATATAGAGAAAAAAAGTGACAAAATAATACACAAAAAGTTAGTAGGGTTGAGAAGTCTTAATCTAGTGGCGTTTTAGAACATGTGGTGGAAGACTTTTCAAGTGAATTTGGCACATGAAAATAACGAGGGTAAAAAAAGAAGTTATATACATAGCACCAGAAGCTTCAGCAAAAATTACATTTTTGTAGCTTGAATCCTCCTTGTTTTTAAGTTATCTTTAAGCATGTAGATTTAACAAAATAAATATTACATGATATGAGGTTGTTTTCTAGTAAAAAATAACTTTATTATTTTTGTTCACGTTAATTTAACGTTGATGTGATTTTTGTGCTATGTGGGGAGCTTCAGAAAACATAAGACAAATAGCCACGCAATATAATAACTAAAACAAAACCAGAAAAATGAATGCATTTAACAAATCCTATCTGAGTATGGTAAATCATATGTAGGAGAAAGAAAACGCCCTCTCCAGGTTAGAGTAAAACCTAGTTTCCACCTATCAATGCCCACCCTGATTCAAAAAACGCATCACGTTACTGGACATGGATTTGCACTAAGGTCACTCATCGTCAAGCAAGCTTGCTTGACGATGAGTGACCTTAATTTGCACCGGTTTTAAATGCATCGTCAGCCAAGGCCAACACAAAAATAGAGGCCACGACCCTGAAAAAATCAGCTGTTCTCCCGGGGCTGAATTTTACATTGGGTCTTATGGGAGGTCAGACGTTTTTTTATGATATTTTCAAAATGGCACTACAGATTTCCGCAAAATTTCAGTGAAATATTCTCAGACACCATCCCGATATTCCACCAAAGGTTTGTAAGGAAGCAACATGATTAAAAGGTTAAAATCTTCAAGATTTAGCATTCCTTATTTTGAATTCAAATTACCCGCCATGTACCACATGCCAACTGTTATATTTGACATGTATTTTGACTTTGTCATCTGTGACTGTCACATTCGCTTCTGCTTTAAACTTAATTTTTGTGTGAGCTAATGAAGCGGCTCTGCAAAATTAAGGATTTCTATAGATTTAAAAAAAATTGTTCTGAAAGAATATAGTAAAAACAATCTCAAAACCGGCTTTATTTAAAAAAAATCAAATATTCATGAATCGTCATTCAAACTTCAATATTTTAAAGACAATCAGCTGTGTCGTAACGTGACCATCAAAAAAAAATCAGCCCCGGATGTGACGTCAACAAAGTGGAGGATCGTGGCCCGTCCATTTTGATAGCCCTGCGTCAGCTGTTGCGTTTTTTGAATCAGGGTGCGCACGCATAGGTGGAAACCGAGTATTAAGGAACATTAAAAAAGTTAGTGGATAGTGAAAAATCCGATATAGCGAATTATGCTTGATCAAATGATCACAGGATTCAATGGTTTGAAGCTAAAGTTTTGCATAAGGAGTCGTATTAACAAAAACAAAAGTTTAATGAAGCTGCATGTATAATGCAGAATAAAGAAGTTTTCAGTCACCAAGCACGGACATACCAAACATATGGAAACCACTCCTTGCGTTGCATACAAGCATCTTAGGATTAAAGGGACCGGGCCGCATCAAGCGATTTACCATATCGTCTGCTATTTACCAGAGATGTTCGGGCGAAAGCCGACTGGCGATCCTGAGTGTTGTATACAAATATGCCGGACCTAGGCTCTTATCTATCACTTGTTAAGCAACGCGCCTTCATAACTAGCACACGCAATCGCGAAAATGAGATGTTAGTTCACCTTCAGCTGTGTAAGGAGTGCTTTTGTCTTATTTTGCAAAAAAGATGAGCTTATTTTTACCCTCAACATTAGTTACCATCACATTGATGATTGTTCATTCAGAATGAACTTGTCAACGGAAGAAGAAACTGAGGTAAGTTGTATTCACTGTTTAGGGTTCGGTTCGGTTCGGAACAATGGTTCGGTTCGGAATAATTGTTCAGTTCGGTTCGTATTATTTTTACCACCTCATCAAAATCAACTTGGCAATATTTGCGTAATGACAGACACACACAAAAATTGTGAAAATTGCATTTTTGATATCTAAGTAGGTATTTAAAAATTATTCAATGGACTAAAATATCGCGATTCCACTAGCTGGTTATGAAGACGCGTTGATAACATGTGATGGATAAGAGCTCGCTTGATGCGCGATACCAAGTGATAGATATAAATATAACATGTAATGGATAAGAACTGAGCTCGGGCTCGTTCGAATCGCTATTCCAGGTGATAGATATGAATATGCGGCCGTCACACCTGACTGCCCACAAGTAGTATAAGTAGGAGCCTGTAGACTGGTTTAGTTTACACTTGAAAACGGTTCGAGATACTTACTAACAAAAACGTCGTGTTTAAAGTAATTAAAGACAATGGAAGTCCAAAATTATGTTTCTACTCAATCATTAGGGACCTATTGCAATAAAGCCAGGCACAAATTGTGCCGGGCACTATATTGACAGTTTCGCATTAAAAACTGACAGTTGATATTTCAAAATTGACATACCAAAGTCGAATTTAGAAATCCAGTCGTTTATTTTCCATTAATAGTGGCGTCACTATTAGTTCCGGCTCTTATAATACACAATGGCCTAATTTTGAAAGAAGACAGCTGTTCTTATGCGAAAGTGTCAATATAGTGCCCGGCACAATTTGTGCCTGGCACTATTGCAATAGGTCTCAATTGTCTACAAGCTGCAAACACAAAGATAATCAACCTACCATCTTTGGAAATATATGTCAAAATATCTCCGGGGCAGACGATTTTTTGTGGTTTTTCCAAAAATGTTAAAACGTCGGCACTAAACGGGTTCATATAGGGTATGAAACATTTTGTTGTATTGACAAGGTATCGCCCTGGGTCAATATCTTTTCCTGGGTATAGTTCTAAAAATAAATGCATATGATGACCTTTTTGACCCATTAGCACACTCCAAGTAAATATCACGCTAAATGAGCATTGAAGACAGTTTTTGTTAATATCTCAGAAACGGAAGCTAGGAGAATTCTCCACTTCCCACTCCTGCGCAGGAAACCTCTTTTTCGCTAGATTTTCAACTAGTATTAGCAACTATTTGAATCCTCATTTGGATGACCAGCAGGTCATCTACCAAAAAATGTTGTCTTATGTTGTCTTTAAGGCGTCAATTATTTGATGCCTTTTCGTAGTGTAGTTTTTGACGTCTAAAAAACGTTATATATTGGTCACTACCCACACTGCACACTTTAACCAAGGGACATATATACACTCATACTTACATAAATGGTGCCCCAGTCAGTACTTGACCGGATTTATACGAAATATGGGGGTACCTATGTAAAATAAATTAAATGTTAAATCAAGACAAACTTCGAGGCTTCTTTCGCTTAAAGGTGGAGATGTGTAAGTCTAGGCTTAGGTCTATTTTGATCTGTCCCTCACAGAACACCGCTGTACCTGTTCCAGTACTTCCAGGTCCAAGTCACAGAACAGTCGCCTTCTGTGTCTAAGTTTCCTCAACTGCAGGGAATATTTCATATATTCAGGCGAGTTTAAAAAAAGTCATAAATAGGTCTGTGTGTGTGTCTGATTTGGTCCCAAATACCTCATATTGCTGACGTCTTTAAAACGTCGGAAAATGACGTCATTTTGGGTGTGTCTTTTGAACGTCATTTAAAGGTCATTTACACGTCAGGTTAGAGACGTCAATGGTCATTAAAAATGACCTGTTTTTGACGTTTAAAAAACGTTACCTTGCTACCTGGGCTCGCATTAGCTTGCTGGGGGTATGAGTGTCTTTTGAAAGTAATACAGTTTGGGGTATTAGTGAACCTAAAAGTGATTATTTGATCCCTTTCAATCTGAGGGCACGGCAGTGCCTCGCCAAGTTCGCGCGCCGTAACCATCTTTTCTGGAAACATTTCAGCCGATATTTGACCTATCTAAAACTCTACTTCGGAATGAGCTACGAATCTCAAACTTTGCACAGTCGTAGATCTCCATAGAGCAACCCCTCCAAATTTCATGGAATTCCATAAAGTACTAAAGTAGTTACGAAATTACAAAAAACGTCGAAATTCCCACTCATTCACTGACTCACTCATGTATAGATCATCAATATTCTACTGTACTTCCAGACATGCTACAAAGATGAAATTTGGCAGACTCATAGAACTTATGACCAAACCTATTTTCTTTGACCAATCCCCTGGAAAAAATCAAAAAACCCCAAAATCTTAATTTACTTCCCTCCCCTATACATTTAAAGTTATGTTAAAGTAGCATTGCCCACTTCCAGAAAGGCTAGAGAGTTGAGCTTTGGCAGACTGATAGGAACTATGATAAAACTATAGGAAAAAATTAAAACACCCCAAAATTCTAATTTACTTCCCTCCCCTATAAATGTAAAGTTAAGTAAAAGTATCATTGCCCACTTCCAGACACGCTAAAGAGCTGAGCTTTGGAAGACCGATAGTAACTATGATAAAGTTATAGAAAAAAATTAAAACACCCCAAAATTCTAATTTACTTCCCTCCCCTATAAATGTAAAGTTATGTAAAAGTAACACTGCCCACTTCCAGAAACGCTAGAGACCGGAGCATTGGAATGCTGATAGAAATTATGATAAAACCATGGGAAAAAATTTAAAAAGCCCAATATTTTCATTTACTCTCCTCCCTTATAAATGTAAAGTTATGTAAAAGTAACATTACCCACTTCCAGAAACGCTAGAGATCTGAGCATTGGAAGACTGATAGGAACTATGATAAAACTATAGGACAAAATTTAAAAACACGACAATTTTAATTTATTTCCCTCCCCTATACATGTAAAGTTATGTAAAAGTAACATTGTGCACTTTCAGAAACGCTACAGAGCTGAGCTTTGGAACGCTGATAGGAACTACGATAAAACCATGGAAAAAAATTAACAAACCTCAAGAATTTAAGTAAGGCATTGCAAAAGTTTTGAACAATATTCCGCATATTTTACTACTTTAAAAATTAAGTATTATCCAATTCCTCTAAAAAAGAAGTGAAATCGTAACAAAAACATTTCATGTAAAAAAAATCCAAGTACGCGAAAATGGCATTCCGTAAAAAGAATTGAGATAAAAGTAAAGCCAAGTTCTCCAATGCAAATTTCAAAATGAAAGGTTCTTACTAGTTTGGAAATATTTTTCTAAACTTGGCTATTACGGCTGTAAATGACTCTTAGGCACAGTGCTAAATTGAACATAAAGAAGTTTGGCTGTGATAGCAAAGTTTTAAAAAACATTTCCAAACTAGTAAGAACTTTTCATTTTGAAATTTGCATTGGAGAACTTGGCTTTACTTTTATCTCAATTCTTTTTACGGAATGCCATTTTCGCGTACTTGGCTTTTTTTTACATGAAATGTTTTTGTTATGATATATTTTTATTAGTCCAGTTTAATCTATATATTAGGCACTGAAAATTGCTTCGGATGTAGTTACACTTCTTTGCTTACCTTGTCTCAGCTGATACTGGGTCCCTAAATAAAACCCGAAACAATAAAGACTTTAGTTGAGAAGACGGCGATTTTAATGAAATGCCTTGGATAACCCATTGCAAATGTCCTCTAATTTGTTGTAATTACTTTTTAGTCCTCCCTACTCCCACCCATCTCCCATTCCGTCATTCCCCCACCCTCTTAAAAAACCATATTCGTATAATTTTGTCAAATAAAGGGCGATTTCAAAAATTATTTCTGCAAACGCTTCAAGTTTTTTTTCCAACACCATTTTACTAGTTTCCCCCTCCCTCCTCCCCACCTTCCTTATTAGTAATAGTTATAGCTATAACTTTCACAAATATAGAGCGATTTCAAAAATTCTTTCGGCAAACGCTTAAGATTTTTTTCAACACCATTTTACTACTTCCCTCCTCCCTCTCTCTTCCACCACCTTTATACAATGGAAGGTAACACTGTTCGCGTCCGTAGAAAATCTACACGTACTTTTTGGGTAATGCTAAATGAATGGTAATGCATAGTGCTTTTTATAAGAAAGGTTTACACAATTAAAATATTAAGTGTGTAAACTTTGTTATATAGCTGAATAAGAATTAATCCTAAAAGTTGGAAATAAAAAAATTTTAAATAAAAAAAACACCCAACTGCTAAATTTACTTGTAACTACTAGTCGCAATTGGGTACAAAATTACCCAATAACCTGATTCATGAAAATACAAAACTGTATAATTTGGGCATCAAAACTAAAAGTTGAAGCATGTGTACATTAATATAGGTATACCTATCAATTTTGTACCTAACTGCGACCAGTAGTTACAAGTAGATTTATCAGTTGGATGTTTTTTTTATAAAAAAATTTTTGTTATTTATTGCTCCTTGCCTTAGCTCATCTTTGCATGTTTAAAACATGTACATCTAGTGGTGTTTTAATAACAGTAGTTGAAAAACAATAATTTATAATTTAATAATTGAAGATCCAAGTGGATGAAGGTGCCAAGTCGCAAAATTATTCTTTCGGTATTTTAACGGTTTTCACATATTTTATTACAACTTTTTCGTTTAAATAAATTGTTCAATCAATCACTTGTTAGGTCCCACCAATCAATGATTTCCTATATGTATCATAACAAAAAAATTTCATATAAAAAAAGCCAAGTACGCGAAAATGGCATTCCGTAAAAAGAATTGAGATAAAAGTAAAGCCAAGTTTTCCAATACAAATTTCAAAATGAAAGGTTCTTACTAGTTTGGAAATGTTTTTTTAAACTTTGCTATTACAGCCAAACTTCTTTATGTTCAATTTAGCACTGTGCCTAAGAGTCATTTACAGCCGTAATAGCCAAGTTTAGAAAAATATTTCCAAACTAGTAAGAACCTTTCATTTTGAAATTTGTATTGGAAAACTTGGCTTTACTTTTATCTCAATTCTTTTTACGGAATGCCATTTTCGCGTACTTGGCTTTTTTTACATGAAATGTTTTTGTTATGATTTCACTTCTTTTTTAAAGGAATTGGATAATACTTAATTTTTAAAGTAGTAAAATATGCGGAATATTATTCAAAACTTTTGCAATGCCTTACTTAAATTTTTGAAATTTTTTAATTTTTTTCCATGGTTTTATCGTAGGAACTAGCCTTCCAAAGCTCGGCTCTCTAGCGTTTCTGAAAGTGCACAATGTTACTTTTACATAACTTTACATGTATAGGGGAGGGAAATAAATTAAAATTGTCGTGTTTTTAAATTTTGTCCTATAGTTTTCGTTTCGGGTTTGATCATAGTTCCTATCAGTCTTCCAATGCTCAGCTCTCTAGCGTTTCTGGAAGTGGGTAATGTTACTTTTGCATAACTTTACATTTATAGGGGAGGAGAGTAAATGAAAATATTGGACTTTTTACATTTTTTCCCATGGTTTTATCATAATTTCTATCAGCGTTCCAATGCTCAGCTCTCTAGCATTTCTGGAAGTGGGCAATATTAGTTTTATATAAATTTACATTTATAGGAGAGGGAAGTAAATTAAAATGTTGGTGTTTTTAAATTTTTTCAGATAGTTTTATCATATTGTCTTTCAGTCTTAAAAAGTTCAGCTCTTTAGCGTTTCTGGAAGTGGGCAGTGTTACTTTTACATAACTTTACATTAATAGGGGAAGGAAGTAAATTAGAATTTTGGGGTGTTTTAATTTTTTCCTATAGTTTTGTCATAGTTCCTATCAGTCTGCCAAAGCTCAACTCTCTAGCATTTCTATAACTTTATCATAGTTACTATCAGTCTTCCAAAGCTCAGCTCTGTAGTATGTCTGGAAGTAGGCAATGTTACTTTTACTTAACTTTACATTTATAGGGGAGGGAAGTAAATTAGAATTTTGGGGTGTTTTAATTTTTTCCTATAGTTTTGTCATAGTTCCTATCAGTCTGCCAAAGCTCAACTCTCTAGCATTTCTGGAAGTGTGCAATGCTACTTTTACATAACTTTAAATGTATAGGGGAGGGGAGTAAATTAAAATTTTGGGGTTTTTTGATTTTTTTCTATAGTTTTATCATAGTTCCTATCAGTCTGCCAAAGCTCAACTCTCTAGCATTTCTGGAAGTGGGCGATGCTAATTTTACATAACTTTAAATGTATAGACAATAGACAATATTTTTATTTCCAAATTTTTACAAAAGTAAATTGGTTCGTCAAAGTTATCTAAAACTACAGATTAAGTATGTAAGTTGCACTTACAATTTGTTTACAGTAAAACTTAATTGTTTTAACGTTAATTTTCATGGGGCATGTATAGGTGCCCTTATTGAATATTTACACAAATAGTACACTTAAATTCACGCTTACACTTCAATATAAAATACACTTATAATTTAGCTTAGATATCTGAATTAATTAAAAACAAACGAAAACAATGGAACGAGAAAAAAAATTATTTTGTAAAGTCATTAATTGAATAAGGTTCTAAATCACATAAATAATTGAAACGCCCTTTTAAAAGTTTTGAAAGACTCTATGCTTTTTATGGAATTAGGTAGTTTATTGTAAAACTTAATAGCGGCATATACAGGGCTTTTCTCAGTAATTGTTAATCTGTGCTTTGGGTATGTGTACAATCTATCCTTATGCCTTGTATTACAGGTTTTATTTGTTGTGTATTCTGAGAATAAATTAAAAATCAAAAACAATATACACTCTAAGATGTAGATTCCTGGAACGGTCAAGTAAATATTTTCCTTAAATTTATTTCTACATGATTCCGTTGCCCTTAGTCCTAATATTATTCTCAGGGCTCGTTTTTGCATTATAAAAACGTCAATATGGCTGCTTTGTCCCCAGAAAAGTATACCATATTTTATGTTTGAATAAAACATACCATAATAAACCGATCTTAAAGAATTTGCATTTTTAAAAAATTTGCCAAGAACTCTAAGTGCATAGCTTGCACTTCCTAATTTTTTGCATAATTCTTTAATGTGAGTATGAAAGTTAAGATCTTTGTCAAATGTCACCCCTATAGTATAGGGGAGGGGAGTAAATTAAAATTTTGGGGTTTTTTGATTTTTTCCAGGGGTTTGGTCATAATTTCTATCAGTCTGCCAAATTTCAGCTTTGTAGCATGTCTGGAAGTACAGTAGAATATTGATGATCTATACATGAGTGAGTCAGTGAGTGAGTGGCAATTTCGACGTTTTTTGAAATTTCGTAACTACTTTACTACTTTATGAAATTCCATGAAACTTGGAGGGGTTGTTAACTCCATGGAGATCTCCGACTGTGCAAAGTTTGAGATTCGTAGCTCATTCCGAAGTAGAGTTTTAGGTAGGTCAAATATCGGCTGAAATGTTTCCAGAAAAGATGGTTACGGCGCGCGAACTTGGCGAGGCACTGCCGTGCCCTCAGATACTTCAAAAATAAACTTTGCAAGAAAATATAGCGCTTTTTTTTAGATTTGGTGGAAAAAACTCAAATTTAATAAAAATGCGACATAGCACCTTCATCCACTTGGGTCTTCAATTTTATTTTGAAAATAAATTAATTAAGAATTTATGAGTGGTGCTGTGAAGCTGCCTCAGGGTTTCGTGAAAACTGTTCCCTGGTTGCAGTTGCAATAATCTTAACCTCGTTTTGAGCATAAGCGTTTTAGAATACATAGCTTTGATATTGATGAAAATTAAACACTTTTTTTAAAACAAGTAGTTATATTGAAAAAATAAAATATCGGTACATATTCCAAAGTATTGCATGTCGTCATATTTATCCAATTCGTATAAAGTTTAAATTCATAACATTAAAATAATAATTTCCATTAACAACTTTTTATCCACAGTCCAGCAGTTAGCATAGAGTAATACCTATATACTACAAGTGTTATATTACTCTATGATATTAGCAAATCTTCCTTATTAACAAATTTTCGTATTGTAGAACAAGTAAATTTTTATAGTCCACGAATTTTAGCAACAACCGATAGATACTAGAATACGTTATTGCTCAACATTGTTTAAAATAAATGTCTCACCATAATGACAGCCAGAAGCCACCACTTCATAATATTAACATCATAATTTTTACTTGCACTATTACTTTGTCATACCCTTTTGCACTTTTCTGTTCTTTAGTCACTAGTACGCCTACTTATCAATAGTTTTATTTACTTTTAATAACGGATCACTTTTTGTTAGGTGATCTGTGCTTTTAATAATATTTTACTGTGAACTATCCTAAGCTCTGACTGACTTGAGTTTAAGTGAAGTCAAATGAAGGTAAAAATTATTTTCAAATCTACGACTTAAGGAAGGTTCTTCTTGAATGTTTAAATTTAAGAATAAATGACTGAATCAATCAATCTAATATAATCAATTACAGAATGATCTCTCTACGAAGGATCACGGGTATATAAGCAAACCCCGCCACCGGAAAAGTCGCAATCTAATTCTCGTATCGGCCTTATTATTATTGCGAAAAACCAAGTAGTTTTTGTTTATTTTTCGCGTTGATTTTTGGGACAGGAAATATTGTCACACAGATCATAATTAAACTAACCCAAAGTGATACATTAATCTAAACAAAACAGATGCACTTCGTATTAATTTAATTATTGGGATCCATATAAATTAAAGGCGTGCATATATCATTATAAAATACCAAGTTATTGGCAATAATAATAATAATTGTGGTACCTAAGTATCGAAAACCATCGTCACTAGCAATATTGCTGAATTTGCAATAATTTAATATAAAAGGCGATTTAACACACCATACAAGTGACCAGTACCCGGGGTCCACTCCTAACTAAGCGTTCGTAACCAGTTTCTGGACGTCCTGCTGAGCTTCGTAACCAGTTTCTGGACGTCGTCTCATTTGTCCCTTAAGTAAGCGTTCGTAACCAGTTTCTGGACGTCCGCTGAGCTTCGTAACCAGTTTCTGGACGTCCGCTGCGCTTCGTAACCAGTTTCTGGACGTCGTCTCTTTTTTAACCCTGAACCTGTGGTCCTGTGTACTGCGTCCCCCAAGTCCTACCCGGCATAATTCACAGTAAGACCCTAATGGCCGTATTTATGGTTCTCCATATTTTTTTTGGGTAGGTTAGCGTAGGCTATAATTTCTGTCGATTTATCCGCTGTATAATTATAAACGAAATATATGTATTAAACTTCCCCCGTTTCCGATAATTTTCTACGCCCCCAAACTAAAGACCCCTAGGTCCATTTTTCTCTGTGACAAGATCGATTTTTAAAAAGAAATCCTTGACAAAATCTTTTTCTTGTTCTCCTTTTTCGTGGTAACCAACCTTGATGTTGTCTGCCTGATTCCAAGAAATACGCGCGTGTATCCTGTTGATGCACTTATTAGTTTTGGAAAATGGAACAGAGGTTTGGCGGATGTTACGTAAGAACCGATAGGTATCAAAAAGGCAAAATTATATGATTTTTATTTAGTTTCAGTTTAGAGATGGTAAAGTCACATCACATCTAAGTCTACGTCTCGTATGTCAAGTGGTTTAAAAATGAGACGCTTTTTAAAACTTTTATATTTTTTACATTTTAGACTCCTCTGTAGGCCTCAATTTTTTTTAGGATATAAGCGATAATCAGAAAAATACTGCAAATATAAAAACATAGAAATTTGACCTATATTATGAGAAAAAAATTAAAACTGTGTCTCATATTTTACCTTGAAAAAGTTCAAAAATGAGACAAGTCATGCGAAACATGAGACAGTGATAAAATTCACGTATAAACAGTAGGATCGCCATTTAAACCAAAAATACGACATACAGGGTAAAATTCAGACATAGGTTTTTGTTTTTATTTTACTTAAATACAACAAATAAGTGCAAAAATATTTATTTATAGGAAAACCGATCTACGAACTCACACGACAAAAGTTCCGGGAACGTTTTTAAATGTTTTATACAACAAATAAATGTAGGTATGAGGTCCTCACAACACTAGTCGTTAAATACCGAGATGAATTCCAAAACGTGCGCAAGCGTTGATCTGTCACTTCTGCCAACCAATCAACTGAGAGATATTTCAGTATGGTTTTATACAGCAAAACTTTAATAATTCCCAGTTCTTTTTGATGAAAATTCGTCGTTTTTGTGCTGTGAAAATGCCGGTGACGTGCAAGTTGTGTGACACATTATTTAGTGCCCAATTTAATTTGAATAAACACTGTCATCGGGGTTCTACTGTATGTCTATGCTACGTTAAACATTTTTTTAAAAGATTTAGCGCATTTAAATTTGTCAATACTCCCATGGCAAAACAAAATAAACGTGAAATGCATATAGAAGAAATACTGCATATACCTCAAAAAATATTAATTGCAGCACATAGATATTGTATATTTTTGAAATCAAAAAGAAAAGACGAATCTTAAAATGCAAAAATATACGGGGTGTTTTCGTTTGAAACTCGTAGACAATGATTGTGTTTTAAAATAAATAAAAACAATGGAAGTCCGAAATTTTATTTCTATACAGGGTGTTCCCTCTGAAAAAATCGAATTTATTGTCACACCCTGTACAGGGTGTCCCAAATTCGTTGTGTTTTTGTGGTGTCGGGTATTTCTAGGGGAGAAAGAAAAAAACTGAGCCCCCTTTGCGACGCTCAAATTTTAAGAGAAGCCTAAAGGTGAAAACTACATTTAGATATAGCAAGCCGTTTTTAAGCTACGGAGTGTTTTTGTCTGCATTTTGCTTCTGTGTAAATAGCTTTCTTATAGATCTTTTCTTGAAGAATTGACAGATGTAAACGGTTTTTATTTATCTCTTTTAGTTTTTAAAATATTACATAAAGTTGTTATTTTTCTTACAGAATAACTCTAAAACTCTCTCTAAAATTTCCTTTAAAATGATGTATCACACTCAATATTTTAATTTTGAATTTTTTTTTATTGTTTTCTTTATTTTTGTTTTTTAATCACCTCTTTATTATTTTTTTATTTTTATAATTTTATAATATTAAAATATTTTAAACCCATTAAGCAAACTAAAATATGTAGTAAAAATAAAAAAAAACAAAAATATAAAGAAATCCCACTAATCCCATAAAGAAAAATTAATTTTATGTGATATCTCAAAAACTAAACGTGACAAATGAAATTTAATTAAACAGTTGAATTCCTCTTAAAAATGTGTCTAAAGAATGTTTTCACAGTCCGTAGTTTGAAAAACAGCTTGCTATATCAAAATGCAATTTTCACTTTTAAGCTCCTTTTGAAATTTGAGTGTCGCAAAGGTTGATCAGGTTTTTTTAGCCCCTCTAGAAATACCCGAAACTCCCCAAAAACATCGAATTTGGGACACCCTGTACATGGTGCCGGATAGAAAAAAAATATGTTGGCTTTTAAAGTTCATCATCATCATAATTAACCAAAAAAAATCTACAATTTATTATAGCCCTTTATTTTCAATGATAAAGTTGCTCCGGTTATAAAAAACCACCCGGTACCTACATAAAATCATACCTAAAAATTAGAATTGACCATTATTTTATACCTTGAATTTTTTATTATACGTTAAGCTCTTCGATCTCGCGCCAATCCCGGTATTCGCGCCAATAATTTAAATTAGACATTTTGACGTTAATTTTGGCGCATGCTCCTTTGATGGAATTCATCTCGGTATTTAACGACTCGCTAACTGCTGCTATCCGTTTATAACAGAAAATAAAGTATTTTTTATTTTAGTGTCTCATTTTTCAACGGGATTTTGTGTGTCTCACTTTTACACCACTTGACCCTAGTGTTTGTGATGGATTGAATACAATACCGTGATTGACTTTAACTTTATATTGTTCAGTAATTGTTATTGTTTATTAGTTTTCAAAAAGAATCAAATTTTCTTTACGGGTCAACCTCCAACTGGATAAAATTAATATTTAAGTTGTCTATTTACCTTTTGAAATTTAAACTGTTTGCTGACCACTACAGTATTTATGTGTTATTTTTTGCAATTTATTTTTGAAAAACTATTGTTCCCCATACGTGCGCAAAGTGCCTTTCCCACACTTAAAGCTTATCTAAATTCCGCTTCGGATCTTTCGTTTAATTGTTTTTGAGTGTTATTTTTAACTTGTTGTCGATTTGTTATTTAATTGAATTGTTTAAAATTGCCAACTCTAAACAAGGGATAAACACTATTTATACTTAAGTAGGTAGTAGTTTTTTACCTGTTCCGTAGAAAAACTGAGCTAATCTTTGAGTCCTCAGTACAATATTTTCATAATAAAATATGGTAAGGAAAAAACTACACACAAAAAATGCAAAACACAGTTTTCTTTTTCGAGTATATTGCTCCATTTTACAGAAAAATTTAAAATTTTTTAAAGTTTTGAATGTCACCTTTAGGACATGAGTCATTAGATTTTCAAAAGATAAGTACCCTTAAGTTAAGTTGTATACAAGGTAAAAGTTTACTTTAAACCCTAATACATAGGTGGCAATGGTATGTAATCAAAATTAGGGTCACTGCATCCCGGAAGCCTGACGTTTTCAAACGCAGTTTTCATGATAATTATTATTTTTTATAAACATAAATACAAGACTAGGCGCCAAAAGCGGTTCTGAAACAAAACTCTGGAAGGGGTAATGGTGAAACAGTTACCGTAAAAAACCCATAGGAAAAATGCGAAAAGGAAGTATTTGCACACGAAAAAACGCTACACAGCAAAAGCGCACGCGTAGTAAAACGCACACTAGAAAATCGCGCAAAGAAAAAAGCGCTCATTGTAAACCAGCGCACAGGAAAATTAAACAAAGAAAATTTTGGACGTATGGAAAAATCATATTGAAATTAATGTAAGTCAGCATGTTACTTGGGGCCTGTCCTTAAATTACGTAACGCTCTAGAGGGGGAGGGGGGGTTGGGCCTTGCGTTATACTCAATGTTTTTTTAATGTATTTTTTCTTGAAAATGCGTTACCAGTGAGGGAGGGGGGAGGGTCAAAAATCCTGAATTTTTGCGTTACGTAATTTAAGGACGTTCCCTTGGATCATCTTAATTTTGCTCATAAAAATACAAGGTTGTGTAAGCTTAAGGGGCCTTACGGCAACTTTCTCGCGATACAGAGCATCAAGCGATTTTTACACTTTTTTGAGAATATCTTTTTTAAAAATCGTGTATTAGAACAAGAGCAATAAGTGGAGATCAAAAGTCTCTACGGGGACTTATTAATAAAATATCATTGTTTTTTTTTAAATAAGTAAGCAAAAATTAACATTTTTTAAAGATTTTTATTTTTTATACATTTGTGGAGGTTATTTTGACATAGATAGAGGTTTTCCGAAAAATTTATGTGTGGCTTCGGTGGTTCAGTGGTAGAATGTTTGCCTAGATAGCAAGAGGTCCCGGGTTCGATCCCCGGCCGAAGCAGAAAACTTTTTTCTTATTTTTCTTTCTTTAATTTCATTTGTTGTTTATATATCTCCTTAACTTGTAATTTTATCAAAAAAGGAAATAATAAATTTTTGGATCACACTGTTAACATATTTTCTTTTTATGTGAAACCTTTTCTCCCCTACTTCTCGAGCCCCATCTTATATAAACTTTTGTATTAGAAATCACCTCCTCTATCACCTGCTCTGCCGTCCTAAGCATAACCCCCGTATTTGAAAAAAATCCAAAAATGTGATTGTTGGTTAAGACAAATTATCATAATATACTCTATTGTTTATACTAATGTAACAAATCGTAAAACTACAAAAAGTATTTAAAAAGTCACTTAAAATTTTCTTTTTTCCATAAGGCACTATGTATTTTCAAACATTCAAACGCGATTTACTCCATTTCATATAAAATTCAAATACGGGGGTTACGCTTAGGACGGCAGTGCTGCACTAATACCTCTAATCTAATTATGTAAATTTAAAAAAAAATTATTGAAATTCATAAAAACTTTAAAAATTATCAAAATATTTAAAACTTCAAGATCTTTTATTATTTGTGAACTATGATAATATTTTTGAAAATTTTTAGAAATTTTCGTAACTATAAATAAATTTTATTTAAAACCTTTTATGATTCACGTTTAGATGCATAATTATCATCACAGAATAAATGGGCCATTAGACTAGTATTATCGGTAGGTTGTAGGCCTAGAGCAGAGAACACATAAGTTATTTCTTCGATTCTCAAAGGTCGTAGGTAATATTTACACCGGCCATGGAATATTTCTTCAATGCATCGGCACATAAAATTTGATCAAACCGGGGTCCACTTAATATAAAAGCGGTGCAATTTTTCGCGCAGACACAAAAAAATGCGAAAACCGCTGAAAAAATATAGAAAATTTTTTGAATGATGACAAGGTTTTTTTTGTAAAGAAGCTCTCCGAAATAAGTGCAATACTCTGATCAAGTTTTTTGCAATTTATTCGAAATCTGAGTATGAGGAAAACAAACCCCGTATTTGGATTCGGTGCATCGAGATGAAGAGACTAATTTTTTTGTTTTATTTGCCGGAGTTATTCCTGTTTAAGTTTTTTCTCTGTGCGCTTTTTTTGTGTGCTTTTTTTTCCACAGGCGATTTCTTCCTTGAGTACTTTTCTAATAAAGCAAGACAACAAAAATGTAAATTTTTTCAGCCTTTAACTTACCTGTAGAAGCCGCTCTTATATATATATATATATATATATATATATATATATTAGGGTTCTGGGGGGTAATTACACCTCACGGTGGATAGAATATACCGGTGTTCGGAATGATCTTATAAATATATGCCGAATTTTCACGTCACTGGTGGTCCAGCTGATTTTTAGAAACGAAAGTTAGATGTGATATGAACAACTAATATTTATTGATTTTTTTGAAACTAAGGCAATTTTCGTACGATTTTTTAGTATATTCTTATAAAATAATATTTTTCATACATACCAGTCGTTATTTTTTTAGCCGCTTCATTTCTCTTTACACAAAAACTAAAAATCGAAGAAATGAATGTGTTCGTTTCAGCTTCAAAAATTATCCGGTGACATACATCTTTGTTTACTACCCAATAGTCCTCGGTCCACCTTTGATATTAAACGATCACATTCAGTTTGACTTGTAGTTTAAGTTTTGTGTAATAAAAAATAAAGCGGGCGAAAAAAAATAACGACAATACATCTAGAAAATTACATTTTATATGGATGTACGAGAAAACAGTAGAAAAACGGCCGTAGTTTTCAAAAAATTCAAAAAATATTAGTTGTTCCGTTGTTCATAACAGATCTAACTTTTGTTTACAAAAATCAGCTGGACCACCAGTGACGTGGAAAATTCGACATAAGATCCGAACACCGGTATATTCTATCCACCGTGATTACTATATCTTGTCACGTACTCCTTCGCCTGTCTGGCGTTTATCGCACTAGAGCGGAAAATTAACTTTAACGTACAAGTGCAGAACATGATCTATGCGCATATGTTGTTAATAGCTATTTATGCAGAAATTCTACAAATGCCGTTGAGAGAATGACGCGTAGTCGTAGACAAACATATTCACTCTAGAGAAAAAATACTTAAAATAAATAAAAAGTTGATTTTAACAAAAAAATCAAGACGCGACGCCTCGCGCGAAATTTTCCACACTTATATGAAATATCACACTTTCTCCACTCGTTATATAATATACTATTTTACACTGAAAATAGAATGAAAAATGGCATTTTCCGTATGCTTTAATTTTGTCAGCAAAACGTTTCTAGTTTTCTATTTTTGTCATAATTATCTTATGCCGCATCCAAGAATTTTATATTTTTATCTTTGTTTTTTTTAGGATGTGAAACAAATTGATGGATGAGGAAAGAAGTCTCTTTATTGTTGAGTTTCACTTTTTACCAAACGGTGTCTATTGCCATTGCAATTTTATTATTTTCCTAATAGTGTAAAAATAAAACAAAATTATTTAATAAGAATATATTAGTTAAATATAAATTTTTATAATACAAAAAATGCAGTTATGTTGGTCTCTACTAAATGTAAATAAAATTACTTACAAAAAAACAACATCGAATAGTAGATTGCATAAAATATTTTTGAATTTTTTATAGACACAAAAAATCTTAAAAATATTTTAAATAAATCTGAACAATAATAATTCAATACAAAACTATAGTTATAGGTATAAAGTTCTAATACAAAAAATGTGATTGAATACTTGTAAAGATATGGTCAAACGCGGTTATTTTTTGGTCATTTTATAGGGAGTGAAATTTAACATCTACTATCACATCTCAACTTCACACAAAAAAAAAAACACTTGTCCTCCTTTTTCAAAGATTTAAAAATCATTTCAGGGCAGGTACTTATAAAGATGTACCTACTATTAAAGCGTATTAAAAGCATTTATAGAAAATTACTGCTATAAGCGTTCCGACATTGGATTAAAACAGTAGATGCTTTTAATAGTCAAGTCAAAATTGAAGGTATTTTTTATTTTTGATTTAAATTTTAGAAAATTCTATAGGTAAGTCATTATCTTTAGGGACGCCAGGCTTCCAGGATGCAGTGACCCTAATTATCTTGAATTGAAGTAGCCTCTTGACATTTTTATTTGAAACAAATGAAAAGGTATCCGATAATGGTTGTTCTTAAGCTTTGAAAAGAGATGGCGCTGAGAGCGCGGCACCCATTATCAGTGGCCTTAATTTATTCAAGCAATGTGTTTGCTGTTCTCGGGTAATACGTTTTATTTGAAATCCTACATGCCGACACGCTTGTAGCAGTTATTTTTAGAGGCCCAGGACAGATGTATATAGTACTCTTCCTTTCATAAAACATGCATACAAGCATTTTCCCTATCCCGCAAAATTCATTCACCAGTTAAAAATAACTGACGTTTTGCGTCAAACTGATTTTTATAATAATTAAGTACAAATTATCACTCAAGTTATACAAGACGGCTGGTCTATTATAAGGAAAGCGGCCACTAATTTGGTGGTCGATAAAATGATGATAGTACGATGGAAAAGCTCTGGATACAAAATAATTCGACGGATAGAAAACATGAATCAGGACGAAAGACTCGAGTTACAAGATAAAAAACTTAGCGACTACCTTAGACAAAATCATTTTGCAATCTCAGTTGAAGCTGCAAATGTAACGATGTTTCCATGTTCCTTATCAACTATTAACAGAAGTATTACAAAATCTGAAATTTCCTGTCAAGTTGCTGCTAAAAACCCTTTTTAACGGCAGAACAAGAACAGGTCAGGGTTATTTTTGCACTGAATAGTGTTTTTCATGATAATAATTTCTGGGAAAGGGTGGTTTTCACAGATGAAAATATATTTCAATTATCTTCAAACAGCAAAAGAATTTTAGTATATTGTTCACCAAATTCTAGATTTAATCCAGAATATAACAACCAAATTAATAAAGCTAGACATTTTTCTGTGAATATGCATGGGCGCACCCAGGGGGGGGGAGGGGGCTCGGGGCCCTTCCTCCCCCCCCAAGCCTAAGATTTTTTAGACATTTTCCACTTATTTCATGAATTAAAAGATAAAATAGCATAAAATATCATAAGGTCTTGCCCCCCCCAAGCGGCCTGCCCCCCCCCCCCAAGACACATTCCTGGGTGCGCCACTGAATATGTGGGGTTGGTTTAGCGCTAGCTGTGTTTTGGCAAATCGAAGGAAGATTCAACAATGAACGATATGTTGAGATGTTATATTACCATCTAAGCAGATGTTTTATGAAACAAACGACTTTGTTTATCAGCAGGACAAGCGTCCCATGCACACTGCTAATGTTGTTCGCCAGTGGTTTCAAAACAACAAGACTCTTCTTTAGGCATCCAACAGCCCTGATCTCAACCCAATAGAAAACATATAAAATTATTTAACAAAGGAACTGGAGACGACAAATGCTGAACAGTTAAGCGATGCTATTTTAGAAATGTAAGTTTTTCAATGTCTAGACGCTTGCAGAGTGTTATTGAAAATACTCTGCCAATATATGGGCCCCTAAGCTCACAGTAGGTACTCTAGTTATAGTGTACGTGTGAGCTAATATAACTAAAAACTGAAATATATTTTATTTAACTCCAGACTAAATTAAAAAAACTAAAATGTATTTTGTTAAACTCCGGACTCAATTACCTTTCGTTTGATATCACACATGCCATATTTTCACTTAAACTCTAATTTTTAAAATATACCCCCACCCTTTCTTTTAAATAAATTAAAATGTATTTTGTTTAACTGCAGACTCAATTACCTTTCGTTTGATATCACACACGCCATATTTTCACATAAACTCTAATTTTTGAAATCTACCCCCACCCTTTTATTTGGTTTCTGTTCGGTGGATTTTGTTCATTTTTAAATGGGACCATCTCGACCCAAGACCCAGCCTAGGTACCAAATTTCATTAAAATCGGCCAAGCGGTTTTTGAGTTATGCGCGTTGGTCGTTACAGACAGACAGACAGACAGACAGACAGACAGACAGACAGACAGACAGACAGACAGACAGACAGACAGACAGACAGACAGACAGACAGACAGACAGACAGACATACAGACAGACAGACAGACAGACGGCGCAACAAAAAAGTTTCAAAATCATCTGAAACGCAAAGATATATAAAAAATTTTGAAATCGGAGCAACTTTTTTTTTCTCGAAAAAATTAGGATCACCATAGCTCACACTACTATAGTATAGTATATGTGTGAGCTAAAAATGGGGCCCCTACTAGATACTAAACTATTTTATTGTGTTTTATTTTGTTGTTTTAATTAATATTTAGTCTTTAGTTGTTTTCGTCCAAATTCGTGTTTCCAATCCATTAATAATTATTCTTTTGCAGTAAAGATTTTAATAAAATATATTTGTTTTTTGTTTGAATGGCGATTTTTGAATCAAATTAAATTAACGCATTTTTTGTGTTTTAGAGGCATTTTTATTTTTTAGCTCACACATATACTATACTATAGTAGTGTGAGCTATGGTGATCCTAATTTTTTCGAGAAAAAAAAAGTTGCTCCGATTTCAAAAATTTTTATATATCTTTGCGTTTCAGATGATTTTGAAACTTTTTTGTTGCGCCGTCTGTCTGTCTGTCTGTATGTCTGTCTGTCTGTATGTCTGTCTGTAACGACCAACGCGCATAACTCAAAAACCGCTTGGCCGATTTCAATGAAATTTGGTACCTAGGCTGGGTCTTGGGTCGAGATGGTCCCATTTAAAAATGAACAAAATCCACCGAACACAAACCAAATAAAAGGGTGGGGATAGATTTCAAAAAATAAAGTTTATGTGAAAATATGGCGTGTGTGATATCAAATGAAAGGTAATTGCGTCTGGAGTTAAACAAAATACATTTTAATTTATTTTAAAAAAAGGGTGGGGTATATTTCAAAAATTAGAGTTTAAGTAAAAATATGGCGTGTGTGATATCAAACGAAAGGTAATTGAGTCCGGAGTTTAACAAAATACATTTTAGTTTTTGTTTTTTTTAAGGGTGGGGGTGGATTTCAAAAATTTGAGTTTAAGTCAAAACATGGCTTGTGTGGTATCAAACAAAAGGTAATTTAGTGTGGAGTTGAATAAAATATATTTTAGTTTTTAGTTATATTAGCTCACACGTACACTATAACTATAGTACCTAGTGTGAGCTTAGGGGCCCATATATTGGCAGAGTATTATTTAATAGCAATAACCCGGTATAATAGATATTCGCTGTTGTGCGTATGAGTAAACACTAACAACAAAAAGCCGAAAGGTTTGGTATAGGGAAAAAAAAGTATGTATGCGTTTTTTATGAAACCAATAGTACATGTTTGAATGGTTAAAAAATCTTGTAGTACGAATAAGGTACCACTTGACCTATGTTCCCTATTCAAATTTTTCGATTTTCCTTTAATACAAAGAAAATCGACAAGTCAATTTTTTTTGTGTGGAGCCTTTTTGTGCTAACACTACATTCCCTATCTACGTTTTATTTTTTGGTAACAACCGATATATTTCATTTAAAGCTAATTTTTTTAACAATAATATAAACTTGTGAAGGTGAAATACCTCATCCTCACTTAAAAAATGTATACTCCAGTCAATATAGTAAATAAAGTGAAAAAAACCTTTAAAACACCTTGTGATTTTTTGCACATCTTCCAAACATCAAAAATTCATCCATTTTGAGATATTTTTTTTTATTTTGTTTTTTCATTTCTTTCCTAGATTGACAGGAGTATGTCCCAAGAATTACGCGGTATGTCAGCAATGCTAGATGACAAAATAGTTATCTCAGTCTACAAGGAATTAAGATAATAATCTGAAATGTTGCACAAACGCACGCTTGAGTATGCTTAAAGGTGGCAAATCTTGATTATAATCTTTAAAGAACAATCAACTCTCACCATGATTTTTTTTATTTCACTAAGATCGATTCAGTAATAATGAGTTTATAAGGAAATGAATGCCGACAGGATTGGCAATGCAATCGTATAATTTGTAAAACAATGGCTGAAACAAAAATAGATTTTTTGAGAACCACTTTACTAATTTGTGCCTTGTTGTACGCACAGTGCGACCCTGTAATTTTTAAGTTTTTTGACATGTCCGCTAAAAACTGTTTATAGTTTATACAAGTTTATTAACTGATCGTCTAAAATCACGATATTTTAAAATTGGAAAAGATCCTTTTTGTATATTTTTTGTTTTTTTTCATTTTCACTATTACAATTTACGTTTTCGGGGCGTACGACCTATAAAAAATTAAATTAAAAACCCCTAGTCTTAAGTCACTGTCTGAAAGACTGTCAAAATATGTCAGACAGCATTTTGTCAAAATCAATCAGTTGGTGACTTTTGGGTAGTGGCCCACAATCAAGAATGCCATGATTTTAAAAACAAAAGAATAAAAAGACGCCGTGTTATGTTTGATATATTTTTTTCGATGTTTTGGTAGTGTTCGTTAGACAAAAATTATCAAGACTTAGTTTAGATTGCTGTTTTGATTATGGGAGGTCATCCTGTTTATAAATGCACTCACGAAGACAAAAGAAAAAAGGTATGTTTTTGTTGTGTTTCATTTAAAATTACAACAAAAACTAAAATATGTGAATTTTTGGATACAAACTTTAGTGACTTAGATAGTAAATACCCATTATCTATTTGCACTCGATGTCGGATTTCCCTAAGAAAGAAAAAAAAAAACGGAACCTTAAAGCGTAAAATGACAAAAATGCCTGAATTTGACAAAATATTAGTTTCGAAGGAAACTAGAAGTTTTTATGAGTGCAATTGTGTAATTTGTCAGACTGCAACAACTAAATGTCATCCAAAAAAAAGATTTCTTCTAAACAACAATCGTCAACGTCAATTAAAAATTTGTCATCGGAAAAGGTTTGAAACATCGTTGTGCAGGATGTAGGCATAATATTAGCAAAAATGCTATTAACATTTTAAATAGAACAGTCTCAAATAAGCAACAAGAACAAATTGCTGTAAAAATCATTAAAAATAAAATTGACCAAGAAGGAAACACTACTTTCCGTTCTTCCAAAGCGTATAAAAACATTTCTGTTAATTTATCTACAGGTAGCAAAACGGCAAAGGTAACTTTAAATCCAGCAACAACTAAACTGTTTTACTCAGGAACACTTAGATAATTTACAAACAAATGAGGGATTCTCTAATAGAAATATGGAAAAAATTACCAATTTTATAAGAAGTTCAGCTGGCAAACAATCTATATCATCGAATTATAGACAACACCGCCAAGAGAAATCCAAGATGCTTTTAGACTGTTAGAAAAAGGATCATTTTGAATTTGAAACCAGCGAAGGTAAATCTTCCAGACCCTTTATTTATGCTGATGCAAGTCATCTTGTTGAAAGAATTATTAAAGAAAGACAAACCGTGGGACAAAATATGAACTAAAAAGTTGTAAGCGATGGAGGTCAAAACTTTTTTAAAATATGCCTTCATATTCCTTAAAGATTTCCAAAAATTTTCGGTTGAAATGGAAGGCGATAGTGCTGCAAAGAAAGGGAGACTTACTGGTGTAAAAAAAGCTGATATTAAAGAAACTTATAAAAATATTACCAAACTATTTCAAATAACAAACCTAAATAGTATATCATTCAAGTTTGTGTCGTTAAACTACTGCTTATCGTGAATGGAATGCAAACAGCAACGTCCAGCTACCCGTGTCCTTATTGCCACATTTCCCTTACAGAGATGAGGTCTTATAGCTTAAGTTATGAAAAGGAGCCAAGAACATATGGGGATCTGAAGTTACATTTTAATAAATTTAACACATATTTGGAATAAAGAATCTTTTAGTGTTATTAACAAACCCCTATTTGAGGAACAGGAAGATCCTTGTATCTTTCAGAAATGCATCCTACCTGCACTTCATCTGTTACAGGGGTTTGTTAATCATGTATTTTGGAATGGCCTAGTACCACTTCTTGACAGAGAAAATACGCTTAAATGGCCAAAAAAAGCTAAACGTGATTGCAAAACACTACCACGGCTAAATATTTGAAGGCAATGCCTGCAGAAAGCTCCTAAAGAATACAAACCATTTAACATCACGAGATGTGCTAGGAGAGACAGATTATATTTTCGTAATGCCATTTGTATCTGCTTTCAATTGTTGAACAATGCTTCGGTTCTGTTCAAACATACGTTGAACTTGAAGCAGATTTAAAGCACTTAGAAGCCGTTTTAGAACATGCCGGGGTGACACAAACCCTTAAAATTCACTGCATACTACAGCATCTTACAAAACAGCATTTGGTCAGAACAAGCTGGAGAATCGATTAATAGGGAATTTTTAACTATTTGGAATAAATACAAAATAAACACAATTATTATTGATGAACGGTAGGCAGAGCAACTTTTGAAAGCTTGTTAAATTTAGTTCAAATAGAATTTAGTTTTGTTACCATAACCATTTATATCATTCTTTAGATACTTAATTATTTTTGTGTTGCCTTAGCCCTATTAAAATTATTTAATAATCTTAATAAATTATGACAAAAGTAGTTACTGGTTTAGTTCTTTTGTTTATTACGGCTATAATCATTTACTTAAAGTACTTTAAATATGATTCTATAGGATAATTATATAAAAAAATTGTAAAAAAAATGAGAAATTTTTGAAATGAAAATTTTTTAGAAAAAAGGATCTGACTTGATTTTAAAATATAGTGTTTTATAACGACTAATAAAACCGCATTTACCCCCATAAAAATAATTTTGCGGACATCTTAAAAAACTTAAAAAATACAGGGTCGCACTGTGTACGGGGGAAAAGTAGTGTTTTTCTATAAATTGAAATAAAAACTAAAACATTTTTAGAAAATAAGAATTCTCACCAGGATATTTTTTATTTAATCAAAATCGGTTCAGTAGTAATGAATTGATAAGGAAATAAATGAAGACATGATTGGCAAGGCAATCGTATAATATTCAAAACAATGATTAAAACAAAAATACTTTTTTTTAGAACCACCAAACCGATTTTGCTAATTCATACCTTGTTGTGCGTGACAAGAATGCAGCTTTTTTACTGATTTAAAAAAGTAATTAAAACCTGTTCGCAACACGAGAATAAACGAGCATATTTGAAGGGTACAATTTAATTTCGTCCGCCATCTTGAATTTTGAGATTTCGGACAAAAAAATATATTCTGTCAAAACTCTGATTATTTCTCTGCCAAGTGCAGTTTGTCCCAGTAAAATCGATGGTATAGTTCAAAAGTTATCATTAAAAATAAATTGTCCGGTTTTTTTTGGCCCACCCGGTAGTCGGTACAAGGACGGCGCCGGCGCGGCGCCAGCATAAATCTCCTACAGTCAACTCACGACGACCACGACTGTTGCGCTGAAAAGGAAAGAAGTCTATCGACTATAACCAAGCTCTGCCTTTCGAAAAGGATGTAAAAGCGTGGGTCCACTGTGTATACTTGCTACGCAGTATAAAAATCCCTGCCCTCGACAAAGAGGTGCTATGCTAAATTAAGTCCTCTTAGAGAAAGAAAACTTGCATCCTAAGGAACACGTGCATTAGTTTGATATAGTGTACGAACAAATCGGGATTTGCGAAAAGGGCGCGCCGTGTGTCTAGTCGATAGACCAAAAATGGTCTCCCCACCACTACTTCCACTACTATTACTACTACAACCATACCTCTGTAATATACTCAGGCGTACATTTGTACAAAATTTCAAGTTGATATGTTAATTCCTTGGACTCTTAACGCCGACCGCGGAATCTTCATTTAACATTAGCATTATGCCAATTTCACCATTTTGCCATAAAGGAGAGTTTACACATGCATGGATTTGCTGGCGCCAATAAAAACTGGCGCGCCAGTTAGTTAAATTTGCAAGTGTAAACACCGACTTGCACACAAGTTATTTTTTTGCATGCATGTATCAAAAAAGTCTGCAGCTGACTGAATTTGCTGGCGCCAGTGGCGACGCATGCGCGCAGAAAAGGAAAATTTTCATGTGTAAACAAGTGCTTGCACGTCGGCTCGCCAGTTTTAAGTTCATTATTTTACATTATTTTTTATTTTCATTGTGTTTGAGCTTAAAAATTTTGTTTATTTTTGTTTTTATAGCTTAATATGGCTAAAAAGCAGAACTGACCATACAGTTTCTTGAAGGCTATGAATGTTTTCCTTGTTTATGGGATGTACACAGTAGTTCGTATAAAAACAAAGATAGTCGAGATAATGCTTCCCAAAAAATTAGTAAAATAATGACTATTGAAGGCTTTGAAGTTGCAGAAGTAAAAGCAAAAATATGATCCATAAGAAACACATATGCTTTGGAATTGAGAAAAATTAAAAAAAGCCAACGTTCCGGAGCCGGTGCAAATGAAGTATACACCCCAAAAGTACCATGGTTTAAAGTAGCAGACCGAGTTTTAAAGAATGTTGTTTAAATAAGAGAAACTCTAGAAGAATATCAAAATGTTGCTTTGTCATTCGAAGATGGTTTTTATAGCTCGCAGGATCTTCTGCTGCAAGTTCTCCTAAAAGCTTTTCGGAAGCACCCAAAGTAGATCGACTAGCAATCCATGCTTTAACCCATGCAGATACGGCCTTTTCGTTGTTCCTTTTCCTGAATCTCTTTTATTTTTTTTTTTCAATAAAAGTTTAGCGACTATTTTGCAGGCTTCCGAGAGTTCAGCCGACATATCGCGTATCGTGTACACTTTAAAAATGAAACTGGCGTGCCAGTCTTTTTAATTTTCGCATAATAGTGTAAACCTTTACTGGCGTGCCAATAGAACTGGCGCGAACACTGGCGCCACTAAATTCATGCATGTGTAAACCCACTATAAGTGCAAGTCAAATTTATGTCACTTAGCAGGTATTGTCAGATCGCCGACGATATATCGATGCGCGCTGACATACCATGTCTTAGTGTATTATGCCAAGAATCATTTTTATCAATTTCAAAATTTATAAAATTTACTTACATTACAAAATTATTGTGCAAGTAAGCACACAACATTTAACAATTCATTTTTTTGGCACTTAACCAGTCCACAAAATTAATCTTCTTTTCTAAATAATGATTACCCTGTGCCTATTATGATTTAGAATAGTATAATACGAATAGTGTATATTTTTTACTAAAATGCAATAATGCAAGATTTTACTCAAAAACTGTAAATAACAATTCCAAAACAGGGGTGAAATTAAATAATTTTTTGGCTATGTACAGGGTTTTTTGTATTTATAATATTCCAATACCCACGGTAACTGCTCATTCATGATGCAAACATGAGGGCCTTGGGGTCTTTAAGCAAAAAATACCCGATTGGTTGCTTTTAAAGAGATATGCATATTATTTCCATATAGTACGTATTATTGCAATACCTACGGTACCTTACGATGCTGAATGCAAACATATTTGAAATAGCAATATCAATGGCCCAAGCAGCATTTGGACGTCATATTACGTTACCCATACGTTGCTTGCGATAAACGCGACGTCGGGTGCCGACGTCGTTTCGACCGCCTGACGACCCTCGTTTGCACCTAAATGGGGAATACAAATTCGGGTCGCTACGACGTCAGCATCTGACCTTATAGGTAATAGAGTTTACCAATTAACAACGTATTTGTACGTTGGATTTCCCTTACTTAAATTTAGTCGCAAACAGGTAAGTTGCGTTTGGTTTCGTTTCCATTGCCTAGAATACATATAGTTTTTGCTAAAAAGAATTCCTGTCGAGTAACTAAAATTATACCTGATAAGTAAATATTTTACACTTATTATAACAAGTCTCATAAAAATGGGTGCATTTTACAAATGACAATTATAGTCATGCATGAAAGGGGGTATTACAATATTAATAATTTATATTTTAAAGCAGGAATCCAACAAAAATTTTACAACGAAGGCATGTTCATTGATAAATGTGATTAAAATACTTTCAAAAAAAGCAAGCGCTCCTGAAATATGCAAGATTTACTAAAATATATATTTGTTAAATAGATCTAATTTTTATTATTTTTTTTTATTTTTGTAAAAAAAATGTTTTGCTGCCTCACTAAACTCAAATTTGTTAATAATTTTACAATTATTCTTTCATGTCTACTTTAAAATTAGAAAAAGAAAAAAATATTTTATAATGGCCGACAGACGCTAACCTTTTCAGAATGGCTTACTGTGTCTGACTTAATGTGAACTAATAATATACCAATTCGGACCGGGTCTCCACTTTTGGTTGTGAAAGATATCCAAAGAGTCTAAGTCCGACGTCCGGCAAACGTATTTCGTCCCATTAAATTCGGACGTTCGCCCCGCATGATTTTGCGTCGGCCTACCAAGGGATTGGAACTCAACGTCCGCTCTTTTTCTACTACAAGAGGTAAAGCCCACGGTCCCAAAGCCAACGCACCGAAATCATTGTTTTTTTTATATTTTTAGAACTGTTTGTTTTAATATCAAAAATCTAAGGGAAATAAAACCCATACCCCACGTGTGGAAAGAGGATGGGGTATTATGGTTTCCAAAATCCAAAAAAGATATAAAACTGCGTCATGTCCTGAAACGTAGCCGTCCTGACCAAAATATCTCTTGACCAAACAAATGCACTTGTTGTTAGGTTATGGGCATCTATAAATGACAGTAGGCTGTACATGTGACGCGTAGGCCATATGAACGGACGTGGAATAGGTCAAGTAAAAGTAACGGAAAATACACCAACCAAACTAAACGCTAGTTTAGGTCTGAGGTTAGGGTCTTCACCGGACGTACCCGACGCCGACGTCTGTTGGTCGTTGGGCTGGTCAGAGTTTTTGTACGTCGAACAAACGAACGTAAGACCGACGTTGGGAAATCAATGGAATATTGCGTTGCAATATTTGACGTCGCGAGATCGTTAAAAAAACGGACGTATATTTGATAACGTCGGTTTTGATATGAATGCGACGTCGCTTAATGCATAATCAATCTTGCAACTTAAAATTCCACTAAATCCGACGTCGGTTCAGGTCACATTAGGTTGTAAGTCATATAAATGTTTTCTGGGGGGGTATAAGTCTATCCTTTTTGCGGTGTTTAAGATAAAATGTCCTGATTGGTTATACTTTTACGCATGAATATTATTTTATTCTTGTATTCGTTACGTCAAATCATCGGCGTACAGTTGACAAAAACTCTATCTATGTAAATTTGGTATCTGTGCATTTTTCGTACCTTTATTTCTGAATGTTTGCATCAAACGCCAACCATTGTGTAAATAGGTAACAGGGAGTATTGGAATATTACGTATATGATTTTGATATCTATTCAAATAATCGTTTTAGATATGATGTAAAAATATACGGGAAAAACCTGTATATAGCCAAAAATCAGGGTTCAAATCCTGGTTGAACCATACAAAACTTTTTTAAATAATTTTTCATTCTTTTATTTCACCCCTGGTTTGGGACGAATAGTGTATGCTGTAAAAAAGTATGATTATTGTTTTTAAATTTGAGCTACTAAGTAAAAAAATTTGTTTAGAAAAAAAATGGGATTTAATTCAAAACTCTTAATTTTATTTTTATTGTCATAACCCCCATTTACGCAAATAACACCGACTTCTTAACTTCAACATGGATCGCTGAAAAACCTGCAGCATGTGTTTGACGACAGGCGCGTCATTTTTTTACATGTTTGACTTACATTCGCTTACCGGTCTGGACGCACCAGGTTTCGAAGGCCGATCACCATGGCGCCACCTTAGACTTTCGTTTTTTCGCTCCCAAACCACCGCTGAGCTAAACCTTGTTCTGTGTGAATCAGTTGATCGTTCGCGTATGATTTATTTTGATGTTAATGGCTTGAAGGACAGATTAGCCGAATACAACTTTTATTAAATTACAGCGATCCTGAAAAGCATTCCTAAAAACAGGTCGCTGTTGTTGTCCTAAATTTTACTTATTCTTAACCTAGTCTGCATATACGAGGATGGGATGAAAAGTTTCCGGCCTTGCCTATAGCAGGCCCGATTTGCTTTGTGTTCCAACGTGTTTGTGTAGCCTTGCTTGTGATCAGTATACGCTCGAAGTTTAAAGTGAGTGTGTCGAGTAGTTTGTGTCCTGCTTATTTTGAAAGTATATACAGTGTGTTAATTTCAAAAGATGGAAAAAACGAGATATCAAAGGGTTATCGCCGACGGAAATAAAAGCTACACTAGGGGAATCTGCTCCTTCCTATACCACAGTTAAAACCTGGGTATCGGACTTTAAACGTGGTCGTCTAGCACTGATGATGCTCCACGTTCTGGCAGGCCAAAAACGGCAACTTCTGAAGAAATGGTGCAAACCATTCACAAACTAATTCTAAAAGATCGCAGATTAAGGAAAGAGGTAGCTGAGGCTGTAGGCATATCAAAAGAGCGAGTTCACCATATTTTATGTGAAGTTTTAGGTATGAGAAAGCTATCCGCCCGATGGGTGACGCGTTTGCTCGTGCCAAATCAAAAGCTCGTGCGTCTAACCATTTCAGAGGAGAATATGGCAGTGTTTGGACGTGATTCAGGGGAGTAGAGTAGATTTATTACGGTTGATGAAACATGGGTTCATCATTATACCCCTGAAACTAAGCAATAGTCCAAACAATGGACGGCAAAGGACGAACCAGTTTCCAAAAAGGCAAAGGCAGTACCGTTTGCTGGAAAGGTTATGGCAACGGTCTTTTGGGACGCTAAATGGATACTCCTTATAGATTATCTCGAAAAAGGAAGAACAATATATTCAGAGTACTATTATACAGCGACGTACTGGACCAGCTCAAGCAGAATATAAGCGAATAACGCCCTGGTTTGGCAAAAAAGAAAATTTTGTTTCATCAGGACAATGCACCTTGCCACAAGTCCGCTCTTGTAATGGCTAAAATCCATCAACTAGGCTTTGAACTGTTAAACCATCCACCTTATTCGCCAGACCTAGCCCCGTCAGACTTTTATTTGTTTCCAAACCATGCTGGAAAAAAAATGTCCTCAGATTTAGAAGTCATTGCAGCTACAAAAGCCTATTTTTACGAGTTGAATCAGACTTCAGTGATGGCATCAAACTTATAAACGGCAAAAATACCCTTTATATTAAAAACCCATTGTGTTATAGCTATCCATGTTAGGGTTAAAAATCCGTGGCAAATAGTGACTTCAAAGGTGGTACTTAGAGATCCTGTATGTATAATTTGTCATACCTACAGAGTCTCTAGTGGTACCCTAGAGTGCTATTTTTTGACTGGTTTGAATATTATAACTAGCTTCTACGTTTGAAATAATTTAGGGTAAATCATATCAGTAAAGAAAAAAGAAATGTCCTTATTTAGTTTTAAGGTACTTAGGGAATAATGTCTTAAAAACGAATTTTCAAGATTATATTTTTTACATATTTGTCTAAAATGTATTGTTCTTTATATCGACGATTTATAGGTCTATGGGTTGACACAATGAAATTTTTTTAAATATAATTCTTAGGGAAGACATTTAGATATTTTTCATTAATCCTAAATTTCACCTAATTTTTAATAAATACTCTTAAAAAATACTAACTACATGCCCGTTTTTGATAGTTGCATTATTCTAAAGTTCTTTTTATATTTTATACCAAAATTTTCTGTGTATGTATTGTCTAAAAGTCTGTGATGTGGTGTGTTTTTAACGTTTCAAAGTAACGAATAATTTTTTTGGCTGCCATAGTTTATAAAAAATAAAATGTCACAATTATCCTTACATCTAACAAAACTTCATAGCTTTTTTTTTTCAAATAAAAAAATCAAGAATTCAAGAAAATTTAGTGCGATAGACGAATTTAGACGTTCTACAAATCAGTCCAGGCAAATACCTAGAACGCCGTAGATAATCAGACTTAGAGATAGACAAATAATATAATAAAACGTTTTAATAAATAAATATTTGCAAATTAGACCATTACCAAAGTATCTACATAGCTATTTCTGGGCTTTTCCTCAAAATCTAATACAATTTCATAGCCTTTGGTTGTTTTTTAACTAAATAAAAAAATCAAAAACTCAAGAAAATTTAGTGCTATAGCTATCTACCTTAAAATACAAATCTATGTTCAATCAAGGCATCTGTAAATCTGTCCAGGCAAATACCGAAAACGGCGTAGATAATCAGAGTAAGCAGAGATAGACAAATAATATAATAAAACGTTTTAGTAAAAGAAATATCTGTAAATTTGACACTTACCAAAGATTAAGATACATACAAAAATCTAACAAAATTTGATAGCTTTTGGTTATTTTTAATTAAATAAAAAATCAAGAACTTAAGACAATTTAGTGTTATAGCAATCTAAATTTAAGTACAAATCTATGTTCAAGCAAGGCATTCTACAAATCAGTCTAGCCAAATACCGAAAACGCTGTAGATAATCAGACTTAGAGATAGACAAATAATATAACAAAACGTTTTAGTAAATAAATATTTGTTTTGACACTTACCTAAGTACCTACCTACATACATATTTCTATATTTTGTCCTAAAAATCTAACAATTTCATAGTATTTGGTTATTTTTTGACCAAATAAAAACATCAAGAAATCAAGAAAATTTTGTGCGATAGCCATCTTCCTGAAAGTACAAATCTACGTTCAATCAAGGCATTCTGCATATCTGTCTGGGCAAATACGGAAAACGTCGTAGATAATAAGACTTAGAGATAGACAAATAATATAATAAAACGTTTTAGTGGATAAGTATTTGTACATTTGACACTTGCCAAAGTACCTTTATACATATCTCTGTGTTTTTTCTCAAAATCTAACAAAATATCATAGCCTTTGGTTATTTTTTAACCCAGTTGAAGAATCAAGAACTCAAAAAAAATTAGTGCTATAGCCATCTACATTAAAGTACAAATCTATGTTCAAGCAAGGCATTTTGCAAATCAGTCTAGGCAAATACCAAAAATGCCGTAGATACTCCGACTAAGAGATAGACAAATAATATAATAAAACGTTTTAGTAAATAAGTATTTGTAAATTTGACACTTGCCAAAGTACCTACTTACATATCTTTGTGATTTTTCTCACAATCTAACAAAATTTTATAGACTCTGGTTATTTTTTAACCGAGTTGAAAAATCAAGAACTCAAAAATATTTAGTGTTATAGCCATCTATATTAAAGTACAAATCTATGTTCAAGCAAGGCATTTTGCAAATCAGTCTAGGCAAATACTAAAAACGCAGTAGATAGTCAGACTAAGAGATAGACAAATAATAGAATAAAACGTTTTAGTAAATAAATAGTTGTAAATTTGACACTTACCAAAGTACCTCATACATATCTCTGTGTTTTTTTCTCAAAATGTAACAAAATTTTATAGTCTTTGGTAATTTTTTAATCAATTAAAAAAATCAATGAAATTTTATGCTATAGCTCTCTACTTAAAAGTATGAATCTATGTTCAATCAAGACATTCTGCACATGAGTTTAGGCAAGTACCGAAAACGCCATAGATAATCAGACTTAGAGATAGACAAATAATATAACAAAACGTTTTAGTAAATAAATATCTGTTTTGACACTTACCAAAGTACCTACCTATATACATATTTCTATGTTTTTCCCTAAAAATTTAACAAAATTTCATAGCCTTTGGTTATTTTTTAACCAAATAAAAACATTAAGAAGTCAAAACAATTTTGTGCGATAGCCATCTACCTGAAAGTACAAATCTATGTTCAGTCAAGGCATTCTGCAAATCTGTCCAGGCAAATACGGAGAACGTCATAGATAATCAGACTTAGAGATAGACAAATAATATTATAAAGTGTTTTAGTAAATAAATAAGTATTTGTAAATTTGACACTTGCCAAAGTACCTACATACATATCTCTGTATTTTTTCTCAAAATCTAACAAAATTTTATAGCCTTTGGTAATTTTTTAATCAATTAAAAAAATCAAAGAAACTTTAGTGCTATATCTACTTTAAAGTATGAATCTACGTTCAATCAAGGCATTCTGCACATCAGTCTAGGCAAGTACCGAAAACGCCGTAGATAATCAGACTTAGAGATAGACAAATAGTATGATAAAACGTTTTAGTAAGTAAATATTTGTTTTGACACTTTGACCAAAGTACCTACATACATATTTCTGTGTTTTTTGTGGGTTTAAACTTGCCTAAAAGTTACCGGCGAGTTTCTCACAGACGAAGGCAACGACTTCGATGATTGTGACGACCTAGGCACTTCATTGCGCCGATAAACATCCTCGAATTCTTGGTTTTCCTTTGTGTTCGTCATCTACATAAAGAAAACAACAATTAAAAAACAAGTTGGCTAAAAAGAAACCTATTGCACACAGTGTGCTTGAATGAAGTATAGGTTACATAAAAATGGTTCCAAAAACTAATTGCACTTTTTGAATATGGACTCTTTCTTGACTTCAAAGCCATATTCATATAAATACTAGCTGATCCTCTTCTCAAAATTTTATCAATTTTTTGCCTTTTTTCTAGTTAGTCTAGGCGCTGGCTCCTGTCACGTGTGACCTAATTTGTGCGCTCAGTTTGACTACGGGGCTTTGTTAAGCACCCATAGTTGTATAAAAAAAGTTTGGTCACGTGATCGAACTCATGGTCGTTTGGCCGCCATCTTTGAAAATGGCCGCCAAATTAAAAGATTTTTTGTTTAAGCGTATCTCCTTACTCAGTGGTCCTATTTTAATGTTTTTAAGCCTGTTTTACTCCATTTATTTAAAGGTAAACAAATTTTATCTTAACAAATTTTTTGATAAATTATTAGTATTATTAGGAGTATAACAAGCTTTAAAAAATTAAAATGGGATGACTGGGTATAGTACAATGAATAGAGGAGTTTTACCCTACAAAAGGTCCGGTAGTTCTGAATTTTGGATATGTTATTAAGGTCGAAAGGGTAGTTAAAAATCTGAGTTTTCGTCACCCCCACACCTGTGCTTCCTCCGCCATCTTAAAAAAACCATCAAAAATTGGCACTTTTTGTAGTTTTTTACCTGTAACTTCGTTCCAGTACACTAAATCGCAAAAAGAGTTATATGAAATTTTTTAGAGGATATAATTATCTACAATTGGGTGGTACTCTACTGTGGTTGTTCTGCGAGCAGTAGTCACGGAGCTAGATAATTTCAAAAAATGACTAAAATCACGTGCTTGGGCAAATTTTCAAATTTTTTCTACTTTAGACGGCATAAGCTACGAAATACTTTGTTCTAGGGTAAAAGTTCTAAGAACATAATTCTTTTAAGTTAAGAACACCACTGGAGAGGTAAATATGAAATTTTTTTACCATGTTACACAACGTTTAAAAGGAAATTTTATTATCGACAATGAAATAAAAAACAATTTTTTTGATAAAGGGTATGGTTTTCAGAAAATCAAATACAAACATAATTTTAAAAAAAATTAATTAAATGGCTCCCATTTACGGACGTCGCTGGCGGGTTCGTTGTAAGTCAAACCCCATCGAGTTATACACCGTTGAAAAAAGAATTTTACTGACAATAAAGTGCATCATAGCATTTTTTTAAATTGGGCTTAATTTTTAAAAAAATTAGATAAAACTTGTAACAAAAATATTTTAATTTGTGATTTTTTAAAATTGGTTAAATTTATGGGCGCCTCTGAATTTATAACCATGAAACCAATCAGACTTTCTTGTACAGCATTTTAAAGGAAATTTTATTTGCTACAATAATGTATAACACATTTTGTTCTATAAACCTTGGTTTAACAAAAAATCGAATAAATCATGGAAAAAACATGGATATTTTTTAACTTTTTAAAATTACTTCAATTAACGGACGTCGCTGAAGAGTTTATAAATAGTTGACCCCCATCGAGTTGTACCTTTTTCAAAAGGAAATTTCATTGTCTACAATAAAGTATATTACACATTTTTCTCTTAGAAGCGTATTTTTTGAGAAAATTTGAGAAAACCTAAATATGTTAGATTTTGGGGGTCTGGGGGGGGGGGGTTTGAAGAGGTGGTTAGTTTAAGGAGGTGTTTGACCCCTAAGCTCTCTTACCTTTTTGTACGTCACTAAATTTACACAAAAAAATAAAAATAAATAAAAAACGTGCCGTTTAAAGCACTAAATTTAAAAAAATGATTATTTTCTAACTTACTTACTTTAAGTTAAAAGTTACTCCCACTCCAATATTTAGAAATACATTTAAAGAATGGCTTTTGTAGCTGATAAAATTCTCTACAAGATATGTTCTTAGAACTTTTACCCTTGAACAAAGTATTTCGGAGCTTATGCCGTCTAAAGTAGAAAAAATCTGAAAATTTGCCCAAGCACGTGATTTTAGTCATTTTTGGAAATTACCTGGCTCCGTTACTACTGCACGCAGAACAACCATAGTACCACCCAATTGTAGATAATTATATCCTCTAAAAAATTTCATATAACTCTTTTTCCGATTTAGTGTACTGGAACGAAGTTACAGGCTAAAAACTAAAAAAAGTGCCAATTTTTGATGGTTTTTTCAAGATGGCGGAGGATGCACAGGGGTGGGGGTGACGAAAACTCAGATTTTTAACTACCCTCTTGAGCTTAACAACATATCCAAAATTCAGAACTACCGGACCTTTTGTAGGGTAACCCCCCTATTTAAGCCTCTATTCATTGAACTAGCAGGGGATACGCTTAAACGAAGAAATCTATCAATTTGGCGGCCATATTCAAAGATGGCGGCCAAACGCCCATGAGTTCGACCAAGTGACCAAACTTTTTAATACACCTATGGGAGCTTAACAATGCTCCGCAGTCAAACTGAGCGCACACTATTGACACTAGTGACAGGAGCCAGCGCCTAGACTAACTAGAAAAATCGCAAAAATTGATAAAATTTCGAGAAGAGGATCAGCTAGGTATGATATTGTCGGGTACGATTTTATTTTAAATCGAACCCTTAAACGAGGGTACCGTAGTAGATCTCTTATGTGAATAAAATAAATATGAAACAGTTTTAAAAACGTTACAAACTTTAATGAATACAAAATAAAACTCTGTTGCAATTTGCAAATTGTTGCAAGACTTTTCTTATGACCTATAAAACAAACAAGACCCAAAATATTAAAATAAAACTTTAACTTACCAAAATAACAAACTTCAAAATATTCTTTAAATATAAAAATCTTATGTTTCTTTACTGACAATTAATTTTAGAGGTTTTAGTTACATTCAACAAAACTTAGAATGTAACTACCGACTTGTCTTCTCAAAGTTTGGGTTTTTATAAAGGGTTGGTTGGACCTAAATAATCCATTATCCCCTCTTTGAAGAGCTTGGAGGAACCAAGTCAGTGGCGTTGCTGATAATCCTAAAATTTACTTTACATTCTAGCTAATGAGCTAAACAAGATAAGCTAAACAAAAACAGAGATAAAATACATTTTATAGACAACATTTTCCTATCTCACAGTTTTTCCATGTCCAATAACTTTAAAGGGAAAACCCTCTCGCTACTTGCTGTATCCCCACGCTCAACCATTACGACTCCCACTCTAGACTTTTCAATAGTTTTTCTCGCCATAACCATCTGCTGTGTGGTAGGCGGCAACCAAATGTTTTCTATTTTGGAGGGAGGCGGAACCACTTTCTCATTTTAACAGAACCATAATTGTGTTTGTCACTTTTCCAAGATGGTTTCGTACAGTGGCACAGTCAGGGGTTATTTGCATTCCTGACAATATCACTGAATATCACTCTGAAGTCAGCAAAGAGTCCATATTTAAAATGCGCAATTAGTTTTTGGAACCATTTTTATGTAACGTATACTTCGTTCAGGCACACTGTGTGCACACATATTAGACCAGTGCAAATACCTTTTACATCGGAAAAATATTAGATTAGACTATTAGAAATTAGAAAAAATCAATCGCAGCTAATAGAAAAATAAAATTAAATTCGATCTGAGATATTGGGGTGAAACTTAGAGCATTGAATCAACTAGAGAAAGCCATGTCAAATTCTGTGGTAGTTTTACATCTGCACAGCACAGGGGTAAGGGCGTATTTGTTTATTATTTTTCTACAATAAATAAATACGGAAATTCTTGTTGCCAAGTGTTGCAGTAATATTATACAATATTTATTTTTAAAGCAATTATATTAAAGTACTGGCAACTTCACCAGTTCTCTATTTGATTTTAGCAACATATGCATATAAAAGGGGATGAGTTTGAAGTATTTGTTTGATAATTGATTAATGTCTCAATTTGAAAGTCATAAAATTTTTAAAAGTTTTTGTGTAGGTGTGTTTTATTTAGATTTTGTTTGATATTTTGTCAAAAAAAACTTCTTTCCCGGGATCCTAGAGATGTGAATCCGAACCGAACCGAACTGAACCGAACCAAATTCGGTTCGGTTCAATTCGGTTCGATTGTTCGGTTCGGATACACCCTCTAGGATCCTGGAAAAGAAGTAAGGGAAGTTTTTTTTTGATCCACGCATTTTGTCCAGCGCTATTTTTTCGCAGCGCTATTTTGCTAGCGTTATCTATGACTCACGCTCGCTTGTTTACGCGAATTTTCTAGGCGCCGAAAACAGATAGATAGTTCGCGAAAGATCGAAGACCCTATAAAAGGCTATAGGGTCAGTCAAAGATAACGAGCTGTAGTAATAGCAGGATATTAACACGAAGTTAATAAGCTGATTTCAGTAGTGAGTTATTAGTGAGTTTAAGTGCGTTTTTGTACAATGAATTGTCGAAATAAATTGACCTACGCTTGTTTATTTGTAACAGTATTTACGACATAAAATGGTTTTCAGCAAATTTCATGAAAAACCAAAAAAAGTAGAATCAATCAAAAACAAAAAAACTGTTTTTATCGATCTCGGTAAATTTTAGGTTATGTAAAAAAAATATTTAAAACAAAATACCTTTTTATTGCGTATAACTTTTGTATTTAACTTTTTTCGAAAGAAGATCAAGTTTCGCTGAAACCCTTACCAAAGTTCACCCCATTTTACCCTAACAACTCGGATCAAGTCTCATTTATTTTTCCCGTTGGCTGCAATACATTTTCTTGTATTTCTAATAGCTTCAAGCTGTAAATACTTTTTCCCTTTTTTGCATTTTTAAAAGGTATCGCCACGGGTTATATACCTAACAGCCTAAAAAAAACAACAATTTTCCGGTTTATAGCATTTTTTAATAGAATAAATAATTCATGCAGCGTCTATTCTTGCTACTTAAAAAGCCATATCTACCTTAGTGGCAGATGGACTTTTGATATTTTTTATGTTACCGTATAATATGTCAAAAAAATTTATCAAAAAACTACACTTTAATTTTTAAAAAGAAGGATGACATAAGGCAGTAAAGAAAACTTCGATTTACAAAAAATGTTGTATACGGTGTTTTCATTAAGCACGGCATCAATTTTCCATGTACTTTGGGTAGAATTGTAGGCTATTAGGTATGTGATACACAGCGTGTTCCAAAACTTTTAGGTTTTAAAAATCATCTCGTTATTTTTGGAACGCCCTGTACAAAAAAGCAATAAACTAACTACAGCTACAAGCTGTCGAGCATTATGTATGGGAGCTTTTTCAAAATATACAGGGTGTTTATAAAATATTTGGCTAAAGTTTCGAATGTTATCTTTACTCAACTTCAAGAAAAAGTTCGTACAAAATATACAGGATTGCAAAAAAATGTTTTGTAAAAAACTTTGTGGTCTGTTTTGCTGTATTTGCTCAATAATTCAAGAGGACAAAAATTTATTTTGAGTATATTTTAGAATCCAGATACCTTTCCTATTTTCGATGGGATTAAATGGGAAACTCGGTTATTATTAAAGATATCGATTTTCTGATTCCACCTTACCGTGCTCTTTTTTTGAGCTTTTAAAAATGGTGTAATCAGATTTTTGATACACCCTGTGGTTTCGCTAATACAGGGAGTTTTTGAAAAAAATCCATTTTAATTAATTCCTTGTATCTCGCTTATTTTGCAAGATATTTTGATTCTGTAAAAACCTTTTTATGGCAGCTTTAGTAGCGCAAAATAATGACGTTGTCAATTTTTCAAAATATTGTTTAGTTTTTGAGATATTTATCATAAAAAAATAAATTCGAACCTGGATTGTTTTTATTACTATTTTGATTGGTCTCATGCTTAGAGTAATAATAATATTATTACTCTGAGGGCTCATGCTATTATTATCTTAAAATGATAAAACATAATTTTTTTTTATTTAGGGTTAAAAAAAATAATATTTTTAAAAAAATTAGTCCAAACCTGGAAATTTCCAACGTAAATATTGCATGATACACTAGTTGAACGATTTTTAGTTTATCTGTTTTAAAACTTTAAATAAAAGATTTATAAATAAAGTAAAAAACGTTAAAAAGTAACAAAAATAATATCATAGTAATTATTTGAGGGTATGGCACAGCAAATTTACTTCAACAAACTAAATTTTGAAAAATGTGATATGTTTGATTCAGCAACAAAATCCCAATATTTAAACACCAGAAATATTTTTATGCAAAATGCGTTAAGAAAAATTACTCAAAAATGCCAACAATGTCTTGCACATAGTGGCCATAAGACTTTGTTTCAAATAAATCTTTAAATTAACATTTTAATTTGCTAAGTATCAAAGCAGTTCAAAATCGTTCAACTAGCAATTATTAGTTTATATATATGGTCCGTATTTAATGTTTTTATGATAAATACCATATCTCAAAAACTAAACAATATTTAAAAAAATTGACGCCAAAAGTTTCCGTAAAAACGTTTTTACAGAATAAAAATATCTCGCAAAATAAGCCAGATATAAGGGATTATTAAAAATGCAATTTTTTCAAAAACCCCTGTATTAGCGTAAGTACGGGGTATAGCAAAAATTACTGATTACACCATTTTTAAGGGCATAAAAAAGAGCACGGTAAGGTGCAATCAGAAAATCAATATTCAAGTTTAAGTTAAATGTCTAATAAACTGAAGCTCAGCTATAGAAAAAGCTAAAAAAAATGTTTTAAGAACTTTTTATTTTAAAATTGGAGGAGCAACTACTTTAAATTTGGGTACATCCTTTATTAACACCCTGTATTTGCTAAAAGTGTCTAAATTAAAGTATTGTTTCTAATCCTAATTATTGTTATTACTTTGGATGCTAAAAATCCACACCAACAAATCTAGTTTTAAATACTTAGCATAGTAAATAAATAAAAGCATTGTCTAAATAAAGCCCATTGATTAACAAAACGCCCAGAAAAAGAATAGAATAGAAATACATATATGGTGTCCAACATAAAAGTAGCTAGACGGGCAATTTCGGGAATGGTTTCTAAAAAAAAAGATTTCAATTTTTCTAAAATAAAAAACAGTTTTTGCTTGGTATTTTGAACACTCCTGTAGATATTTTTAATTTTGGTACATCTAACTGGTCTCGGAATACCGCCATTTTTGCCCCACCACACTTTTTCCGAAATCCCTAAAAAGCCCCTTTTATCTGGGAAACAATTAGGGAACGGTAAGACATACAATTTTCTTAAAGACGCTGTATCCAAACTAAAAATATCTGAAAAAAGTTTCGAAAATATCGAGCACAAACTTTGTAGAAAGTGACATATTTCAAAAGAGTTCGTAGATAAACAGAAAATACTGCAAAGTTCGTATGTGGTCGTAGCACGTACGTCTTAAATATATCTGTACTGCTAAAGCGTATTAAAACCATTAATGGAAAATGACTGCTACAAGCGTTCCGCCATATTGGGTTCAATTGAACCCAAACGTATTGCTTGGATTAAAAAAGTAGACGCTTTTAATAAAATTTGAAACGGACTTTAACAAACAAACACCATTTACTAAAATTTAGTTTTAAATGACAATGACAATTTGTCAAAATTGGGGTAAATTTTTATTTTTAATTAAAATTCAAGAAAATTAGAAAAAAGATGGCGCTGAGAACCATCCAACATGCTGGCACGCTCGTAGCAGTTAGGAGACCTTTCTCGGTACTGATATAATTAAGACGTACGTGGAACTTCTACTTGTTCTTAGAAACACTTTTTCGAAATTTTCAAATAGTTACTTTTATCGAAGACACTTTTTATATAATTTTTTAGTTATTTATTGGCTTGGCTAGTTATTTAGACAATAAAAGCAGACAGAAAGAAAAAGAACTATTAAGAATAAGAATCAGCGAGAGATCTTTAGTAAAATCCAAAAGAAAAAATCCAAGACATGTTAAAGAAAAACAAGGTGCGATAGCTGCAAAGTAAATATCTATTTGTTCTAACTTTCTCTAAGTTTGTCTAGCATTTCAAGTAGGTACCGTTTTAACAATGAATGATCATTATTTCTGGAATCTGAAGGCGTGGAAATAAATCACAAAAAAGTTTTTAGTTACGAAAAAAATATTATCTGTTCAGATCATGTAGTTTTTCTATGCTACGAGATGCTATGCTATAAATTTGCATGAATCTTGGGGAATACCTTATTTAAAAAAAAATACAATTAAGAAACGGTTAGGAAAAATGAAAAAAATTATCAAAAACTGGGGGGATTATTTTTGAGATTGGTAAAAAATTGCATGCTATAAACACTCTTGTCGCTTTACGCATAAAATACTCTGCCAATATATGGGCCCCTAAGCTCACACTAGGTACTATAGTTATAGTGTACGTGTGAGCTAATATAACTAAAAACTGAAATATATTTTGTTTGAAACCACACAAGCCATGTTTTGACTTAAACTCAAATTTTTTAAATCCACCCCCACCCTTAAAAAAAACAAAAACTTAAATGTATTTTGTTAAACTCCGGACTCAATTACCTTTCGTTTGATATCACACACGCCATATTTTCACATAAACTCTAATTTTTGAAATCTATCACCACCCTTTTATTTGGTTTGTGTTCGGTGGATTTTGCTCATTTTTAAATGGGACCATCTCGACCCAAGACCCAGCCTAGGTACCAAATTTCATTGAAATCGGCCAAGCGGTTTTTGAGTTATGCGCGTTGGTCGTTACAGACAGACTTACAGACAGACAGACAGACGGCGCAACAAAAATGTTTCAAAATCATCTGAAACGCAAAGATATATAAAAAATTTTGAAATCGGAGCAACTTTTTTTTTCTCGAAAAAATTAGGATCACCATAGCCCACACTACTATAGTATAGTATATGTGTGAGCTAAAAATGCATGACAAGAGTTGCACGAGTTTAATGCTTAATGTTCTGAATAGGGTTTTAGTCTATGGGCCAGGTTTAATTGACCATCACTAAACCCTGTTTCACATTATGTGTGTGATAACATTATGGTCAAGAGAGATCTCAAATCCTCACACTTACATTTTACTCTGGTTCAGAAATAAAGTGTATATTTTTTTTATTTAAAAAACTGCTTTCTGAGTGAATTAAACTTCGACAAAAAATAACTAGTAGAGTATTTCAAAGTGCAGTACTGGGTGATTTAGATTAGGCACTTTTGGGGGGTTTAAGCTTTCGCGCTAATGGTTACGCGCTAATTTTGGGCGCAATTGTCCCGCGCGCAAACGACCTGCACGATATTGATAGCTCATTTGCCGGAACTATGACAAACTGTCTCAAAAACTCAAAAAAACGGCTGCTAAATGCTTTCAAATGCTAAAACATGTCTACGGAGAGCAGTATATGTCTCGTGCAATGATTTTTATGTAGCATAAAAGCTTTTTCGAGGGTCGTGAGGAAGTTAAAGATGATGAACGAGAAGGGCACTCCTGAATGAAAAATAATTCTTTCTTTTATTTTGTCCTCTTTCTCGTTAGTGTATGTAACTATACAGGGTGGTGGTGGTGTCCCATAACTGTACAGTGGTGCAGCAGGTGATAGAGAAGGTTATTTCCGAGAAAAATGTTTATATAACATTAGTGTCAACACGCATCTGATTTTAAGATATAGGATTTTTGAAGGAAGCGGGAAAAGAGTTTTACAAAAAAAGAACATCTGTCACAGCCAGCTAAATACTCAGCTAATTGTGATTGTGGTATTCCTTTTTTTGATAAAAGTAACCTCTAAAAATGTATAAAAAATAATAATTTTTTCTTACTTATTCTTTTAAAATACTCTGCCAATATATGGGCCCCTAAGCTCACACTAGGTACTATAGTTATAGTGTACGTGTGAGCTAATATAACTAAAAACTGAAATATATTTTATTCAACTCCACACTAAATCACCATCCACAAGCCATGTTTTGACTTAAACTCAAATTTTTAAATCCACCCCCACCCTTAAAAAAAACAAAAACTAAAATGTATTTTGTTGAACTCCGGACTTAATTACCTTTCGTTTGATATCACACACGCCATATTTTCACTTAAACTCTAATTTTTGAATTATACCCCCACCCTTTTTTTAAAATAAATTAAAATGTATTTTGTTTAACTCCAGACTCAATTACCACACGCCATATTTTCACCCTTTTATTTGGTTTGTGTTCGGTGGATTTTATTGATTTTTAAATGGGACCATCTCGACCGAAGACCCAGCCTAGGTACCAAATTTCATTGAAATCGGCCAAGCGGTTTTTGAGTTATGCGCGTTGGTCGTTACAGACAGACATACAGACAGACAGACGGCGCAACAAAAAAGTTTCAAAATCATCTGAAACGCAAAGATATATAAAAAATTTTGAAATCGGAGCAACTTTTTTTTTCTCGAAAAAATTAGGATCACCATAGCTCACACTACTATAGTATAGTATATGTGTGAGCTAAAATATCAATAATATTTAATTATTATGTCTCGCTAGAGACGCATGGGTGTGTTGTTATGTCTAAAAGCTATTTATCGACGCAAAAACTTTGGCAAAAACTGGGCGATTGATCCTAGTAAACTAGTTTTTTCTAAAAAAAATTGACCGGCTAATTTCGTTTAAAATTATTTTTATTTAAATTTATTGCTCTTGTTCTAATACATGACTTTACCCAATTTCATATTTTTACTGAGTTTTTTTAAAAAGGTATTATCAAAAAAGTTTCAAAAGTCGCCAACTTTGATGCTATGTATCTCGACAAAGAAAGAGTTTTGACCCATGCATTATAGGAACTTTTTTCTCAGGCATGACCTCCTCTATCACCTGTTGGCCTATGGCCTCTAAGTTATGGGACACCCTGTATAGTATGAAAATAATGTAATAAGTGTTTTTAAAAAACGGTTGTTGAAAAAGTAATTTCAAAAACACTTTATAGGTTATGTTATGTTAACTTTTTTTAAACCTTTATAGTTATTTTCAACAAGGCCAAGAAGTGATACATTCCATAACGTAAAAGCAGTTAGGAAAGAGCTTTGCGCACGTGTTAGGAACATTTTTTCTTCGAGTTTTGGAATTAGTAGATCTAAACTGATATTTGAGTATAACGCAAAACTGATAACTGAGACTTTGTGTTGTGCATACTTTGATACGTATATTAAATGGGTAACTACCTATTTCATTCGGTACGTACAAATCTAGAAACCTAAGAAAATACCAACTGACTTTCTAAAAATTGCAAAAATCCAAAACCATTCGTTATATCTTCACAATTGAAACTTCACACAGTTTTATTAAAAAATTTAAAAAAAATAACTGATACGCCACTCTTTCTTTTTGTTGGTAAAGAATGTGTATGAAACGTGCCTAGTCATCCTGTTTGAGCCCAGCGATAACAATAGAAGCCCAATAAAAGGGTGTGAATGGTCGGGTCGAAGTCGAGTTGAGGCAGCGTTAACAATAGAAACCCAACAAAAGGGTGTGCATTATGAACGTGTTGCAGTCGATTTGGTTAAACGTACCAGATGAGTACCGTTTTTTTCTGGTAATATTAAAATTTTGTTCATGGTTAATTTGCTAACAATAAAGACCACCCAGTAAGGCAAAAGTACTGTAAACAGAGGGAGATAGATTAAATTGTTCCTCATTTTATTCTGGCCGGACTATATAGGGGTTTAAGGTACTTCCAGGCTATCGATTCGGGATCGTGAACTATATGATCTTTCACTTAGTGCAAATAGCAGAGCTTTGGCCAATGGCGAGCTCTGAATCATATCTGAATCGTCATCTGTTTTGCGAAAAGACTTCTATTACGTAGGCTTTTCTTGCGAACACCCCCAAAAGTGTCTAATTTGCAATACCCTGTACAAATGGAAAAAATGTTAAAAGTTAATAATGTTAGTAACTTACACCCAAGTTAGTAGCATGGCTAGACATGTCACCTGAGTTCCTTTCCGGATTCAGTGGACACACCAAGTCGCCATAATCTGCTTCGCCTTTGCTTTTTTTCCTTTTCAACGAAAACTGTGATTTTTTGGGTGCCTAAAAATAAGATATAATTCTGTATCAGTAATTTTTTTCAGAAAAAATTGTTTGTTTTTATATATGTATATATATATATATATATATATATATAAATATATATATATATATATATATATATATATATATATCGGTTTCACTCGTTTCTGTTTGCCCATAATTCATTCATCTCATTCTTATTTCACTGTCTATTCCTTCTCTCCAGCTTCTCCTTGGCGGTCCTCGTTTTCTTCGGCCAATTGGTTTCCATTGTAGTATTCGTTTAGGTAGTCTTTGGTAATTCATTCTTTGTACATGTCCGTACCACACCAGTTGTTTTGTTCTTATATCATCCACTAAAGTACGTTCACCCACTGTCATAATTTCTCTTATTCTTTGATTTGTAACTCTTTCTCTTTTTGATTTCCCTGCTGCTCTTCTCCAATAGTCCATCTCCGTAGCGGAAAGCATTTTTTCTGTTCTATCCTTGATTGGCCATACTCCTGAGCTGTATGTAATAATACTTTTTACAATGGTGTTATATATAAGCTTTTTGTTATGTTTTGATATACTTTGGTCCCAAATTAATCCATTTAATAAAGTTACTGCTTTTCTTCCTTGTACGTTTCGATCTTTTATAGCTTTGTCTAGTGTTCCGTCAGCTGTAATTTTTAGACCTAAGTATTTATACTCATCACAGGACTGAATTCGCTGTACGGTATTTAAGATTAGATCCTGTTTCATTCCACCGATACACATATACTTTGTCTTATTGAGATTAACCTCTAGTCCCCACTTATTGTACTCTTCTATTAGTTTTCGTGTCATATATTCGAAATCGTCATAATCCTGAGCCACTACTATCTGATCATCGGCGAAACATAAAGTATACAAGGTGGTTTCGTCCAACGGAATTCCCATGTTTTGACATTTTCTCTTCCATACTTTAAAGACTTGTTCCAAGTATATCCTGAAGAGCGTAGGCGAGATACAGCAACCTTGTTTAAGACCTTTATTTACTTGAAAGCCTTTGGTTAGTTTTGCTTTTATTTTAACTTTTGCCTTATTATTGCGGTATAACTGTATAAAAATGTTTTTTTTTTTGTATAAAGTAAATACTCTGAGAACTAATATTCCTACAATGTGACACTGACTGTGATTTATCATGGTGTCGGTGGCCTAATTTGTAGGGCGTTGGCGTACGTAGTCAAAGGTCCTGGTTCAAATGCCGGTCGATGCACAAATTTTTTAAAATAATTTTTCGTTTTTTAATTTTACCCCTGGTTTGAAAAACAAATATTTTGTGCAATGATGCCAATTCTTTACTTTGGTCGCATTAAAAGTAATGTTTTTACTGTATAGTTGATGTTGTATATAAGTGGCACCGCGTCATAGCTATGGTAAACTAAATTTTGCGGCAAAATCAATGTAAAGAAGCCTAAAAAAATTAGTGTTTCACTTTGTACATGCAGTGTGCCGCTCGGGGTTTAACGTTCGAATGATAAAACACTAACATCTTTTAAAGGAGAGATCAAATAGGTACTTACCTAATAAATAAAGATCCAAAACATAAAATAGGATCCAAAACAGTGGCGGTTTCTCCATAAGTGCACATGTGCACGTGCACTCCCAAATTTTACTTAAAAAAATACTAAAATTTAATTAATAATTACCCCAAACGGAATTGAATGAATGAATGAAACGTCTTTTATTGATATAAAAAAAAATATACATCAACAAGGCGAGATTTAGCTTTTTTCTCGGTGGAGAACAATTGCTACTCTTACATCTAACCTTTTAAGTAGACTATTTTTATATAACAACTTAATAAATAATTTACACTATAATTAATAGATATTTAATTATTTTTAACTTAAATTTAAATAAGAAATATGCTCTTATATATGTAAGCAAAATTACTAAACCTACAGACGAAGACAAAGGAAATTTATTTGCCGAGATATTATACTGGTTATCAAAGTTATATTAGTTCACCATTCAAAAGCAACAATTTAGTTTTTGTTTTAAACTTTTCAATAGGCAGTGCTGCCAGATTATTCGATAATTTATTATAAACATGTGGCGCATTATAAGAAAAGCTTGATTTAAAAGATGAAGTTTTATGTTTTGGCAAGTGAAGTAACTGCGAAAGTCTCAGATGTCTATTATGACACTGTGACCTAAATTTTAATTTTTTTGCCAGGTATGAAGGAGTTTGTGTCTTGAGTATTTTATGTGTAAACACCAGAAAATGGTGTTTACGCCTTTCTTCCATTTTTAGCCAATTCAGTTCCTGAAACGTATGCGAAATATGATCATATTTACGTAATCCAACTATTAATCGAGAGCAAGTGTTTTGAACTTTTTGAATGCGTCTTTTTTCATTTTGAGTTAGACAATTTCCGTAAACAACATCACAAAAATTAAAATGTGACAAAACCAAAGCATCACACAGCTCTTTTTTGTTTTTGTTTGATAAGAATTGTTTATTGGCATATATCAGTTTAAGAGAAGCGTATGCTCGTTTTAACATTAAAGAAACATGTGTGTTAAACTTTAAATGTGGGTCCATATGTAGACCAAGATGTCTAGCATTTTCTTTCTCTTGTTTAAGAATATTGTTCTGAATACGAACAGTAAAATTTTGTTCAACTTGCCTAATGTTATTTTTGGATCCAAACAGCATAAACTTGCATTTTTCTGAATTAAGCTTTAGGGAGTTTTTCTCCGATAAGTTTGAAATATGATCAAGGTCTAAATTAAGTAGGTGATTAGGTTGTTGTGGATTTTTGGGGTCAACTTCTATATGGATCTCCGTGTCATCAGCAAATGATTGAGCCTGACAGTGTTTTATGGAACGAATTATGTCTGCAAGGTATATGTTAAAAAGTAGAGGCCCGAGTATTGACCCCTGGGGTACACCTGATAGTACTTCCTCTTTTTCAGAGATATCATCATTAAATATTACCTGCTGTAGCCTGCTAGTTAAATATTCGTTAAAAAATAAACAAGATTTATGATCGAAACCGTAGTATTTTAGTTTCTGCAACATTAGTTGATGGTCAATCGTGTCAAATGCCTTCGAAAAATCGAGTAGTACCACTGCCATAACCTTTTTATTATCTATACTAGTAAAAATTTCATCAACCACTCTGGTTAGTGCAGTAGCAACATCATGACCCTGTCGAAAGCCTGACTGATATTCAGAAAGAATATTATTTTTTGTTACGTAATCATAAACCTGCTTATAAACTAGCTTCTCAAGAATTTTAGAGAGTGCAGGCAATATACTTATCGGCCGTAAATCATTTAAAGAGTCAAGAGTCTGCTTCTTGGGAAGCGGTATTATATTGGAAGTTTTCCATGCCTTTGGAAAATAGCCCCGAACAAAACAGCTATTAAAAATGTTGACAAGAAAGGGTTCAATAAAATGCTCACAATACCTCAACATAAATAATGAAACATCATCAGATCCCCTTGCATTGCTTTTGAGGCATCGCATAGCCTCTGAGATATTATTTTCATTGATTAGTTGAAATTGAAATGATTTGTCAGAGAAAGAAAGATTTTCGAACTGATGATGATCAACGGCAAAGTTTTGTTTAAATATTGATGCAAAGTGGCTGTTGATTTCTGATGCTGTTGAAAAGTCTTTGGGAATTGTTTGGTTATTTTTAGTCCCTACAATGTTTAAGGATTTGAGAGCCCTCCATCTCTCTTTTTGGGTACCCTGTGAGCAAACTGCATTCAAGTACGCTTTCTTCTCCTGTCGGATTGAACTTAAAGCTGCATTCCGGAGCTCTTTAAACCTCTGTCCATCCAAATTACTTTTTGTTCTTTTGTACTTACATTTAGCAGCGTCTTTTCTCTTAATTAATTTTTTAAGCTCCGGTGACATCCAGGGAACAGGAGGCTTGCTTACTCTTGCTGTTTTTCTAGGCGCATGAGTATTAAATGTTTCGTTAATCAATTTAGTGAGCGTTTGTACTTTGCAGTCGATATCATCAGTCTGGTAGATTTGATAAAAGTTTTTGTTTAAAAGATCGCGTCGAAAATTATTAAAATTAAAGTTATTAAAGCATCTGTAAGTGACAGTTTTTTGCAGGAATTTGGGTTTTTTAATGGACAATGTACAAAAGACAAGTTTGTGATCCGAAATATGAGGTAAGTCAATAACGCCGCTTTCATTAAAATTATCTTTAAGCTCGTTGGATAAAAAAATGGGGTCTAGCAATGTCTCAGTTCCTCCGAAACCAACCCTTGTACTTTCCGTAATTATTTGCTGAAAATTGTGAGAGTTCATACAAGTATCAAGTAAGTTCGGTACATTAAACATGTTGACGTTAAAATCCCCTAAGCATAAAATGCTGTCCACTGTAGGCGTAATATATGAAATAGTGTTCTCAATATATTCAATGCATTTTGACAAATTGTTATTTGGTGGTCGATAAAAAACTCCTATGCCTATTGTGTGAGAATACATTTTAATTTTTAGGCATAATTCTTCTGGACTACTTTCGTCGCGAGTTGTAGGTATTCGTATTATTTTTGGGTCAAGATCAAGTTTCACGTACGCGCCAACACCACCTCCTCTTTGCCCGGTACTTCGATCGCGTCTCAGGAACTGATAGCCGGGTATTTGAAGCGCGCTTGAGTCAATGCCGTCTTTTAACCAAGTCTCTGTAAGAAAAATGATATCAAAGGATTCTAGCGTTACCAAATCAACCAAGTCTTGAAAACTATTTAGTAGGGATCGAACATTAAGGTGGGCAATTTTGATTCCCTTCATCTTTGACCAAAAGAAAACTAATAAATAAATAAAAATTAAAAAAAAAATAATTAACAGTTAAAACTGAATACAAAGTAAATACCCAAATAAATAAAAACACCAAGAGAATTTTTGTAATTTATACAGAAAAATATAATTGTAAATACATGAAAAAAAAACAATAACTAAGGCAAAAGATCTAGTAAAAAGCAGCACAAAATGGTCCAATAAAGTTTATTTTTTCACAATAATTTTTTTATGCAAAAGATTATTATTGCCACTGGTAGATCCCGATCTGGTTGCTCTACCTGTTGGTGTTTGGTTCTTATATGACTTGGTTCTATTTCTAGTGTCCCTCACTATTGCGTCCGTCACTTCCTTCTTTTCCTGATCTAAAATCGTGCTTTTTTGAAGTGTGTTTTTTTTGCAATCTTGAACAATTTCTTCCAACTGTTGTTCTTCCTCATCTACAGAGTTCGAAACAGATTCATATTCAGTTGTAGGTGTCGGAGGCGCGCTTGTATTAGGAAACAACGTTTGCTTATCGATATTAGGTTCTAGAAAAGTTTGTTTGTCTAGTGTTTTTAATACCTCCACTGTATATTCGTCGTTGTTAACTATCAGCCTGTTCTTATTAATTTTAGCAGAAAATTGTTTGGATTTAGCAATTTTAAAAAAATCGTATAAGATCTTACTGTCTGCTCTTTTTTCTTTTGTCAGATCTAGGGATATTCCTATTCCAGTTCCCCTAAGTTTTTTTACATGAACAAACACTTCACGAACGGTTAACTCTCTAGTGAATTTTATTAAAATTGGCCTAATTTCATTACCCTTTTTTTCTCCAATTCTATAAAAAATGTCCAAGTCTTTTATGGTTAACTTTAAACCCAGCTTCACATTCAACAATTCAAGCACAATCTGCTCCAGACATTCGTTTTCAGCTTCTGGTATTTTAAATGCTAAAATGTTTTTTTTCTTAAGCAATTCTTCGTGATAAGATAGCTTTTGTCTGAGCCCTAAGTTTTCATTCTCTAAAGTTTCTAGTGACTCCTTTAGCATATCTATTTCCTCCTTTTGTTCCGTAATGTTCTGTTTGATATCCTTGACATCTTGACTTGTTCTTTGCAGCAACTCAAAAATCTGCTCGTTTGTTATGGATCCCATTTATTTGTGTTCCGACCGAGAAAACAATATCGTAGGCGCAGTACGGTTGAAACGACTAATCAGGGTACTGGTTTTTGCACTGATAACGTTTTTAAATGTGTTGATAACAACGTATTACTTGTACTTTTTGAGTTTTATTTACAACTTACTTGATAATTAACTCCTTTTTTAGTTAGCTTGTTCGAACAGCCGTGGACTGATATCACTTTGAAATTTGATTTATGACTTAATTCACTCTAAAACTTAGATTTTAAGGAGACACAAAACGGTTGTTGTTTACTTTTTAAGACCTATGGAATTCACTAAAGGCTGTAATATTACCTACAAATTAATACCCGGTATGTATGTGTTTGTATTCGTGTTCAAACCACCTGCGGTGCGTGCTGGCGGATGCGCTCTATAGTTAGTTCGAATCTAATTATTCACTTTTATTTGTTCCGTAGATGTTGTGTCGCATTCTAATTACGAAATATAGAAAGAGAGGACGACGTCCCAATAGAATTTTACAGTACATAGAATCTAAACCTTCCTGCGGCAGTGACTAGGACAAAATCTGTGCAAAAACTAGCCTCGATGCTTTTTGACATAAACAGTCAAAACAACGAATAGAAAACGTCAAAGCCCGGCTAAATCAATAATATGTTCGTAACAACCAGATAAGAGTATATATGTTCCTTTCTAATGAAATCGTTTAGAAGAAGACATCAATAAAAGGCAAGTAAAATAGTAATCTAATGACTAATTAGTGCAGTGTCTCATTTTGGGAATCAATATCAATAAAAAAATTAAAGGAACTGCGTGCCACTGTATGTACCCCTTTACTCTCTTCCCGCCCATCAAGGTTTTGATGACGCGGTGTCACTTTAATACAACATCAAGTATAGAAGTAGTTAAAGTCATGGTCTGTAAACTACAGGCCTTTTAATTAATAATTATTGCTACTTTATGTTCTGTTGTATATATCCACGGTTCGTAAACAACGGTTGTCTGGTAACTCGAGAGTCATGGAGGCCGTTACGTCAGTGCTACGTCACAGCATTGTTACAAAAGTAGTATAGGGGTCCCCACAACGTTCTCGTCACCTCGCTATAAAATTTTACATTTTGTAATTTGGTTTTCGCAAACTTCTAGCAACCCTTAGCAAACATGAAATGTTACTTGGGTTACTTTTAAATTACCTTTAATTTTGACGATGGTGTCAAAGGGGTGTACCCCAAGGTCGCTTCCAAGTCCCTTTTCTCCTGCATAATATCCTTCCCCACCAGCTCCTTGAAATGGGTGTTAAGATGCCTCCTGAGCAGGGTTTTGTTCCTTGTACGTTTCGATCTTTTATAGCTTTGTCTAGTGTTCCGTCAGCTGTAATTTTTAGACCTAAGTATTTATACTCATCACAGGACTAAATTCGCTGTCCGGTATTTAAGATTAGAGCCTGTTTCGTTCCACCGATACACATATACTTTGTCTTATTGAGAGTAACCTCTAGTCCCCACTTATTGTACTCTTCTATTAGTTTTCGTGTCATATATTCGAGGTCGTCATAATCCTGAGCCACTACTATCTGATCATCGGCGAAACATAAAGTATACAAGGTGGTTTCGTCCAACGGAATTCCCATGTTTTGACATTTTCTCTTCCATACTTTAAGGACTTGTTCCAAGTATATCTTGAAGAGCGTAGGCGAGATACAGCAACCTTGTTTAAGACCTTTATTTACTTGAAAGCCTTTGGTTAGTTTTGCTTTTATTTTAACTTTTGCCTTATTATTGCGGTATAACTGTATAAAAATGTTTTATTTTTGTATAAAGTAAATACTCTGAGAACTAGCATTCCTACACTGTGACATTGACTGTGATTTATCATGGTGTCGGTGGCCTAATTGGTAGGGCGTTGGCGTACATAGGCAAAGGTCACGGTTCAAATCCCGGTCGATGCACAAATTTTTTTAAATAATTTTTCATCCTTTAATTTCACCCCTGGTTTGAAAAACAGATAATTTGTGCAATGATGCCAGTTCTTTACTTTGGTCGCATTAAAAGTAATGTTCTTACTTCAGTAGTAGTAGTTAAAATCATGGTCTGTAAACTACAGGCCTTTTAATTAATAATTATTGCTACTTTATGTTCTGTTGTATACAGGGTGTCTCTAAAAGGTCTGTACAAAATCTTAGCACATATTCCTGAGGTCCAAAGTCGATTTAAAGCAACTTACCTTAGTCCGAAATTGCTCTTCATTCAGAGATACAGGGTGTTTTTTATTTTAAGTGAAACTATTTTCCCAGAAATTGACTGATACCTACCGAAAATGATTAAACGACAAAAAAAAATTAATAACTCATTTACTGACTAAATTTAATCCTTAAACGTAGCAGCAAAATCTTTTGATCCAAAATAATTTTAATATTCCATTGCGGCATCGAACACTAAAAACGGAAATATCTCGAAAACGGCTCACCCTAACAGATTTTATCTTTTTTGCTTAAAAAAGTTCAGGAAAGTATTTTATCAACAAAAAAAGTTGAAAAATACACTGAGAAAAAAGTTATGGTCATTTTAAACCATAAATGAGCATTGTGAAGCGCCCTCTAACGGCCACAGTGAAAAAATGTCTATATTTAGGTTTCGCATCCCAAAAAACCCCCGAGTACCAATTTTTAATGTAATGCGTTGAGAAATGTTCATAAATTTTAATAAAATCGATTTTTAATTTTTAAATTCTGTCTGAAACGGAGCAACTTTGGACTAAGGTAATTTGCATTAAATCGACTTATTTCGTTCGTAAACAACGGTTGTCTGGTAACTCGAGTGTCATGGAGGCCGTTACGTCAGTGCTACGTCACAGCATTGTTACAAAAGTAGTATAGGGGTCCCCACAACGTTCTCGTCACCTCGCTATAAAATTTTACATTTTGTAATTTGGTTTTCGCAAACTTCTAGCAACCCTTAGCAAACATGAAATGTTACTTGGGTTACTTTTAAATTACCTTTAATTTTGACGATGGTGTCAAAGGGGTGTACCCCAAGGTCGCTTCCAAGTCCCTCTTCTCCTGCATAATATCCTTCCCCACTAGCTCCTTGAAATGGGTGTTAAGATGCCTCCTAAGCAGGGTTTTGTTCGGTGGTATCGACAGGAGAGAAGCGAGGAGGTCGGGAGTGAACTTAGGTTCGAGAACCATGAGGCCTCCGTGGACTCCTGCTCCTCTGAGGTTCGGCGCGTACTCTGCGAGGTCGACCGCTCGTAACCATTCCATCACCCTGCAAAAAAAGGCATCCATGGTTAGACCAGGGAACAGAGAGGATGCGTAACATGTATGACAGACCGTTGCAGAGAGTGTGTCCAAATTTCTATACGACCAGGTTTAGTTTTTGTGGTTTTGTGCTACTACGGACTTAAATACGCTGGTTCTTTTGTGGCATCATAATGGTGTTTTGTTCAGCTTTTGGTTGCAAAAGTCGAAGTGAATAGAAAATATCAGGAATAACGTTTTATAGGCAAATATTTAGAGGTAGAAATAAAGCTCCAAGGAAAAAAGACATTGTATTAATTGTATACCGCCTTGAACAGCTAAATTTTTTTGTTCTGTCGAAACTTGATTCCTTTATAAACCAACAGTAATGATTTATAGGTTAGGATTAATTTGGTGTTTATATTATTTAATCCGCGTAATGATTTATGATTGTGTAAATATTTATGTATGAAAACAGAATACGTGTAGACCTGAAAATGGTCCCATAACGACAGGCCGTCCCATGTGACGTCACTCCAATGCTGCTTTCTCATAGGTCAACCGCGCGGCCATATTGCCTACATCATTAGCACTTAGTCACGGCGCGGGAAATTTAAATTCGTGTGTTTGTCGTTTCACTAATATGCAAACACTACAATTAATTTTTAATTATGTGATTATGCCGTAATAAAGCATCCAGAGGCGTAGGTTTTATTTGTTTTTAATATAAACTTTATGATTTGCTTATTATTACTTATTTAATACTCTTTATTTTTTGTTTCAGATTTACCCATAAAGATGGAAACAAATGTAGCTTGTGGGTTAAAAGCATGCACCTTGCACATTTTACAAACAAAATCACCGAACTGTCGGGCTATTTAGATCTAAAAAAACCAGTGATTCGGAATTCCAAAACACGTTACTTAGCCATTATAGGTGCTTTATTTTGAAAATGTTACCTATGTGTTGTCCATAAACAGATTTGATTGGGGTTCGACTTTTCTGGATCGTCTGGTTGTGATCTTCTTGTTAGGCAGGTTGGTTCGTAGTCATTGTCCCTTAAAACCTGAAAAAACATTATACAAGGTGTAACGAAAATAATTTATTATAATAAAGTAAGTGATAACCAGAGCTATCAAAACGGAAGGGCCACAATCTACAACTTTGTTGACGTCACAGCAAAGGTTGAATTTTTTCTGATGATCACGTCACGACACAGCTCACTGTCTTTAAAATATTGTAATTGGCATGATGGTTCATGAATATTTGTTTTTTTTTTAATAAAGCCGTTTTTGAAATTGTTTTTACTGTGTTCTTGTAAAACAATTATTTTTTAAATATATAGTAATCCTTAATTTTTCAAATACTTGTTTCTCACCTGTATGCCCCTTTTAATACTGGCCACGTGGATAAGCGAGGTAACGTGTAATAAAGCTAAATCGTCGATAGTCAACCTATGCAACACCCTGCCATCTACCCTGTTGATAAGGAACGACTCTTTGTGCTGAGGAAGACCTGCATCGTCTAACCACCTACACAAAAAAAGTCATTTTTAGGTAACTGCAATGGACAACTTCTATATAACAAACTTAATAACAGCAGCGGACAGCAGGACATCTGTCCGCTGCTGTAAAGGAAAGACCAAGTTTGCCCCCTCCCCAATAATTAATCGTCTCCCTGAAAAATGAAAACACCCAACCTCACCAAAAAAATAATAAAAAATAAAAATAAAAATAAAAATAAAAATAAAAATAAAAATAAAAATAAAAATAAAAATAAAAATAAAAATAAAAATAAAAATAAAAATAAAAATAAAAATAAAAATAAAAATAAAAATAAAAATAAAAATAAAAATAAAAATAAAAAAAAAATAAAAAAATAAAAAAAAAATAAAAATAAAAATAAAAATAAAAATAAAAATAAAAATAAAAATAAAAATAAAAATAAAAATAAAAATAAAAATAAAAATAAAAATAAAAACAAAAATAAAAAAAAAATAAAAAAAAAAAATAAAAATAAAAATAAAAATAAAAAAAATAAAAATAAAAATAAAAATAAAAATAAAAATAAAAATAAAAATAAAAATAAAAATAAAAATAAAAATAAAAATAAAAATAAAAATAAAAATAAAAATAAAAATAAAAATAAAAATAAAAATAAAAATAAAAATAAAAATAAAAATAAAAATAAAAATAAAAATAAAAATAAAAATAAAAATAAAAATAAAAATAAAAATAAAAATAAAAATAAAAATAAAAATAAAAATAAAAATAAAAATAAAAATAAAAATAAAAATAAAAATAAAAATAAAAATAAAAATAAAAATAAAAATAAAAATAAAAATAAAAATAAAAATAAAAATAAAAATAAAAATAAAAATAAAAATAAAAATAAAAATAAAAATAAAAATAAAAATAAAAATAAAAATAAAAATAAAAATAAAAATAAAAATAAAAATAAAAATAAAAATAAAAATAAAAATAAAAATAAAAATAAAAATAAAAATAAAAATAAAAATAAAAATAAAAATAAAAATAAAAATAAAAATAAAAATAAAAATAAAAATAAAAATAAAAATAAAAATAAAAATAAAAATAAAAATAAAAATAAAAATAAAAATAAAAATAAAAATAAAAATAAAAATAAAAATAAAAATAAAAATAAAAATAAAAATAAAAATAAAAATAAAAATAAAAATAAAAATAAAAATAAAAATGCTTTGCATTTGTTGTACAAACGTTTTTTTCATGTTTGATTGTTTAGATTAAAGCAAAACATTAATTGATACTCCTTAATTAATTTTTCACAGCCACACATTGTCGCATGGAACTCTGTAAGGATTCAATTTCAAGAATTTTCAGAGGAAAAAGTTAGGCGTCTCGACAAAATGAAGGTGTCTATGAAAATTTAGCCTGTTATTCATTACTTAAAAAATAACCAGTGTACTGTCGACTATTGAGAGATTGACCTGGGGCATGCTAAAAATTATTCTGGCCTACTTGCCGCAACTACCGGTCACCATATTACTACCACTATTACAGTACTCACCTTAAAACCCAAGCAGTGTCAAGTTGTCCAGCTTTGGTTAAAAACGGGTCACTTGATGCGTTTTCTGATGAATCGATGAGAGCCAATTGTAGTTTTTTTCTGTGCAGCGCGTTTTTTATGTTCAGTTCTTTTTCAATTTCCGTCATTGAACATTCTTGAAGCTGTTGACCGGTTTTCACCTAAAAAAAATCAGTTTATTCAGGATCAAAACAAAATAAAAGAAAAATTTAAAAAAACTAGATTTATTCTATTTCAAATTCGCTAACTCAGATAAATGGATCCTAGCCCCTTAGCCCACTCCAACGGAACTTCACGCTATATCAGCCTTGGAAACAGTTTTTTGTAAATATATCAAAAACGAAAGTTTTTGTCTATTTGAAAAAATATAAAATTTTGCTATTCCATGTAACCCCCGTTGTTACGTTCTATTTAAAAACAAATCTACGTAACAACTTTTAAAATTCAACCGAAGTTGTCAATAGAAGATAAAGGTGTTTTGCATTTGCACAACAAAAATACATGAAAAGTGTTTTTTGCGTAATACAAAGTGTTTTAAATACCGAAGAAAGAGGCAAACAAATCGATAATTTTCAAAACTTTTACAAGGTTGTAAAAACATTCGAGACACCTTCAAAACAAAGTACCACTTGACCCACTTTCCCTATTCAAAATATAGGGGTAAAGTTAAACCCTCGAAGGGGGTGCGTGCTAGTAAAATTCAAAGATAACCAAGAATTGGCCCCTTGCAAACAAAATTAACGTGTTCGAGCGTTTTAAAAATTCACACGAAACATACCCAAAACAACATCTGTTACCTTTTATCTGAAACACCCTGTATAAACGCCATTACTATACGTACCCAACGCTTGGCTTCAGTTATGTATTGGTCCAATCCTAAATCTTCTAACCAATCACAAATGCTCTCTGTGTCCCATTCAGAAAAAGGTTTTTCTGGTCTGAAATTTTAAAAGAAATATATATTTTTGTAATGTAAATAATATTAGTTAAATAATAAAACGTGATTTTACTAATGTCGGCGAAAATTAATATTTTTTAAATTTAAATAAAATAAGATATTGTGGAGGCCTATTTTCAAAGATGGAAGAAGGCTAAAAGATAAATAGAAAGATTTGATTGAACTCGGAATACGGCTACTTCTTTTCCATTTAATCAAAATTGTATGTCTTATTGTTTTCGAAATATGTCCCAGATTAAACTAACTCTATGGGAATTTCGGAAACGGTAAGACATAGAATTTTGATAAAATGGAGAAAAAGTTGCGTTATTCCGAGCCCAGTCACATGTTCTATCGAAATTAAAAATATTTACAGGGGTTATAAAATATCGAACAAAAACTAAAAATTATTATTTTTTTGTCGCCATCTTGCAAGTAAACTTAAGTAATTTAGTATCTTTTTATAAGCGACTACGGCCAATCGAATGACGTAAACAAATTCAATTTTTTTCCGTTTTCGAAATTTTTATTTAGTGACTTATATTTGGGACACCCTGTATATACTTACTTGGGGTTAAGTCTAGGCTCGCTCCAGCCTAATCTAGCGGCAGCGGTCGCTCTAACGCCACCTCGCGTGAAATCTCCCAAACCAGGAGGCAAATCCTCCAAATTTCCCGATCCGGACCGTTTCATTTTGCCAAAAATCTTTTTGATTCCTTTGTTTTTGTTGAAGGAAAGAGTAGGGGAACCTGGGGACGATTCTTTCGTGGAATCGATTTCTTCTGAACCAACCTTTTCTGTTTCGGCTAAAAACATGAAAATAAAATTAAAATATCTTGAAGCATCAGGTCAGGTCAGGTAGCTTTTTATAATTGTGACCTTTTTTCTAACAAAAAATCTAACTAAACAGATGGCATGACAGATATAAAGGGTTTTTGGTTCAAACTGTAATAGATTTGGATTGGACGACCTGAAAAACGATTTCTAATAATAAATAATTTTCAAAAAACAATAAAAACAGGTACCTTCTTAATAATTATAGCTTTAATCCAGTAACAGAAGAATTAAACCAGGGGAAATCATTTTTGAAAACTAAAATTACTGCTACTAATGAGATCTACTATCAAACTAAAACGGTATGAATTCATGACTGATAGAGGAAGCCAAAATCAAAAAAAGTTTAAAAAACATAAGAGTACCAGAAGTAAAATATTTATTCCCGCGCCAAATGCTATTTGATGTTTCAAAAATGTAATATTCTTTTTCAAGATAAAAAGACGAGTTTAGTTTAAAAGGTAACAGAAAAATGTTCAGGTTTTTATCGTGTTGTTACACATTTAAGTTATTTAAATTTTATAGTTAGCATTTAGTGTAGTATGGTTGTATTCTTAGTCTAGGTTTTAGTTGCGTTATCAGTGACTCACACTCGTATTCGGACGCGAACCTTCTAGCAGAGACTAGTATACTTGTTTCTGCTTCTAGCATCGAAAAGGGATAGATTGTTCGAGAAAGATCGCAGGCCCTATATATAGGGCCGGACATCGCGCATCGACAGTCAGTCAGAGATAACGAAGTTAATAGGCCGATTTCAGTAATGAGTTATTAGCAAGTTATTAGTAAGTTTAAGTGCGTGTTTTGTACATTGAGTTGTCAAAATAAATTGACACATCGTTTTTCACAATTGCGAGTTTTATTTGTAGGAGTGAACCCGTAACAGTATGTTTATGAAAACACCCCCGAACATGTCGATTTTGTTTGTTGGGACCCTTTTTGGCTATGAATGGGGAAAGTGGGTGGTGTAATGCCTTGTTTTCTATTCTATTCTATTAATTCTTTCGATTTGTTTTTTGAAATATTTGCCTGCGTGCAAAAATTTCAGATTCCCTATCCATCTTCGTAAATGACAAAAACAAAATCGCCCAAGATCATAAATGAAAACGGTATAACAGTCCAATGGCAAAAACGGAATTCTTAATAACCAGAGATTAACAAAAATGTCATTCATCAAAACAAGACAAGAGCAAAATCAAAGTTTAGTACAAAGTCTTTTATCAAAACCCGACCAAATCAATAAAAGGGGCCGGGCCTAGCATAAACAACTCTCTCCTTTCTTTTTATGTATACTGGTTCCGTCTCTCTTCCTCTCATACAAATCGGTCTCATGGAAGTTTGGCGGCTAATTTAAATCGGGAACAATACATACAAATAATATTATTCCTTTTAAGAAAAACAAATAAGAACAAAAGTATTAGAGAAAATGAAAACCTAGAATGCATCGAAGACAATCAAAAATACAACTTTAGAAGTCTAGAAATCGAAAGTACTCAAAGATTGTATCAGAATCGATTAGATGAAAAATGAATAAACACAAAACACTCATTTGAAGAGATATATACAAACATAATAAAAAGCTTGAAGGAAGCAAGCAACGAAGCTGTTGGATACCAAGATAATAGAAATAACAGGAAGATGTGGTGGACGGAGAAAATACAGGAAATGGTCAAAGAGAATAAACGCACATACTTGAAATGGCTCAGTACTAAAGAGCAAAGACACCTAGAAATCTTCAGGGAAACCAGAAGACAGCTAAGAAATTTGATACGCACAAAACAAAATTAAATGTTCGACCGCAAATGCCACGATATAAATACACACGTAGGAGGTAGGCAGAGTTCTGAAGTATGGAAATTCATTTCCACAGTAAAAAACCCGACAAAAGGAAAAGTAAACATCCAGATGATCAAACCAGAACAATGGACAGAACACTACAAGGGACTGCTGCAGGAGACGAGGCCCGAATATCTGGCAGCCTCTCCGAGGAGAGACAGAAGTACATGGAGAGATGTTAAAGAATAGTATTAAAAAGCTTAAATCCGGAAAAGCTAGCGGACCTGGGGGAATATATGCTAAAATCAATCAATGTATAAACGGACGTCCAGTACCTAATGATTGGAAAATTGCATTCATATTCTCAATACATAAAAAAGGAAACAAGCTGGATTGCAACAATTACAGAGGAATTTCAGTAACCAGTACTCTAAGTAGATTGTACGGTAGGATTCTTAGAGATCTAATAGAGAATGATTTTCATGAACAAGAAGAAGAAGAGCAAAGTGGGTTTCGTGCAGGCAGATCTTGTAGTGATAATATTTTTTGTCTTAAAGAAATAGAGACTCGTGTTACCGTTCCAGTAGAAAAATTATAAATAGTGTTAGAGCAAACTAATATCAATCATACATACATAAAAGCGATAAAAGAACTATACAAAGGGTCAAAATCTAAAATTAAAATTGGAAATCAACTTTCAAAAGAATTCCTGGTAACAAAAGGCTTAAGACAGAGATGTTGTATCTCTTTAACTCTTTTTAAAATATATATCGCGGTGGCTCTAAAAAACTGGAAACGTAAAGTGCACGGCATGGGAATACAACTTACCACCCACACTACAGTTTGCTGACGACCAAGTAATTGTAGCTAATGATAAAGAAGACATGCAGTATATGATGAGAAAGTTAATGGAAGAATACCAAAAGTGGGGGTTAACAGTGAATGTGGACAAGACATAGTACTTATGCATTGGAAACGAATCCAGTGAATTAGAACTAGACAATGGACAAATAATATCTCCATGCAATAAGTATGTATATTTGGGTGTCACATTTGATAAGACAGGAACATACTGTAAAGAACTGGAAAAAAGAATAGTAAAAGCAAAAAAGGTTATTGGATGTCTTAACCGTATTTTATGGAGAAAGAATTATGGAAAAAGAATGTAAAATTTAACATATATGAAACAATGGTGAAAAGCACGATGTTGTATGGAATACAGACTTGTCGCGTAACAGAAAAATACAAAACAAAAATGGAAAGTGTCGAAATGGATGCAATAAGAAGATCAATGAGAATATCTAGAATAGACCACATAAGAAATGAGATCATAAAAGAAAGAATGGGAATCGAGAGAAGCATAACGGATGACATCACTAAAAGGTAACTGATATGTACAACGGCTGAACGACGAAAGATTACCAAAGCAGGCCCTAGAATGGCAACCAATAGGGCGCAGAAAAAGAAGGCGTCCTAAATTAGAATGGCAACAGTCAATCCAAAGATCAATGAGTCAAAAAAATCTGACAGAAGATGATTGTCAGGATCGAAGGAGGTGGAGAATAGGCGTCGGACAACGTAGAAAAACGTTCTAAACCGACATAGTAGTACAAATAATATTGTTGTTTTTGGAACCAAAAACACATAAAAAATAAAAATGTCTCTTTTTTTAGCTCCCCTGTCCTTCTTTTGAGAAGTTGAAATCGGTGTTAACCGAACCGAACCTCCTGGTCAATTAATTGCAGATGAATCCTAACCTAGGGTCCAACACCTGACCTTTTTTAGGAATGGGCCTTTCTTAATGAAAATGCCGTATGCGCTATAGCAATCCCTATGTAGATACGGCGTTCTGTTTGGGCATGGTAGTAAAAGAAATTGCACTGAAGGAGGCTTCAATTGCATGGCAATATCAGAACCGCTCTTCTTTAGGTGAACGTCAATAGCTAGGCCCTTTTTATGATTTTTATCCTTTTTGATTTTGTCCGGTTTTAATAAAAGACGTTATAAGAACTGCGATTTTGCTCCTGTCTTGTTTTAAAGAATGACTTTTTTTAACATAGGACTGTTACTTTTTTATTTTTCGTTTATGATAAACTAGGGGCCCAAATTTCAAGATAGTCAAAATTTTGTTACCTTAAAAAAATATACGACTTTTCGCAACTTCATATTTTTACTGTGTTTTTAAAGAAGTAATAACCAAACAAGTTCATCAATTTGGATTCTCTGTATCTCGACAAGAAAAGATTTGGACTACTCTATTACTCTATTAAAATATTGTGAGTCATAAAATTTAAACCCTGTAAAATAAAAGCAAAAGATGGTTGCAATGCTGGATACAGATATGAGCAAGAACAACTAAATGGGTGGTGAAAACATAAATAGGTTAAATAATAAGGTATAATTAATAATTATAGAAAACTTAACCTGACCTGTCCTAGCAAAAGATATGCAAGAAGCACACACTTCATTAATAGCAAAAGAAAAATTTAGCCTATATTAAGGAATGTGGTTATTATTAGCAATGTAAATGTGGAAAATTAAAAAAAAAACAAGCAACAACGAACAAGTTTTTTCAGTTTGGTATTCACCTAAATTTGGAACGGAAAAACCCCTCAACCTCACCCCAAAAGAGGGTAGAAAGCCTATACTACCACCATTATTTCTTCCTAAAATATAATAATTAATTTAATAAAATCTTATAATCACTAAAAATATTTCATTTCAACTTGCAAGAAACTCGTAAAAAAATTACAATCAAGTATTTGCCGGCATACTACACTGTAACCTGAAACTACGTCAGATTGAGTAAAAATTGAAGTCGTAAATTGATTTTACATTGGGCACACGCATTTATAAACCACTCTTAACTTTATTAACATATCGCACACCCGCTGAAAAAGAGTCACAACTCAAAAATCGCTGTTATTGAGATAAATCTGCCGCCATCATCGAAATAACTTGTATTTTCTTCCATAAAAGCGTCACATTTATGTTTCGACAATTCACCGCGAGAAGGGGATGTGACTCTTTTATTTTGTCCAGTTTAGCTGAGGATGCGTTCCTTTCTTAGAGTAATAATAATATAAAGAGAAGAAGTCAACCGCGGCCCCGTGTAAATCTTCCCTATTCGTGGCGGTCATTCCTGAAAACTTAGAATTTGAATCCCCGGCGATGGCAACATAGCTGCGTCACAGGAATCATCTCGAAATAACCACACTGGGCTGAATTTTCACAACATTTTCAGAAACATAGCACTTCTTGTTTATTTTTACGTCCAAATAAGTTCTTTTTTAGAAAAATAAAACTCAGCATACAGAAAAAAACACCAAAAATTCAAAATACCGAGTCCGCCGACCAAGACAACACTGCATTTAATACAAACACATGTTACTGTCAGTGTCGACTTTAGAGCTTGGGAAACTCGGCTAACTTTTCACGACTTGAGGACCCACCTAATTAAACTTGTTACCATTATATAAGTGAAAAAATAATGTTTTAGACTTTTATCATATTTACTTGTTTCTGACCTAACATACTAGTCTGTGATGCCTGGCAATTTTTTCTACCTACTTGAGACCTTTTTTCGTCTTCCAAGGTCAGAGCTTTCGTTGCTGCCGTTGTTGCCGTCTCCTCTGTTTTTTCGGAATTTTCAGTGGTTGTAATTTCGATGATAATAACAATAGACACTTTCATGCGCCGCAAGCAAAAATTTTGAATTTTTATTAGCAAAAACATTACTTTTTACTAACTTTTTGTATATTCAAAAAATTCTCGGGGGGGGGGCAATTTCCTCTAGTACCCCCCCCCTGGATCCGCCACTGTGTGGTTAAAAATTACTTAATTAAAGTCCTTGCCATATGCAGTTACACTTTTGTGACTTTGACATAAAATGAACATATTTTCTAACCACAAATATATTAAAAAGTAAACATGTCATATTGGTATAAAATTAAAGGTCAAACTGTTATTGCCTCTGGATTAAAAGATGCTAACTGTAGAATAACAACAAAAAAGCATAGATAGAAAAAACTCCAAGACATGCCATTTTTTAGATTTTTTTTTGTTGCTCTCAGTATGCACATGATAAATAAAGAGGTTGGAAATGTCACAAAAGTGTAACTGCCTATGGCAAGGACTATATGTTCCTTTTGCTTTTCAAAATATTCCGGGTGAAACCATTTCAAATTGTCCCCCTGAATATATTTCTACATAATTATGTCTAGCATTAAGTGCTCACTAAAATTTTTATTTCGATGATTACTAGTGCTTAAACTCTATAAACAGATAATTAGCCTATTAAATAATAACATAGAATATCCTTAATATTGGTTAGACTTGTTTGATCAATAGTTTAGGGTCCTCTACAATAAGATAGAGAACCCCTCTTCAATGGGAATGTAGTCCATATACCCAAAACCAAACCCGGCCCTGCTAACACAAAATCCGTAATATGACGTCATACCGCTGTTGCCACGTCTTGTAAAAGTTGTAGGAAAAGGGACCGTTCATAAATTATGTTCTTGAAATGAAAGGTTTTTAAATGATGTAATCAAAACTGGACAGCACAAAATGACGCGACGCGGACTAAAAAGCATAGGACAAAGTATCGCGTGGGTTGAATAGGTCAACAAAATCAAAGCACTACATATTTTGCAACTGGTCACAAGTTGAACCTGATTTAATATTTATTCAACTTAAAGGAGATACGGGAGGGACAACAGCGTAACGCATGCATTGTTTACCAATAAATGAATGAATGACCGCCGAAAACGAGTTTACCGCTCCTCTTTTTTTTTGTTACTCTGAGGTTCCTTTACAGTGTCACTTTTGACTTTATAACAGCGTGAACGTGGAGTTTCATCCTGAAAAGAGTCACATTTCGAGTTGTGAAGGTTTTCGTGTGAACTATTGGTTAAATCTGACCCATACAACAAGTAAAACACTGTTCTTTTTTGTGTTATGACTGTTTTTTTTAATTGTTCAGTGTACTTAGAATTAAGGAGAATAAGAAAAAAATCTTTTGAATTTATTAGAGAATAATCACATTCCCAGTTGTTATTCAGCATTTTAGAACTCGTTGTAAAAATAAATACAAAGTTTCTTCTTTATTTGTTTTCTTTTTTTATATTATTTACCATCCTGCGTGACATCCTGATTTACAACGTCATGATGCCTTCTTCTAAAAAAGTGTCACAATATCGGGTTATTGTCTTTTTTTAACTAAAAACGACAAAAACCATTTTTTCTGAGAAACGTACTGCACCAATTACATTGAGTTAATAGGTTCCTGTTGATATAAAATAACATGTTAACTCGTAATTTGTTATGTAAATGAAAAATGAATCTCTCTAATGAACTAAATTCTTTAGCAGCGATTTTCTCAAAACAATGTTTTTTGAGTTGTGACTATTTTATAGCGGGGGTGCGATATTATGAAGAAAAATACAAGTAGGTACTCCCTTACTTCTCCCGGACATTTTTCCACAAACCGCACATGTTTTACGTGAATTATTTCCCATTTTTCACAGAAAAAACATAATTTTACACGACAAACACAAAACACCGCAAAATATAAAAAAGCAACAAAAATGGCCTCCACCCACACGACAGCTTTGCGTCTACATGACAAGAAACACGCATGCGCACTTGAAAATTCGCGTCCCCGAATTTAAATTTGCCATTGTTTCCAAAGCCAGCTATGAGGGCTTCACTTTACGATTCTTTGAACATGTATTTATGCTAGACCGTACATCCCTAGGAAACTCAATGCAATTTGACAGGTCGTTAGGTTAAAGTTCTCACTAAGCTCAAAAGAGGCGCTGCGGTCGCGCGTTTGTTCCTTATTCTATTTTTTTTGAGAATTATCTGTGGTTTGGATTTTCCGTCCACCTTTTTTTCAGGTAGAAAAACCTCTTCCACCGCGTTTTATTTCGGGTTCATTTTAAATCTATCTTTTTGGCTTATGTAGGTAATCTTTGTTGCTGTGACGCATTAAAATTAAATTTGGTTAAATTTGTAACTTTTGCAATTTTTAAATATAAAAAAATAAGAATTTCTAGTTGCTTTTCTGGGTGAAGTGTCTAAAGTTCAGACGAGTATAAAATGCATAGTTTTCAGAGACATTTTAAGGTAAGTTTTCTTATTTTCTCATTTGAGGTTAGATTGGCATTTGATAAAATTTGTATTGGTAGTGTCTTTTTAACTTCTTATCGCTTACTTTACGGAACTCTGAATACAGGTTTCCAATGCCTGGTAGGTGCCTTATTTGCTCATCAATTAAGCACAAATTTAGTGTTAATTTTATGTCTATCCCTTTCTTTTGATATTAAGTAAAAGGGAGACACATACAAAATTAACGCTAAATTTGTGCTTAATTGTTGGGTAAACGAGGGATTACCCAGCAGCGTAATGTACTTTGAATAAATGTATTCCTTAATTTTAAATCTTTATCTTACCATAATCTAGTACGGTTATAAGTTGATTTTTTTATTTTTTTTAGCTTTTGGATGATATGTGCGACCACTGATAAGCTATGCTTTGAAACATACCCCACACAACTTACAACCAAGGCGAGGAGGTACTTTTAAATCATGTCAGATTTTCGTCAAGCTGTTAAAAAGTAGACATTTAAGAATGATTCTCTTTACGAACAACTGTTTCATTATTTATTCACTCATCACTCACCAGAAATGTTAAAAGCAAATTTAAATATACTAGACAGTGTTTGGTTTTGCATTATATTTTATTTTACCAATCAATTAGACTATTTATTATTTCATCAATAGTTAGTCGTTAATTTGTAGCTTTTTTTATAATAATAAAAACTCATTTAAAAAATGTTTTATTTATTGCACTTTATATATCATTTTCAATCTGTTTATATCTTATAAAGACAGTGTATGTCTTTATAAAATATTGACTGATTAAAAATTTCAAAAAAAACTTTAAAATGAAAGAAAATTTATTATAAAAGGCGATTCAAATTTCCCGCCTCAACTTTTAGTTCGTCACTAAGCTCAGTAGTGGGCGCCACAGAGTTAACGATCTGTCAAACAGCCGGAGTTGCCTATCTAATAAAAGCTCACTGAACCGCGCCGCAAATCCTTTATCTATGACAACGTATTTGATCAAAACCGACGTTGTTAGATGGCCAAGAAGTGGCTCACTTGTAAACAAAACTGTACGAGAAATACCCGAAAAAGCCGCTTTACCTTTAGCAAAAAACATCCTGTATAACAGCCGCTTTTTTTCTTCAAGCATTTGCGATACAGTGTGTATGCCAGCAACAACTTAGTAAAGAACTTACGCAAGTTACTTGAGAGTGATCATAAGCCTTAAGCATTTAAAGCAGGGTTGCCAACTTTAGCGAAAGGGAATTTTAAAATAGAATTTTTCAGGATTTAAATCTAGTGTAATAATTAATTTAAAAAGTAATTGTAAATCAAAAAAATGTTTTTTATAAAATTTTATCTACCCAATAACTTTAGGGACACTGTATCTTGGAACCCTAGCGAAGGAAGACGTAGTATTCGTGATTCAGTGACCCTAAATAAAAAAAGCGTGCTGTACGCCAGCGCTTTCATAATTGCTTATTGTTCCTTTAGTCCAGTCATTATAGAATTTTATCTTGCAACAGGTGGTGTGGTCGCGATTTTGGCATATATTGTTCACATTGGAGTTTTCGACCTTGTTTTCGAACGTTTTTTTGTTAATTACTTGGTTACTGTACCCTTTAGAAAAAATGTTTTAAACAAAAGTTGATGACAATAAAATTTTCTTCAAAAACCTTTCGTACGTTTTTTTGTCAAACGAATGGTTTTCGAGTTATGACCCTAAACATTTCGCCGCCATTTGGGATTTTGACCAATTTTTTTTTAGTGTCCTTTAACTTTGAAACTGATTATTTTTGAGAAAATCTGTAATAACATAAAATAAAGACCAGCTAATGGCCTATAAAATGAGACATCACTGAGTTATCTGGGTAGTACCCTTGCTGAGATACGAACCCTGAAGTCTTAGCAGTATTAATTGAATGCCAATTAAGTACTAACCGTGGACTTGGCCCACCTAGATGATACATCGTTTAAAAGATAATTTAATTTTCTACAATAAAGTTGATTACACACTTTCTGTAAAATGCTAACCTTTTGAGAAAATGACATAAAACTGAACAATTTCGGTTTATTTTGCATATACTATGGAAATACATATGAAACGGATGCATTGCTAACACTTCAGGGTTCGTATCTCAGCAAGGGAACTACCCAGAGAACTCAGTGATTTCTCATTTTATGGGCTATTAGCTGGCATTTATTTTATGTAATAAAAGATTTTCTCAAAAATAATCAGTTTCGAAGTTAAGGGCCATTAAAAAAAAATTGGTCAAAATCGAAAATGGCGGCGAAATGTTTAGCGTTATAACTTAAGAACTATTCGTCTGACAAAAAAACGTACAGCAGCGTTTTTGTAGGAAATTTTATTGTCTTTAACTTCTGTCTGAAACTTTTTTTCTCAAATGTTCAGGGACCAAGTAATTAAAAGAAAAACCTCTTCGTGCACACTAAATAAATGCACAACATATGTCAAAATCGCGACTACACCACCTTTTGCAAGCTGGGGGTCTTTTTTTGGCTCTAATGACTGGCCTACTTAGCATTTAGTTTATTTAAAATAAGTATGTAAGGTTTTAAAATTATAAATAAACAATTTATTTTCATTAAAGATAGAAGATAAAAAAAAATCGTTTTGAGATTCACAACAATTAACGCTTTACTCACCCAGGATCAAGCATATTTAAATTAAGAAAAATCTAGGGAAATTTCAAGTTGCGTACTGGAGATTTTTTACAAAAGTTGGCAACGCTGCTTGAAGGTTAACTTATCCTCAGAGTATAAACAGATCTTACCGAATGCAACTCCCTTTTTCTGTGGATTGGCGTTATTATCGACCGTCGTAAAACTGACAGTACCGCCACCATTCAACAAGAACTGCTGTCTTGGTAAACTGCCGTACTGTATGTCAATTTGTCGCTTGTAATTCGATGGTGGAGTTTTGGGTCTTAAGTTGTCTTGTGTTGCGAAGTTATCGGTGCTGATTCTGGCAGTACCGTTTGCTGCCAAAATCACTGGGCTTTGAGAAGGTGACACACGAAGGATCTACAAAAAGGAAACAAAAATTTATATAGTGCAGTGATAGTTTACAGTACACACGGATTATTGAATATTGACTGATTGCATTTGACAAAATTCAAAATGGTCGCCGACCGGCAAACGTTTTATTTTAACAAACGTGAAATTTGTACCCGTAAATTTAAAAATTAAACAAGTTTCGTGGCTAATCGAGTAAAAAGAAGTTTTTGTTTCTCTCATATTTTTTCGTGGGTAGCTTGAAAGCTTAACCTCACGGGGGTCCAAGATCTAATGGACACCCAATAAGTGTTGACAGTTAACTGTTTCGTCCATATGGGACTCCTCAGAACACTGCACACCAAGCAGTGTTCTGAGGAGTCCCATAAGGACGAAACAGTTAACTGTCAACACTTATTAGGTGACCATTAGATCTTGGACCCCCGTGAGGTTAAGCTTTCAAGTTACCCACGGAAAAATATCAGAGAAACAAAGACTCCTTTTTACCCGATTAGCCAAGAAACTTGTTTGAGCTTTATTAAAACATTTCGTTCTCTAATTTAGTAATGTCAACTGCCTATCAACGACTGTTTTTGTTTATTTGTGTTTTTGCGAGTTTTATTTTAATTATTGAATTAAATTTGGGATAAAATCTAACTGTAACCTATAAACATTACTTTTTCCATAAGAGTAGGGAAATTTTGAGAATTTCTTTCTTTTTCAACAAAAACACCGCACATGGTAGCTAATGAGTCAAAGATGAGTATTTTACCTCACACATATAGTAGACTATAGTAGTGTGAGCTATGGTGATCCTAATTTTTTCGAGAAAAAAAAAGTTGCTCCGATTTCAAAATTTTTTATATATCTTTGCGTTTCAGATGATTTTGAAACTTTTTTGTTGCGCCGTCTGTCTGTCTGTCTGTCTGTCTGTCTGTCTGTCTGTATGTATGTATGTCTGTCTGTCTGTCTGTATGTCTGTCTGTAACGACCAACGCGCATAACTCAAAAACCGCTCGGCCGATTTTAATGAAATTTAGTACCTAGGCTGGGTCTTGTCTCGAGATGGTCCCATTTAAAAATGAACAAAATTCACCGAACACAAACCAAATAAAAGGGTGGGGGTAGATTTCAATAATTAGAGTTTATGTGAAAATATGGCGTGTGTGATATCAAACGAAAGGTAATTGAGTCCGGAGTTTAACAAAATACATTTTAGTTTTTGTTTTTTTAAGGGTGGGGGTAGATTTCAAAAATTTGAGTTTAAGTCAAAACATGGCTTGTGTGGTATCAAACAAAAGGTAATTTAGTCCGGAGTTGAATAAAATATATTTCAGTTTTTAGTTATATTAGCTCACACGTACACTATAACTATAGTACCTAGTGCGAGCTTAGGGGCCCATATATTGGCAGAGTATTTTTAAAGTGGCGGAAGTTTCGCAGCTATTAAAATATTCGGAGGGAAAGTCCTCCAATGAAAATTGGGCTTAGGGGTCATAGGTACTACTATCTCAAATATAAGAAAATATACCCTTTTTGCAGCTTTTTTTTACAAATTTACTCTATTAGTTGATGCCTTATACCCGGTGTCGTTATATAGTGACCTTATACGTGCCCACCACGACTGTTGTGCTGAAAAGGAAAGAAGTCTATCGTCTATAACCAAGTTCATCTGGGACGATAGCCATGTTAGATAGATGAAAGAACATGTAGCAAGACCACCTTTCGGAAGGGGTGTAAAAGCGTGGGTACCCAAGTAACATTATTACCACTCAAGGTTTTATTAATTTGGTTCCTAGGTTATTTAGAGGGTGCTGTTATGGGTTTTAGGATCAATTTGGCTACATAAATGTAATTTATATTGCTAATTACCTAAAGGGGTGTTATACAACCAAAAAGGGATTTATAAAGGGAGTATAATAAAACTGATATTCCTTCTGTTCCTTTTAGATACTTTTGGTTTTATTGATTTCTGATTTATTAAGATGGTCTTATAAAACCATTTTACCTAAACTTTTGAAAAATAAATAAATATAAACTTTGGTCATTTAGTTTTTTTCATTACTTTAGGTCATCACAAAAGTGTTTTATAATAGAGCTAAAAGGTTATCTTATATCCTTTTGTTTTTATAGTTACCACTAGTTTAAAAGTAAATATGATTAGATAGGCGGCCATATAGAACCTAGTTTCCTTAAGGTTTTTAAGAGTGGTAAATATAAACTTTAGACTTTTGGTTTTTGCCATTACTTTTAGGCATTTTAAAAAGGTTTTATAGAAAGGCTTAAAGGTAAACTTAATTCTTTTGTATTTATAGTTACCCATAGCTGTATATTAAATATTATTTAAATAGGCGGCCATATAAAACCTTGTTTCCTTAAGGGTTCTAACAGAAGTAAGTAAATACTTTCGTGTTTTATTTTTTTTAGTTATTTCTTGTAAAAATAATAGATATACCTAGGTACAGATTGGTACCTACCTATTGCAAAATTCCGTCCTCCTGAGTAGGACACCCATGCCTAGATAAGGCCTGTTTAGACGGCCAATATAAGAGGTTGCCCTCCAACCTGCAGGCACCACGAATATTGCACTGGCCCTCTCGATTGTGTCGAAATTGCACGATAAAAAACATTTAAAAGTGTTGAATTATACGCTTTTAAACACTTTAAAAACAAATACAAAAAATTTAAGTGAGGTTGTGTTGACTATGTTTATATTGTTCTTTTTTGTTGGTTTCATAAGGGCACTCAAAAATCCTTGTTGCGATACAGTAACAAATAAAACCAAGTGACCACTATAAAACCATAATGGCGTATATACATTTATTTAATAAATATTGTAAAGAGAAAATATTTATCTAGTCGTTTTATCAGTGTTTTTTAACAATAATTTTACTTTAATTTTGATTTATGTAAACCAAACAGACATTTTTAATGGTAAATAGTGTAAATAATTTTTTTTTAAATTTTAAATATTTGTTATTTTGTTATCAAAAAACTATTAAAAAGCATTCTTGTTCTGGCGCGCTTGTTTTGAGAGCTTTTCAGATACGATTTTATCAGAAAAATAAATCTGGCAGGCAATTTGATCATCAACAAAACGACAAACTCGGTATATTTTTATGTGATAAAATAATTTTGGGACTCTGACATTTTTGGCAATTTTGTGACCTAAATTATTTTATATATCCATTGTGAATCTAAAATATCGCCATAGCTTTTATAGGAAAACTTCTTTACTTTATAGGTATTATGGTATTCAACAGAATCGCCAGGATACCAAATTACCAAATCTAGTTTTATAATAGGATAGAGGACGTTTCTGAGTTGCTTTTAGAACCTGGCATAATAGCTTTAGGCTCTAAAAGGTTCTATACTGGTGGAACCGCTAGAGGGCGAAGCTGGAGTTTATTTCTTATGGTTTTATAGTGAGTTTAATACATAGGTTGCCACAACCAATTGGGGAGTCCCATTTAGGAGGTCTAACGGGTATATAAGGGTAATGGGAACGTGCTAGCGACCAAACATTAAAACTAACGGTTTTAAGGAAAGGCGCTGGCAACCTTTAAGCTTCTGCTATAAATAAAGAAATGTTACTTGGGTACACTGTGTATACTAGATCCCTACCCTCGACAAAGAGGTGTCAGGCAAAATTAAGTCCTCTTACAGAAAGAAAACTTGCATCCCAAGGGGGCACGTGCATCAGTTTGACATATGATGTACGGACAAATCGAGGTTTGCGAAAAGGGCGCGGTGTGCCTAGTCGCTAGACCAAAAATGGTCTTCCCACCACAACTACTACTACTACTATTATACGTGCCTACCCTGATTCAAAAAACTGATCAGGTCACGCTGCATTTAAATCTGGTGCAAAACCACGTCCCGTTTTTTAAATCAGAGGAGATGTGCATAGATGGAAACTAGGTTACCTGACTAGACTGATTGGGTGTCGAAGTTAATTGAGGTTGCGATCCAGAATGACTTCTGGGCATGAATGGAGGTTTTTTCCCGTCAGTATTGTAATTCCCCCTCCTCAACTCTATGTTTTCTCTCTCTAAAGCGGCTGCGTTGAGTTTGAGTTCGCTCATTATCGTCATCAGTTCGAGTTTTTGAGTTTCCAAGGAGGATCTGGAAAGCATTTCCTGAAAAAAATTAATGATGGGAAATAAACTAACTAATCTATCTCTATTTAGTCTTTTCGATCCATCGTTGGACATTTGATTTGATCTTTGGGCTTTTGTTAACTTATCCATGTTTAATTTTGTAAGTGTTCAGGTCTGGAATCCAGAGGTGAGTACAGCGTGTCCCATTTTCGATGGGATTAAATGGGAAACTCGGTTATTATTAAAGATATTGATTTTCTGATTGCACCTTACCGTGCTCTTTTTTTGAGCCCTTTAAAATGACGTAATCAGATTTTTGCTATACCCCGTAGTTTCGCTAATACAGGGAGTTTTTGAAAAAATTGTATTTTCAATAATCCCTTGTATCTCGCTTATTTTGCGAGATATTTTTATTCTGTAAAAACCTTTTCATGGCAACTTTTTTAGAAGAAAATAATGACGTTGTCAACTTTTTAAAATATTGTTTAGTTTTTGAGATATGGTATTTATCATAAAAAAATTAAATACGGACCTGGATTTTTTTTTGTACTATTTTGATTGGTTTCATGCTAGTATTATCACAAAATAATAAAAATTTAAAAAAATTTTGTTTTAAGGTAAAAAAAAATATTTAATATTTAAAAAAAAAATTATGCCGAACCTGGATATTTCCAACATAAATATAAATTAAAAATTGCTAGTTAAACAATATTTAGTTTAACTGTTTTGATACTTAGCATATTAAAATGGTTTTACGTTAATTTACAGATTTATTTGAAATAAAGTCTACGAAAAATACAAAAAAAAATAAATTACAAGAAATAACTAATTTTTCTGATTACCATTATGTGTAAGACATTGTTGGCATTTTTAAGTAATTTTTCTTAACGCATTTTGCATAAAAATATTTCTGCCATTTAAATATTGGGATTTTGTTGCTTGAATGAAGCAGTCAATCATATCACATTATTCAAAATCTGGATATGGTCGATTTCTAGCCAGTTTAAAATAATTGTAAGCCATTCACAAAAATGACAAGTAAAATGACAATGTCAATTCCATGCTTTTGTTTTGTAAATTTCACGACCTGCTGTGCTACCATCAAATAATTAGTATGATATTATTTTTGTAACTTTTTAACGTTTTTACTTTATTTATAAATCTTTTAATTATCATTACTTTACAAAACAGATAAACTAAAAATCTTTCAACTAGTGTGTCTTGCAATTTTTAATTTATAATTACGTTGGAAATTTCCAGGTTCGGACTATAATTTTTTTTTTCAAATATTAAATAGTTTTTTTTAATCTTAAATCAAAAAAATATTAAAGTTATATCATTTTAGGGTAATAATAGCAAGGAACCAATCAAAATAGTAATCAAAAAAATCCAGGTCCGTATTTAATTTTTTTATGATAAATACCATATCTCAAAAACTAAACAATATTTAAAAAAATTGACAACGTCATTATTTTGCTCTAAAAAAGTTGCCATAGAAAGGTTTTTACAGAATAAAAATATCTTGCAAATTGAGCGAGATACAAGGAATTAATTAAAATGCAATTTTTTCAAAAACTCCCTGTATTAGCGAAACCACGGGGTATAGCAAAAATCTGATTACACCATTTTTAAGGGCTCCAAAAAAGAGCACGGTAAGGTGCAATCAGAAAATCGATATCTTTAATAATAACCGAGTTTCCCATTTAATCCCATCGAAAATGGGACACGCTGTACAGGAAGGATACATGGATTATACACTTTCCTTTTGAGGTACTGAGGATATTAGCTCACATTACTACAGTTATACTATTATAGTTGTGTGAGCTATGGTGATCCTAATTTTTTCGAGAAAAAAAAAGTTGCTCCGATTTCAATTTTTTTTGCGTTTCAGTTGATTTTGAAACTTTTTTGTCGCGCCGTCTATTTGTCTGTCTGTATGTCTGTCTGTAACGACCAACCCGCATAACTCAAAAATCGCTTGCCCGATTTGAATGAAATTTGATACATAGGCTGGGTCTTGGGTCAAGATGGTCCGATTTAAAAATGAACAAAATCCACCAAACGCAAGTCAAATAAAAGGGTGGGGGTCGATTTGACAAATTAGAATTTATGTGAAAATATGGCGTGTATGATATCAAACGAACAGTGGCGTAGCGTGGGGGGGCGCGGGTTGTTTGTCGCCCCCCCGCCCCGACGGTACTGGCGCCTCATTGGTGCCCGAAGCGCCCTAAGCGTTCGTGAAGTAGCAGGGCCGCCAACTGTAAATTCAGAGGGCGGCAAACTAAAGACCTTTTTTTTTTGGTCGCAAGATTTTTGATTCATTCGTTTTTAGCTGTCGCCCCCCCCCCCCCCCGCCTCTTCAGGCACGCTACGCCGCTGCAAACGGAAGGTTATTGAGTCTGGAGTTAAACAAAATGCATTTTAGTTTATTTTAAAAAAATATCCTTAGTACCTCCAAACGGACCTATGGATCCCAGAAGCACAAAGAAAAAGGAATGAATGGATAGGAAATAAAAAAAAATTAAGGGATGTCAGAGGAGAAGTAACAAAATTAAAATCAAAATTTGCCGGTCATAATATCAGACAGAAAGACAATCAATGGAACAAATGTATTGTGAACTGGAGACCTTGGGAAAATAAAAGAAGTAGGGGAAGACCCCAAATGAGATGGGCGGGCGATTTGAAGAAACATGCGATAACTAGATGGATTAACACGGCGACAGACAGAGAAGAGTGGAAGATGTTGGGGGAGGCCTATGTCCGAAAATGTATCGAAGAAGGCTAAATAGATGGTTTTTCTCTACCACCCTGTACATGTTGCACTGCTTTACAAAGCAATATTTATGAATGTCTAGTATTAGAGACCCTGTATGTACGACATATTTTTACAAAAGAAAGACGCGACAAACCAATCAGTCGCTGAAATTAAAATAAGTTCATTGGCGTCTCACTAAAATAATTTAAATTGTCAGCGAAAAACCAAATTTAAACCAAGGCCAACATAAAAATAGAGGCCACGACCCTGAAAAAATCAGCTGTTCTCCCGGGGCTGAATTTTACATTGGGTCTTATGGGAGGTCAGACGTTTTTTTATGATATTTTCAAAATGGCGGCACTACAGATTTCCGCAAAATTTCAGTGAAATATTCTCAGACACCATCCCGATATTCCACCAAAGGTTTGTAAGGAAGCAACATGATTAAAAGGTTAAAATCTTCAAGATTTAGCATTCCTTATTTTGAATTCAAATTACCCGCCATGTACCACATGCCAACTGTTATATTTGACATGTATTTGACTTTGTCATATGTGATTGTCACATTCGCTTCTGCTTTAAACTTAAGTTTTGTGTGAGCTTATGAAGCGGCTATGAAAAATTAGGGCTTACTATACATTTAAAAAAAATTGTTCTGCCAGAATAAAGTAAAAACAATCTCAAAAACGGCTTTATTTAAAAAAAAATCAAATATCCATGAACCGTCATTCCAACTTCAATATATTAAAGACAATCAGCTGTGTCGTAACGTGACCATCAAAAAAAAAATCAGCCCCGGATGTGACGTCAACAAAGTGGAGGATCGTGGCCTGTCCATTTTGATAGCCCTGTTTAAACAAACACGTTTGTCTGCACTCCCTGTATAGGTTTTGTTAAAAATCGTTTATTTTTATTTTCCCACGCTTATGAGTTAACAAGAACAGAAGGTGCGTCCCTCTCCAAACATCGCTAGAGTATAGAGCACCAATATTTTCATCCTTTGATTTTGACGTAAATAAATTTAACTTTGAAGAGTTTGTCCATAGACGAATGACAGAGATAGACCAGACACTTACACGGTGGAAGTTGTATTACTAAATTGGCGCAGTATACCGGGGTGTCGTGCACGAATCAGCGCCTCTCCAACTTTGTGCTCCGAACTAAACATTTACAGGCGGATTTGAAACAATATAACGCTTGCGCAGTTTGTCTTTAAGCTACAGGATGGCTTTTCATATTATTGTATACCGGATGCTCGTAGCCATCAATGAAATCGTTCTCCCATAGACGAATGACAGAGGTAGACCAGACATTTACACGGTGGAAGTTGTATTACTAAATTGGCGCAGTATACCGGGGTGTCATGCACGAATCAGCGCCTCTCCAACTTTGTACTCCGAACTAAACATTTACAGGCGGATTTGAAACAATATAACGCTTGCGCAGTTTGTCTCTAAGCTACAGGATGGCTTTTCAAATTATTGTATACCGGATGCTCGTAGCCATCAATGAAATCGTTCTCCAATCAAGCTACATGTTTTAATATAGTGTTTTGAACAGTTTTTATCAAATTAAATTTTAACACTAAAAAACTCATTCTACTCGTCAATTACATAGATTTAAATTTAAACGATGCGCGCTGATAAGAATGAGTTATTTTGTGTCAAAGCTCAATTTGCTTAAAAAGACTATAAACACCAATCAATAAGGAACCTTAATCAAAGAATGTTTAAATTAATGACTAATAGCAATAAAAAAAAGGAAAGTTAAATTTTTATTCAATCTATAAGGTTTAAAAGTTTGTTTCCCATTCATTTAGGCACATAAATTTCCTTGAGAGGCTAATTTTCTAGTTAAAAAAAGGCTTTTTGACGAATATTCTACAGTAATTTCCTTTTTATTAGTGCATAGAAAATATTTACACATTCTACATTAACTTAAATTAATAATGTATACTTTTACAATGCTTTATACATAATAATGTTGCAAATATAGGTTTCTATAAATTGAAACATTTTTAATTGTTTTTTCATGAAAAATAAAAAATTGTAACGTAAGCCTTTTAAAGTAAAGTGAATATTGCCGGTTATTCATTTAATTAAACAGGATCCGGCATAATGATCTCCCACATTTTGCACTGCCACTGTGCCTGAATCACTGAAGAGAGGGGAAGCTTAGCGTAGTTGGTTGGTAGGTCGCGGTTTGCCATAACCTTGCCATCGTGCCTTCGTTATCGAGACATTAAGCAAAAGTAGGTAACGAATCTGTGATTACGACACAAAGAACTTTTCGTACTCACTTCGCACTTGGTAGACATGTTATAGTTCCAGATACATTGGGAATATCTGAACACTATTCCCGAACCATTGACGAATTGAAAGCAGCAATACACCAAGAAATTACAGAAATATCGCTTTAGAGTTACTGCACAATGGCGTTTTTATTGTGGGAGATCATTCTGCCGGACCCTGTATATAAGTATAGTGAAATAATCTATGTTTTTCCAAATATTAACATTTAAAACTCCGTCGGTTCAACGTGTCCATCACACACTATATATTTGTGAATTTCGTCTTTCGTCAAAGTTAGTTTTTTTGCCGAAGTATTTTTTTTGGGTTCCGTTTGGGAATGGCGCCTGCTAACATAGTCTTCGCACCCACGAACACAAAATTGTTTTCTTTTAAATTTCTTAATTACCGATAGGCCACAATTTAGCAAAAAACACTTTTAAAAATAAGGTAAAAAGTTGAAAAATCACGAAAAACTGCAACCACAAATGAAAAATGCCGAATAACATTTACGTCATATTTTTATCTGTTTTGCCAATGTCAGTCATAATCAAAAACATATACCGAGAGTAGCGGTTAATGTCCATGGCGACAGCACAGGAGTCATTACATAATATTTTTATACCAGGGGTGACGGTCTGTAATAAGCGCCTCTCGAACTTTGTATTCCGAACTAATGTATACAGGGGGTATGTATAACAGTATTATGACAAGACCGGGGTGCTTTCCTTACTATAAATAATTAGTATACTGTGAGTTTGTCGCGTCTCTTTTATTTAAAATATGTCATACATACAGAGTCTCTAGCTAGTATAATATCTGTGAATGTTACCATTACTTACCCTTTGTAATTTTTCTTCTGAATCTGACAGCAGCTGTTTTTTTTCGTGAACGATTTTTTCCAAATCGGAAATCTTATCAGATTGAGCCTCTATCTGCTCGGTCAGCACTTGAACTTGAAGTTGCAGGTTTTCTTTTTCGTACTGGAGTTTGCGAACTTTTTCGTCTTGTTCCCCGGGCTATAAATAAAAAGAAAATAATCATAAATACATATACAGAGTGTCCCAGACAAACGTAACAACATGGGGATTTCGGAAACGGTTTAAAAAAAAGTAGAAGACCTAGAAAAAATACGATAACGTCATTTGATTGGCCGTAGTTGCTAATACAAAACTGTAAACTTTTATTAAATTTTTTAACAAAATGCCGACGATAATTCAATTTTTCGAAAAAAAAACAGTTTTTCCACATTTTTAATTTTAATACAACATCTGCTTGTGCTCAGAATAGCGTAATTTTTTTCCATTTAATCTAAATTGTATATCTTACCGTTTCCGAAAGACGTACAATAGGGTGTTTGACAGTAGTAAAAAATAAATATATATTTATATATAGATATCTCTTTAGGTCTTGGAAATGCTAAAACAAACTTTTTTGTTTAATTTTTTCTCAAATTCATAGTTCTTTTAATTAAATAAATTCATTACATTAAAACAATTAGCCAAGTGATTCAAAACAGGCGGTCTACCAATCAGCTGCAAGTGACGTCACAAGACAGTAAACGCCTCGAACGAACCTATTTTCTGTGTTATTTTCTTATGGATGGTAATGTTTGCTTTGGTTTAAAGTGCGAATTATCGTCCTAAATTAGATTTTATTTTGTGTTTTGCTTATAAAAAACATTTTCAATGGAAAACGGATTCTCCAAAGCCGATAGCTCCAACTTGCCAATGCTGAATTCCTTTATGGTGGCAGGCTTCTTTGCCAACAATAGTGATTTTTGTACTGCAAAATTTAGAAACGTTAAAATGTTGATGTAAGTATTCGATGAGTTGTTTTGTATATAACTGAAAGTTTTTTTACGATATTCTTCGCCTACTTTTACTCATTTAGATTTTGATGTTAGGTTATATGTTTTGCTTTTTTGTTTAATATGCCACTTACAATAGATTCAATTAAATATCCAATCATTATTATTTTAAGCATTAAGAAACAATCAAAAATTGCTTTTTTAAAACAATTTTCTAAATACACTTTGTTTCAAAGAATTCTTATGACCCTTAATAACAAATATGCACTGCCTAGTCTTGTATATGCACTGCTCAGTCCTACATTTAGCCTGCATGTGCACTGCCTAATCCTGAATTTAGAGGTACTCCCTAGCCCTGCCTAATAACTGCCTAGCACTGCCTAAAAAATTGTACACCTTTCTGCCTATTACAGTTGTTCACCCCTTGTAATAAACATAACCTCAAACATTTTATCGTCATTTACGAAATAGTTATATATATTATAGACAACGTGAGAAAAATTAATACAAACAATTTAGTTATACTCACATCAAAGTGATCTTCACAAATGTAAAGTGAAGATGTATTAGATAAGGCCCTTGGGTCTCTTCGAGCAAGTTCTAGCCACTTTTTTCGTTCTTTTACTGCTGTAGGCACATGAATAAATAGTTATTCAGATGTTTTTCTGCTAGTATTCGAACACTGAGGCACTACACACCACTTATAGGACATTTTTTACATAAAAACAGTAAAAGCACAGACCAAAAACAAATAAACACTTGAATGCCGTGTATCTGTCCGCGAGTTTACTGCGCTGTGACGTCATTGCAACGCCATGCTAGAAATGAGCGTTTTAGCGGCAAATTCAAATCGGAAATTAGAAAACTTCATTTTAAATGTAGTCATGATAAGATATACTATTTTAATAATTTTGCGTAGCAAATTAGGGACCTATGTATCATTCTAAACACTTTTCTAAAATTTGTCAAATACCGTATTTTGGTTAAAGGAAAAAAATGGGACTATTTTGAGCCCAATCAAATGTAGTATCGAAATTAAAAATATCTACAGGGGTTTCAAAATATCGAGCAGAAACTAAAAATTGCTTTTTTTAAAATTAAAATATCGTCGCCCTCTTGTAAACAAATTTAATAAAATTTGGTAGTTTGATATTAGTCGCGACGGCCAATCGAATGAAGTTAACGAATTTTTTCTAAACCTTCTATTTTTTTAGAAATCCGTGTCTTAATATAAAAATACGTCGTATTTAAACTAAATCTAAAATGTTCATGCGGATCCAAAAACTAATAAAATACAAAATCAAAACGAAATAGATGTTGCTTTTTTCCTGTTCAAAATTAATTCAGCTCATATAACTATAAGATAATATAAACGCTCCGGCAATATTACATTACATATTACACAATCAATCGAAAAAATTGGTGGATTGGCTTTGACCAAAGTAAAAGCGGCAAATCAAAAATGGCCGCCGTCAAGTCCTTTTTAACCATTGACATTTCATTCTCTGGCTTACAAATGTCAAGGGCTTGTCAACGGCTGTTTTGGTTTATTTGTTTTCATTGCCAGTCTTTTATATTAAATTAAAAGAACGTCAACGTTGGCGAAATTTTCGATTTATTTGAGCTATAAGCCTGTAATTTAAAATCAGCACCGAATATTGGAAAGCCGTAATAATTAAGGACACTCATCGTAAAGGCAAACTTTATAGGAAGCGAAGCTAACGTCACGCTTTCTATTTTTCGGTTATTATTTTTAACATGTTTTCCTCGGTTTCGCATTGGCGGTTCTGTTTTATTTTGAAAATGTTGTTTTACACAGTATGAAGGTACCTAAACTATATATATTTATGTAATTAGAATTAAAAAGTTATGCTGCAAACTATCTTATAACTGTATTATTATTAAATAGATCTTTAGACTGTGTTAAAACCACATTTTTAAAATAACAACGAGCCGCCAATGCGAAACCGAGGAAAACATGTCAAAAATTATAACCAAAAAATAGAAAATCAGAGTTAGGCTTCGCTACCTGTTAAGCTTGCTTGACGATGAGTGACCTTAGTAATAATTATGTTAAGGCCCATTCGTCTATGGGCCCATGGCACCATCAACGTATAGATGTTTTCTTTGTACCCTGTTGGTATTTCTAATCTGAGGGCCCCCCACATCAACTTTTTGAACTATAAAAAATAATAAACATTACCCATTTTTGCCCGATTAGCCATATTAGCCCGATTAGCCACGAAACTTGTTTGATTTTTAAATTCACGGGTACGAAATTCCACGTTTGTTAGTATTATTTGGCTTAAAAATTCCGTTGATTGACGCTCACTGTCTTGAAGACGGGTAAAAATGCAATCTGTGTTGATCCGGCCTGAAAGACGAAGAGCTGTCGTAGGTCACGGACTATAGTTGTTTTCTTTTATTTGCATTCGATCTTTTCATTGATCGATATTGTATAGCAGTGTTTTCTTTCGCCTGCTTTTGGTTTTTTTTTGTTTCTCTCGTATCTCGGTAGATGGCGCCTCTTGCTATAGTTCGCTCACTAATTACATTTAATTAGAGACAAAACCGTCTAATTAACTTCGCAAGATTTGTCACATTGACCAGCAGTGTTCTGAGGAGTCCCATAAGGACGAAACGGTTAACTGTCAACACTTATTAGGTGTCCATTAGATCTTGGACCCCCGTGAGGTTAAGCTTTCAGGCTACCCACGGAAAAATATAAGGGAAACAAAAAAACATTCTTTTTTGCCCGATTAGCCACGAAACTTGTTTGATTTTTAAATTCACGGGTACGAAATTCCACGTTTGTTAGTATTATTTGGCTTAAAAATTCCGTTGATTGACGCTCACTGTCTTGAAGACGGGTAAAAATGCAATCTGTGTTGATCCTGCCTGAAAGACGAAGAGCTGTCGTAGGTCACGGACTATAGTTGTTTTCTTTTATTTGCATTCGATCTTTTCACTGATCGATATTGTATAGCAGTGTTTTCTTTCGCCTGCTTTTGGTTTTTTTTTGTTTCTCTCGTATCTCGGTAGATGGCGCCTCTTGCTATAGTTCGCTCACTAATTACATTTAATTAGAGACAAAACCGTCTGATTAACTTCGCAAGATTTGTCACATTGACCAGCAGTGTTCTGAGGAGTCCCATAAGGACGAAACGGTTAACTGTCAACACTTATTAGGTGTCCATTAGATCTTGGACCCCCGTGAGGTTAAGCTTTCAGGCTACCCACGGAAAAATATAAGGGAAACAAAAAAACATTCTTTTTTGCCCGATTAGCCACGAAACTTGTTTGATTTTTAAATTCACGGGTACGAAATTCCACGTTTGTTAATAAACATTACGTTTAGGTTGGACAGTGAACTAAATTTGAAAAAAATTGAAAAATATTTATTATGCAAGAGGAAACTGGTAAATCTAGATAAACGATGTGGAAAGTTAGTAGTCGGCTCCTAAAAATTAAATATATGAACTTATAAAATATTTCAAATTAAAACCATTTCCATTCCATTCGCTTGTATAGTCAAAGCAGGAATATTTATACTAAATGTTTATAATGTTTTATTCCATTACATACGCGAAATGCGTAGACACTTCATTAAAAACTAATACAATAGTTAAATTTATCATTTACACCATAATATTAAAATTTAATTTAAGTATAATGTTATTATTAATTATTATTTTATACTCACCGGGAAAATATACGTATAATGATAAGCTGGAAAAAATAAACATGTTAATAGCCTCAGATAGTATTAGTAGATATGGAAGCGCGTATTGGAGTCCCCACCCCTTTTGCTGCATAAGAAAGTGTGTAGAAACAACATGCCTTAACATGTAAAATATAGCGGACAGCTGACACTGATTTACACCGTTTTTATCGAATATCTCCTAGTGACGTGTGGAGGTTTAAATATGGCTATCATTTTTAAACCAAAATATTATATTGTTTTTATTTATTTTTAAGTTTTGTGTGGCTATAATGTCATTGCTACAACGAAAAAAAGGAGTGAAACCTTTAACCAAAATCTAGACTCTTAAATGAAGAATTTTTAAAGCTAGGACTTTAGACCCTTTAGTTAATACTGGGGTTATAGTCCATTTGTAACAACCTCTCCTACAAAAAAGGGTGGGGAGTCCCATATATGCAGTCTCACCTACTAATGCATTAGAATAGTTAAATTTTAAAAAATTTCCTACATGATACCTTAATATAAGGAGCGGGAGGTGTCCAATGGTAACCTCCCCCTCGATCTGCGCCGCCGTAATAACAACAAGGAGGGGGCGGTCCCAAGTGATAAGACGAACAGCACGACATCTCGTGGCGAAATCTGCCACCGCACTCGCCGTAAAGGTCTGGGTGACTACCCCTTTCTTGATACCTGTGTTCCATCAGCATGGGAGTACTGCCGTACCGTTGAGGTTCTAACCTAAAAAAAATAATAAATATTAATAATTTTATACAAACGTGAAATTTAGTACCTGTGAATTTAAAAATCAAACAAGTTTCGTGGCTAATCGGGTAAAAAGCAGTTTTTGTTTCTCTTGAAAGCTTAACCTCACGGGGATCCAAGATCTAATGGATACCTAATAAGTGTTGGCAGTTAACTGTTTCATCCTTATGGGACTCCTCGGAACACTGCTTGGTCAATGTGACACTCTTGCGAAGTTAATTAGACGGTTTTGTCTCTAATCCTATGTAAATAGTAAGAAAAGTCTCGCAAGAAGCGCCATCTATCGAGATATGAGAGAAACCAGAACAATAGCATAGATCGATTACAAATAAATAGAAACAAACTAATCCGTGACCTACGACAGCTCATCTGTCTTTCAGGCCAGATCAACGCTTATTGCGTTTTTGTCCGCCATCAGACACGTGAGCGCCAAATGACCGAAATTTTTAAGCCGTCGAATCGAACTCCCAAAAGGAGGACAGGGGATACTATAATTTCATACTAGCACGTAAATAAGCCCCCAAATGAGAGGGGCGGACGATTTGAAGAGACATGCAGGAGCTAGATGGATCAACATGGCGACAGACAGAGAAGAATATTGAGGGAGGCCTATGTCCAAAGATGGATCGAAGAAGCCTAGATAGATAGATAGATAGACGTAAATATGGCAACAGTAAAGAGCCGGCCCTCTCCATAGCACTACGAGATAAAAGTATCCCATTCCCTTCTTCATCTAAAGCCATAGCTGACGCAGCAGACGACGATGACCTCTACCGGTAGAAGATTAAACCATTTCTACGCTTTACAGTTTTTACGTTTTAATTTCTATAACTTATTTTTTGATAAATTCAGTTTCCTACAAATTTTGATTCTGAACACGGCAGAGTAAACGACAAAAGTCAAGTGGGCTTAAGTTTGTAAGGTTCACAATTTTTTTGTTTTAGTTCAAACTACTTTTCCGAATATCAAATATTTTTTATTTTCAAGGGCGGCAATTTAAAAAGTCCCCGACTGTACAACATTGACAATTTAATTAATAATTTTTATTCAACTAATTCGATCGATTTTTTGATTGTGGTCTGAACAAAAACTTCACCGATTTTAGTTGATCAACTAAAATCATCGATTCGTGAGAACGCTATTCGATCAGTGTCGCCCTCTGTGATCCTATATGCAAAATAAAAAAGACAGCCCTCGTATACAAAGGCCTAATTTTGAAAGAAAACAGCTGTTCTTATGTGAAACTAGGGACTTATTGCAATAAAACCTGGCAGTAATAGTGCCGGGCACTATTCTGACAGTTTTCTGTTGAAAATTGAAAGTTGATCTTTCAAAATTGACATACCAAAGTCGAATTTATAAATTCAGTCCTCTATTTTTCATTAATAATGGCGGCACTATTAATTCCGCCTCTTATAACACAGAAGGCCTAATTTTGAAAGAAGACAGCTGTTCTTATAATGTGAAACTGTCAGAATAGTGCCATGTATGTAATTTGGGCATGCTATCCGAAACTTGATTGGTTGACATGATGTAAAGGTATGTAAGTATCTTTGTACTTAGTATTAAATAAACCCGTAAACTATCTCACGATCCTCTTTATTTGTGCGCAACACGTACACAAATAGTCACGACAACCCCCACTATTACTGCCTGGCTTTATTGCAATAAGTCCCTATTATTGCTGAAACTGTCATTACCTCTCTGGCCTTCTATGATATCCATCAAAGGGTGCACACCCATCATACGGTCCACAACTTGCGGGCGAACCCAACAGGTATCCGTTTTGTTGGTAGGGGGGCGTATGGGGGGACTGCTGAAAGTCTTCCAAACGAGGTGGACTCTTCACGTGGGAAGAACGTGATTTTTGATCCCTTTCTTCACGTTTGTGAGAATGGCGGCGCCGATCTAGGCTTCCGGGGGCGGCGCCTGGAATTATTATTGTAATCTAGATCGATTTGAGTTTAATTTGATACCTTATACCACGGATTATATAAGGATCAATGGGGGGGGGGGGGTGGTAGAAATAAACGTAGGGTGAAAGTCCGTGGATCATCATAAAAAAACTACCCTAAATCTTAATTTTCTTGGAATTATTCCCTTTTTAAAAAAAATTACAAGTATAACAATTTAAAGAGCATACAATTCCCTATCGATTGGTATATAATTTATTGATTTTGGACGAAAATTAATCTTAAAACTGCCCTAAAATTCAAGGTGCTTTTTAGTTTTTTTGAATTTTCGCAAAAACTAGGCGGAAAATGTATAATATACTTTATTGTCGACAATGAAATTCCCTTTAAAACGATGTATAAGTCGGTGGGGTTGGAGTTATTACAAAATCTCCAGCGGCGTTCGTTAATTGTAGTAATTATAAAAAGTTAAAAAAACCCATGTTTTTCCCATATTTTACTTGTTTTTTTTTAAAACCAACCTTTGCAAAAAAAATGTGTAATTTTTTATTGCAGCTAATAAAATTTCCTTTTAAACGCTGTAAAACAAGGTCAAATTAGTATCATAACTAAAACTTCAGGGGCGTCCGTAAATTAAATAAACTAAGCTTAATATAAAAAATTTACAAAACAGTTTATCTTAGACAGTGAAATTTCCTTTTTAACAATGTCTAACTCGGTGGGGATTAACTTATAACACACTCGCCAGCGACGTACATAAATTAATTAAAAACTTTAAAAAGAAAACATGTTTTTCACATGCTTTATTTGATTTTCCTAGAAACCAAGCTCTTTATCAAAAAACGTGTTCTACAGTTTGTAAAGAAACCAAAATTTCCTTCTAAACGTTGGGAATTATTCTATAATTACCGGTTCAGTGGTGTCCTTAATTTAAAGTAATTTTTGAAAATAACCAAACAAATAAATTTTTTGACATGCTTTATCCAATTTTTTTAAAAACTAAGCTTTTTACAAAAATATAGGTTAATAACTTTACGGTAGATAATGAAATTTCCTTTTAAATGGTTTATCACAAAATTTGAAGTTATGGTTAACTCTCCAGGGGCGTCCGTACATTTTCAAAAATTACCAAAAAAACATTTTTGTAATTTTCTTCAAAACTAAGGTCCGTAGGAAGTTATAAGGTAAAACGTATTTTTTTCCTAAGAAGCTCATTTTTTTTATAAATAGATAAAATATTAACAAAAATCGATTATTTATTTTATTTTTGAAAATTTATTCATATAAGTACGCCCCTTAAGGCTTACATGTGACATAATCCCGACATTATATCACAGCTTTTGAAAGCAAATTATATTTTCTACAATAAAGTATACTACACATTTTTGCCCAAGAAGTGTAGTTTTTGAATTTTTTAAATAAAACCTATAATAAACATGTATTTTCGAAATAATCTCAGCTTACAAACGCTACTGAAGAGCTACTTCCTTCTTCTAACCTTATTGACTAATACATGGTTTAAGAGAGAATTTTGTTCTTCACAAAAAAGTGTAACTTTTGCTAAAAAGGTTAGTTTTCGATAAAATTCAAAAAAACTCAAATAATGCACCTTTGAGGGGGGCAGGGGGTAGGTGGAGTTTTTTAAGATGATCCACGGGCCTTCACCCTACGTTTATTTCCAGCCCCCCAATGAACCCTTTTAGGGTGAAGGCCACGGTAACTCAAATTTCGATCCATTTTTATATGGGGCTTATATTATATTTTTTTGAAAAAAGATGCTCCAATATTTTATTTATTGCCTTTAAAAATTTTAGAGTGGACCGAGAAGTATAAATGGCAAAAAGAAAAATTCTTGTGTAAGTGCGCGGAGGCGTTGGCTGTATTTATATGTAAATGGGCAAGCAAGCAGTCTTATTGAGGCGCCAGGGGTGTGAAGTGCAAAAGGTGGCCGGGTTGACATGAAAAGCCCCATATGGGAATTAACAACTACTACAAACTCAACTTTCCGACATGAACTATTTCTTAAACTTCAATGTTTTTTTTTTAATTGAAAAGTCATACCTGTTCTTAAATCTCCGCCACTTCGTTTGGGGGTCTTATCTCTCACAGATCTGGCTGCGATAGGGGGTTTCCCTAAATGGACCTCCTCCATTTTGGGTGGGGAAGTTTGGGGGGAGTTTCTAGGGGCCGGTGAAGGGAGTGGTACTTTACTTAACCATTGAAAGTCTTTGTTACAACGCCGAGAACCGTTTCCTGAAAAAAGCAATATTAATTGAAGACAAAAGAACAAGCAGGCTTCAGAAAAGGTTTCAGTATAGTTGGCCACCTATTAATCATAAAAATCCTAATAGAACGAGCCAACGAATGCAACATTTCACTATATATTGTGTTTAGAGATTCTGAAAAGCTTTCGATAGCATTGAGCGCCTTAAAAATAAGAGCATCTTTAATTAAGTACCGAATAGATCACAGACTTAATAGCCAATATATATAGCGAAGCAACAACTTTAATTAAAATCCACGAAGAAACCAAGCCAATCCTTGTAAAAAGAGGTGTCAGGCAGGGTAAAACAATATCCCCTAAACTATCTAACCAGGCCATAGAAGATGTTTTAAAAACTTAGATTGGGAAGAAATAGGCATTAAAGTAAGTGGACAATACTTATAATATATAATATCCCTAACCGTTGAAATTGTAAATTATTTTAGATCCTGGGAATCAGTCAATAAAATTCTCTCTTTTTAGTTTGTGACGTATTTTCTTTAAGTTTGTTTGAAAATGCTGAGAAATAGTGCAATAAAAAAACTCAAGTGAAACTAATCCGAGTTTTCAATTTAAAAAAAACGCCACCTCCAACCTCCTTGGAGGGGGTGCAGAGTGGTTCTGCACTGACTTTTCTTTTTTTCATAACCTCGCCTTTTAAAGTGGCTCTATTATCCCTACCAAAAGTCGCCGAAATCGGGGATGGCTTGCATCGTCGCGCGTCGCCTTTAAAAGGCTCCGCGTCAGACGTCATGCCCATTTGCTTGCTTTACTGTTAGGGGCAGAACGGGGCGGTTCTCTGTATCTAATAGAATATATTAAAGCCAGGGTACAGCTTTGGCTTTTAAGAAACACCCGGTAGAAATTCGTATTCTACGAATTTTTCTGAAATTTTTGATGTAGCAAACAATATTGTATCACAAATAGGCAAGCAACAAATCATTTTAGACCTGACTAATAATTCATCTCTTGAAAATCAAAGCTCGCAACCATGGTTGTCAGTTATTTTCTATCTTAGTCCAGTCATTATAGAATTTTAGCTTGCAAAAGGTGATGTAATCGCCATTTTGACATATGTGCTTGATATTGGAGTCCTAAAAATAAATTTGAGTTTTCGACCTTGGAGGGGGGGGGGGGTTGGCGTCTCCCCACACCATCTTGGATTTAGTGTGCACAAAAAGGGTTTTTGTAAAATTTGTTGTTTTTGTCAGACGAACGGTTTTTGAATTATGACGCTAAGCATGTCGCCGCCATGTTGGATTTTGACCAATTTTTTTTTAGTGGCTTTTAACTTCGAAACTGCTTATTTTTGAGAAAATCTGTTATAACACAAAATAAAGACCAACTAGTAGCCTGTAAAATGAGGCATCATTGAGTTCTCTGGATAGTACCCTTGTTGAGATATAAACCCAGAAGTGTTAGAAGTACACCCGTTTCTTATGTATTTCTATAGTATATGCAAAATAAACAGAAATTATTTAGTTTTATGTCATTTTCTCAAAAGGTAAGCATTTTAAAGAAAGTGTGTAATTAATTTTAATGTAGAAAATTAAATTATCTTTTAAACGATGTATCACCTAAGGGGGCCAAGTCCATGGTTAGCACTTAATTGGCTCCAATGTGAACCATCGCGACTACACCACCTTTTGCAAGCTGAGGGTCTTTTTCTCACTTTAATGACTGGTCTATCTTGCCTATAAACACCTGAAACACCCCAAAAACATTGAATTTGGGACACCGTGTACAAACTTAAGTTCAATTTAAAAGTTTTGCCGTGTTGTTAGCCAACAACTTCCAAACTTTGTCCTCTGTTTTTAAAGAAATCGGAGCGGTAGGTACGTAGAAAATCCATTGCAAAACTGTCTAGTTCTCGACTCCAAACTAACTTTTCAATTAGTTTAAGTACCTCTAAAACACAGTAGAGGCCCTCGATCACGTACTTAGATGTACGGTCGCCCACTTTTCTAATGTCACTTTAAAATTGCTGATAATCGCGTGGAAAGGCCCGGCATTTTAGCAGGCGTTAAAAATTGCTAAAGAAAAAAGGAAATTATATCACACCTACTTATCTCAAAAGACAGATAGAAGCAGAGAAGAATACAAAATCGCGCAATCAAAGGTGAGAAGAATGATCAGTGATAAGAAAAATCAATCGTGGATGCAAAAGTGCCAGAAAATAGATTCTTACTTAGGAGGTAGGAGAAGTACCGAAAGCTGGAAAACTATAAGATCGATAAAAAAAGAAACATGCAGAGATATTATTTCACCAATACCAGACACAGAATGGGATGAGCATTTTAAAAAACTTTTAACTGAGCAGAATTCAAGGAAGACGAAAGAGACAATATCATTAGAACGATGGGATCTCCAGTACCCCTCACAATCTTTGAGGTCAAAAACGTGTGCACAACCTTAAAAAGCGGTAAGTCTGCCGGACCTGGAAATACCCCAGCTGAACTTATTAAATATGGCACTGAAGAACTGTTTTGGAGATTACGGAATCTTTTCCAAAAATATTTAAATGGAGCTGTAGTACCAACTGAGTGGAAAACGTCATATATATCCACAATACACAAAAAAGGAAGGAAAGATATATGTGACAATTATGGAGGTATATCTGTAACTAGTACGCTAAGCAGAATATATGGCAAAATAATAAGAAATAAAGTGGAGAGCGAATATAAAGATATGGAGGCAGAAGAACAAGCCGGTTTCAGGGCGGGTAGATCGACTTCAGATCATCTCTTTTGTATAACCCAAGTTATTGAAAAGAAAATAGCATACGGACATGAGCTGCATCTGCTTTACGTAGATTTCCAGAAGGCATATGATAGTATACCACTAAATCTACTTTGGAAAGCGTTGGAAAAGACAAACATAAACGTACAACTAGTTAAGGCCATCAAAGAGTTATACCGCAATAGTAAGGCAAAAGTTAAAATAAAAGCAAAACTAACTAAAGGCTTTCAAGTAAATAAAGGTCTTAAACAAGGTTGCTGTATCTCGCCTACGCTCTTCAAGATATATTTGGAACAGGTCCTTAAAGTCTGGAAGAGAAAATGCCAAAACATGGGAATTCCGTTGGATGAAACCACCTTGTATACTTTATGTTTCGCCGATGATCAGATAGTGGTGGCTCAGGATTATGACGACCTCGAATATATGACACGAAAACTAATAGAAGAGTACAATAAGTGGGGACTAGAGGTTAATATCAATAAGACAGCGTATATGTGTATTGGTGGAACGAAACATGATTTAATCTTAAATACTGGGCAGCGAATTCAGTCCTGTGATGAGTATAAATACTTAGGTCTAAAAATTACAGCTGACGGAACACTAGAGAAAGCTATGAAAGATAGAAACTTACATGGAAGAAAAGCAATAACTTTATTAAATGGAATAATTTGGGACCAAAGCATATCAAAACATAACAAAAAGCTTATGTATAACACCATTGTAAAAAGTATTATTACATACGGCTCAGAAGTATGGCCAATCAAAGATAGAACAGAAAAAATGCTTTCCGCTACGGAGATGGACTATTGGAGAACAACAGCAGGGAAATCAAAACGAGAAACAGTTACAAATCAAAGAATAAGAGAAATTATGACTGGGTGAACGTACTTTAGTGGATGATATAAGAACAAAACAACTGATGAATGATGGAAGACTACCTAAACAAATATTACAATGGAAACCAACTGGCCGAAGAAAACGAGGAAGGCCAAGGAGAAGCTGGAGAGAAGGAATAGACAGTGAAATAAGAATAAGAGGCCTAGATGATGAATTATGGGCAAACAGAAACAAGTGGAGATTGGGAATCGCAAGACGTAGAACGTTGTGAAACCGATAAATATATAAAAACGCAATTCTTACCGCAGATTAAAAAAAAAAAGACAATCTCGATCCCGTAACGCGACCTCGTTGGATCTCCCCTGATATTCCTATTCAGCTCTTGTCTACCTGCCTATAATTTATCCTTTGGAGTTCCCCTTCTTCTTTAACTTTTACACCCGGTTCCCACCTACGACATTCTCGTGGCTGCCCGTTCACGTGTCACAAGATCTCAATATAAAATGTTATGACAGTCATGTGACGCGTGCGCGGGCACGCACGAGAAAGTCGTAGGTGGGCACCGGGTTTTAGTTCACATCCTTATGTTTCTATTTTTTATCTAAACTCCTGCTACATTGGTTTTTGTCTTTTTAAGCAGAATATTCATGCTCTCTTAAGCTATTACTCTAATTTAAAAAAAACAGGGAATGAGACTTTTGGGGAAATACAACAATTAAATGTATCTAGGGCCTCTAAGACACAGGAGACTACCCGGCCCTGTCGCTTGTCTTTCCCATGTTAAATTAAAGGCTTACACCTTGCCTAGGAAGCACTCAAAAAGATTTATTACTTATAAAGGGTATTCTAGAAATAATGTAGTATTTTAAAGTAAGGATTTAAACTTTTACTTCGTTTGGCAAACTAAATTATAGACCACAATCTTACACCAGTATTTACTAAAGGGTCTACAGTGCTAAGTGCTACAATCCTAGGTTTAAAAGTCTACATTTTGGTTGAAGGTTTAACTTATTTTTCCCTTGAATGCAACAGTTTTTAATATTTATATAAATTGTTCATAAATACCTTGCGATATGGGTCATCTTTTTCGTTGTAACACACAAAGGTTATAAATAAATAAAAAGAATAAAATATTTTGGTTTAAAAATGGTAGCCATATTTAAACCTCAAACTTCACTAGGAAATGTCGAATAAAAACGATGTAAGTCAGTGTCAGCTGTCCGCTATATTTTGCATGTTAATTTTTTAGACAAGTTAGCGACGATTAAACCGATTGTCGATTGTTTTGCTGAATGTGTAATTGAAAAGGAATAATATATCTTGTGCTTTTTATAGTATTTAAATATTGATATGTATTTAATATGGTAATGCATCTACAGATATAGTTTTAAGTTATTTATGTATTATTTAGCTTTGAATATTTTTGTATATAAGTTTTTTCGTCAATCATGGATTATTTCTATTGTTTTTTGAAACTTTAAACCACCCCTCAGGGGTGGTACTACAACTTCAGACTATTTTTAACGGGAACCCTACGACTGCACGCACTAAATTTCCAAAAAATGACATTTTGTTACAAAAATTTTATGTGGTTTTTCTTTATTTCTAAAGTTAATTTAAATTTATATGAGATAAAACTCACTGTGAAATGCTTACTATCATATTGCACATTAGGGTGAACCAAATCTTTGCAGTTATAAAAATTTGTAACGAAATGTAATTTTTTGGAAGTTTAGTACGTGCAGTCGTAGGATTCCTGTTAAAAATAGTCTCAAATTGTAGTACCACCCCTAAGGGGTGGTTTAAAGTTTGAAAAACAAAAATTTTCAATTCTAAATAATACATAAATAATATTAATACGTATTAAATACGTATCAATATTTATATTTTCAATTACCAATCTACCAAAACAATCGAACAACGGTTTAATCATCGCTGACTTGTCAAAAAAATTAACATGTAAAATATAGCGGACAGATGATACTGACACCGTTTTCATTGGTCATCTCCTAGTGACGTTTGGAGGTTTAAATATGGCTACCATTTTTAAACCAAAATATTATATTATTTTTATTTATTTCTAACCTTTGTGTGGAAATAATGTCTTTGTTACAACGAAAAAAGATGACCCATATCGCAAGGTATTTACGAACAATTTATATAAATATTAAAAACTATTGTCTTCACGGGAAAAATAAGTTAAACCTTCAACGAAAATCTAGACTGTAGACCCTTTAGTAAATACTGGTGTTAGAGTTTAATATAAGCCCACAATAATAGACCGGTCTATTTTTTTAAAGAGTATGAGTAACAAGCAGAATTATCGTAAATAGCCTCATTATAACGAAAAGTCCAACTTTCACCCTTGCGAAAATTCTTGAAAATTATTCCTAACAGACATCTCTCGACCGTGGGCGTCGTAGGACAATGTTGCCATTTACTTTCAAACACAAACCACGGAACAAAAATGTCGGTTACTAATTATTTACTGTTACTTTATTCACCTTGTGATTTTGACATGATTTTGACAAACGTTTTATGTTATAAACATAAACTTTACTTTATGAATTTTTTAGGTAGGATCACTTTCGAGAATGTTGGGCGTCTCAGTATAATAAAGCTATTTAAAAAATTCTGCATGTTACTCACCACTTAAAAAATAGACGGGTGTATTGTGGACTACTGCCCAAGAGCACCTATATTTAGCTTTACTAAACATAAATTATTAAGTAGATAAACTGATCAATTTCTTAAAAACTAAATTTGAAAACAATGTGGCAAACACGAGAATCCGCTTGAAATTTTCCAGATGCCGGAGCTCGAATTTCGAAGTATGTTGGCACGACCGCGAAAAGTTTTCGAAACTTTAAAACCGTTTTCAAAACTTTTAAGCGTTTATACACACATGTATGTACAAGCAACCAACACTATGTGGTTTGTATGTTATAATACGTGTGCCCTGACTTAAACAAGGACATTTTTCGGTATTTAAATACCTACCTCTGATTTAAAATTCTACATTTTAACTACATATTTTTGAACTTCCTTTTAGTCTCTGCTGTACCTGAGTTTAGTCTATCATTAGGAATATTATCGGTAAAACAATCTTTATTAAAAAGGTCAACAAGAATATCCAAATCATCTTCTTGTATTAGTTTTAGCAAGTCGCCACGAAATACATCTTGTGAGCAACCTGATCTCTAGTTAAGATGAACCTCTCATGTAAAATTGTATATTTGAAACAGTATTTTTAATTTTCTCGTCAGTCTCTGGTGTCCTTTAATTGAGTCTATCATTGGGAATATTATCGGTATTTTAAACATTATTAAAAAGGTCTGTTAAAACTTCCAAATAATTTACTTGTATATTAGCATCAGCAGCTGATGAAAAACTGTATATTTTGAACGGTTTTTTTTTTGTTTTGCAAGTAATCTTGTATTGGTTTTAGCAAGTCAATACAAACTAAATTTACTCCCGTAGCCTTATCTTTTATTACAGATTAATGTAAAATTGTATTTTTGCAACAGGTCTCTGGTGTCCTTCAGTTTTATTTGTCATTAGGGATATTCTTTTTATCAAAAACGTTATTAAAAAGGTCAATAAAACATTCAAATGAGCTTCTTGTATTAGTCTACATCTTGTGAGCAATCTGATCTCTATTTAAGATGAACCTCTCATGTAAAATTGTATACTTGGAACAGTATATAGAATATTATCGGCATTTTAAACATTGTTAAAAAGATCTGTTAAAACTTTCAAATAATTTACTTGTATTAGCATCAGCAGCTGATGAAAAACTGTATATTTTGAACAGTCTTTTTTGTTTTGCAAGTGATCTTGTATTGGTTTTAGCAAGTCAATACAAACTAAATTTACTCCAGTAGCCTTATCTTTTTTTAATATTAAACAATAATGTAAAATTGTATTTTTGCAACAGGTCTCTGGTGTCCTACAGTTTTGTTTGTCATTAGGAATATTATTTTTTATCAAAAACGTTATTAAAAAGGTCAATAAAACATTCAAATTACCTTCTTGTATTAGTTTTAGCAAGTAACCACAAACTTCATCTGGTCCAGTATCCTTATCTTTCCCAAGATCGACCCCTGATTGTACATTTTTAACAATAGTTTTGGTTAACTCATCAGTCTCTTATGCCTTTGCGTTGTCTTTCTCATTAGAAATATTATCGATATCATAAGCGTTATTGAAAATGCCAGTTCAAACATTCACATCATCTTGTATTTGTTCTAGCAAGTCACCTCAACTCTATCTAGTCCACTAGCATTGTCTTTTTAAGGTCAACCTTTGATATGAAACCGTATGTTTTGAACTGCATTTTAGGTTTTTTCAAAACTTTTAAGCGTTTATACACACATGTATGTACAAACAACCAACACTATGTGGTTTGTATGTTATAATACGTGTGCCCTGACTTAAACAAGGACATTTTTCGGTATTTAAAAACCTACCTCTGATTTAAAATTCTACATTTTAACTACATATTTTTGAACTTCCTATTAGTCTCTGCTGTACCTGAGTTTAGTCTATCATTAGGAATATTATCGGTAAAACAATCTTTATTAAAAAGGTCAGCAAGAATATCCAAATGATCTTCTTATATTAGTTTTAGCAAGTCGCCACGAACTACATCTAGTGAGCAATCTGATCTCTATTTGAGATGAACCTCTCATGTAAAATTGTATATTTGGAACAGTATTTTTGATTTTCCCATCAGTCTTTGGTGCCCTTTAATTGAGTCTGCCATTGGGAATATTATCGGTATTTTAAACATTATTAAAAAGGTCTGTTAAAACTTCCAAATAATTTACTTGTATATTAGCATCAGCAGCTGATGAAAAACTGTATATTTTGAACAGTTTTTTTTGTTTTGCAAGTAATCTTGTATTGGTTTTAGTAAGTCAATACAAACTAAATTTACTCCCGTAGCCTTATCTTTTATTACAGATTAATGTAAAATTGTATTTTTGCAACAGGTCTCTGGTGTCCTTCAGTTTTATTTGTCAGTAGGGATATTCTTTTTATCAAAAACGTTATTAAGAAGGTCAATAAAACATTCAAATGAGCTTCTTGTATTAGTCTACATCTAGTGAGTAATCTGATCTCTATTTAAGATGAATCTCTCATGTAAATTTGTATATTGGGAATAATAATTTTTGATTTTCCGATCAGTCTCTGTTGTCCTTTAATTGAGCCTGTCATTGGGAATATTATCGGCATTTTAAACATTATTAAAAAGGTCTGTTAAAACTTCCAAATAATTTACTTGTATTAGCATCAGCAGCTGATGAAAAACTGTATATTTTGAACGGTTTTTTTTGTTTTGCAAGTAATCTTGTATTGGTTTTAGCAAGTCAATACAAACTAAATTTACTCCAGTAGCCTTTTTTTAATATTAAACATTAATGTAAAATTGTATTTTTGCAACAGGTCTCTGGTGTCCTTCAGTTTTGTTTGTCATTAGGAATATTATTTTTTATCAAAAACGTTATTAAAAAGGTCAATAAAACATTCAAATTACCTTCTTGTATTAGTTTTAGCAAGTAACCACAAACTTCATCTGGTCCAGTATCCTTATCTTTCCCAAGATCGACCCCTGATTGTACATTTTTAACAATAGTTTTGGTTAACTCATCAGTCTCTTGTGCCTTTGCGTTGACTTTCTCATTAGAAATATTATCGGTATCATAAGCGTTATTGAAAATGCCAGTTCAAACATTCACATCATCTTGTATTTGTTTAGCAAGTCACCTCAACTCTATCTAGTCCACTAGCATTGTCTTTTTAAGGTCAACATTTGATATAAAACTGTATGTTTTGAACTGTATTTTTGGTTTTCTGTCAGTTTCTGGTATCCTTCAGTTAAGTCTGGCATTGGGAATATCATCTGTATCAAAATCGTTATCAAAAAGGTGAGTTTGAATATCCAAATGATCTACTTGTATTAGTTTTAAGAAGTTAGTACAACCTCAATCCACTCCAGTAGCCTTTTCTTTTTTAACATTCACTCGTGACGTAAAATTCTATATTTTAACAGTTGTTTCTTGTTTTCTTATCAATCTCTGGTTTCGTTTCTGTCCTTTTATAAATTTAATTTGACAGATGAGACTACAAATTCTGGTAACTATTGTATTGTTACGTCTTCTATTGTAAACGACGGTGCTGTAGTTACTTCCTATTCTACAGCCTATCTACTTTATTAAGATTGTTTGCATATATTCATTCGATTAGTTACATTTTTATTTGTCCCACTACTTTCTTTTACACTTATCTCTGCAGTTTATAGCACTTTTTATTTATTGCATTTTTTAAAGGTTTTTAAGTTCATTGTTACCTTTTGGTTGTGGTCACAGATTACTAACCCACAGAAATAGATTGGACACCCCCATGTTAAACTCTTAATATAATTAATGGCATTTGAACAGCGCCATCCCATAGCTGTCTGTTTGAACTAATTTTTGCGCTCTGCGCCTTGTATATTATTATACAGGTCAGTTAGTTTTTAATTTTTTGTTGAAATTCTTTGTTTTTTGAAAGATAATAAAATTATGTAAAAAAAATAAGTCCAAGTTTTGCATAATAGAATAATAATTTATTTTAATCATAATTTATATTAGTATGAATACATTACAAATCAGTAACTATTACACTTAAACCGAACCGAACCGTAACACAACAAGCACCTCTCATTCTAAACCTTTTTTGAGAGAAGTCATCGCTCTGCTCTGCAAGATTTCACTTTCCCGTGATAAAACGCAAACACACTGATTTTTTTTGGCTTTATATCTCAAAAGAAATGTTAACAAAATTCCACTTCAACGCGAAAAAAAAATCTTCGCGAAAAACAAATTTGACAATTTTTATGAGTTTTATCGATGTGCACATCAAGTGCTTGACAAATTCAAATTCCAAAAGACATTTAAAGACACGCAGGATACAGGGCTTAACAGTGCATTTTCTGCTGGGATAGCGCCATCGCGGAGCTATCGTCCTGAAATAAAAATACGGGGTGTAGCGCTAGAAATATTTGGCGGGAAAGCCGATTTGTTATTACTATTTTTTAATTGGTGTGTTGTGCTTTTACAATAAATGTACAATTTTTATTCGTGATGATACCACTACTTTATTTTTAATGACTATCTTTGCTTCTTTTTCTTCAACGCTTCTATAAATTTACTTTTGTTTTTATCATTAAAAAGTGTTTGCACAGTCTTTCTATTTGTTAACTTTTTATTCCACTTCTGAAATTATTGGACCTCCATCCGTGGTGATTTCCCTAATTTATTTACCACTTACCTTAACAGTTTACTTAACTTTTTCATGAAGATTTATTACCTCATCAGCTGTCTCTTAACCCTCTATAAGTTTTGACGGAATTATTACTAATAGGTTCCTTACCTCTTACATCACGACCACCGTCTCCAGACGACCCAGTACTGGACAGATCTGATGTGGATCCACCATGGTTGGAAACACTGCCAGAACCGTGACCTGGACTTGACCAGTTTCGCTGGTGGTGGTTTTTGGGGGTCAGACGGTCCTCGTCTTCCAAACTTGAGTCATCACCGTCCTCACAACCTAACAAAAAAGTTTAGTTTTGGTCAAATTGAAATTAATTAACATTAACATAACTGACATTGGTATTTTAATTAAAAAAAAAAAAGAAACATTATTTTCCAAAGTTTCGGTTTTAGGTAAAAACTCATCCTTTTTTACATTTTTAAAGAAAATATATGCGATAAAATCGGTGTGTATAACATCTTTATAGAGTTTTAAAAGCTTCAAGTTTACTGTCGATTTTAATACGATTTTTACACAAAGAATAAACTAGACGAGAGCTCGGAAACTTTTGTGAAAAATGAAAAGTTTTTGATGAATTTCCATCTCTGCACAAAGCCAACTAAATTGCGTTAATCCTTGCGAAAAGTGCACGGATATTTTCCTCGAAAGTCGTCGATTTTTTTCAAGGGAAACAATTCTTGATTGTTAAATAGATGTATGATTATTCCCATAAAAGGCTTTTTAAAAATCATTGGGTCATCAAGTTTCCCCCTGTTGCAGAGGGTTTCTAATCATCATTACAGTAGAGGAGTTAAAAACTCTTTCACTTGACCCCCTTTATAACAATCTTGAAGTGATGATTCACATTATAAGGTGATGACCTAAGATGTACCTCCTAAAAGCAAAATTGGGTTTTCTGAAGAAAAAATTATCAAATGAACATATTTTTACTTTAAGACATATCACCACTAGAAACTGACCTAGACTTTACACTCTGGCACAATTTTCACAAAAAAAGGCTTAAACACACACGTACATACCAGTTGTATTCTCAAACATGTCTGTAAATCTTCTTTCTTGTACTAACTTGAGACTTTATTATCAATCAAAAGCACTCTACTTATTTTCTCTTTTTTCATTCTGGCAGACACAAAACACAAAATCAATCATGAAAGAATTTATTATACACTAGTTTTTAGTTCAAAAGTGTTTTCAAAGAAATGTTATGTACTAAAATATCTTACAAGTTTCAGATATCTCCTTGTGGCAAAATATTGTATGGAGTTAAATGAATAGTCGAATTTCGGTATGCATTTTAGGAAATCTTAGCTTAGCATACGTAAAAAGCTTATTTTTCTATTTTTTGTTACCAACACCAGGGAAACAAGTGAACAAAGAGGTATTCAGCTGCTGTACTAAAAAATCCAACACTGATGTTATTTAAAGATTCCAAAACAAAGTACAAAGAAACATGGTAAATACTTCTTGGTATATAAGAAATAGAGATCTTTACCGAGAGTTAATAATAGAAACTGTAAACGAAACAATCAAAACATTTGCAAAAAGTCACGAAAGCTTCATAAGCATGTGAACATTGAAGCAATCCAACTACTAAATAATACTGCTAATACAAAGACTCAAACAAGTCAAACCAACTGACCTTACCTTTACACTCTGGCACACTTTTCACAAAAAAAACTCTTAAACACACACGTACATACCAGTTGTATTCTCAAACATGTCTGTAAAGCTTCTTTCTCCTACCAACTCAAATCACAAAGACTTTATTATCAATCAAAAACACTCCACTTATTTCTTTTGCACTCTCTTTTCTTTTAGTCTTTCTTTTTTTACTCTGGCACACTCTTAACAAGGCAGACACAAAACATAAAATTAATCATGAAAGAACTTATTATACATTAGTTTTTAGTTTAAGAGTGTTTTCAAGGAAATTTTATGCACTAAAATATCTTACAAGTTTCAGATATCTCCTTGTGGCAAAATATTGTATGGAGTTAAATGAATAGTCGAATTTCGGTATGCATTTTAGAAAATCTTAGCTTATCATACGTAAGAAGCTTATTTTTCTATTTTTTTGTTACCAACTCCAGGGAATCAAGTGAAAAAAGAGGTATTCAGCTCCAGGGCTGTAGTAAAAAATCCAACACTGATGTTATTCAAAGATTCCAAAACAAAGTACAAAGAAACATGGTAAATACTTCTTGGTATATAAGAAATAGAGATCTTTACCGAGAGTTAATAATAGAAACTGTTAACGAAACAATCAAAACATTTGCAAAAAGTCACGAAAGCTTCATAAGCATGTGAACATTGAAGCAATCCAACTACTAAACAATACTGCTAATACAAAGACTCAAACAAGTCAAACCAACTGACCTTACCTTTACACTCTGGCACACTTTTCACAAAAAAAACTCTTAAACACACACGTACATACCAGTTGTATTCTCAAACATGTCTGTCAGTCTTCTTTCTCCGACCAACTCAAATCACAAAGACTTTATTATCAATCAAAAGCACTCCACTTATTTCTTTTGCACTCTCTTTTCTTTTTTCTTTTAGTCTTTCTTTTTTTACTCTGGCACACTTTTAACAAGGCATACACAAAACATAAAATTAATCATGAAAGAACTTATTATACATTAGTTTTTAGTTTAAGAGTGTTTTCAAGGAAATTTTATGCACTAAAATATCTTACAAGTTTCAGATATCTCCTTGTGGCAAAATATTGTATGGAGTTAAATGAATAGTCGAATTTGGGTATGAATCTTAGGAGGTTTTATCTTGATATATGTATCTAAGCAGCTTCTTTTTCTATTTTTTTGTTCTCAACACCAGGAAAACAAGTGATTAAACCAGTATTCAGCTCTGGGGATAATAAAATATCCAACGCTGACATTATGTAAAGATTCCGAAACAAAGTACTAGGAAACATGGTAATTGACGAAACAATCAAAAGATTCGCAAAAATCACGGGAAAAGGCTTGATAAGCAAACGAGGCAATAGAAATCCTAGATAATTACAAGCTAAAACAAATACTCCGACGACTGAATCCGTTTGAACAAGTGAGTTAAAACCGTTGGTGAAAATTCACTAATACAAATAAGCATAAAAACAATAACACATTTTTACATTAACACACCAAAGTTATGATTTTTTGATAGATTTAAAGACTGAGTGTCATAGTAGGTTTTATGTAAGTAAAGTAACTTATACCATTTAAGTATTTATTAACAAATTTCGTTATATTGGTACTTTTATAAATTAATAAATTTTTACCAATAAGAAATCTAAGCAATTCGAAACCTCCGTTGGTCTTCTCTTCATCTAAGTTTGCGAACAATTTGAGTGGTTCTATTATAATACATTTTATTAAGGGGCTGGTACCAGTAATGCAATGGCTGCTTTACTGAGAAAAGTGTCTGACAATGTTAATGAAGGAAAGGGGTGTATTGCGGTATTAGTGGATTTATCCAAGGCCTTTGATACTGTCTTTCATACGATGCTATTGCGAATCCTGGAATCTAATGGGGTGAGGGGGACTGTGTTGAAACTTTGCACCAACTATCTTTCAGAACGAGAACAACAGACCAAAATTAACGATATTTTTAGTATACCACAGAGAATAAATATAGGGGTACCTCAGGGCACTGTTTTGGGTCATCTATTCTTTAACATATATATTAAAGGATCGGTAGATGACACAGTACTTGTCTTCTGTGGTATTATTTGGGAAGTTAAGTTAAAAACTGTAGAATGTTTGGAAAAGGTAAACAAGTGGTTGGATATACACAAACTCTCACTAAACTTACAAAAAACTAACTATATTGCTTCTACAAAAACCGAAAAAAAAATCGTCCCACTTTTAAGTTTACTGAAGTTAATTCGCTTAATTAAAAAATAATGGAAGTCGAAAGTGCAAAGCATCTCGGGATAATATTTGATTTAAACTTAAAGTAAACAAAAATCTTTTCTTATAAGTTTTACATATTAAGAAATATAGTATCAAAATCCATAATAACTTCTTTGAATCAGTGCTTGGTGGAATCACTTTTGAGGTATGGTATACTGGCTTGGGGTGCAATGTATGATAATGCACTAAAACCTTTACAAATTAATCAGAACAAAATACTTAAAATTTATAAAAAAAGAAATATATATATCCTTCACATCTACTTTATGACTTCAAAATAAATAATATTAAATTAAATAACACAAAACTAAAAAATTTGAGTCTCACAAACACTTGACAAGAAATAAAACCAGCCAATTGCTTAGTATACCAGACTGCCACAGTGAGTTTTTAAAAAAAAAATGGTTTTTTGGGTCCAAACTAAACTACTAAATATTTGAATTTTTATCAATACGAAATTTAAGCAATACGTAACCTCCGTTGGTTTTGAGTGAAAACCTTGACCTAAGTTTGCAAACGATTTGAACGGTTCTATTATAATCGCACGCGGGTTATTTCGGGATTTGTAGCCTGGACATTTGCCAAATGTTACGGAATTAAGAAAACTTTGGATGCATATGTAGAACTAGAGTGCCTTGTCCGTCGTCCTGGATGGCATACAGTTGGTTTACACAACTTTTTTTATTTTATTTGTGAAACACTATTTTTATAGAAAAACCTATTAACCATGAACATCCTAATAGAACGAGCCAACGCGTACAACATTCCACTATATATTGCGTTTATAGACTTCGAAAAAGCATTCGATAGCATTGAGCACTGGGCAGTAAAAGCATCTGTAATTAATAACCGAATATATCACAGATACACTGACTGAATAGCCAAGCAACAACATCAATCAAAATCCATGAAGGAACCAAGCCGCAGTTACACTTTTGCGACTTTGACATGAAATAAACATATTTCCTAACCCAAAATAGATAAAAAAGTAAACATATCATATTGCATAACGGCAAAGATTTGGTTCACCCATTTCTCAGTGAGTTTCATCTCATATAAATTCAAATTAACTTTAGAAATAAAGAAAAACCACATAAAAATTTTGTAACGAAATGTCATTTTTTGGAAATTTAGTCCGTGAAGTCGTAGGATTCCCGTTAAAAATAGTCTCAAGTTGTAGTACCAACCCTGAGGGGTGGTTTAAAGTTCGAAAAACAATCGAAATAATCCATGATTGACAAAAAAACTTATATACAAAAATATTCAAAGCTAAATAATACATAAATAACTTAAAACTATATCTGTAGATGCATTACCGTATTAAATACGTATCAATATTTAAATACTGTAAAAAGCACAAGATATATTAGAATTCCTTTTCAATAACACATTCACCAAAACACTCGACCATCGGTTTAATCGTCGCTAACTTGTCTAAAAAATTAACATGTAAAAAATAGCGGACAGCTGACATTGACTTTTATTCGACATTTCCTAGTGAGGTTTGGAGGTTTAAATATGGTTACCATTTTTAAACCAAAATATTTTATTCTTTTTATTTATTTATGACCTTTGTGTGGAAATAATGTCTTTGTTACAACGAAAAAAGATGACCCATATCGCAAGATATTTATGAACAAATTATATTCATGGCTTTTTGCGTACTTTTTTAAAGTCTTTGCAACAGTTAGATAGATTTTTAGATTCCGATGAAGGTCACTATTTCGAACGTACCAAGGTGCATTCACAATGTTTCTTAATACTTTATTTTGAAATCTCTGTAAAACTAGAATGTTACTCTCTTTAGCACAACCCCATAGTTGAATACCATATGTCCATATGGTTTCAGTATTTGTCTGTAAAGCAGTAACTTATTATGAATTGTTAAATTGGACTTCCTTTCAATTAGCCAGTTCATTTTTCTATACCTTATCTCAAGTTCTTCTTTTTTTTTCTTAACAAGTGCTTTCCAGCGCAATTTGGCATCAAGTGTCATACCTAGATATTTTGCCTGATTTGAATATGGTACGGGAATGTTGTTAATTGTTATTTGTATGTGATTTTTGTTTGTAAAATCAACATGAATTGATTTGGTTTCATTTAATTTTATTCGCCACTTTGTGGTCCAACTGTGAACTGCATCCTGAAGTTTTTCTATGCATTTTTCAATAGATTTTTCTACCGTCAATAAACCAGTATCATCGGCAAATGTTGTGACAATTTCCTGGCTTTGGGACATCGCAAGTGAATATTAAGTATAGATAAGGGCCTAGTATGCTGCCCTGGGGCACGCCTGCTTAAATTTCTCTTAAATTTGAGTATGATTCTTCCTGTTTTACTCTAAAATGTCTATCAGATATGTATGATTCCAAAATATCCGAATATTGTTTTGGCAGAAACCGTTTTTAGTTTAAAATTAAGGCCTTTATGCCATACATAGAGATCGAAAAAGGTACTCTAAGATTTAAAACCAACATCAGAATCACAGACCTTATGATTATTTACACACATATGTTTTTTTGCGTCTGACCGCACCCACATATTTAAAAAAAAATTACATATAAAAAACGATTGTATATATCCGCTCAAGCGAAAAACATTTTATCATCAATGAAAAATAATGTTAATCCAAGACTGTATACAGGTTGTCTCAGATAAAAGAAACTACAAGGGGATTTAGGAAACGATAATTTTGGTTAAATTAATAAAATGTTACGCTATTCCAAGCCCAATCAAATGCTGTATCGAAATTAAAAATATTTACAGGAGTTTACAAAATATCGAGCAAAAACAAAAAATTGTGTTTTTCGCAAAATTTGAATAAAGTGAAACCTCCTACAGCGGACACTCACGGTTTCGTCGATTTTGTCCGCTTATTGGAGGTGTCCGCTTATGAGAGAGAACTGCGAAATTTTGATATATATTTACACATTAACAATTTCCGCTGCTTGAGTTTTTCCGATATTAAATTTTTCAGCGATCTTTCGTGCTGATAGATGTTCCTTCTCCGAAACGTTAACAACTTTAATTTTTTCACATAAACTAAGAAGTTTTTTACTAGGCGCCATTTCAAAGAGATTTATTACTACCCAACTGAACAATAAAAATAAAAACAGCAGTCCTACCGAATAAAATAGTTGTAAATACGACAGAAGTATTTAGTTTCCACATTCAACTGGAAAGAGGTAATTCCCCGGCTGCAGAGTACGTTGCTGTCAACTAGGGTATCCAGTACCGGGACTTGGTCCTGGGACGGTCCCGGGACTTTTCCTAAAAAAAGTGGTCCCGGGACTCAGTAAAGATCCCGGGACCTCAATTTGGTCCCGAAACCGCTAAATTATACACACATGTCTATTGCATGAACGCGAAAGGATCGCAAAAAAGTTAGACGGATTTATTGAAAATGCAATATTTGCTACTGCCTCAACAAGTACAAGAGCAATCATACAAACGTCATCAAGTGCAAAACCAGATCGATTTTCAAAAATAATAAAACAAGAAATGGTCCTTTTTGAGGATGGCGGTTGTCGAGGACAATATTTGCAGCTATGCTACGAGTATTTACTGACTATACCACCTCCCAGCGTCCAATCGGAGAGAGCTTTCTCAGTGGCCGGCGGTGTTTGTAAGAAGCTTCGTTTAAGATTAAATAATGAGTCCTTAAATGCCCTCGTGGCACCAGCGGCGTAGCGTGGGGGGGGGCGCGGGGGGTTCGTCGCCCCCCCCGCCCCGAGGGTAGTGGCGCCCCATAGGTGGGAGAGGCGCCCTTGTGTCGTATCGGCCGCCCTCTCATACATGATTACCTTTTTTTTAGTTGCAAGATTTCGTCAGACGCGCCCTTGTGATTTATCGGTCGCCCCTGACATATGATGACCTTTTTTTTTTTTTTTGGAGACGGCGCGGTTCAAATTTCTACGGCGTGGTTCAAATTTCTACGGCGCGGTTCTTTTTTTGGTCGCAAGATTTGTGCCGTAAGATTTTTCATCAGTTTTCAGAGGCGCCCTTTGTAGCTGTCGCCCCCCCCCGCCCTTTCGGGCACGCTACGCCGCTGCGTGGCACTTAAATCTCACTTTGGACAAAAGTAATGTTTCCCTATACTTACCTTTTTATTTGATACGTTTGTCAATTTGTTTTTATGTTAACCATTTACCAATATCAATAAACCTGTGTTCAGTTCTGTGTTAAATTAATTTAATTACTTTTATTTTAGTTTCGGGACCAGTCCCGGGACCTGACATTTGGTCCCGAAGTCCCGAAAACATATTTGGTCTCAAGACTTGGATACCCTACTGCCAACATACTACCATAGAGTAATATAATATTTATGCCTATGTCGTGCAACGCTCCGTTGTCAGAGGTTCGCGTCCGGTTAAGGGAGGTTTCAGAATTTTTAAACCAAAAAAAAAATTGTCCGCGTCCGGTTATTACAGTGTCCGGTTATAGGAGTGAATTTTACATGTAAAGAAATAGGCAAAAGCTTGGTTTTAAAAAATTTGTCGGCCTAAAGGGAGTGTAGAGGTGTTATAAAATTTGTTAGTTTTGTATTGACAACTAAGGACAATCAAATGGCGTAAACGAATTTCTTCTAGGCCTTCTATTCCAACTTTGTTATTTCTTATAGCCGCCATATTGGATTTATACGTCATTAAATAGAACATAAAAAAAGCTTTTTAACCATGTATAACAAGTCTACTTGTAGATTTAAGACACCCTGTATACATGGTGTTATTGAATTTATTATTATATTAATCTAAAAATATGTCTTAATCGTCTTAAATGTTAAAATACAGGGTGTTAAATATTTTCAAGAAAACTCATTTTTTATTAATATCTGCAATACTACTATAGACAATTTTGTGCAATTTGGTCCACACTATTTATTAATCAAGAGACATTTTCTGATCTATTTTTTTTGATTTCGACCAATGGCGTGCGTTTGTGTGAGAATAGTGGGAACGAAATAATAGTACGCCACTGTTTGTTAAATAAATTATTTTTAAAATTCTAATGCTGAGCATAGCAAATGCCGTTTCATGAGTTTTTTTCGTTTGGCGTATCAACAGTTATCTTATTTAAAAAAAATTCACTTATTTGCAATTGTATGGCGATTTCCACATTAACATTGTATACATTAAAAAATGCGTCTGATACATAGAAAGTGTACACAAAACTTATATCTAGAGCAAGACCATAGATATTAACGAAAAAGGAGATTTTTGAAACACCCTGTGTACCTATTTCAAAAGTTAAGATTACCCATTTAAATATTAGCATATTATTCAAAAACACGCTGTAAAATTGTACAACATATTTACACCAAAAAAAAAATATAAAATAAAATTTAAAAAAAATTAAAAAATTCAATGAAAGCAAAAAGCCTTAGTATATTTATATTATATTTCTCTCTGTCGAAGTTTCTAAGAACGCAACACAAAACCAGCACAATACCTATCCTAAGTCTAGTACACACCACAGAAAAGATAAAAAACTATTAAGGCTTGTTTGGAAACAAGTACATCTACTTCGAAAATCATTTAAAATAAGTTTAATACCTTTCTTTTTATTTCTGGAAAAAAATACTATTTTTGATAATAGTTTTGAGCATTTTTTTTATCATTTTAAAACTTAATTATTACATTTATTGTTATGCTTAATTCCATAATATCGATTATCTGTTGAAATAATGTTTTTTCTTTTTTTTTATTCGATTTTTTTTTTAAATTTTGACTCCCTGTATCTAAAAAAGAAGGAGTATTGATACAAAATAAAATACGTATTTTTATCTTCTTTTGACCTGTCATATCACCCCTTAAAGTTCAGTACAACATTTAAATTACACCCTGTATAGCCTTTAAAATACTACATAAAAATTTACACCAAAATAAAAATGTAAAATAAAAAAATCAAAAAATTTAACGAAGGCAAAAAGCCTTAGTATATTTAAGGACAAAACAAATTCTTGCTATAAAGCCACCTTTTAAAATTTATGCCAGCAATTTTAAAAGGGCTCTAGGCAATATTTCTCTCTGGAAGCTTATAAGAACGAAACACAATACAAGGACAATACCTTTCCTAAGTCTAGTACACATCACAGAAACGAGAAAAACTATATAGGTATATTTGAAAACAAGTACATCTACTTCGAAATTCATTTAAAATAATTTTTTTTAATCGACCGGAAAACAAGCATTTTGCGTACAATTTTTTATATGGAAAGTGTCTCTTTACAGACAAGACCTTTTGGAACATTTTCCGTTCTCAACAGGGACCGCCCCAGAACCAAGAGACCGGAAAATATTTTTACCGGTCAATTTTAGTCAAGTATCACAGAATGTAACATATGTTATAAGTATCTTGCCAGGTCAGTAGAATATAACGTAAAAACAATTTTTTTGTCTAAGAAGTTTAGTTTTTAAAAAAATAGATGAATAGAACGTGTAACAAAAATTGATATTTGATATTTGAAAATGTATTTGTATAAGTACGCCTCTGGATTCTTAAATATGGTATAAACCCCACATTTAAAGGAAAATTTAAATTTCTAGAATAAAGTATACCACACATTTTTCCCAAGAAGTTTAGGTTTTGAGAATATTTTATAAAAACCTATAATAAAAACAGGTTTTCTAAAGAATTTCAATGTACGGACGCCACTGAATAGTTTTCTTTTCCTAATACATCATTGGAAAGGGATTTTTTCGTTACAAAGAAGTGTATTTTGCAATTATTGCTAAAAGAGTTAGTTTTCGAGTAAATTGAATAAAACCTAAAAAATTCATGTTTTTGAGGGTTTTTTCAGTCCCTGACGACATATGGGGGGGGGGGGAGAGTTGCTTAACCGAGATACTCAGATTCAGCGGAGTCGAAACAGGGAAAAATTACCATTTGCCCAAAAGTGATATGAAGTGCTTCTAGACCGCAAACGGACAGCCATTTAAGATTTTTTGCCTTGAATTTATTCAGTAGAAACATAACAATGTTTATAATAATATACAAGGTGACAATTTAAAAAGGAACCACCTGGATTTTCTCGAAAATTATCAAGAAATTAAAAAAAACACCGAAACGCGTCGATTTTGTTTGCAAGGGGGACACTTTTTGGCTATCTTGAAATATTTGTAGCATGAACCCCCGTCAAGGGGTATACCTTACCCCTATATTTTGAATAGGAAAGTGGGTCTAGTCATACCTTGTTTTGAAGGCCTTTTGCATGTCCTTACAAACGTGTAAAAATTTTTAAAATTTATCCATTAGTTTTTGAGATAATTGCTTTCAAACTTTCAAATTTAACTGAACTGATAAAATAAAATTTTATTAGAATTTTATATTTTTCAGACTTAATTTTTATTTTATCATTCCATGTTATATTTGAAAATTTGAAAGCAAATATCTCAAAAACTAATCGATGGATTTTCAAAATTTTTACACGTTGTAAAGATATTCAAGAGAGCTTCAAAACAAGGGATCACTATACCCACTTTCCCTATTCAAAATATAGGGGTAAAGTATACCCCTCGAAGGGGGTTCATGCTACAAAAATTTCAAGATAGCCAAAAGTGTCGCACTTGCAAACAAAATCGACGTGTTTCGGCGTTCTTTTCATTTCCTGATGATTTTCGAGAAAATCCAGGTGATCCTTTTTACAAGCTTTGATTTAGCTTCAGATGTTCTGTCTATCTAACTATCTATCAAATCTTGTAAAGCGTTTTTGACACACTTCCCATTATCCGATTTGGATGAAATTTGGTACACACATAGTGGTCCCATGACAATACAACATTAAGAAAAAAATGTCCCAACCACCCCTACCCCCACCCCTTCTATAGAAAAATATGTTTTTGACACCCTTCTCATTATCCGATTTGGATGAAATTTGGTATACATATAGTGGTCCGATGACAATACAACAATAATGAAAAAATTTCCTCCCACCCCTACCCCCCCACCTCCTTCCATAATAAATGCGTTTTGACACACTTCACTTCAAATGACTTTTATAAAATTTGGTATATGCATAAAGGTCCGATGGCAATACAGCCCAAACAAAAAATATATTTCTACCTCTACCCCCACCCTCTCCTTCTCCGAATAGAAAAATGAGTTTCCAAACAAGTCACGATCAGCGATTTCATTATAATCTAGAATAAACTCTTCTGTTCTGTTATTGAACAAATATTTTCATTTAATAGAGTAGATAGCTGAGACTAAAAAGTAGAAAATAAATTGGCTTTTATAAAATGCACTAAAAATTAAAAAATAATTTTCTAACATTCTAATATTATCATAATAATAAAAACGATGGCCGGAAATCAAAGCATAAGTTAATCTAAATTTATGATCTAAACATTTAAAAAATATTCAACATAGCAGGTCATCAAAGATATGTTTGATGTGCTGCAATGTTATGCCATTGCTATACCTATGTCAGAGAAATTCTGGAGTATCTTGGGTCGGGTTGGGTGGGTTTGGTACCTCTGCTTTTTTCTGCTAGATTGATTCTTGCAAATAGTGACATTTAATTGATACGGATATCTTATCGTGTTAACATCGTCAAAATTTCCATCAGTCGGCCATCGCTTTTATTATTATGAAAATATTAGAATGTTAGAAAATTATTTTTTAATTTTATAAAAGCTTGTGACTTAATTTTTTTTTTACCAATTTATTAAATTGTCGCCTTGTATATACAAAACACACTGAAAGTTTCTTCGCCAAAAGTTTAATGTTAAAGTACTGTTTCTTAATAGTTTTACACTGGATATTGACTATAGAGCTCGTCCTATTGTCTTCCTGAAGGAAGTATTATTTTTAAAAAATGGGTTAAAAATCACTTGAGGTGAAAAACAGTTCGTAATATAAGCAAGATAAATAACCTGCACCTAAAAAGAGTTTCATTATGAAATATTACATAATAGCTCTTTTACTTAAACATCAATTTTATATTCAAAAAATATATAATTGGGGAAACTATTAGTCCGGATTGCAACAACTATAGAGGAATTTCAGTAACCAGTACTCTAAGTAGATTGTACGGTAGGATTCTTAGAGACCTAATAGAGAATGATTTTCATGAACAAGAAGAAGAAGAGCAAAGTGGGTTTCGTGCAGGCAGATCTTGTAGTGATAGTGTTTTTTGTCTTAAACAAGTAATTGAAAAAAGGAGTGCCAGAAATATAGACTCATGTTACCTTTGTGGACCTACAAAAAGCATATGATACCGTTCCAGTAGAAGAATTATAGACAGTGTTAGAACAAACTAATATCAATCAAACATATATAAAAGCGATAAAAGAACTTTATAAAGGGTCAAAATCTAAAACTAAAATTGGAAATCGACTTTCAAAAGAATTTCGTAAAGTCTTAAGACAGGGATGTTGTATCTGTCCAATTGATTTTAAAATATATATCGCAGTAGCTCTAAAAAACGGGAAACGTAAAGTACACGGCATGGGAATACAAATTAACGACCGATTTACCATATACACACTACAGTTTGCTGACCAAGTAATTGTAGCTAATGATAAAGAAGACATGGAGTATATGATGAGAAAGTTAACGGAAGAATACCAAAAGTGGGGGTTAACAGTAAACGTGGACAAGACACAGTATTTATGTATTGGAAACGAATCAAGTGAGTTAGAACTAGACAATGGACAAACAATATCTCCATGCAATGAGTATGTATACTTGGGTGTCACATTTGATAAGACGGGAACAGACTGTAAAGAACTGGAAAAAAGAATAGTCAAAGCAAAAAAGGTTATTGGTTGTCTTAACAGTATTTTATGGAGCAGAGAGAAAAAAAAGGATGTAAAATTTAACATATATGAAACAATGGTGAAAAGCACGCTGTTGTATGGAATAGAGACTTGTCGCGTAACAGAAAAATACAAAGCAAAAATGGAAAGAGTCGAAATGGATGCAATAAGAAGGTCAATGAGAATATCTAGAACAGATCATACAAGAAATGATATCATAAAAGAAAGAATGAGAATCGAGGGAAGCATAACGGATGACATCACTAAAAGACAACTGATATAGTACAGCCATGTACAACGGATGCACGGCGAAAGATTACCAAAGCAGGTCCTAGAATGGCAACCAATGGGGCGCAGAAAAAGAGGGCGTCCTAAACTGGAATGGCAGCAGTCAATCCAAAGATCAATGAGTCAAAAAAAAACCTGACGGAAGATGATTGTCAGGATCGAAGGAGGTAAAGAATAGGCGTCGGACAACGTAGAGAAACGTTCGGTTCGGTTCGGTTCGGTTCGGTTCGGTTCGGTTCGGTTCGGTACCGAACCGACATAGTAGTAGTAACTATTAGTCCGTTTATTTAATGTAAATATATCTCACTTTGCATCTTTAATTAATAGCCGAATAGATCACTGGTACACAGATTTAATAGCCAATATATATAGCGAAGCAACAACATTAACCAAAATCCACAAAGGAAACAAGCCAATCCACATAAGAAGAGGCGTCAGCCAGGGTGACACAAGATCCCCTAAAGAAATGGGCGTTAAAGTAAACGGACAATATTTGAACCGCCTAAGATATGCTGATCATATCGCCTTAATAACAGATAAGAAAGAAGAACTGATAAAAATGCTGGAAGAACTGGGTACAGCAGCTAAAAATATAGGCTTGAGTATGAACTACACTATAACTAAAATCATAACAAACACAGATCAGAAACAGAAGATATCACGATCAGAATAAACCAAGAGAAAATAGAACAAGTAGAGGATATACCTCTAGATTTTTGAGAAAATTATTAATGCTAGACTTACATCATATTTAGATAATAACAAAATTATAACAGACTGTCAGTTCGGGTTTAGAAAGAAAAAATCAACAGTGGATGCCATATATAAAATCATAGATTCCATCTTAGATTCTATAAATAACAAAAACGAAACACTAGCGGTATGTCTAGATCTGAGTAAGGCTTTTGATAGTGTTGATCATAAAATTCTCATTAGAAAACTTGAAAAATATGGAGTTCGGGGTTTAGCTGCCTCTCTTTTAACCTCATATCTAACATGAAGATATCAGTGTGTTAAGGAAACAGACAGCGAAGGTCAAATTTCTAGATCAGAATATCTTGAGGTTAGAAGGGGGGTGCCGCAGGGCTCAATTTTGGGACCTCTTCTCTACATTCTGTACACCAACGAGCTGCCAAGCTATATTAAAGAAAAATTGGTCCAGTTTGCAGATGACAATACGGCAATCATATCTGGAAAAACTGTAGACATTGTCAGCTCCTTGGCGGTGCAGAGTGTGGAGAGGCTTAATGTGTGGTTTGGTGAGAACGGTCTAACACTGAATACTGTTAAGTCTCAAGTTGTTATATTCGACAGAAACGGAAATTCCAATGTAGCACTTGACTTGGCGGTAACTCTGGTGACTTCCGAAAAAAGTGTGAAATTGTTGGGAATAAATATCGATCAGAGACTTGACTGGAAATGCCATATCGAATGCCTCCTAAACGATATTGCAAAATACAGTTTTGCACTTAAAGTTATATCTCGAAACGTGCACTAACTGCTTACCATGGATATGTCATGTCTAAAATCAGATATGGTATTATATTTTGGGGGAACTCAACAAACGTGCAAAATGTCTTAATTTTTCAAAAAAGGTGCCTTAGAGGCATGTTCAACTTAAAAAGTATTGAAAGCTGTCGACCTGCTTTTATAAAAAATGATATTTTAACAGTTATCGACATTTACATTTACGAATGCGTAAAATTTTGTGTAAAAAATAAATCCCTATTTGTCGATAACATAAGAAACCATAATTATCCAACTCGACATAAGAAAGATTTATTGACAGAAAAAACTAATTATACATTTATCCAAAATTCGGTAAAAAATAATATTATCAAAATCTGGAACCACTTGCCCCAAGCAACTCAAAAATTCCCAGAGAAAAAACTTTTAAGTTCTCTAAAATCCGTTCTTCTCCAGAATACCTTCTATAACCTAAAAGACAATTACATTTTAAAATTTTTATAATGTATTACCAACTCAAACCTAACAACATTTTAAATGACGAAATTTTATTTTATACTATTGACGAAAATGTATTCATAATCATTTGAACTTAATAATTTTTTTTATATACATATATTTTGTCGCGTAACACTATTTATTTGTAATGTATTTATATTTTGTATCTATCAGATGCTAGTCTTATATTGTTAATTGACAAGTTCCACACCTGTAAGGTAATTGAACAAATAAAACATATTGTATTCTTCTTCTATTCGATTCTATACCTGGGACAAATTCTTAAACTAAAAAAGAAAACCAAACAGCTGAAATCAAGAGACGAGTAGGATTGGCCTGCATATTAAAAAATATCCTCAGGATGGATGGATAAGGTAACAAACGCCCAAAGGTCAATCGAAAGACAAATGTTACATGTAAAGCTAACAGATAGAAAAAGGGATGAATGGATAAAATATAAAACAAAAGTAAGGGAGAAGTAGCAAAATTAAAATGGAAATTTGCCGGTCATAATATCAGACAGAAAGACGATCGATGGAACAAATGTATTGTAAAAAAAGTAACTTTAAGAAAATAAAAGAAGTAGGGAAAGACCCCAAATGAGATGTGCAGACGATTTGAAGAAACACGCGGGAACTAGATGGATGAGGGAGGCCTATGTCCAAAGATGTATTGAAGAAGGCTTAATAGTTAGATAGATAGATAGACAGATACTCTTTGTCAGGGGCCGCTAGTGCATAAGGGCTGCAGAGCTGCAGAACCCCCAAAATTTCCACATTATTTGACTATTTTTTAGCCGCTGCTATTTTTCTAATATAATTATTTTATTTCTACAATTATTGGAATAGCAGTATATTTTCGGTCCGGTGTTGGCCGCATTTCACAGTCGGTCAAATGAAGTTATTGGCATTGTTGCGCTGCTAAATTGCAACACAAAGTAGCTGGGCGGCTAACGAGATCTGTGCTCGGCTAGGATCCCCTTCCTTCGCCCCGCACCGCACTTGCTCAAGGGTTTAGATAGCGAAATCTAGGCAAAAATAGAGCTGCCAAACTTGCAGTTCCCGGGCGGGCGGGCTCAGCGTTGCGTGTTTGCGGGCGCATTTATTTATTTAGAAGACGCCAAACGCATGAGCGGGAGGTTATGGTCGTGTTTGTTGTTTGTTTTTGTATAATTGTGTCACAATGAATGTGGTGGATAATTTAATTAATGTAAAAAAATTATCTCTCTTTATTTATAAAGAAAAAGTAAAACTGAAAGAAAAAGGACGGCCATTGCCCGATATTTTATTAGAAAAGTGTGGTTCAAGCCGGGGAAAATCGTATAAAAGGATTTTTACAAGAGAAATTTATGCCAGAAACGACTGGATATGCGGATGCAATAAAAATAATTCTCTTTTAGTTATTATTATTTAATTAAATCTTTTGTAAAAACGCTATTTTTCCTAGGCATTGTAATTTTTGCCAAACCAAACTTGGCAATTTTTTACTTTTTATAATAGACACGTGATCTGGAGACTGTAAAAAAATAAATAAAATATACCCTATTGGCAGAACTCACAAACTTTACTGTCACGAGCCGCCATTGCTCTTTTTTATATAATAGTGATTTCAAAAAAAATATATTTCAAAGTCATTTGACCTTACACGACCTTGAAAAGTTTAGATTTATAAAAAATTTTTATTAAAAAAATCACCAAAACTCGAGGTATATCAAAAGCAAAGCAAAAAATTTTTTAGATTATAAACATGTCTACAAATTTCCTATAAAATTTTTGTGTCGTTCAAAGCTTTTTGATTTTGAAAAATACCCCATAGAAAATGGCATATTCCGAGAATCCAACCAGTTGAAATTGAGTGAAAATTACTAAGCTTGAAACAAACATTACGGAGGTCAGATCAAATCCGATTTAACCACCGGCACCGTCATGTTTACTTATCCCTGTCGTTATTATGTCTATCTGTCTGTCCTCTTGTAATACAATATTGAATATTTTGGATTGGATTGGTAAAAGAAACCAGAGAATAGCAAGGAGAACGGAGATAAAATAACAAATTAATTGAGAATTGAAATTCATTAGGCATAAAATGAATCAGTAGCGTAGCGGCAGCGATCCAATGGAAGAGGGGGTTTAAATGTATAAATATAAATATCAAAAATTTTATACAAAGATTTTCGTTTATTAAAAAAAGTTTATTAACAATGTATTTAATTATTTGGCTTATAGGGGGGTCTTAACCCCTAAGCCGCCCCCAGCACTACGCGCATGAAATTAAGAAAATCATGTGGCTATAATTATATTAGATGTAGCACATGCCAATATTTGATTATTTTTAGAACTCACGAATCAGAATAGAGCAGAAGGCAAATAAACTTGTGCTAATTTATAAACAAAGAACTCTGAAGACTTTATAAATACAACTTGACAGATTTTTGAACCTGCTGCTAAAAACTCAACATTTAAATACTGCAAAGTTTTTTATAGTGTGTCCTCTAGAAGTTTAGACACCGACAAAAAAAATTGCACATTTTTACAAAAAAGGGCTTGGACACATCATTTTTGAACTAAAAAAATTGGTAAACGAGAAATTTAGTACTCGTGAATTTAAAAATAAATAAAAAGTTTCGTGGCTAATCGGGTAAAAAGGAGTTTGATTTTTCAAAAGTTTAGTTCAAAAAAGAATATTTTCACGAGGGGGTTCACGCAAATAGTCACGACAACCCCCTCGTGACAATAAGTATAATATGTAGAGTGTGTTTCCGTATAAAGTAACCAATCTTTACCTCTCTTATTATAAGAGATGGAAAAAAAGTGTACTCTTACAAAATTTCAAAAATATTTGATATCTTGAAATTTTGGCTATGGTGTGGACTACAACCATAGAGCACCAAGAACCATACTGTCACTTTTACGAATACTCAAACAACCAAACGTTAAGCTTTAAAAAAAATAATGGATGGCATAAGGCAAAACAGAAAACGTTCTCATTTAACCAAAATTGTATCTCTTTCCGTTTCAGAAATCCCCAGGTATTTACTTTTATCTGGGACACCCTGTATATTATTACTTGAGTCTGCTTCAAGTGGTTTATAATTTTACACAGGTTGCCTACAAATTTGACCAGTCATGTGAACCTAACTGGACGACTGTAGCTGCGTCATCGGGTTTCCATAAAGCAACTGGTTTAAGGCAACCCGGTGACGTATATCTTTTAATCTGATTACAGTTGACCAGGCAGGTTCAATGACCTTTTATGTTCTGTAGGCAACCTGCGTAAAAGTATAAAGACCTTGTGTCTGCTTTACCTGTAAATGACAGAATGCTTCCTCCACTGAGTCGATCTTCTTCTGTTATTGTCTCAAGGCCTCCGTTGACAAGATGCTCACCTTCACTGTCACTACGAAAACAAAAAATATAAACATTATGATCAAAAAATATACAGGGTGTTTCCTAATTGAATGGCATTTAAAGAAAAAAACTTTATATGAACCAAGGCCAACACAAAAATAGAGGCCACGACCCTGAAAAAATCAGCTGTTCTCCCGGGGCTGAATTTTACATTGGGTCTTTTACATGGTATTTTCAAAATGGCACTACAGATTTCCGCAAAATTTCAGTGAAATATTCTCAGACACCATCCCGATATTCCACCAAAGGTTTGTAAGTAAGCAACATGATTAAAAGGTTAAAATCTTCAAGATTTAGCATTCCTTATTTTGAATTCAAATTACCTGCCATGTACCACATGCCAACTGTTATATTTGACATGTATTTGACTTTGTCATCTGTGATTGTCACATTTGCTTCTGCTTTAAATTTAATTTTTGTGTGAGCGGCTATGAAAAAGGATTACTATACATTTAAACAAAATTGTTCTGCCAGAATAAAGTAAAAACAATCTCAAAAACGGCTTTATTTAAGAAACAATCAAATATCCATGAACCGTCATTCCAACTTCAATTTTTTAAAGACAATCAGCTGTGTCGTAACGTGACCATCAAAAAAAAATTAGCCCCGGATGTGACGTCAAGAAAGTGGAGGATCGTGGCCCGTACGTTTTGATAGCCCTGTATGAACATATGTCCTAAACGTCTTACCTTTTGAGATACAGGGTGGTAAAGTTTTTAAAAATAAATCATTTATTATTAATATCTACAATACCAAGTGAAGTGTACTTTTTAAATCTGTATTCAATTATGAGCAAATTTGATCTCTTGAATTTTTTTAGTCCGACACACGGGTTTCATCTAAAAAAATAAAATCTACGTGTCTCTGCATGATGATATTGTCATATTAACGATATTGTTATGATCATGCAGAGAAACGGTTTTCATTTTTTTAAGCGAAAACCGTGCATCGGATTGAAAAAAATCAAGTGATCAACTTTGGTTAGAAATGATTGGGGATTTCAAAAATAATTTTTATTTCAGGAAAAATCAGTGGCGTGCCATCAATGTCTGACAAAATAGGCAGGTCAAATTACGTATGAACACCACTGATGGAAATTTAAAAAAAAGGTATACATTAAAAAATGCCTCTTGATTCATAGTACATGTATGACAAATTTCATTAAAATATCTGAAGTGGTATTGTAAATATTAATAGTAAATGATTTATTTTTGAAAACTTTACCATCCTGTATTTCAAAAGGTAGGACGTTTACGACATATGTTCATATGAAGTTTTTTTCTTAAAATGGGCCCATAAATATTGATATTCAATTACTGAACACCCTGTATGTTACCCTATGAAAACCAGAGATTATACAATAGATAAAAATTGGATTTCACAACCAACCAAAATAAAACAGTGAGTACACCATGGGTTTGACATTACCATTGAAAAAGCTGAAATTTTGGCGGAAATAGAAGTGATCCGTAGGCAACCCGTTAGGAGGCCTAACAAAACTTACTATACCATAGGATCTCACAGAAAGCGTTTAACCAAGAATCGGAACAATATCATGCATCTGTTCTTTTACCCTACCTCGAAGCATAGTTAAAAAAACAATGAAAATGCATGATTTTTTGACGTTTCTTGGTTAAAAATTAAGTCCATGTGGCGGCCATTTTTTTTAATATAAATTCGAAGCCGATTTCCGAAAGTTTCACTCGTGCAGTAATTTAAAAAACGATATGTCAGTAATTTCTTGGCGTATTCCTGCTTTCAATTTATCAGTGGTTCGAAGTTCGAGGATAGTGTTCAGGTATCCAAAGGATCTGAAACTAAAGCATGTCTACCAAGTGTGAAGTAAGTACGAAAAGTTCTTTGCGTCGTAATCACATATTCGTTACCTACTTAATAAATGTTCGATAACGAATGGCAAGAAAATGAAAAGGCGCGAGCTACCAACCGACTCCGCTGAGCTTTCCCTCTCTTTAGTGATTCGGGCACAGTAGCAGTGCAAAATGTGGGAGATCATTATGCCGGACCCTGTATAGTTAAATGAACAACCAGCAATATTTCATTAACGACATTGCAGCTTTACTTTAATGTAAAGAGCTAACGTTACATTTTTCTAAACACCCATTAATACCTAGTCAAAATATAGGTTGAGAGTGTAATTTATATAATGTTTAATTTAAATAAATTTTTACATCACCTAGTTTTTTCTTTTTCATGAAAGAACATTTAAAAAAGTTTCCATTTATAGAAAAATTAGCTATATTTGCAACATTATTATGTATGAACCATTGTAAAAGTGTACATTATTAATATAATATTTTCTATGCACTAATAAAAAGGAATTTACTTCATAATATTCGTCAAAGAACCCAGTCTTAACTAGAAAATTAGCCTCTCAAGGATATTTCTGTTCCTAAATTAATGGGCAACAAATTTTTCTACCGTAGATTTAATCAAAATCCAACTTTCCTTTTTTTTGTTGCTAGTAGTCAATAATAAAAAAGTTATTTGATTAAGCTTCCTTACTAATTGGTGTTTATAGAGTGTTTTTAAGCAAATTGAGCGTTGACACAAAATAACTCATTCTTATCAGCGCGCAGGGCTTTTAAATTTAAAACTATTTAATTGACAAGTAGAATGGGTTTTTTGATGTTAAAATTTAATTTGATAAGAACTATTCAAAACACCATATTATAAAATGTAGCTTGATTGAAGAACGTTTGAACTATCGAGTTGTGTACGCTATTTTTCCGACGAACACTGTTGAACTATACTAATTTTTTTAAAAATTGGTCTTTAATTTTGCACAAATCAAATAAAACTCCTTTCCGCACATGTGTGGAAAAGTACTTTACAACACATGTGCGGAAAAGTTATTGTGACAGATCGTACACTTTTCCATACATGTGTGGAAAAATTTCTGCACACGGCACGGGTGAAATCTAACGTTTTCTGAGGATGCAAATTCATTTGTCGTAGCAAAAAAAAATACATGCCTTAACTTTTGGGGTAACTTTTTGACAGTTATCATAGCAACCATCATAGACACGCGAAAAAAATTGGTCGCAAAATATATGGAATCCACTATACATATGGATGATTCTACCAAAAGTGGGCTATATGGATATCATTTTTGGTCATTGCCTTTAAATAACAGTACAGCACAGTAAATAAGTGTTTTTTTTTTAAATTTATGTAACTAATTAGGTGTAAGCTAAGAAACATTTATTTTCCCGAATTTTAGAAATTATTGCATAAAAATTCCAGAGGAATGAGTACCAGAGGAATGAGTTTTTTAATGGTTTTCCAATTTAAATCAAAATCTATTTAGACTACTCAACTTAAGTTTTATATAAACAAAGTTCCTATACTTATAATTTTAAAACAATCAACAAAAAAATTATACTATTGATATCAGTCGAATATTTACTTACCAGAGGGATGTGAATTGAAGCGTTCCTTTTTGATTTCTCCGAAAAAAACTAATTTTCTGCCGAAAATAAAAAGATCTATAACTTAAACCAAACTAAAGTTGACATTATCTGTCACAACTTGTCATCCTCACAAGTAAATTAGATATCCAGGGCCGTCTCTTTCTCTAGAAATTAACCGGTGGTATTCACAAATATTGTGTTAATAAAAATGGAGCACGTTTAAAATTGTAAAATTTTCCGGAGAAGATGTAAATTCGGATTATCAAAAATAGAAATGCAAACTTAAGTTTTATCAATTTTTTGATAAATAGTTAAATATTATTTATTAGGATATTTTTTTTAATTTGAGTTTTTAATATTTGGTTTGGGACTACACCAGAGGAATGAGGTATGTGCTTTGTAATAAAAAAATTATAAACTTGCAATTTTTTTTATATATTAAATTCAAATGCCCCATAAAGAAAACATTTCGTTTTAAATCTTATAACTAAAACTATGCTTCATTTGCAGTCTGTGTTTGAAAAATGTGCATTCCCACTCCACAGCACCACTTTTGTAGAATCATCCATATCGCTCATGGGCAACAAAAAATTAAGTTTCGAGATAAATTAGTTTAAAGATTTTGCTCCCCTGAAGCATTGCGTAAATTAATGAAATAAAGACTCAAGGGTTCCAAAAAATATAATAGTATATCTATTAAGTTATATTTGGGTGTTTAGTTCCCCCTCCATATTACTGTTTGTCATACATTTTTTTAGTTGTGCCACTATTGCAGCGATTTTTTTTATGTTTCATGACGACGGGAGTTTTATGAATTTTAAAGCTCGGAGTATTGCTGCTTGAAAAAACGTTGTTTTTTTACTTTGTATTCATATATCCCTTTGAACATTGCTAGTTTCAAATTTATTTACAGATAAATGGATTACGAGATGAAACAAAATGACATTTTTGTTACCTTGTGGTGTGGTCTTCCAAACTGTCACTGTCATAATCGAAAGCGCCCCCTACAACTTTTAGTTTACCATTATCGAAAATTAGTCGTTCACTTTCGGTACTGTTCGTAGATTGGTCTTCTTTTAAGGCTAAAAAATATTTAAAAAAATGTATTAAAAATCGTGAATCAAAGAACATGACCATAATAATAATGGTTAAGTACATCGTATTAATGTTATCCGATCGTTGGCTGAAAATTACTGCTCACGGTCATTGATTTTTCTTCTATGTATTAACCACACAATAAAAAAAAATCGAGATCTGTCAGTCATTTTTGGATATTTTACAAAAAAGGGCGTTAACTTATACGTCCGCGTCCTGGAGGGCGTAATAGTATATTATAAACCTAGGGACTAAAGTGATAGTTTTATTACTAAAGTTTTATTTCCGAGGCAAAAAATTTGTGGATCGACTGCAAGGAGGGCTGCGATTACCTGCGGAAATAAAGGGAACTTTAGTCACGTGGTTTATAGAGGATGTCCCATAACTTAGGGGCCATAGTGCAGTAGGTGATAGAGGACGTTATTTCCGAGAAAAAAGATCAAATTACATGAGGACAACATACATCTGTTTTTAAGATATAGGATTTTTAAAGTTAGAGAAGTGGGGGGGAAAAAGTGTTTTACAAAAAAAAGAAAATCTGTCACATCCAGCTGAATACTCAGCTAATTGTAATTCAAAAACGTGGTATTTCTTTTTTCGATAAAATTACAAGTTGAGGAGATACAGGCTGTCAAAATAACCATCAAAAATGTATAGAAATAAATAATTAAAAAAAAAAATAATTTTTGCTTACTTATTTTTTAAAAAAATATCAATAATATTTTATTATTATGTCTCGCTAGAGACTTGTTTTTATTAACAAAAAATATAAAAAATACATTGCGTTAATATGGCATTTAGAAAAGTTTATAACAAAAAAATTGTTTTTTCTAAAAAAAAATTGACCAACTAATTTTTATTTCAGTTTATTGCTCTTGTTCTAGTACACGACTTTACCCAATTTCATATTTTTACTGCGTTTTTTTAAGTTATTATCAAAAGTTACAAAAATTGCCAACTTTGATGCTCTGTATCTTAACAAAGAAAGAGTTTTGACCCATGCATTATAGGAACATTTTTATCAGACATAACCTCCTCTATCACCTGTTGGCCTATGGCCCCTAAGTTATGGGACACCCTGTATACTATTTTATGTACTTAAGTATAGGAAAATTAATTAAGAAAAATATTTAACAACACCCCGTACTGATTGTATAACGATAGTCTAGGTATAACATGTCATCCTAGTGATTGACAGTCCTTCATAGTTAGGGTCGATAAGAGCCACCTACTGCTATTCTCGGGTTAGGGTTGTAATTTAACTCCATATCTGGGTATGTCTTGACAAGTAAGTTTTTAATCCCTATGAATTAAAAGGGTCACTTTAAACACTAAAGTGCATGAAAGTATTTTTACGCCCGCAAAAGTAGGGGGGAGGGTTTCAAAAATCCTGAATTCTCGAGTAACGTAATTTAAGAATGTTTACTTATACAGTGAAACCTCCTATAAGCGGACACTCAAGGTTTCGTTGACTTTGTCCGTTTATTGGAGGTGTCCGATTGTGAGAGAGAACTGCAAAATTTTAATATATATTTATTAACAATTTTATCCGCTTGAGTTTTTCTGATATTAAATTTTTCAGCGATCTTTTGTGCTGATAGATGTTCCTTCTCCGCAACGTTAACAACTTCCATTTTTTCAGGTAAACTAAGAAGTTTTCTACTGGGCGCCATTTCAAAGAGATCTATTACTACCCAACTAAACAATAAAAATAAAACACAGCAGTCCCGCCGAATAAAATATGTTGTAAATACGACAGAAGTATTTAGTCTCCGCATTAAAACGAAAAGAGGTAATTCCCCGGCTAAAGAGTGCGTTGTTACCAAGGTTGCCAACATACTACATAATATTTATGCCCATGTCGTGCAGCGCTCCGTCCCGTTGTCAGAGGTTCGCGTCCGGTTAAGGGACGTTTCAGAATTTTTTAACCAAAAAAATGGTCCGCGTCCGGTTATAGGAGTGAATTTTACATGTAATGAAATAGGGAAAAGCTTGGTTCCAACAAATTTGTCCGCCTAAAGGGATTGTTCGCTTAATAGAGGTGTCCGCAAGGAGAGGTTTCACTGTAGTTGTTTTCTACTGTACTGTATAGCGTGTCCCATTTTCGATGGGATTAAATGGGAAACTCGGTTATTATTAACGATATCGATTTTCTGATTGCACCTTACCATGCTCTTTTTTTGAGCCCTTAAAAATGGTGATCAATCAAATCAGATTTTTGCTATACCCCGTGGTTTCGCTAATACAGGGAGTTTTTGAAAAATGGCAACTTTTTTAGAGCAAAATAATGACGTTGTCAATTTTTTAAAATATTGTTTAGTTTGTGAGATATGTTATTTATCATAAAAAAATTAAATACGGACCTGGATTTTTTTAATTACTATTTTGATTGGTTTCATGCTATTATTATCTTAAAATGATAAACCTTTAATATTTTTTTGTATTAAGATTGAAAAAAATATTTAATACATTCTTTAAAAAATTTTAGTCCAATCCTGGAAATTTCCAACGTAAATATAAATTAAAAATTGCAAGACACACTAGTTGGATGATTTTTAGTTTATCTTTTTTGAAACGTTAATTGAAAGATTTATAAATAAAGTAAAAAGTAAATTATTTGATGGTAGCACAGCAACTCATGAAAGTTACTTCAACATGGAAAAACAATAGCTCACTCAAAATTATTCTAAAATGGTTAGAAATCGACTATATCCAGATTTTGAAAAATGTAATATTTTTGACTGCTTTATTCAAACAACAAAATCCCAAGATTTAAACGGCAGAAATATTATTAAGCAAAATGCGTTAAGAAAAATTATTCAAAAATGCCAACAATGTCTTACACATAATGGCAATCAGTTTGAACATTAGATCATTAAAGAAAAATTAGTTATTATTTTTTGTAATTCGTTATTTTTTTTTGTATTTGTCGTAGACTTTGTTTCAAATAAATCCTTAAATTAACGTAAAACCATTTTAATTTGCTAAGTATCAAAAGAGTTAAACTAAAAATCGTTTAACTAGCAATGTTTAATTTATATTTATGTTAGAAATTTCCAGGTTCGGACTAATTTTTTTTTTAAATAGTAAATATTTTTTTTTTAAATCTTAAAACAAAAAAAATATTCAATTTTTATTATTTTGTGATAATAATAGCATGAAGCCAATGAAAATAGTGATAACAAAAATACAGGTTCATATTTAATTTTTTATGATAAATACCATATCTCAAAAACTAAACAATATTTTAAAAAACTGACGTCATTTTCCTTCAAAAAAGTTGCCATAGAAAAGTTTTTACAGAATAAAAATATCTCGTAAAATAAGCGAGATATAAGGGATTATTAAAAATGCAATTTTTTCAAAAACTCCCTGTATTAGCGAAACTACAAGGTATAGCAAACATCTGATTACACCATTTTTAAGAGTTTAAAAAAAGAGCACGGTAAGAATATCAATATCTTTAATAATAACCGAGTTTCACACATACCAGTCTTTGTGGTGATATTTTGAAAATCAAAGGTCTGACACTTTTGTAGCCCTCGCTCCATATCTTATTTCACGACTAATTAGTAGTACACTATACTAGTCCTCAATGTTTAAGTTAAATATTTCTGCCACTTTCTTTTTAACTCAAATTAAATAGAAAATTACAATTACTAGATGAAAAATGATAACGAGTGTGATCGTTTAAAGAATAATAATAAAATGTATCATTGTGTGCCTCTGTGTGCAAAGTTTAAAAATAAAAAATTTCGAATTGTCTAAACACATACTAGAAAGCCTGCTTTTAACTGGTGACCCAAACTTGAGCAAGAATGTCTGTTTATATTTTGTAGACAATTAATCTTTGATGGCGAAAACCATTTCAATTTAATTAAAAGTCCATTTGAGTCGTTTTAAAGGTGTGGGTGAACCCAAATAAACGCACTAAAAAATTTAAAATATCCATTTCAGCTTTCAAACTTTAATTTCCAAATTAAAATACCTGCTTTTAAACAGGTATTTCAGTTAAAAATAGTTTTGTAATTTCTGGGTTTTTAAAAGAGTAATTTTCGAAAATGTCAAAATGTAAAAATATCACCCTTAAGAGGGTTAAAGTTTAAAAGGGAATTTCTATATCTCAACCTTTTTTATCTCATGTGAAACGCAAATTTCATCCCCAATAAAATACTCTGCCAATATATGGGCCCCCAAGCTCACACCAGGTACTATAGTTATAGTATACGTGTGAGCTAATATAACTAAAAACTGAAATATATTTTATTCAACTCCAGACTAAATTATCTTTCGTTTGATACCACACAAGCCATGTTTTGACTTAAACTCACATTTTTGAAATCTACCGCCATCCTTAAAAATACTCTGCCAATATATGGGCCCCTAAGCTCACACTAGGTACTATAGTTATAGGGTACGTGTGAGCTAATATAACTAAAAACTGAAATATATTTTATTCAACTCCAGACTAAATTACCTTTTGTTTGATACCACACAAGCCATGTTTTGACTTAAACTGAAATTTTTGAAATCTACCCCCACCCTTACAAAAAACAAAAAAAAAAATGTATTTTGTTAAACTCCGGACTCAATTACTTATCGTTTGATATCAAACACGCCATATTTTCACTTAAACTCTAATTTTTAAAATATACCCCCCACCCTTTTTTTTTAAATAAATTAAAATGTATTTTGTTTAACTGCAGACTCAATTACCTTTTGTTTGATATCACACACGCCATATTTTCCCATAAACTCTAATTTTTGAAATCTACCCCCACCCTTTTATTTGGTTTGTGTTCGGTGGATTTTGTTCATTTTTAAATGGGACCATCTCGACCCAAGCGGTTCTTGAGTTATGCGCGTTGGTCGTTACAGACAGACATACAGACAGACATACAGACAGACAGACAGACATACAGACGGCGTAACAAAAAAGTTTCAAAATCATCTGAAACGCAAAGATATATAAAAAATTTTGAAATCGGAGCAACTTTTTTTTCTCGAAAAAATTAGGATCACCATAGCTCACACTACTATAGTATAGTATATGTGTGAGCTAAAAACTAGGTTAAGCCTTTTTTTAAAATTATTTCGGGTACATTGCGTTCAACTAACGGCCAAAGCGTATGCCCAAAAGCCTCTTCCAAAAAATTAAATTTAAAAAAGTTATTTTATCTTTTATGTTTTCTTTTTCTTTTGAGTCACATCTGCTACTATCCGTAAATTAAGAGCTCGTTATTACATTTCTAGCCCGTGCAGCAATGGCAAGAGAAGCTATAATTTTCGACGAAAAATGTTTTTTTTTTGAGATAACAGCGAAGATGTGTTCTTTGGGTGTATTTTGACCCATCCTAGCAATATCGTCGTGATGTCTATCTGTTTGTGTGTGTATGTCTGTCCGTAAGACGATTTCTCCTAAACCGCTAAACCGATTTTTAAAAAAGTGTTGGATACTGTAACGAGCTAATTAGATTTTGGTCAAAATGGTAATTAGAGAGAGAGGACTTTTTTGACAAATTGAAACTATGCCAAGTTTTTAACAGAACATTGCATCAATATACGGTTTTCAAAATATTGTAGAACACATTTTTCTCAATAATTTGTGTTATAACCAAAAACTTTGTAAAAACTTTCGTTTCTGATATTAAAAAAAACTGTTTTCAAGGCTGATATAGCGTGGAGTGTTCTAATGGGCTAGGAAGGTATCAGAAAATTAAATGGTTACTGTTGTTACTTTGATTACTTTGATTCCTTCGATTATTTTAGTATTCAGTAATCCCTTGTAATCCAAACTTTTGGTATATTTTTTGAGTTCTCGTTTAAGATTGTTATAGAAAAAAATGAACTGTTCGAGCGCAAATGCCACGATATCAATACACACGTAGGAGGTAGGCAGAGATCTGAAGTATGGAAATTCATTTCTACAGTAAAAAACCCAACAAAAGAAAAAGTAAACATCCAGATCATCAAACCAGAACAATGGACAGAACACTACAAGGGACTGCTGCAGGAAACGAGACCTGAATATCTGGCAGCCTCTGCGAGGAGAGACATAGAAGTACACGGAGAGGAAGTAATCATCGAAAAAGAAATGATAAAAAATAGTATTAAAAAGCTTAAATCCGGAAAAGCTAGCGGACCTGGAGGAATATATGCTGAAATGCTCAAATATGGATCAGAGAAACTAATCGAAAATCTCACATATATTATCAATCAATGCATGAACGGGCGTCCAGTACCTGATGATTGGAAAATTGCATTCATATCCTCAATACATAAAAAAGGAAACAAGTTGGATTGCAACAATTACAGAGGAATTTCAGTAACCAGTACTCTCAGTAGATTGTACGGTAGGATTCTTAGAGATCTAATAGAGAAGGATTTTCATGAACAAGAAGAAGAAGAGCAAAGTGGGTTTCGTGCAGGCAGATCTTGTAGTGATAATGTTTTTTGTCTTAAACAAGTAATTGAGAAAAGGAGCGCCAGAAATATAGAGACTCATGTTACCTTTGTGGACCTACAAAAAGCATATGATACCGTTCCATTAGAAAAACTATGGACAGTGCTAGAGCAGACTAATATCAATCATACATACATAAAAGCGATAAAAGAACTATACAAAGGTTCAAAATCTAAAATTAAAATTGGAAATCGACTTTCAAAAGAATTCCTGGTAACAAAAGGCTTAAGACAGGGATGTTGTATTTCTCCAACTCTTTTTAAAATATATATCGCAGTAGCTCTAAAAAACTGGAAACGGAAAGTGCACGGCATGGGAATACAACTTAACGACCGATTTACCATATACACACTACACTTTGCTGACGACCAAGTAATTGTAGCTAATGAGAAAGAAAGTTAATGGAAGAATACCAAAAGTGGGGATTAACAGTGACGTGGACAAGACACAGTACTTATTTGTTGGAAACGTATCCAGTGAGTTAGAACTAGACAATGGACAAGTAATATCTCCATGCAATGAGTATGTATACTTGGGTGTCACATCTGATAAGACAGGAACAGACTGTAAAGAACTGGAAAAAAGAATAGTAAAAGCAAAAAAGGTTATTGGATGTCTTAACAGTATTTTATGGAGCAGAGAGATAAAAAAGAATGTAAAATTTAACATATATGAAACAATGGTGAAAAGCACGCTGTTGTATGGAATAGAGACTTGTCGCGTAACAGAAAAATACAAAACAAAAATGGAAAGTGTCGAAATGGATGCAATAAGAAGATCAATGAGAATATCTAGAACAGATCACATAAGAAATGAGATCATAAAAGAAAGAATGGGAATCGAAGGAAGCATAACGGATGACATCACTAAAAGACAATTGATACGGTACGGCCATGTACAACGGATGAACGACGAAAGATTACCAAAGCAGGTCCTAGAATGGCAACCAATAGGGCGCAGAAAAAGAGGGCGTCCTAAACTAGAATGGCAACAGTCAATCCAAAGATCAATGAGTCAAAAGAATCTGACAAAGGATGATTGTCAGGATCGAAGGAGGTGGAGAATAGGCGTCGGACAACGTAGAAAAACGTTCTAAACCGCCATAGTAGTAGTTTAAGATTGTTATTTTTGTCTCCATTTTTATTTACTTTTAGATTTTAAGTATGTATTTCTTTGTATGTAAGGCATTAGATTTTTATAACAAAGTTGTACACAGAACAGTTCCTACGTAATTCCTACGTTTATTTTTTAAATTTTAGCCCGCATTTTGAAAATTTTAATTGAATATTTCCATAATGTCAACAACAAAAATATCCCTACAAGTAAATGATCTTCGAATTAACGACAGTCCAAGAATTTTGCACTAATTGTTTGATTGAATTGAATACAGTTACAGTACACAAAGTAACGATAGTAACCAATATATAAAATGATTACTTACTTAGTAGTCGAGTAACGATTGGTAACGAGTATTCAAAAATAACGAAAATCAACACCTCTAATACTGCGCGTTTTTTAAAAAGTTATAACCAAAAAAGTTTTACAAAATCGTTAACTTAATGCTCTGTATCTCGACCACAAAAGAGTTCGTGAGTTTTTCGTAAAAACATTTTTTCTTATTTTGAACTCCTCTATCACTCATTAAATTATTGTGACTTATACTAGAGTCCCTGTATGTGACAGATATCGGGTTTCGCCATTATCTGTCATATCTTTCATACAGGGATTCTAAGTAATACTAGTTATATTCAATAATAATAAAGCAAAAATATTACCTGTTATAAAATCATCATCATCATCTACTTCTTCCAATCCAACTTCTATGATTTCTTTTCCATTTTTGACAACTTTATCTTCACTTTCTTTTATTTCTAATACACCCGCACTGGTTTTGTTTGTTTTTATTTCTTGGCCATCACTATTATTCACATCAACATTTACTACCACAAATTCTGCTCTGTTTTCTTGATTTTTCTTTTCACCTTCGACCACAAATTCTGCTCTATTTTGTTGATTTTTCTTGATATCTTCTACAACTTCTGCTTTGTTTTCTTGACTTTTCTTTATGTGCTCGTCTTGAAAAGTTTTTGCCACGTCTTGAGCAACAAAATCGAAAGCTTTAACGGCCGATTCAAAATTTCCATCACTTGAAGTTTCAATAGTTTTGCTTTGATTACAGTTTTCCTCTTCCTTAGTCATTCTATTTTTAACTGCTGCAGCCTCTTGAGTTTTCACAACACTGAAAAAGTTTTTCTCGATTAAATGATTACATTTATACAGTGTGTATCAATACAATACAGAAAAAATACATAGGTATAAATAACTTTGACGATGCTGGGTTAATTAAACTAAAGGAACTGGTATATTAAAATTAGTTTAAATACATAGAGACTTAGTTTTTTCTGATCACACTAAACAAATTATATTTGGCAAAAATGATCAAAATTGACGGAGTTGAATAAAAATTGAGTATTTTTAGCACGGTCGCAGTATCGTCGGTATTTTTTTTAGACAGAGACTTTGGTTTTATAAAAAAAAACTTTTTGATATTTTAAAGACGCCTGCTCTACACCTTTATTTACATCCTATAATTCCAAGCGCGGATTTGGGGGGGGGAGGGGGGGTAACGGAGTAATTACCCCCCTAGAAAAAATAAAATGCACTTTTTCCTAATAAAATAAAAAAAACAGGACAATTACCCCCCCCTAGAAAAAAAAATATAATACAAAAAAAAATTTCGTCGAATATTACCCCCCCTAGATTTTGATCCAGATCCGCGCTTGTATAATTCGGCTACCGCACAAAACAGAGCTATACAACATGGGGCGGAACAAAATAGCGGCGACAAAATAGCGCTGCGACAAAACAGCGTTGCGACAAATTAGCGCGGAATAAAATAGCGACGGTACAAAATAGCGTCGGTACAAAATAGCGCGGGTAGAAAATAGCGCTGGTACAAAATAGCGCCGGTACAAAATAGCACGGAACAAAATAGCGGCAGTACAAAATAGCGCATTGTGTAGGGGCGCTGTTTTGTCCCGTACCATTTTAAAATAGCGCCGGTACAAGATAGCGCCGCGATAAAATAGCGCTGGTAGAAAATAGCGCATTTCTCTCTAACAGATTTAACAAACAAGCTTCCCTGACTTCCTTCCCGGGATCCTAGAGGGTGTGAATCCGAACCGAACCAAACTCGGTTCAGTCAGGGAAGTTTTTTTTTTTGAAAAAATATGCTGGTATAGCTAAAATAGCGCATGGTCAAAATTTCGGTTCGGTTTGGATTGGTTTTATTCGGTTCGGTTTGGTTTGATGCGGTATTTTGATTGTCGCTATTTTGGTTAATGTAATTCGATAAAAGTGTTTGCAATAAAATTGTTTTTCTGTTTTCGATTTTTTGATTCGATATTTTGTATCTTCGATATTTTGCTATTCGATATTTTAAAGTTTCGATATTTTGTTGTTTTGATATTTTGCAGTTTCGATATTTTAATTCGATATTTTTTGTTTCCGATATTAGGAAACTAATAACCAGCCAGGTCAGTTTTCTTTTCAATTTTTTGCGCTGTTTAGTCGCAGCGCTATTTTGTCTCACGCTAATTTGATCCGCGCTATTTTGTACAGCGCTGTTTTGTACCGGAGCCTACAATTCTATACTAATACGTAGAACTAGCAACATAGAGCTAATGTATCATTCACTTTGTATAAAGTATTTTGCTCACCTTGTATCCTGTTTATTTTTGTCAGAAGTTGCACCCATCGATGTGTTTGCTCCCGCATCAGTCTTAATCGGCCTAATTAATCCAGTTGAACTATTTCTGGAAAAGTGTTCATTTCTGATGCCACTTTGATGTTTTTCCAGCACTGCGACGACCGAAGCGACTAGAGCACCACTTTTTATCACGTGATCACGCATTGTTGTTTCTTTTTTATTTAAATTTTAGTGTTTAATATTTTGTTAAACTTGTTACTTTTATACAGTCATAATAGTTACTAACAGCTATCAGAAAAAATAAATTAGACTAGATCCGAGCTATTAGGGTGAAATGGGATGAAGTTTTGTGGTTTTCCACGGTTTTCAGCAACACTAGACCTTCTATAGAGAAAAGTTAAATACAAAAGTTATAGGTAATAAAAAGGTCTACAACTTTCTTATGAACCATTTTTTATCGTAACCTTAAATTTTTCGAGAAAAATAGAAATAACCGTTTCAGCTTTATTCGGCCTAATTAATACAGGATGAAATATTTCTGGAAAAGTGTTCTTTTCTCATGCCAGTCTGTTGCTTTTCCAGCACTGCAACGACCAAAGCCACCAGAGCGCCACTTGTTATCACGTGATAACGCATTGTTGTTTCTTTTTTGATTTTTTTTTTAATTTTAGTTTTTAATATTTTGTTAAACTTGTTACTTTTATACAGCCATAATAGTTACTAACAGCCAACAGAAAAAATAAATTAGAGTCGATCCGAGTTATTGGGGTGAAATATGGTGAACGTAGCGGTTTTCCACGCTTTTCAGTGAAATTAGACCTGCTATCAAAAAAAGTTACATACAAAAGTTATAAGTAATAAAAAGGTCTACAACTTTTTCATGAATAATTTTTTTACATAACCTAAAATTTTCGAGAAAAGTCGAAGCATCCGGTTAATCCATCTAATTAATCCTGCCACTTTGATGTTTTTCCAGCACTGCGACGACCGAAGCGACTAGAGCACCACTTTTTATCACGTGATCACGCATTGTTGTTTCTTTTTTATTAAATTGTAGTGTTTAATATTTTGTTAAACTTGTTACTTTTGTACAATCATAATAGTTACTAACAGCTAACAGAAAAAATAAATTAGACTCGATCCGAGTTATTAGAGTGAAATGGGGTGAACTTTTGTGGTTTTCCACAGTTTTCAACTAAACTAGACCTTCTATAGAAAAAAGTTAAATGCAAAAGTTATAGGTAATAAAAAGGTCTACAACTTTCTTATGAACCATTTTTTTCGTAACTTTTTCGAGAAAAATCGAAATAACTGATTCAGCTATATTCGGCCTAATTAATCCAAGATGAAATATTTCTGGAAAAGTTTTTTTTTTCTGTTGCTATTCCAGCACTGCGACGATCGAAGCGACTAGAGCACCACTTTTTATCAGGTGATCACGCATTGTTGTTTATTTTTTTAAAATTTTAGTGTTTAATATTTTGTTAAACTTGTTACTTTTTCACAGCTATAATAGTTACTAACAGCTAACAGAAAAAATAAATTAAACTAGATCCGAGCTATTAGGGTGAAATGGGATGAAGTTTTGTGGTTTTCCACGGTTTTCAACAAAACTAGACCTTCTATAGAAAAAAGTTAAATGCAAAGGTTATAGGTAAGGTAATGAAAAAGTCTACAACTTTCTTATAAACCGTTTCTTTCGTAAACTAAAATTTTTCAAGAAAAATCGATATAACCGATTCAGCTATATTCGGCCTAATTAATCCAAGAGGAAATATTTCTGGAAAACTTTTTTTTTCTGTTGCTATTCCAGCACTGCGACGATCGAAGCGACTAGAGCGCCACTTTTTATCACGTGATCACGCATTGTTGTTGATTTTTTAAAAATTTTAGTGTTTAATATTTTGTTAAACTTGTTACTTTTGTACAGTCATAATAGTTACTAACAGCTAACAGAAAAAATAAACTAAACTAGATCCGAGCTATTAGGGTGAAATGGGATGAAGTTTTGTGGTTTTCCACGGTTTTCAACAAAACTAGACCTTCTATAGAAAAAAGTTAAATGCAAAAGTTATAGGTAATAAAAAGGTCTACAACTTTCTTATAAACCGTTTTTTTCGTAAACTAAAATTTTTCAAGAAAAATCGATATAACCGATTCAGCTATATTCGGCCTAATTAATCCAAGAGGAAATATTTCTGGAAAAGTTTTTTTTTTCTGCTGCTATTCCAGCACTGCGACGATCGAAGCGACTAGAGCACCACTTTTTATCAGGTGATCACGCATTGTTGTTTATTTTTTTAAAATTTTAGTGTTTAATATTTTGTTAAACTTGTTACTTTTGTACAGCCATAATAGTTACTAACAGCTAACAGAAAAAATAAATTAAACTAGATCCGAGCTATTAGGGTGAAATGGGATGAAGTTTTGTGGTTTTCCACGGTTTTCAACAAAACTAGACCTTCTATAGAAAAAAGTTGAATGCAAAAGTTATAGGTAATAAAAAGGTCTACAACTTTCTTATAAACCATTTTTTTCGTAAACTAAAATTTTCCGAGAAAAATCGATTTAACCGATTCAGCTTTAATCGGCCTAATTAATCCAGGATGAAATATTTCTGGAAAAGTGTTCTTTTCGGATGCCACTCTGTTGCTTTTTCAGCATTGCAACAACCGAAGCCACCAGAGCGCCACTTTTTATCACGTGATCACGCATTATTGTTTCTTTTTTGATTTTTTTTTAAATTTTAGTGTTTTATATTTTGTTAAACTTGTTACTTTTGTACAGCCATAATAGTTACTAATGTACAGGGTTTTCCCGTATATTTTTACACCATATTTAAAATGTTAATTTGAATAGATATCAAAATATGGTAAATACAAAAGTTTCTTATTTTTTTACGAAGTTTAAGAATATTTGGGTCGGAATGACAAAAAAAATTCTAAATGTCATAATTTTACAAGTCGATGGATTTTTTTAATAGAACACCCGGTATATTATTTTAGTTTCCAACATATATATTTTTGAAATCAGACAGAAAAGATCTATAAAACTCTAAAATAATATACAGGGTATTGCATTTAAAATATCCATCGACCTGTAAAATTTTGACATTTAGAATTTCTTTTTGACATTCTGACACAAATATTATTAAACTTCGTGAAAAATTATAAAACTTTTCCATTTATCATATTTTAATATCTATTCAAATAAACGATTTAGATATGGTGTAAAAATATATGGGAAAACCCTGTATAGTTTTTGCAAAGTCAGTTGAACAAAGATAAAAGCCGACGATCCTTTATAAAAAATTATTTCATTTACTTATGGCGTAGTAACTAAAGAAATAAAAATAGATAATAAAACTTTTTATTCCTACAAGAACGACACTGATTTATTTTCTAACTCTGCATACTGCCGACTAAAGGGGTCCCGAAAAGCACACCCGAAAGCAAAAAAATCTGCCAATCAGGTGCCGTCTATCCACCTGGGCTCGGTCGGTCGGAAAACAAATACTTTGTGGTCGGACCGCAAAGAGATGCGCCTATTTTCTGTCGGTAGGGTTGAAATTATACCAGGAAGATTTTATATGAATTTGGATAACTTTTGAAGGGCAGAATGAAGCAAAATTTCATGAAATCGATAGAACCCCATATTAGGAGTTATTCAGGTAACTTTGCAAAAACTATACCAGCAAATAACTTTCAGTAGAGAAAAAATTAATAACACTATGAACACGATTGGAAATGAAAGAATTTATATCGCGGCCAACAGGAAAAATAAATTACACTCGATTTGCGTTATTAGGGTGAAATGGAGTGAACTTTTAGGGGTGGTAATGGTTTTTGCCGGTTTTCTTGGAAACTGGACCTCCTTTCGAAAAAAGCTCCTAGCTAGCCTATTAGATTAGCACACTTCAAGTGAACTCCATGATTTATCAGCATTGGGTTATAAGGCAAATTATTGACAAAAATTTGGTCTACCATATTCCGAAAACCGCATATTGATAAGATGCTCCGTTTAAAAGTTAGCATTTTTTTAATTTTATAATTGTCATTAGCATTAATGGATATTGTCCCAAAATGTCGCCGTCGTGGTGTAGTGGTAGCAGTGTTTGTTTCCCACACCTGCGGCCCGGGTTCGATTCCTGGCTATAGGTACTTGGTTGTTTCTGTTTGTTTAAAAATGCTTTAACTTTGCGAAACTGGGCGATTGATCCTGATAGGATGGAAAGTCCCAGTATAAATTAAAAAAAAAAAAAAATTGCCCAAAATCTAATCAGCTCGTTACAGTGTCGAGCGCTATTTTACATGAAAATTTTATGAAAATCGGGTCAGCGGTTTGGGAGCTATCGTGTTACGCACAGACAGAACGCTGCCGTAACCGTGTCAATGAAGCCCTATTCTACATTGACACGGTTTGGTTACGTTCGCGATCGATTGACAACGGTTAGGTTTCACATTCTCTAGGCTCCCGGGAAAGAGGTCAGGAGAGTATGTTTTAAAAAAATATATGTATGTTAGAAATTTACGAATTCTTTCTAAAGAAAGATTGTTCCAGACTGATTTTTAACGAACATTTTTGCGATCACGGGTGTTAGTTACCCAAGCGATTTACCATATCGTCTGCTATTTACCAGAGATGTTCGGGCGAAAGCCGACTGGCGATCCTGGGTGTTGTATACAAATATGCGGGCGGCACACTTACCACTTCATAAAACTCTCTTGTTACTATCGATCACTGCCAGTTATGGAATTATCTTTAATAGTTCAGAAGATTTTTGGGTGAACTCGGACTTTTGGGACACCTTGTATATTTTTTTTACTTTTAAAATAAACACAGGTAAAGCGTGCGGAAAAGTCCACTTTTCTGCACGCATTTTAGTGTGGAAACTGCCACTTTTCCGCACTAGTGCGGAAAAATATTTTTTCCGCACTAGTGCGGAAAAGTAAATTTGTTACGATTTTGAGGTTTTCTATAACATTTAGACCGTTCAAAATACATTTGTATCTTTCCTAGCACACGAAATATCCTAAAAATATTCAAATTGACTAAAATTCTGCTATATTTTCAATATTTTCGATAAAATAAAGTTTTCAGTAAAATAGGTTCAAATTATAAGTTTTAAACCTCCCCGGTATAAATATCGTCATTGTCAATGTCAAACAACAATGAACACTAGTGGTTTTAGATTTGGCATCTTAAATCACCATAGCAACAAAGTACAAACAAACTGTCAAAACAAAGCCAATTTTGCAGATACAAGCGTCTTTTGAATTTTTCAAAGAAAAAAATCAGATTTTCAATGGATTCTTCGGACGAAGATCTACCCCAGTCAGTTCTAGAAGCCGCTAGAATGTGAATAATAATAATTGATTTGATTAAAACGTTTTGAATATAAATAATTTTCTGATTTTAGTTTTTTCCTCACGCTTATAGAAAAAATAGTGTACCTAACTCGTGCGTAAAGTGTCTTTTCCGCACTTGATTGCTGGCCAAACTCCGCTATCGCGTCGTTTGGCCATCTGCAATCGCGTGCGGAAAAGAGGCACTTTCCTCACTAGTTAGGTAAACTACTATATTTTTACCTTCCTAGCCCGCGTAGCAATAGCTAAAGAAGGTACATTTTTTTGTGACATAACGCCATTATTTGGATGTATTTTGACCTATCCTAGCAATATCGTCGTGATGTCTGTCTATGTGTCCCGACCGAACCGATTTTCATAAAATTTTCAGGTAAAATAGTGCTCGACACTCTTACGAGATGATTAGATTTTCGTCAAAATCCATTAATGCTAATGACAATTAAAAACTTTAAAAAATGCTAACTTTTTAGCGGAGTATCGTATCAATACACTGATTCCGGAATATAGTAGACTATATTTTTCTCAATAATTCATGTTATAACCAAAAACTTCGTAGGAGCTTTAGTTTCTGAGATATTTACAAAAAACTGTTTCCAAGGCTAATATATTATCATGGCTTCACTTGAAGTGATAATAGGCTAACTAGGAAGGTGTCAGATCCGTCATGGATCCATTTATTTAAACTGTTGTTTGGTTTAGCCAAACTACTTTTTTTGTGACTATCAATTTAGCAAAAAAGATAAATAAAAATTGTCGATTGTCTATTGTCTATCAGTCTTGAAAACAGTTTTTCTAAATATCTAAGAAACGGAAGCTCCTGACCAAGTTTTTAGTAATAACATAAATTAATAAGAAAACTGTGTGTTCTATCATATTCCGAAAATAACATATTGGTGCAATGCTCTGTTAAAAAGCTGACATTAGCATTAATGGGTTTTAAACTAAAGGAGAGTTTACACATGCATGGATTTGCTGGCGCCAATAAAAACTGGCGCGCCAGTAAGTTAAATTTGCAAGTGTAAACACCGACTTGCACAAAAAAGTCTGCAGCTGACTGAATTTGCTGGCGCCAGTGGTGACACATGCGCGCAGAAAAGGAAAATTTTCATGTGTAAACAAGTGCTTGCACGTCGGCTCGCCAGTTTTAAGTTCATTATTTTACATTATTTTTTATTTTCATTGTGTTTGAGCTTAAAAATTTTGTTTATTTTTGTTTTTATAGCTTAATATGGCTAAAAAAAGTGGTCAGCAGAACTGACCATACAGTTTCTTGAAGGCTATGAATGTTTTCCTTGTTTATGGGATGTACACAGTAGTTCGTATAAAAACAAAGATAGTCGAGATAATGCTTCCCAAAAAATTAGTAAAATAATGACTATTGAAGGCTTTGAAGTTGCAGAAGTAAAAGCAAAAATATGATCCATAAGAAACACATATACTTTGGAATTGACAAAAATTTTAAAAAGCCAACGTTCCGGAGCCGGTGCAAATGAAGTATACACCCCAAAAGTACCATGGTTTAAAGTAGCAGACCGAATTTTAAAGAATGTTGTTTAAATAAGAGAAACTCTAGAAGAATATCAAAATGTTGCTTTGTCATTCGAAGATGGTTTTTATAGCTCGCAGGATCTTCTGCTGCAAGTTCTCCTAAAAGTTTTTCGGAAGCACCCAAAGTAGATCGACTAGCAATCCATGCTTTAACCCATGCAGATACGGCCTTTTCGTTGTTCCTTTTCCTGAATCTCTTTTATTTTTTTTTTTTCAATAAAAGTTTAGCGACTATTTTGCAGGCTTCCGAGAGTTCAGCCGACATATCGCGTATCGTGTACACTTTAAAAATGAAACTGGCGTGCCAGTCTTTTTAATTTTCGCACAATAGTGTAAACCTTTACTGGCGTGCAAATAGAACTGGCGCGAACACTGGCGCCACTAAATTCATGCATGTGTAAACCCACTATAAATCTAACTAGCTCTTTGCCGTATTGTACAGTCAGGGATTTTTTAAGTAGCCGTTGTATTTTCTTCTGTCAATGTTTATCATTGTCAAAATATGAGGTAAAACAGTTTATAAAATACGTACATATACAGACAGAGATTAAGTTCACTATTTTTTTGGTTTGGTTCAAAATGGTTTTCCTAATTTCAAATAGAAAAATACAAAATTTGTGACATATTTTAAGCTTTATCTCAAAAAAAAAAATTCAAAGTTCGTAGAAAATAAAAGAAAATTGTGGGAGATAGAAATTAAAAAGAAACAAAACGTTTTTTCGATTTTTCTCGTAAAATTTGAGTTTAAGTACCTAGTAAAAGTTTATTACCTATATGTATGACATTTTTTTTTAAACAAAACCTAATTTTGCCTGTTACAGAATCGCTGGATTTTCAACTAGTATTAGCAACTATTTGAACCCTCGCATTAGCTTGCTGGGGGTATGAGTGTCTTTTGAAGGTTTTTGAAAGCTAATGGTGGGTCTCTTTAGACTCGAAACATGTCCTAAATAAAACTGGAAACAATAAAGACTTTAGTGGAAAAGACCTACAAAAAGCATATGATACCGTTTCAGTGGAAAAATTGTGGACAGTGTTAGAGCAAACTAATATCAATCATACATATATAAAAGCGATAAAAGAACAATTAAAACTATACCTAAAATTAAAATTGGAAATTGACTTTCAAAAGTATTCCTGGTAACGAAAGGCTGAAGACATGGATGTTGTATCTCTCCAACTCTTTTTAAAATATATATCGTATTGGCTCTGAAAAACTGGAAACGTAAAGTGCACGGCATGGGAATACAACTTAGCGACCGATTTACCATATACACACTACAATTTGCTGCTGACCAAGTAATTGTAGCTAATGATAAAGAAGACATGGAGTATATGATGAGAACGTTAACGGAAGAATACCAAAATTGGGGGTTAATAGTGAACGTGGACAAGACACAGTACTTATGTATTGGAAACGAATCCGGTGAGTTAGAACTAGACAATGGACAAACAATATCTCCATGCAATGAGTATGTATACTTGGGTGTCACATTTGATAAGACAGGAACAGACTGTAAAGAACTAGAAAAAAGAATAGTAAAAGCAAAAAAGGTAATTGGTTGTCTTAACAGTATTTTATGGAGCAAAGAGATAAAAAAGAATGTAAAATTTAACATATATGAAACAATGGTGAAAAGCACGCTGCTGTATGGAATAGAGACTTGTCGCGTAACAGAAAAATACAAAGCAAAAATGACAAGTGTCGAAATGGATGCAATAAGAAGATCAATGAGAATATCTAGAACAGATCATATAAGAACTGAGATCATAAAAGAAAGAATGGGAATCGAGGGAAGCATAACGGATGACATCACTAAAAGACAACTGATATGGTACAGCCATGTACAACGGATGAACGACGAAAGATTACCAAAGCAGGTCCTAGAATGGCAACCAATAGGACGCAGAAAAAGAGGGCGTCCTAAACTGGAATGGCAACAGTCAATCCAAAGATCAATGAGTCAAAAAAACCTGACGGAAGATGATTGTCAGGATCGAAGAAGGTGGAGAATAGGCGTCGGACAACGTAGAAAAACGTTCTAAACCGACATAGTAGTAGTAGTGGACAAGACGTTGAGTTTTTTCTTTTTAATTTGCAAACTCCACTTTAAGAAATGGACTATTTCTTCAATTTAAATCATTTGTGATTTTAAAAACTACCGCGTTACAGAAGGGACAAAAAATGACTTCTTTAACAAAAACTCCTTACAAAAAACCTAACTCACTTATATCTTACTAGCTTTTGGTGACGTGTAATAGTTTAACCTCTGACACGTTTAGTTTACAACAATTTTCAACAAAAATTTTGGTTTTGTTCGAAAAAAAAGAGCCGTATACATTACTCTAAAAAAAAATCGTTTATTTGTCTGATCACACTGAACTAATTCCCGATACTGACCCAACTTTCAATCGCACAATACTATTTTATTTTAATTAACAATGATATCAAAGTCATATTACTATTCCAACTTGTGATCAAAGCAAAAAACTACTTGTGACTTGATGAGAGCGAGAAATTTGGCAAGGAATATTATTAGGCTAATTACAACACTATTGGAGGCTAATAGACTGGACAGGTCAAAAGGTTTGGATAAAATTAAATCCCATACTAGAGAATTTTTAAAACGTTTCAAATTTAAACAGTAGTTGTGGTAGTGGTTAAAAAACATTACTAGTAGTACAGGCCGTTCTACTACTACTATGTCGGTTTAGAACGTTTTTCTACGTGTCCGACGCCTATCTTCTTATCCTCACAATTATCTTCAGTCAGGTTTTCTTGACTCTTTGATTTTTGGATTGACTGTTGCCATTCTAGTTTAGGACGCACTGTTTTTCTGCTGCTCTCCATCTCCTTCATTATCTTCTTATCCTCACAATTATCTTCAGTCAGGTTTTTTTGACTCTTTGATTTTTGGATTGACTGTTGCCATTCTAGTTTAGGACGCACTGTTTTTCTGCTGCTCTCCATTTCCTTCATTATCTTCTTATCCTCACAATTATCTTCAGTCAGGTTTTTTTGACTCTTTGATTTTTGGATTGACTGTTGCCATTCTAGATTAGGACGCACTGTTTTTCTGCTGCTCTCCATCTCCTTCATTATCTTCTTATCCTCACAATTATCTTCAGTCAGGTTTTTTTGACTCTTTGATTTTTGGATTGACTGTTGCCATTCTAGATTAGGACGCACTGTTTTTCTGCTGCTCTCCATCTCCTTCATTATCTTCTTATCCTCACAATTATCTTCAGTCAGGTTTTTTTGACTCTTTGATTTTTGGATTGACTGTTGCCATTCTAGTTTAGGACGCACTGTTTTTCTGCTGCTCTCCATTTCCTTCATTATCTTCTTATCCTCACAATTATCTTCAGTCAGGTTTTTTTGACTCTTTGATTTTTGGATTGACTGTTGCCATTCTAGATTAGGACGCACTGTTTTTCTGCTGCTCTCCATCTCCTTCATTATCTTCTTATCCTGACAATTATCTTCAGTCAGGTTTTTTTGACTCTTTGATTTTTGGATTGACTGTTGCCATTCTAGTTTAGGACGCACTGTTTTTCTGCTGCTCTCCATCTCCTTCATTATCTTCTTATCCTCACAATTATCTTCAGTCAGGTTTTTTTGACTCTGATTTTTGGATTGACTATTGCCATTCTAGTTTAGGACGCACTGTTTTTCTGCTGCTCTTTTAGTAATGTCATCCGTTATGCTTCCCCCATTCTTTCTTTTATGGTCTCATTTCTCATATGATCTGTTTTCGATATTCTCATTGATCTTCCTATTGCATCCATTTCGACACTTTCCATTTTTTTTGTATTTTTCTGTTACGCGACAACCATATATGTTAAATTTTACACCAAATAAAGACACCCTTTTCGCTTTTATTATTATTTTTTCCAGTTCTTTACAGTCTGTTGCTGTCTTATCAAATGTGACACCCAAGTATACATACTCATTGCATGGAGATATTGTTTGTCCATCGTCCAGTTCCAACTCACTCTATTCGTTTCTAATACATAAGTACTGTGTCTCGTCCACGTTCACTGTTAACCACCAATTTTGATATTCTTCCGTTCTCTGTCTCACCATATGCTCCATGTCTTTTTTATATTTAGCTACAATTACTTGGTCGTCAGCAAACTGTAGTGTGTATATAATAAATCGGTTGTTAAGTTGTATTCCCATGCCGAAACATTGTTTCCAGTTTCTTAGAGCTACTGCGATATATATTTTAAAAAGAGTTGGAGAGATACAACATGCCTGTCTTAAGCGTTTCGTTACAAGGAATTCTTTTGATAGTCGATTTCCAATTTTAATTTTAAATTGTGTCGATTTGAATAGTTCTTTTATCGCTTTTATGTATATATGATTGATATTAGTTTGCTCGAATACTGTCCATAACAATGCCGTTCTTCTTAGAGTTTTTACTTATTAAAAATCAACTTTGAATGTTACCAAATCCCAAATATAAGTTGCCACGCTGTGTGTAACGTATCTCCGCCACAATAGCTTTATGTTGAAAAGTAACTGTCATAGTCCAATCAAGTAGTTTCAGGTGGAAAGTTTTGGTGTAATTGGTTTTTGTTTTATAGTTTGAGAGTGCTGAACATGAACCTGAAGTTTTCAAACAAAATTTCCCTCGGGAACTATGCGATATTCAAGATGGCGGCCGATAAAGTAAAAAATAAATAAAATAAAAATATTCCTTAAAAACGTAAAACATGGACCAGGCGCAATCAATAGCCATTGATGTCCCTTAAAACACCAACTTTAAATGTTACGAAATCCCAAATATAACAACAAACAGCGTTTTTATTTAAATATCGGTAGTATGAATTTGGAAGGTTTATTATAAGTGAATCATATTACCGTCACGTCGAATATCTGCCACGCTGGCTTTGTTTCTTGACATAACATAAACGGTGTAATACAGTGATTCAAAAACACTACTAACATCAAAAACAGGATAGTGATTAATGCAGAAAGAACGTCAGGATTAAAACAGAAAAATAATATTTAAAAGACGAGTATTTTGTATTTCTTCGCGTTTTCGTATCTCCGTCACTATACAAATTTCTATCACTCCATGCTAAAGTCATATTGTAATTCTACTGGGGCACTCGGAGTTAAACTTTTTAATTTAACGGACCTTTTTTAAGTTATTTGACTGATTTAAGCAATTTTAATAGGCTAGTGCAGATTTTTTTGACCAACAAAAAGAAAAAATACGATTTTTTTTGTTTGTATTTTTATAAATTTGCACGCTTTCTCTCATAATACTTTTATTGGCCTTTTGGTGATGTATTTTTAAAAGATGATGGGACGTATTTTAGAAAATTTCATTTTTTTGCATATTTGCTTGCGTGACAGAAACCTTAAAATATAAGACATAAATGTCTATAGAAAAAAAATATGTGAATATTTTTGATAAGCAAGGTTCAAAGCGAGTATTTCACGGATGTAACATGAGAAAATAATGATTTTAAACTAATATCTGTAGGTCGAATTTTCCAAATTAAACATTTACTGAAAATGACCGATAGTAAAACACTGTTTTTGTAACAAACACAACATTGCTTTTTTTCACTTTTACGAAAGACAGTTTATTTCTTTATTTTATCTGAAAGAAGTAATCGCGTTCCTTAACAAACTGTATCTCACTTCTTAAGTGGGTGGGTGTTAAAGTGTCTAAACAGTGACTGACATACTAAAATCTACCTTGGCCAATGTTTAAATTCCTAACCTCAATTTCTATATTATAAGTGAATCATATTACTGTCACATCGAATATTCACCACGCCATTATAAGATAAACGATGTGATAATGTGATTCGAAAAACACTACTTACATCAAAAATAGGATAGTGATTAATGCAGAAAGAACGTCAGGATTAAAACAGAAAAATAATATTTAAAAGACGAGTATTTCTTATTTCTTTCGCGTTTTCGTATCTCCGTCACTATACAAATTTCTGTCACTCCATGCTAAAGTCAAATTGTAATTCTACTGGGGCACTCGGAGTTAAACTTTTTTAATTTAACGGACCTTTTTTAAGTTGTTTAACGGATTTATGCAATTTTAATAAGCTAGTTCAGATTTTTTACCCAAAAAAAATCTATTTTTGTTTGTATTTTTATAAATTTTCACGCTTTCCCTCATCACAATTATTATTGTTGTCCTATCATATTTTGTTGATGTATTTTTAAAAGATGATGAAACGAACTTTAGAAAAACATTGCAACAATTTAAAAGTAATCTCATTTTTTTGCAATTTTGCTTGCGTGACGGAAACCTTAAAATGTAAGAGATAAATGTCTATAGAAAAAAAAATATGTGAATATTTTTGATAAGCAAGGTTCAAACCGAGTATTTAAAGGATGTTAAAATTTAATTGAAAATTACTAAGCCAAATAAAAAATTTACTGAAAATGACCGATGGTAAAACACTGTTTTTGTAACAAACACAACGTTGCTTTTTTTCCACTTTTACGAAAGACAGTTCATTTCTTTATTTTATCTGAAAGAAGTAATCGCGTCCCTTAACAAACTTTATCTCACTTCTTGAGTGGGTGTTAAAGTGTCTAAACAGTGACTGACATACAAATACCTAAAACTCTGTTATTTTTACCAACCCTCTTTAAAAACCAGATAACATAGGAAAAAATAGACAAACAAAGATAAGGCCTTTATTAGGTATCAACTTTGATTTTTGTATAATAGTAGAGTAAATTTGTAAAATAAAGCTACAAAAAGGGTAAATTTTTTTTATATTTCGCCTAGTAGTACCCTAACACCAAAAGCTAAATTATAATTTGAGGATCACCAATTTTTCGACTTCAGAATCTAACATGGCGGCTGTCAAAGTTAAGAAAAAAATTAATTTCCTGTTTTAGGAGAAATTAAATTAATTTTGATAAATTTACTTTCAGTTCACCAACTCAATTCAAAAATTTTAAAAAAATTGACATTTGTCACTTCAAAACAAAATGACAACTATATTTAAAAAGAATTATTTTTCTTCGATATTTTCTTTATTTTTTGTGCGATATTTATTATTTAATGCCTTATATTAAAGCTACTGACCAGCTTTTTAAACTTATCAAACAAAAAATATAAGCTCCCCAGCCGACAAAAAGATGGCGCTTAGTATGTTAAAAATAAAAGAGAGCTTCAGAACCTGTAGAACAAATTAAATTTTTACAAAAAAATATTTTGGATTTTATCAATAATAAGCCAAATTTTGTAAAAATTTATAAAAACTTACAAGTTGACATTTAACATTCTAAGATGGCGGCCGAAGTTCCGATAAAAATGTTATTTTTTCGTTCTTGTTTGAAACAATAAGTGTTGCCGTGTAATAGGTCAATTTACACCAAATAAGGGTCGCCGATTTTATATATTTTATAATAAATGACATATGTATACTATTATTAAAGATGGCGGCGTTCAAAATATAAGAACAACAGTATCTTTTTGGTTTGGTAATTTTTTTAACCAAAATATGTAGTTTTCTATTACTCTTAGTTAGTTTTAAATTATAATGTACAAAAAAAAATTATTTATTTTTTAAAAATGGCGGCCGAAAAAGTAAAGAAAAGGCGTTTTTTTTTTAAAGTTAACAAAAAAACTGGACAAAACAAGACATCTCGTTAAAAACAACACAGATATTTAAAAAATGTCAAAAAAGTTTAAATATGTTAGAAAAATTGACACCTGTCACTTCAAAACAAAATGACGGCTATATTTAAAAAGAATTGTTTTTCTTCGATATTTTCTTTATTTTTTGGTTGATATTTATTTTTAATGCATCATATTAAAGCTACTGACCAGCTCTTTAAACTTATCAAACAAAAATATAATTTCCCCAGCCGACAAAAAGATGGCGCTTAGTATGTTAAAAATAAAAGAGAGCTTCAGAACCTGTAGAACAAATTAAATTTTTACAAAAAAACATTTTGGATTTTATCAATAATAAGCCAAATTTTGTAAAAATTTATAAAAAGTTACAAGATGACATTTAACATTCTAAGATGGCGGCCGAAGTTCCGATAAAAATGTTATTTTTTCGTTCTTGTTTGAAACAATAAGTGTTGCCGTGTAATAGGTCAATTTACACCAAATAGGGGTCGCCGATTTTATATATTTTATAATAAATGACATATGTATACTATTATTAAAGATGGCGGCGTTCAAAATATAAGAACAACAGTATCTTTTTGGTTTGGTAATTTTTTTAACCAAAATATGTAGTTTGATATTACTCTTAGTTAGTTTTAAATTATAATGTACAAAAAAAAGTTACTTATTTTTTTAAAAATGGCGGCCGAAAAAGTAAAGAAAAAGCGTTTTTTTTTAAGTTAACAAAAAAACTGGACAAAACAAGACATCTCGTTAAAAACAACACAGATATTTAAAAAATGTCAAAAAAGTTTAAATATGTTAGAAAAATTGACACCTGTCACTTCAAAACAAAATGACGGCTATATTTAAAAAGAATTGTTTTTCTTTGATATTTTCTTTATTTTTTGGTTGATATTTATTTTTAACCCAAGTAACATTTCTTTCTTTATAGCAGAAGCTAAAAGGTTGCCAGCGCCTTTCCTTAAATACATTAGTTTCAATGTTTGGTCGCTAGCACGTTCCCATTACCCTTATATACCCCTTAGACCTCCTAAATGGGACTCCCCAATTGGTGGTGGCAACCTTTGTATTAAACTCACTATAAAACCATAAGAAATAAACTCCAGCTTCGCCCTCTAGCGGTTTCACCAGTATAGAACCTTTTAGAGCCTAAAGCTATTATGCCAGGTTCTAAAAGCAACTCAGAAACGTCCTCTATCCTATTATAAAACTAGATTTGGTATCCTGGCGATTCTGTTGAATACCATAATACCTTTAGAGTAAAGAAGTTTTCCTATGGCGATATTTTAGATTCACAATGGCTATATAAAATAATTTAGGTCACAAAATTGCCAAAAATGTCAGAGTCCCAAAATTATTTAATTACAAAAATATACCGAGTTTGTCGTTTTGTTGATGATCAAATTGCCTGCCAGATTTATTTTTCTGATAAAATGGTATCTGAAAAGCTCTCAAAACAAGCGCGCCGGCTCAAGAATGCTTTTTAATAGTTTTTTGATAACAAAATAACAAATATTTAAAATTAAAAAAAAAATCATTTACACTATTCACCAATTAAAAAGTCTGTTTGGTTTACATAAATCAAAATTAAAGTAAAATTATTGTTAAAAAACACTGCTAAAACGACTAGATAAATATTTTCTCTTTACAATATTTTTTAAATAAATTTATATACGCCATTATGGTTTTATAGTGGTCACTTGGTTTTATTTGTTACTGTATCACAAAAAGGATTTTTGAGTGCCCTTATGAAACCAACAAAAAAAAAACCGTAAACATAGTCAACATAACCTCACTTAAATTTTTTGTATTTGTTTTTAAAGTGTTTAAAAGCGTATAATTCAACACTTTTAAATGTTTTTTATCGTGCAATTTCGACACAATCGAGAGTGCAATGATATTCGTTGTGCCTGCAGGGTGGAGGTCAACCTCTTATATAGGTCGTCTAAACAGGCCTTATCTAGGCCTGGGTGTCCTACCCAGGAGGACGGAAACTCAACAATTATTAATTATTGTCAACAATTATTAATTATTGGGCTTTAAATCATCAATCTTGCAATAGGTAGGTATGTACCAATCTGTACCTAGGTATATCTATTATTTTTACAAGAAATATCTAAAAAAATAAAACAGGAAAGTATTTACTTACTTCTGTTATAACCCTTAAGGAAACAAGTTTTATATGGCCGCCTATTTAAATAATATTTAATATACAGCTATGGGTAACTATAAATACAAAAGAATTAAGTTTACCTTTAGGCTTTCCTATAAAACCTTTTTAAAATGCCTAAAAGTAATGGCAAAAACCAAAAGTCTAAAGTTTATATTTACCGCTCTTAAAAACCTTAAGGAAACTAGGTTCTATATGGCCGCCTATCTAATCATATTTACTTTTAAACTACTGGTAACTATAAAAACAAAAGGATATAAGATAACCTTTTAGCTTTATTATATAACACTTTTGTGATGACCTAAAGTAATGAAAAAAACTAAATGACCAAAGTTTATATTTATTTCTTTTTAAAAACTTTAGGTAAAATGGTTTTATAAGACCATCTTTATAAATCAGAAATCAATAAAACCAAAAGTATCCAAAAGGAACAGAAGGAATATCAGTTTTATTATACTCCCTTTATAAATCACTTTTTGGTTGTATAACACCCCTTTAGGTAATTGGTAATATAAATTCCCTTTATGTAGCCAAATTGATCCTAAAACCCATAACAGCACCCTCTAAATAACCTAGGAACCAAATTAATAAAACCTTGAGTGGTAATAATGTTACTTGGGAATGCATCATATTAAAGCTACTGACCAGCTCTTTAAACTTATCAAACAAAAATATAATTTCCCCAGCCGACAAAAAGATGGCGCTTAGTATGTTAAAAATAAAAGAGAGCTTCAGAACCTGTACAACAAATTAAATTTTTACAAAAAAATATTTTAGATTTTATCAATAATAAGCCAAATTTTGTAAAAATTTATAAAAAGTTACAAGATGACATTTAACATTCCAAGATGGCGGCCGAATTTCCGATAAAAATGTTATTTTTTCGTTCTTGTTTGAAACAATAAGTGTTGCCGTGTAATAGGTCAATTTACACCAAATAAGGGTCGCCGATTTTATATATTTTATAATAAATGACATATGTAAACTATTATTAAAGATGGCGGCGTTCAAAATATAAGAACAACAGTATCTTTTTGGTTTGGTAATTTTTTTAACCAAAATATGTAGTTTTATATTACTCTTAGTTAGTTTTAAATTATAATGTACAAAAAAAAGTTTCTTATTTTTTTAAAAATGGCGGCCGAAAAAGTAAAGAAAAGGCGTTTTTTTTTAAAGTTAACAAAAAAACTGGACAAAACAAGACATCTCGTTAAAAACAACACAGATATTTAAAAAATGTCAAAAAAGTTTAAATATGTTAGAAAAATTGACACCTGCCACTTCAAAACAAAATGACGGCTATATTTAAAAAGAATTGTTTTTCTTCGATATTTTCTTTATTTTTTGGTTGATATTTATTTTTAATGCATTATATTAAAGCTACTGACCAGCTCTTTAAACTTATCAAACAAAAATATAATTTCCCCAGCCGACAAAAAGATGGCGCTTAGTATGTTAAAAATAAAAGAGAGCTTCAGAACCTGTAGAACAAATTAAATTTTTACAAAAATATATTTTGGATTTTATCAATAATAAGCCAAATTTTGTAAAAATTTATAAAAAGTTACAAGATGACATTTAACATTCTAAGATGGCGACCGAAGTTCCGATAAAAATGTTATTTTTTCGTTCTTGTTTGAAACAATAAGTGTTACCGTGTAATAGGTCAATTTACACCAAATAAGGGTCGCTGATTTTATATATTTTATAATAAATGACATATGTAGATATACTATTATTAAAGATGGCGGCGTTCAAAATATAAGAACAACAGTATCTTTTTGGTTTGGTAATTTTTTTAACCAAAATATGTAGTTTTATATTACTCTTAGTTAGTTTTAAATTATAATGTACAAAAAAAAGTTACTTATTTTTTTAAAAATGGCGGCCGAAAAAGTAAAGAAAAAGCGTTTTTTTTTAAGTTAACAAAAAAACTGGACAAAACAAGACATCTGGTTAAAAACAACACAAATATTTCAAAAATGTCAAAAAAGTTTAAATATGTTAGAAAAATTGACACCTGTCACTTCAAAACAAAATGACGGCTATATTTAAAAAGAATTGTTTTTCTTCGATATTTTCTTTATTTTTTGGTTGATATTTATTTTCAATGCATCATATTAAAGCTACTGATCAGCTCTTTAAACTTATCAAACAAAAATATAATTTCCCCAGCCGACAAAAAGATGGCGCTTAGTATGTTAAAAATAAAAGAGAGCTTCAGAACCTGTCGAACAAATTAAATTTTTACAAAAAAATATTTTGGATTTTATCAATAATAAGCCAAATTTTGTAAAAATTTATAAAAAGTTACAAGATGACATTTAACATTCCAAGATGGCGGCCGAAGTTCCGATAAAAATGTTATTTTTTCGTTCTTGTTTGAAACAATAAGTGTTGCCGTGTAATAGGTCAATTTACACCAAATAAGGGTCGCCGATTTTATATATTTTATAATAAATGACATATGTATACTATTATTAAAGATGGCGGCGTTCAAAATATAAGAACAACAGTATCTTTTTGGTTTGGTAATTTTTTTAACCAAAATATGTAGTTTTATATTACTCTTAGTTAGTTTTAAATTATAATGTACAAAAAAAAGTTACTTATTTTTTTAAAAATGGCGGCCGAAAAAGTAAAGAAAAAGCGTTTTTTTTTTAAGTTAACAAAAAAACTGGACAAAACAAGACATCTCGTTAAAAACAACACAGATATTTAAAAAATGTCAAAAAAGTTTAAATATGTTAGAAAAATTGACACCTGTCACTTCAAAACAAAATGACGGCTATATTTAAAAAGAATTGTTTTTCTTTGATATTTTCTTTATTTTTTGGTTGATATTTATTTTTAATGCATTATATTAAAGCTACTGACCAGCTCTTTAAACTTATCAAACAAAAATATAATTTCCCCAGCCGACAAAAAGATGGCGCTTAGTATGTTAAAAATAAAAGAGAGCTTCAGAACCTGTCGAACAAATTAAATTTTTACAAAAAAATATTTTGGATTTTATCAATAATAAGTCAAATTTTGTAAAAATTTATAAAAAGTTACAAGATGACATTTAACATTCTAAGATGGCGGCCGAAGTTCCGTTAAAAATGTTATTTTTTCGTTCTTGTTTGAAACAATAAGTGTTGCCGTGTAATAGGTCAATTTACACCAAATAAGGGTCGCTGATTTTATATATTTTATAATAAATGACATATATTATTAAAGATGGCGGCGTTCAAAATATCAGAACAGTATCTTTTTGGTTTAGTAATTTTTTTAACCAAAATATGTGGTTTTATATTACTCGTAGTTAGTTTTAAATTATAATGTACAAAAAAAAGTTATTTATTTTTTAAAAATGGCGGCCGGAAAAGTAAAGAAAAAGCGTTTTTGTTTTTTTAAGTTAACAAAAAAACTGGACAAAACAAGACATCTCGTTAAAAAAAAAACACAGAGAAAAAATTTCAAAAAAGGTTACATAAGTCACCAACAAGTTAAAACAGGGCTATCAAAACGGACGGGCCACGATCTGATTTTTTTTCTGATGGTTACGTCACGACACAGTTGATTGTCTTTAAAATATAGAAGTTGGAATGACGGTTCATGAATATTTGATTTTTTTTTAAATAAAGCCGGTTTTGAGATTGTTTTTACTATATACTTGCAGAACAATTTTTTTTTAATGTTTAGTAATCCTCAATTTTTCAGAGCCGCTTCATTAGCTCACACTAAAATTAAATTAAAAGCAGAAGCGAATATGACAAACACAGATGACAGTCAAATACATGTCAAATATAACAATTGGCATGCGGTACATGGCGGGTAATTTGAATTCACAATAAGGAATGCTAAATCTTGAAGATTTTAACCTTTTAATCATCTTGCATCGTTACAAAAGTTTGGTGGAATATCGGGATGGTGTCTGAGAATATTTCACTGAAATTTTGCGGAAATCTGTAGTGCCATTTCGAAAATATCATAAAAAACTTCTGACCTCCCATAAGACCCAATGTAAAAGTCAGCCCTCCGAGAACAGCTGATTTTTTTAGGGTCGTGGCCTGTATTTTTTTTGTTGCCCTTGGTGGAGTTTGGTATACTGTACTGTCGAACGCTTGCGCCCAATCGGCGACGCCAAATAGTACTAGACCTCTAAACAACGTCGTTTAGTTCTCTATGCATCTGGAATAGACATTTCGAAAGTCAAGACAGGATATTTTTATCTCGCAAGAAGGAATTCGCCTTTAAAATAAACACAGTACAAACAAATCTCTATACATATAACATGGTTTTCTAGGGTGTGTTGAGTGCTGTATCTCTACATAAAAGTTTATCCAAGACCAACAAAAAATACAGGCCACGACTCTGAAAAAATCAGCTGTTCTCTGGGGGCTGATTTTTACATTGGGTCTTATGGGAGGTCAGACGTTGTTTTACGATAGTTTCAAAATGGCACTACAGATTTCGGCGAAATTTCAGTGAAATATTCTCAGACACCATCTTCATATTCCACCAAACTTCTGTAAGGATGCAAGATGATTAAAAGGTTAAAATCTTCATTTCTTACTTTGAATTCAAATTACCCGTCATGTACCGCATGCCAACTGTTATATTTGACATGTATTTGACTTTGTCATCTGTGTTTGTCACATTCGCTTCTGTTATAAATTTAATTTTAGTGTGAGCTAATGAAGCGGCTCTGAAAAACTAAGGACTAAAAACTAAAAAAAAAATTGTTCTGCAAGAATATAGTAAAAACAATCTCAAAACTAACTTCATTTTTTTAAAAATCAAATATTCATGAACCGTCAATCCAACTTCAATATTTAAAAGACAATCAGCTGTGTCGTGACACAACCATAAAAAAAAATCAGATTCGGATATGACGTCAACAAAGTGGAGGATCGTGGCCTGTCCGTTTTGATAGCCCTGGTTTATCGTGTCTTGTTCGATATCTTTTTTAGCCATCCATACCGTAGGTCTAACCTAATTTTGCGATTGTATCTGTCTGTCAATAGGTCGGTCTGTCTGTCTGAGACACATTAACTCAAAAATCAATAAACCGATTTGAATGAAAATTATTTTGATAACCGTGAATAAGGCTACTAAATTTTAATGGGGGTGGGGGCTGCAAAGGGGTAGTAGAGGGGTTTATTATTAAAAAGATAATTTGAGAATCACAGTAGCTAACAAAATAAGGTTTTTAAAATTAGATTAGGAATTATATTGTCAACAATATTATTTGTTATAACGTCAAGGTTCATCAGTGACAGTTTTTAAGATACAAAAAAATGTTTCAAAATTCACATCTTACGAACCACAGTAGCTAGCGAAACCCGGTTGTGAAATTTCGAATCAGAATTAAATTTTCAACAAAATTTGTCAAATTAAAAAAGTTTCACTTTAAAAAAAAGAAAATCGTATGTATATCTCAAAAACGATACCAGCTCGAGTAACGAAGTTTTCACAAAATTAATTTTCTACAAAAATAAACCTACCTAAACACCCAGAACGAGTCCAGTGGCGGATCCAGGGGGGGGGGCACTAGGGGCACTTGCCCCCCCCCCCACCCCCGAGAATTTTTTAAATATACAAAAAATGAGTAAAAAGTAAGGTTTTTGCTAATAAAAAATCAAAATTTTTGCTTGCGGCGCATGAAAGTGTTTAGTATTATTATCATCGAAATTACAACCACTTTTAAATTATACTGAATTTGTAGCCGTTTTTTACCAACAGAGAATGTCACCAAAGTGCCCCCCCCGAGAAGCACCTCTAGATGGCTCTGTAACGAAATAGCCCGTATCAAAATAGCGCGTACCAAAACAGCGCTTTTCAAAACAGCGCGTGTTCAGAATAGCGCGTGTTCAAAATAGCGCCTATCAAAATAGCGCGTGTTCAAAATAGCGCGTATCAAAATAGCGCGATCTTTCAAAACGCGGTATTTTTAGACACGCTATTTTAAGACGCGCGACTTTGAACACGCGCCATTATGATACGCGCTATTTTGATCACGCGCCGTTATGATACGCGCTATTTTGAACACGCGCTATTATGATACGCGCTATTTTGATACGCGCTATTTCGTTACAGAGCCCCTCTGGATCCGCCCTTGAACGAGTCTTATGGATAGCTGTACGTGCCTAGTGGCCCATTTTTTTTCCCTTTCGAAAAGAAATCGAAAAAATAGTTTTGCTATCTCTTCTGCTTTTTGCGCTTTTCTACAATCCATTAGGAGGTAATGGAGTGAGGAATATAATAATAAATAATATCAAATAGCTAAAAGTTAACAAAATGTATTTCTGGTTCCCTTTATGACAACAGACCATAGACTCTTCATAAACAAGAAGAAGAAGAAGAGCAAAGTGGGTTTCGTGCAGGCAGATCTTGTAGTGATAATGTTTTTTGTCTTAAACAAGTAATTGAAAAAAGGAGTGCCAGAAATATAGAGACTCATGTTACCTTTGTGGACCTTCAAAAAGCATATGATACCGTTGCAGTAGAAAAATTATGGACAGTGTTAGAGCAAACTAAAATTAATCATACATACATAAAAGCGATAAAAGAAATATACAAAGTTTCAAAAACTAAAATTAAAATTGGAAATCGACTTTTAAAAGAATTTCTGGTAACGAAAGGCTAAAGACAAGGATGTTGTACCTCTCCAACTTTTTTTAAAATATTTATCGAGGCAGCTCCAAAAAATTAGAAAAGTAAAGTACACGGCATGGGAATACAATTTAGCAGCCGAATTACCATATACACACTACATTACAGATGACCAAGTAATTGTAGCTAATGATAAAAAAAGACATGGAGTATATGATGAGAAAGTTAACGGAAGAATACCAAAAGTGGGGGTTAACAGTGAACATAGATAAGACACAGTACTTATGTATTGGAAACGAATCAAGTGAGTTAGAACTAGAGGTGGACAAACAATATCTACGTGCAATGAGAATGAATACTTGGGTGTCACATTTGATAACACAGGAACAGAGTGTAAAGAACTAGAAAAAAGAATAGTAAAAGCAAAAAAGGTTATTGGATGTCTTAACAGTATTTTATGCAGCAAAGATAGAAAAGAATGTAAAATTTAACATATATGACACAATGGTAAAGAGCACGCTGTAGAACAGATCATATAAGAAATAATCCCAAAAAAGAAAGAATGGGAATCAAGGGAAGTATAACGGATGTCATCACTAAAAGACAACTGGTATGGTACAGTCATGTACAGGGTGATTTTTTATAATTGCAAGATCGCTATAATTCGGTTATTATTGGGAGTAGAAAATTCAAGCAAAAACTATTCGGTTTGGTAAATTATGGCCACTTTAGGCCCACCATGAGTATTTTTTTATAGGTTATAATATACAGGGGGCGACAATCAGATCAATTTTTTTAAAGGGAACACCCTATATATTTTTGTATTTTTAAGTTCCGCAAAAAATTAGCTTTACAGATATATGTAACACTATGGCTCTATCTTTGTTAGTTTTCGAGATATTGACGATTGAAATTCCGAAAATTTTAAATACGGTGCGGAGTATTTCCTGTGACAAGTCACAAACAATATTAAGATGTGTGGATACCTAATGACATTGTCAGTGCCAAATTTTAAATATTTATCAACAATGTCGCTTTATTCCAATGCAGAAAAGCAAGAGATACTTTTATTATATGCGAAAAATGATAAAAATGCCACTGCTACTGCGAGAGAATATCGAGAACTGTATCCAGCCCGACAATGTCCTAATATATCCACAAGGATATATAGAAAATTTCGTGAAACATCGCCTGTGGAGCGAGAAAAACGAGTTGTTCGTCCAACCGAAGAGGCTAATTTAAATATTTTACTACATTTTCAAAAAAGCCCACAAATTTCTATAAGAAAAGTATCTTCCGCATTAGTGCAAGAAGGACAGGAACGCTTGACGTCTTTTACCATAGTAAGAAGTGTCCTAAGAACAAATTCTTATTGGGCATATAAACAACAAGAACTTCAAGGCCTAACACCCGATCAGAAAAGAAAAAGGGTAGAGTTTTGTCACTTTATGCATGAAAGACTAAACGCAGAACCCCGTTTTTTAAATCACATTTTGTGGTCGGATGAGTCGACGTTTACAACTTGTGGTCTACCAAATAGACAGAATAGCAGACTATGGTCCACGACTCTAATTTTGTAAAAGAAATTAAAAGACAGGGAAGACAATCCGTGAATGTCTGGTGTGGCATACTGAACAACCGTGTTGTTGGGACATTTTTTTTTGAGCACTCTTTAACGGGACAAATTTATTTAAATTTTTTACAAAATTAGAAAATGTTTTGGATGACTTGCCACTAAATCAAAGAAGAAGATTGATTTTTCAGCAGGATGGGGCTCCTCCTCATAATGTTCATGAGGTTCGAGAATTCTTAAATAATAATTTTAATGAATGGGTTGGGAAAAACGGCACAATACGCTGGCCACCCAACAGTTTTGATTTAACTCCTTTAGACATTTTTTTATGGGGTCACCTTAAAGATAAAGTTTACAGATTAGAAGCGAGGAATACTCGAGAGGTCAGAGAATTAATATCACTGTCTGTCAATGAGCTTAATGAAAATTTTTCTAATTTAATAACCAGAACAATAAATAATTTAAGAGACCGGTTTCAAAAATGTATTGAAGTCAATGGTGATAGGTTTGAACATTTGTTACGTTAATTTTTATTTATTTATGGATTTAAAACAATTAAAAGATTAAAAAAATTGTCGTCTTTTGATTTTAAATTTCTATGAAAATTGACAAAGATGATTATTTATATTTATCAAACTGTCAGTCAGTCAATATTGTTTCAGTTTGTTATTTACAGTCTATACGTTAAATACTCCGCACCGTATACCTATTTAAAATTTGCTATGTTTCGGAATTTCAATCGTCAATATCTCGAAAACTAACAAAGATAGAGCCATAATGTTACATATATCTGTAAAGCTAATTTTTTGCGGAACTTAAAAATATATAGGGTGTTCCCTTTAAAAAAATTGATCTGATTGCCGCCCCCTGTATATTATAACCTATAAAAAAATACTAATGGTGGGTCTAAAGTGGCCATAATTTACCAAACCGAATAGTTTTTGCTTGAACTTTCTACTCCCAATAATAACCGAGTTATAGCGATCTTGCAATTATAAAAAATCACCCTGTACAACGCATGAACGACGAAACATTACCAAAGCAGATTCTAGAATGGCAATCAATAGGTCACAGAAAAAGAGGGCTTCCTAACCTGGAATGGCAACAGTCAATCCAAAGATCAATGAGTTTAAAAAACCTGACAGAAGATGATTGCCAGAATCGAAGGAGGTGGAGAATAGGCGTCGGACAACGTAGAAAAACGTTCTAAACCGACATAGTAGTAGTAGTACCATAGACTTGATCAAATTTTTCCATGGCTCTATAATTAGCATTAAAAACAGTGTTTCTGCAGCATTTTGGTAATAGTTCGATCTCTGTCCGCCTGAACCGAAACCCTTATACCGCACTGTAAAAAAAAATTAAAAAACTCCATAGAAACACAAAGCTTTCAAGTATCACCAATTTTTGCGACACGAACTAACTAAAAACAAACTAATACTTGTTCACATTATGCATTTAACAATAAAATATGTATTGTTTAGTTTAGCGTCTGCTCGGTGACTGGTGAGCCATAAAAGCGCTCTACAATTGAGCACAGTGTGCCTGAATGAAGTGTAGGTTACATAAAAATGGTTCCAAAAACTATGTTACTGCAATTTTCTTTAGTTTTATTTTATTTATAATTTATCTATTTCGCCTCAAAAATAATCAGCCATACAAATTCAAATTGTGGCACCTTGCGCCGTCGAAACAACGCGGGTGCTAAGGGCATGCGCAAACGGCGCATGAAATGACACATTCTGTCAAGCGAAGAAACACGTGAACTCGTGAAAAATCATTCTCTTCTTTCGAAGACTAATTTTCTTTCGAAAATTAACTATTAAACATAAAAACCTTAGTTATTAAGTGCTACCATCCTCAATCCAAAGACTGAACGTGAGACTACTTCAAGAGCGGGCCCGCAAGCAGAGAAATAGCCATCAAAAGGTAGGTGCCATTTTTTCTATTGCTTCTGTATGGTTGCGCGATCAAGAAATATTAAATAAGAAAATTACACCTAAAGAAAGTTACAGTCCGCTATGAATTAAAGAAGAAAATCTATTCACCCTATCCATTACAAACTAATTGCACAATTTGAATATGGACTCTTTCCTGACTTCAGAGCCATATTCATAAAAATCCTAGCTCATCCTCTTCTCGAACTATACATTTTTTGCCTTTTTTCGGTTTAGTCTAGGCGCTGGCTCCTGTCACGTGTGACCTAATATTTGCGCTCAGTTTGATTACGGGGCTTGTTAAACACCCATAGTAGTATAAAAAAGTGGTCGAACTCATAAAGCCTTTTTCCTCGCAGTAACTACAAGTTACCAGGTAACCTGGTTACTCGTTTTCTGTTTTTCTTCGCTGAGTAACACTAACTATGACGTCACGAGTAACCACACAGTGTAACCAGCCTAGCAGACGTGGTTGCTGAAATATTTTGAGGTTAAGATCGTTTTGTTTTGTTTTTTTTTTCAAAATGTTTGATTTTAATCATTGACTTCTATACCCTACAGGGCGTTATACAACTCAATGATTTTAATATATATATATTACCAACGAATTATGTTTGGTAACGGTAGAAAATGAAGCACATCCGTTGAAGTTGGTCCTATATCAATTCAACTGCAACTAGTCTTAAAATGTACTGCATTTGGTGTTCTGTGGTACTGCGGCCTTACCACAGAATACCAAAGGAGCACCCTGTTTCCACCCCGATTCAAAAAACGCATCAGGTAACGCTGCATTTAAAACTGGTGTAAATCCATGTCCCGTGATACGTTTTTTGAATCGGGGTGGGCATGCATTGGTGGAAACAATGAATTATTTTCTGCATTTCGGAAGCTCTTGGTAAAAACAAAAACAAACAATTGGAAATGTCATCCACAGCTGACTGTCTGACGTCATACAGCGGTTACTCCGAGTAACCGTGACGTCATTTCGAGTAACTTAAATGAGTGACTAGTAACCTCGAGGAAAAAGGCTTATAGTCGTTTGGCCGCCATCTTTGAAAATTGCCGCCAGATTGATAGATTTTTTGTTTAAGGGTATCTCCCTACACAGTGGCTCGATTTAAATTTTTTAAAGTCAAAAAAATTTTGTAATTGCATATTTTTTGATAAATCAAGTAGTTTTTGAGATATACTAAGATTATTAGTTTTTCCGCTCGCAAAAGAATTAAAATAATACCTATGCTCATTTTGTTGTAGCTGCAATATTATTGACATTTGTTTTTAATTTGTTACATAGAAGGGTTTAAACTTTCATAGAAGAGGATATTGACTTTATATTTTTAAAGTTCGATGGATGGTACCCCTAAAGACTTCCTTAAAGAGTGTGGTTTCTAAAACTGTTCACAATATTATAGAAAAAGTGAATTTGCAGCGAAACGATGCATTCTAGCGAAAAACGATAAAATTAATTTTTTATAGTACTTTTTATTCCGCGTCTGTTGATGTATCACTTATCGCCGTAGCTTGGATAGTTAGCTGTACAGGGTGTCCCAAATTGGGCACTTTTAGGGGGTTTAAGGTACTTCTACGGGAGACAGAGAAAAACTGACCACGCATTGCGAGGCTCAAATTTCAAGAGAAGACTTATAGTAAAAACCGCATTTTGAAATATCGTCTCGTCTTTAGCTACGGGGGCTTTTTGAAAAGTTTGCATTTTGGAAGGGGGTCTATAACTTCGTTATTAGTGGAAATTTTGATTTAGAGTAAATTGCAATTTTATAGACTATGTCACGAGGAATTCACCCGCTAAACTAAATTTTAACTGTCACTTTTAGTTTTTGAGATATGACATAAAGTTGCATTTTTTCTTATGGAATGGCCTATATTTTAATTAATTTTCTAATTCGCTATTGAATTCTTTTCAAAATGATGTATCATATGGCATAGTTTGATTGAGTGGTTTAGGAGATATTCAGCTTTTTCACTTATTTCTAGTGCGCTATGATTTCCTGCTGAGGCAGGTCAAGGCACTCCAGTATTCTTATTATTTTAAACAGTCAAAAATATAGTAAGCCTGTGGCAGCTTCTAATTGTCTCAATGATCGCGAATTATTTTATTCTAACTCACCAATAATACCTATCTCCTCTAACTCACGGTCCCTCCTAACGTCATATATTTTACCCCGCCGTTTTGAAAAAGCCATACTGAACAAGGTTCCTTTTCAACTTTGGAAATATATCCATATACGGTTGTCTTCGTTCGGGATACCTTTGAAGATATAAGTTTCCAGCGCCCTGTCGATTATCATTACTTTCACAGTAACATTTTAGACATTGATATATATTTTTAAAAAAATTAAAAACGCTTTTGTGCAAAATAATTTCATATCAAACCGTAATGTCAAATTGTTTAAACAATTGAAAACAATGACAAAACGTCAAGACGCAAGGCCAACTTGATTTGCATAGTATCAGACAACAAAACTATAGGAGCATTGAAGTAGGATTTGACCGCAAGCTTTCACGTCAATGGCGCATGACGTCATTCAACGCATACTAGACAAAAATAAAAAACTTTAATTATCTTCGAAACCGCTGAATAAAACTATGACATATGATACATCATTTTGAAAAGAATTCAATGACGAATTCGAAAATTAATTAAAATATACGCCATTCCATAATAAAAAATGCAACTTTATGTCATGTCTCAAAAACTAAAAGTGACAGTTAAAATTTAATTTAGCGGGTGAATTCCTCGTGACATAGTCTATAAAATTGCAATTTACTCTAAATCAAATTTTCACTATAACGAAGTTATAGAAGTCCTTCCAAAATGCAGACTTTTCAAAAAGCCCCGCGTAGCTCAAAGACAAGACGATATTTCAAAATGCGGTTTCCACTATAAGTCTTCCCTTAAAAGTTGAGCCTCGCAATGCGGTGGTCAGTTTTTCTCTGTCTACCCTAGAAGTACCTTAAACCCCCTAAAAGTGCCCAATTTGGGACACCCTGTACAAGTCAGCTAAAATATACAATTTTGTAAAAATTTCATGTTTTTGCTCCAAAATTGATTTTTTTCTTAAAAATTGGAAAACGGTCAGAAGAAACGGAATTAAAAGTACTATAAAAAATTATTCTTAACGTTTTTCGCCAGGATGCCTCGTTTCGCTGCAAATTCACTTTTTCTATAATCTGGTGAACGGTTTTAGAGACCATCCTCTTTAAGGCAGTTTTTTAGGGGTACCATCCATCGAACTTTGAAAACATAAAGTCAGTATCCTCTTTAGTGAAAAGCTTAAAGCCTTCTGTGTAACAAAAAAAAACAAATGTCAATAATATTGTAGCTGCAATAAAATGAGCATGGGTATTATTTTAATTCTATTGCGGGCGGAAATACTAATAACTTGATATATCTCAAGAACTACTTAATTTATCAAAAAATATGTATTGACAAAATTTATTTGCCTTTAAAAAAGGAATATAACAAGATTTAAAAAATTTAAATCGGACCACTGGGTAGGGAGATACGCTTAAACAAAAAATCTAACAATTTGGCGGCCAATTTCAAAGATGGCGGCCAAACGACTATGAGTTCGACCACGTGACCAAACTTTTTTATACTACTATGGGTGCTTAACAAAGCCCCGTAATCAAACTGAGCGCACATATTAGGTCAGTCACACGTGACAGGAGCCAGCGCCTAGACTAACTAGAAAAATGGCAAAAAATTGATAAAAGGATCAGGCACACATCTTATGGAATTTCTGAAATCCGTCAAGCTTCATGAAATTTTGGTATGTTGTAGACTGAACCTTTCTTATCAAAAGTTCTCATGGGCCCAACTCAAATTAATGACCAGTTTTTGAAATTGTGTCCAAGATGCATAATAGCTCTTTAGACGGGTTTTCCAAACGTATAGGCAATGTTAGTATTACATACATTTACAATTTATTCATTATTTTCAATCTGTACCTTTAACACATTATCTAAAGGGTGTTTATATTACTAAGCTTTAGTATGTTGTAGATTAAACCTTGCTTATCAGAAGTTCTCATGGGCCGAACTTAACTTAAACTAATGACCAGTTTTTTAAATACAGGGTGTGAAAAGTAATAATGTCCAAGAAGCATAATGGCCCTTTAAACGGGTTTTCCAAACATAAACGCAATTTTACTATTACATTTATTTACAATTTATTCATTATTTTTAATCTGGATATTAAAGGTACTTAAAAAAATTATCTACAGGGTGTTTAAGTAAATATTGTTGTAGATTAAACTTTGCTCATCAGAAGTTCTCATGGGCCCAACAAAAAATAATTTCCAGTTTTTGAAATACAGATTGTTGAAAGTGATAATGTTCATGAAGTATAATAGCTCTTTAAACGGGTTTTACAGAAACCCCATAAGAGGTGAGCCTGATCCTTTTGAGAAGAGGATCAGCTAGGACTTATATTTTTTTTTATTTATACTGGGACTTTCCATCCAATTAGGATCAATCGCCCAGTTTCGCAAAGTTTAAGCAAGCATAAAGCAGTATTTAAACAAACACAAACAACCAAGTACCTAGCCAGGAATCGAACCCGGGCCGCTGGTGTGGGAAACAAACATTGCTACCACTACACCACAACGACGACAGGATTTATATGAATATGTGCAATTAGTTTTAGCTCACACATATACTATACTATAGTAGTGTGAGCTATAGTGATCCTAATTTTTTCGAGAAAAAAAAAGTTGCTCCGATTTCAAAAATGTTTATATATCTTTGCGTTTCAGATGATTTTGAAACTTTTTTGTTGTGTTGTCTGTCTGTCTGTCTGTCTGTCTGTCTGTCTGTCTGTCTGTCTGTCTGTCTGTCTGTCTGTCTGTCTGTCTGTCTGTCTGTCTGTCTGTCTGTCTGTCTGTCTGTCTGTCTGTCTGTCTGTCTGTCTGTCTGTCTGTCTGTCTGTCTGTCTGTCTGTCTGTCTGTCTGTCTGTCTGTCTGTCTGTCTGTCTGTCTGTCTGTCTGTCTGTCTGTCTGTCTGTCTGTCTGTCTGTCTGTCTGTCTGTCTGTCTGTCTGTCTGTCTGTCTGTCTGTCTGTCTGTATGTCTGTATGTCTGTCTGTCTGTCTGTAACGACAACCGCTAGCCCGATTTTAATGAAATTTGGTACCTAAGCTGGATTTTGGCTCGAGATGGTCCCATTTAAAAATAAACAAAATCCACCAAACACAAGCCAAATAAAAGGGTGGGGGTAGATTTCAAAAATTAAGTTTATGTAAAAATATGGCGTGTGTGATATCAAACGAAAGATAATTGAGTCTGGAGTTAAACAAAATACATTTTAGTGTATTTAACAAAAAAAAGGGTGGGGGTAAATTTCAAAAATTAGAATTTATGTGAAAATATGGCGTGTGTGATATCAAACGAAAGGTAATTGAGTCTGGAGTTAAACAAAATACATTTTAGTTTTTTTTTTAAAGTGGGGGTAGATTTCACAAATTTGAGTTAGGCAATGTTAGTAGTACAGAAGTAATAACATGGCTTGTGTAGTATCAAACGACAGGTAATTGAGTCCAGAGTTGAATAAAATATATTTCAGTTTTTAGTTATATTAGCTCACACCTACACTATAAATATAGTATCTAGTGTGAGCTTAAGTGCCCATAAATTGGCAGAGTATTTTGAACCATTTTTATGTAACCTATACTTCATTCAGGCACACTGTGTAAGGCCCAAGCAAGACGAAAATAACAATAACGAGCGTAAGTGTATATAATCAAGTAACTTAATGCTCAGACGCATAAAGTAGCACTTTATTAGCGTGTCCTCGGTTTGTGCGACGTTCGGGACACACACATGTGTTTTCCAACCTTTAATAGACTATAGCAGGGACAGATGGAAGTCATCAGTCCCTGCGATAACACAGTTTGCCTTAATGAAGTATAGGTTACATAAAAATGGTTCCAAAAACTCTTTAGTTACACATTTTGAATATGGACTCTTTCCTGACTTCAGAGCCATATTCATATAAATCCTAGCTAATCCTCTTTTCGAAATTTTATAAATTTTTTGCAATTTTTCTAGTTAGTCTAGGCGCTGGCTCCTGTCACGTTTGATCTAATATGTGCGCTCAGTTTGCCTGCGGAGCTTTGTTAGGCACACATAGGAGTATAAAAAAAGATTGGTCACGTGGTCGAAATCATGGTCGTTTGGCCACCAAATTGATAGATATTTTGCTTAAGCGTATCTCCCTACCCAGTGGCCCGATTTTAACTTTTATAACTTGTTTTACTCCTTTTTTAAAGGCAAACAAATTTTCTCATTACACATTTTTTGATAAATCAAGTTGTTTTTGAGATATATCAAGATATATACCCATGCTCATTTTATTGTAGCTACAATATAATTGACATTTGTTTTTTTTTGTTACAAAGAAGGCTTAAAACCTGTCACAGAAGACTAAAACTGTTCACAATTTTTAAGACAAAAAACCATTTTGGATCGAAAACCATATACATAATATTCCAATACCCACGGTAACTCACATTCATGATGCAAACATGAGGGCCTTGGGGTCTTTAAGCAAAAAAGACCTGATTGGTTGCTTTCAAAGACATATGCATATTATTTCAATATAGTACGTATTATTGCAATACCTACGGTACCTTACGATGCAGAATGCAAACATATTTGAAATAGGAATATCAATGGGTATAAGTCTATCCTTTTTGCGGTCCTTAAGATAAAATGTCCTGATTGGTTATACTTTTACGCATGAATATTATTTTATTCTTGTATTCGTTACGTCAAATCATCAGCGTACAGTTGACAAAAACTCTTTTTATGTAAATTTGGTATCTGTGCATTTTTCGCATCTTTATTTCTGAATGTTTGCATCAAACGCCAACCATTGTGTAAATAGGTAACAGGGAGTATTGGAATATTACGTATATGCCTTTAGTAGACTATAGCAGGGACAGATGGGGACAGAGCTTAATAGTTTCTGAGATATTGACAAAAAACTATTTTCAAAGCTAATATATTATGATGGCTTCACTTGAACTGTAATAATAGGCTAGCTAGGGAAGGTGTCCGTCATGGATCCATTTATTTTTTGTTAATGTGACTTGTGCGTAGACAGTAATTTATTTGACTGTCAAAATTCATAACTTCTAGTTATATTTTTCTAAAGTAAAAATTTATATTGAAACTAAAGACAGACGTATCCTTTAAAAGCCAACTATCTAATCCCTCTTCCTCTTTTTGCTTTGCCCCACAAAGGGGTCGTTTACGAAACACCAGAGCACCCTTTGATTATTCACTCATTCATTATGTGTTCCACAGTGTGGAGTCTCGTTTTATGCATACAAAGAACGTTTTCAGACTTAATGGCTGCCCATTTTTCCATTTTTTTCCCCAAAAAAAAACAACAAGTTCAGGACCGTTTCATAATATGTAGAAGGTACAACACTTGATGCCAAGAAAAGAAGAACTTGACATAAGGTATAGAAAAATAAACTGGCTAATTGAAAGGAAGTCCAATTTAACAATTCATAATAAGTTACTGCTTTATAGACAAATACTGAAACCAGTATGGACATATGGTTTTCATTACTATGGGGTTGTGCTAAAGAGAGTAACATTCTAGTTTTACAGAGATTTCAAAATAAAGTATTAAGAAGCATTGTGAATGCACCTTGGTACGTTCGAAATAGTGACCTTCATCGAGATCTAAAAATCGAAACTGTAGCAGAGACTATAAAAAAGTACGCAAAAAGCCATGAAGATAGACTCCATCGGCATGTGAATGTGGAAGCAATTCAGCTTCTAGACAATACTATGCTAGTTCGAAGACTAAAAAGAGTGAAGCCGTTTGAGCTAGTAAACTAAGTGAATTACATAAAACAAAATAATGCTATAAACACAACACAATTGTAAGTTACAGACTAAACAAAGCGGGGAGAACTGTTGAGTGAACCCTAAGTTTAAATCTGACTTTTCTAGTAAATTAAGTTAAAACAAAATTGCTAATTAGCCTTACTGACTTGATTGTAATAATAAACACAGTGTGTTTAACAAATAAAAAAAAATAATAATATGTAGAAGAAACCTTTACGGAAAGTTAGAGAAGGTATTGTTTTAGACGAAAATTTTTACCTTTCTAGCCCGCGTAGCAATGGCTAGAGAAGGTAAAAAACAGTGTAAAAAATCAGGGCATTTTCCTGCTTTTTTATTTAATTTGAGTGACTTACTGTCCGTGTCACACCACGAAAATTGAAACCGCTACTAATAATTATGCCCTAAATAACATACTAAAAAAGATAAAAAAATATAATCACGGGAATAGTGCCAAATCTAAGAACTTGTGAAAAAAACAAATATTTTTTTCTGGTTGTTTTGTTGATTTGACTGACTTACCATCCGTGACACACCACAAAATCTAATACAGTTATAATGCCTTCAATAACATACTAAAAAAGAACGAAATTATCGTTCCGTGTGATACCATGAAATTTATTATAGTCATTTGAATAACTCCTAATACGAGGTTTTATCGATTTCATGAAATTTTGCTTCATTCTGCCCTTCGAAAGTTATCCAAATTCATATAAAATCTTCCTGGTATAATTTCAACCCTACCGACAGAGAAGAGGCGCAGCTCTTTGCGATCCGACCACAAAGTATTTGTGTTCCGACCGACCGAGCCCAGGTGGATAGACGGCACCTGATTGGCAGATTTTTTTGAGATGCGCTTTTAATTGCTTTCAGGTGTGCGTTTCGGAACCCCTTTAGTCGGCAGTATGCAGAGTCAGAAAATAAATCAGTGTCGTTTCTGTAGGTGTAGGAATAGAAAGTTTTATTATCTATTTTTATTTCTTTAGTTTACGCCATAATTAAATGAAATAATTTTTATGAGTATATCTACTATTGTTCAACTGACTTTGCAAAAACTATACCTTCAGTGACATACTAAAAAAAGAACGAAATAGGTGTGTGTCAGTCTCAAAATTGAGAACCTGTGAAAAAGAAAAATATTTTTTCCAGGTTGTTTTGTTAATGTGACTGACTTACATTAAATCTAGTAATAACATACTAAAAAAAACTCTGCCAATATATGGGCCCTAAGCTCACACTAGGTACTATAGTTATAGTGTACGTGCGAGCTAATAAAACTAAAACCTGAAATATACAGTGTGTCCACGTAAGTTGGCGGCATATGGAAAACTTTTTTATTATTAGCTTTACGAAAAAAAGTTATTCTTCATAAAAAGTTCTGCATGGTCCAAAACCTAAAATGCAACCATCAGATGTTAAATTTTTTCAGTCATATTACGAGGTTTGTCAAAAAATGTGATTTTTGCTCTAGAGTAAAGTACCTTTCTTTTTGACAATATCGAAAATTGTTATAAAGAAAAGATGTTTAGAATTAAAAATAGCTTTCAAATATTCAACATTGTTTATTTACATTAAAGAAATATTTTTTTCTACATTTTCTCTGCGATTACGTTGGAAATTTAAGTTTGCACATTAATGCATAATTAATCTAGGATGCAAATAATAATAATGTAAATAAGCAATGTTGAATATTTGAAAGCTATTTTTAATTCTAAACATCTTTTCTTTATAACAATTTTCGATATTGTCAAAAAGAAAGGTACTTTACTCTAGAACGAAAATCACATTTTTTGACAAACCTCGTAATATGACTGAAAAAATTTAACATCTGATGGTTGCATTTTAGGTTTTGGACCATGCAGAACTTTTTATGAAGAATAACTTTTTTTCGTAAAGCTAATAATAAAAAAGTTTCCCATATGCCGCCAACTTACGTGGACACACTGTATATTATTTAACTCCAGACTAAATTACCTTTTGTTTGATACCACACAAGCCATGTTTTGACTTAAACTCAAATTTTTGAAATCTACCCCCACCCTTAAAAAAACAAAAACTAAAATTTATTTTGTTTAACTCCGGACTTAATTACCTTTCGTTTGATATCACACAGGCCATATTTTCACGTAAACTCTAATTTTTGAAATCTACCCCCACCCTTTTTGAAGAAAAAAAAACTAAAATGTATTTTGTTTAACTCCATACTCAATTACCTTTCGTTTGATATCACACACGCCATATTTTCACATAAAATCTAATTTTTGAAATCTTCCCCCACCCTTTTATTTGGCTTGTGTTCGGTGGATTTTGTTCATTTTTAAATGGGACCATCTCGACCCAAGATCCAGCCTAGGTACCAAATTTCATTAAAATCGGCCTAGCGGTTTTTGAGTTATGCGCGTTGGTCGTTCCAGACAGACATACAGACATACAGACAGACAGACAGACAGACAGACAGACAGACAGACAGACAGACAGACAGACAGACATACAGACATACAGACATACAGACAGACAAACAGACAGACAGACAGACAGACGGCGCGACAAAAAAGTTTCAAAATCATCTGAAACGCAAAGATATATAAAAAATTTTGAAATCGGAGCAACTTTTTTTTTTCTCGAAAAAATTAGGATCACCATAGCTCACACTACTATAGTATAGTATATGTGTGAGCTAAAACTAATCGCGGAAAGAGTGTCAAAATTGAGAAAAAAAAATGTTTTGTGTAACGCCATAAAATCTAATGTAGTTGGCACAGTGCCAAAACTAAAAACTTGTGAAAAAGATAAATATTTTTTCCAGGTTGTTTTGTTGATTTGACTGACTTACCGTCCGTGTCACACCACGAAAACAGTTACTAAGATTAATGTCTTCGATAACATACTAAAAAAGAACGAAAATCTAATCGCGGGAACAGTGTCAAAATTGAAAACTTGTGAAAAAAAAATATTATTTTTGTCTGTTTTACATCTGATTTTTTTTTAAATTTATTATCTCATAAGAAATTAATTCTTAAAAAAATTGCTTCATCACCTATAATTTTCTGAAAAATCTGATCATAACCTCCGATGCACCGTAAGCACTTAAACGCGATCATGGGTTTAATCGCGATTAAGTCCTTGTTGCTCACATACAAAACAACAAAGAGGGAAAAGATAAATATTTTTTCCAGGTTGTTTTGTTGATTTGACTGACTTACCGTCCGTGTTACACCATGAAAAAAGTTACTAAGAATAATGCCTTCAATAACATACTAAAAAATAACGAAAATCTAATCGCGGGAACAGTTGTCAAAATTGAGAACTTGTGAAAAAAAAATATTACTTTTGTCTGTTTTACATCTGATTTTTTTTTGTAAATTTAATAGCTCATAAGAATTAATTCTTTAAAAAATTGACAAATTCATCTTCTTTACCTATAATTTTCTGAAAAATCTGGCCATACCCCTCAGATGCACCGTAAGCACTTAAGCGCGATCATGGATTTAATCGCGATTAAGTCATTGTTGCTCACATACAAAAACAACAAAGATGGAGAATGGATTAGCAAAGCCTTGTTACGGTACATCTGAGGGATAATAAATCACAAAATATTCTGACGTTGTTAAATCTGTCATTTTTAAAATTCACGGTTTTCCCAAACTTTTCAAACATGACAAATGCTATAACCTGGAAACAAAAAAACTTTTTAAACAAAAGTTATTTGAACCTTTTGTCTACTTTTGATCTTCTTTAATAAGCCTTAAAGCATCCGGGCCCCTGCACCTCCCAAGACCAAATAATTTTTACATATTTCTGGGTGCGGCCCTGCTTAAAGTTTGATGGATCATTTAAACTACACCCCGTATAAACGCGCGACTTCAGGAAAAAAGCAACATCATCTTAAATTCTAAAAGCCATGTCAAAAAAAATATGTAAAATAGACTTACCGATTCCTGTGAGGTGTCATAGGTACCAACCTAAAAAAAAAGGAAAATAATTACATTTATAAAAGCGAATAAAAAGTCACAAATGGTTAAATAATAAAAATATGAAACGGTGGGGAGAGTAACCCCCGATATGTATAGCAGTTGTTTTTCGCCTGCTCTTGTTCTGGTTTCTCTCGTATCTCGATAGATGGCGCTTCTTGCGAGAGTTTTCTCACTATTTATATGTCATTAGAGACAAAACCGTCTAATTAACTTCGCAAGAGTGTCACATTGACCAAGCAATGTTCTGAGGACTCCCATAAGGACGAAACAGTTAACTGTCAACACTTATTAGGTGTCCATTAGATCTTGGACCCACGTGAGGTTAAGCTTTCGAGCTACCCACGGAAAAATATGAGAGAAACAAAAACTCCTTTTTGCCCGATTAGCCACGAAACTTATTTTATTTTTACCCAGTAGTATGTTGCCAGTTCTACGTATACCTAGTAACCTACTACCCAAGAAACATTTATATGACTTACAACCTAATGTGACCTGAACCGACGTCGGATTTAGTGGAATTTTAAGTTGCAAGATTGATTATGCGTTAAGCGACGTCGCATTCATATCAAAACCACGTTTTCAAATATACGTCCGTTTTTTTAACGATCTTGCGACGTCAAATAATGGAACGCAATATACCATTAATTTCCCAACGTCGGTCTTACGTTCGTTTGTTCGACGTACAAAAACTCTGAGCAGCCCAACGACCAACAGACGTCGGCGTCGGGTACGTCCGGTGAAGACCCTAACCTCAGACCTAAACTACCGTTTAGTTTGGTTAGTGTATTTTCCGTAACTTTTACTTGACCTATTCCACGTCCGTTCATATGGCCTACGCGTCACATGTACAGCCTACTGTCATTTATAGACGCCCATAACCTAACAAAACATTTGTTTGGTCGAGAGATATTTTGGTCAGGACGGCTACGTTTTAGGACATGACGCAGTTTTATATATTATTTGGATTTTGGAAACCATAATACCCACCTCTTCCCACAGGTGGGGTATGGGTTTTATTTCCCTTAGATTTTTGATATTAAAACAAACATTTCTAAAAAATAAAAAAAAACAATGATTTCGGTGGGTAGTTAGCTTTGGGACCGTGGGCTTTACTTATTGTAGTAGAAAAAGAGCGGACGTTGAGTTCCAATCCGTTGGTAGGCCGACGCAAAATCATGCGGGGCGAACGTCCGAATTTAATGGGACGAAATACGTTTGCCGGACGTCGGACTTCGACTCTTTGGTTATCTTTCACAACCAAAAGTGGAGACCCGGTCCGAATTGGTATATTATTAGTTCACATTAAGTCAAACACAGTAATCCGCCATTCTGAAAAGGTTAGCATCTGTCGGCGATTATAAAATATTTTTTCTTTTTCTAATTTTAAGTAGACATGAAAGAATAATTGTAAAATTATTAACAAATTTGAGTTTAGTGAGGCAGCAAAACATTTTTTTTACAAAAATAAAAATAATAATAAAAATTAGATCTATTTAACAAATATATATTTTTGTAAATCTTGCATATTTCAGGAGCGCTTGCTTTTTTTGAAAGTATTTTAATCACATTTATCAATAAACATGCCTTTGTTGTAAAATTTTTGTTGGATTCCTGCTTTAAAATATAAATTATTAATATTCTAATACCGCCTTTCATGCATGACTATAATTGTCATTTGTAAAATGCACCCATTTTTATGAGACTTGTTATAATAAGTGTAAAATATTTACTTATCAGGTATAATTTTAGTTACTCGACAGGAATTCTTTTTAGCAAAAACTATATGTATTCTAGGCAATAGAAACGAAACCAAACGCAACTTACCTGTTTGCGACTAAATTTAAGTGACGGAAATCCAACGTACAATTACGTTGTTAATTGGTAAACTCTATTACCTATAAGGTCAGATGCTGACGTCGTAGCGACCCGAATTTGTATTCCCCATTTAGGGGCAAACGAGGGTCGTCAGGCGGTCGAAACGACGTCGGCACCCGACGTCGCGTTTATCACAAGCAACGTATGCGTAACGTAATACGACGTCCAAATGCTGCTTGGGTATATAGAATACGTGTTTACATTATTAGCATATTATTATATTTTCATTCTTTATACGTGTGTATAAAAAGTCGAGCCGCCACTGTCACTTTGGCTTGTCTCGTTCAGTTCGACAACTGCCGCAGTGTTGCCACTGTGCGCAGTATTACTTACAACCTAGTTCTTTTCTAGTTGTTTTAGTTTTAGAAGTCGGCCATCATCATCGTGCGGAAACGTCCGTTGCCCTTCTACGCGTTGCCGTTTCTATCCTTAGTGAAAAGCCTTGCCGGTCGCTTGTCTATGTTTGTTTTTGTTATCGTTTGTTTATAAAATGGAAATAAATACAGTCGATTACATAATTAACTGTGCAAATTTAAATACGTTGGACATATGAACTTCGATTACAAATAAAATCTTTAGGGCCACATAGACCGGACCTAAAAATTAACCAAAATTTTAGTGCAAGTAATGCCAAGGGGTGTTCCAAAAAAACTTTTTTTTTAAATTTTATAAAAAATTATACGATGCTAAAAACTGGTTGTGCGGTTGTCAAAAACAAAATGCTTTTTTTTGCTTTATTTGTCTTGTTATGAACAATCCACGCATGTGGCAAAGGGAATGTGTCATATCAAGCACTTTAGTGAAAAGTTAAAAAGACAGTAAGTAGTATTCATTTAAATAACCTCATAGAATTTTCTATGCCAGGCAAGACTGATATTTGGTGCCAATTGAATAGTGCCTATAGGCAAAACATTACCGAACATAATGAAAATCTGGCAAAAAATAGACATATATTTAGTAGGGTAATAGACTGTTTAAAATTCTGTGGGATTTTTGAGGTTGCTCTACGGGGCCATGTTTCGATGTTCGTGAAACACCCTATATACGGGAAAAATAAAATTCAATAGGATAAACAGATATATAAAACGGTGAAAAATCCTCGGAAAATTCGCTAGCCGAACGGATTACGCTAAGCCTACAGAAACGAAAACGCAAAGATTAGAGCAAATAACTTTTAATTCTGAGCCCGCAGCTACACAGCTTATAGCTACTATATGGTCGCGCTGCGATTTTGAGTCAGCATTTTAACTTTAATTTGTAAGGCACTTCCAGAAAGGTAAACGAACAAAATCAAAATTAGAAGTCCCTAAATATCGGACAGTTCTTAAATCAAACATTTCCCAAATTGGGACACTCTCTAAGATCGGACACTCCCTAAATATCGGACAGTTCCTAAAATCGGACAGTTCTCAAATTGGGACAGTCCCTAAAATCGGACAGTTCCTAAATTGGGAGAGTCCCTAGTAGTAGTAGTAGTAGTGGGGGGGGGGGGGTTGACCCGCAGGTCTGACAAGTAGGCCAGAGTAGGCCCTTTTTGCCATGCCCCAAGTCTGTCCCTTAACCCACTCTCTGCACTACCCTTTGATGGTCGGGTAACTCATTGGGCCTTCCTGTTCTCTTTACAAAGTCGAGTAAGTCTGCCCATTTGAGCATGTGCAGTTCTTCCTCGCTCAGAGTCGGCGCTCCGAGTGCCTGTTGTCTCATCCTTGCGTAGGCCTCGCATTCTGCCACGAGGTGTCTTGATGTCTCTTCTTCCTGTCCACAGGCTGGGCAGGTAGGGTCATTCTCGACTCCTATACGTGTCATGTGCTTCCTCAACCGGTTATGTCCGGTTAGAGTACCTATCAGCAGTCCGAGGTCTTTTCGTGTCCGTCCCAGCATCCATCTAATTCTGGTCGCTTTTGGACGGTCTACGAATTCTCTGGTCTGTCTGCAACTCGTTCCTGTTTCCCAGGAGTTTAATAGCGCGTCCTGGGCCCATTTGTTGAGTCCGCTTTGCACTTGTCTTTTTGTCACGCCCAAAAGTGGCTCCGGTCCTACATAGGCGGTTCCTGCCCCGAGTCGTGCGAGTTCGTCCGCCTTCTCGTTGCCTGGTACCCCCGTATGTCCCGGAACCCAAACCAGCGTCACCCGTTTGCCATCGCTTAGGGTCTCCAGCGCCTCTGCGCATTCTTCCACCAAGCCGTCAGCAATCTTGGGTGCGTTTAGCGCCTTCAGGGTGGCTTGACTGTCAGAGCATATATATATAAGCTCCCTAAAATCGGACTCCCCAAACATCGGACAGTTTCTAAAATCGGACATTTCCTAAAATAGTTCATTCCTTAATATGGGACATTAAACAAAAATTAACCAACAGCAAAATGGAAAAAAATAGCTTCTGATGCATTCTTATAATATTTCTCTACTGATGGATAATTCTACCAAAAGTGGGCTATATGGATATCATTTTTGGTCATTGCCTTTAAATAACAGTACAGCACAGTAAATAATTTTGGTTTTTTTAAATTTATGTAACAAATTAGGTGTAAGCTAAGAAACATTTATTTTCCCGAATTTTAGGAATTACTGCATAAAAATTCCAGAGGAATGAGTACCAGAGGAATGAGTTTTTTAATGGTTTTCCAATTTAAATCAAAATCTATTTAGACTACTTAACTTAAGTTTTATATAAACAAAGTTCCTATACTTATAATTTTAAAACAATCAAGAAAAAAATTATACTATTGATATCAGTCGAATATTTGCTTACCAGAGGAATGATAATTGAAGCGTTCCTTTTTGATTTCTCCGAAAAAAACTAATTTTCTGCCGAAAATAAAAAGATCTATAACTTAAACCAAACCAAAGTTGACATTATCTGTCACAACTTGTCACCCTCACAAGTAAATTAGATATCCAGGGCCGTCCCTTTCTCTAGAAATTAACCGGTGGTATTCACAAATATTGTGTTATTAAAAATGGAGTACGTTTAAAATTGTAAAATTTTCCGGAGAAGATGTAAATTCGGATTTTCAAAAATATGACTGCAAACTTAAGTTTTATCAATGTTTTGATAAATAGTTAAGACTTGGTTAAATATTACTTATTAGGATATTTTTTTCAATTTGAGTTTTTAATATTTGTTTGGGACTACACCAGAGGAATGAGGTATTTGCTTTATAATAAAAAAAATTATAAACTTGCAATTTTTTTTTATACATTAAACTCAAATGCTCCATAAAGAAAAAATTTCGTTTTAAATCTTATAACTAAAACTATGCTTCATTTGTAGCCTGTGTTTGAAAAATATTCATTTCCACTCCACAGCACCATTTTTGTAGAATCATTATAATAAACAATGCTTGGAATTTGCCCTGGCATGCACACAGCACGTCAAAATCTCTCTAGCCGACCTATATCTATATGTAGCTCTATGTATTCATGTTTAAATAAAGGTTAGGTCGCTAAACACACAAGGGGATTTACTGGAACAAAGCAGGCATCAGGTTATCCCGGATAGGATGGGATAGTTCGAATTCCCCGATATTTTGGAATTTATAAAACGGAATTTATCGCGAAACAAATTTCAATATATGTACCTATTATACATGGTGATCTTTTTATCAGATCAAATCAAACAGGCTTAGGCAAATAATAGAAAAAATAAAAATATACGAAACTGAAGCAAACTATTTATCATATAAATTTATACAGGGTATAAATGGTATGGCTCATAATATTTTAATCATAACAAAAACATTTCATGTAAAAAAAAAACCAAGTACGCAAAAATGGTATTCCGTAAAAAGAATTGAGATTAAAGTAAAGCCAAGTTTTCCAATACAAATTTCAAAATAAAAGGTTCTTACTAGTTTGGAAATGTTTTTTTAAACTTTGCCATTATACAGCTAAACTTCTTTATGTTTAATTTAGCACTGTGCCTAAAAGTCTTTTGTAGCCGTAATAGCCAAGTTTAAAAAACATTTCCAACCTAAAATAAAATTGTATTGGAGAACTTGGCTTTGTAGTGTAGTAGTGTGTAGTAGTTGGGGGGTTGACCCGCAGGTCTGACAAGTAGGCCAGAGTAGGCCCTTTTTGCCATGCCCCAAGTCTGTCCCTTAACCCACTCTCTGCACTTCCCTTTGATGGTCGGGTAACTCATTGGGCCTTCCTGTTCTCTCTACAAAGTCCAGTAAGTCTGCCCATTTGAGCATGTGCAGTTCTTCCTCGCTCAGAGTTGGCGCTCCTAGTGCCTGTTGTCTCATCCTTGCGTAGGCCACGCATTCTGCCACGAGGTGTCTTGATGTCTCTTCTTCCTGTCCACAGGCTGGGCAGGTACGGTCATTCTCGACTCATATACGTGTCATATGCCTCCTCAACCGGTTATGTCCGGTTAGAGTACCTATCAGCAGTCCGAGGTCTTTTCGTGTCCGTCCCAGCATCCATCTAATTCTGGTCGCTTTTGGACGGTCTAAGAATTCTCTGGTCTGTCTGCAACCCGTTCCTGTTTCCCAGGAGTTTAATAGCGCGTCCTGGGCCCATTTGGTGAGTCCGCTTTGCACTTGTCTTTTTGTCACGCCCAAAAGTGACTCCGGTCCTACATAGGCGGTTCCTGCCCCGAGTCGTGCGAGTTCGTCCGCCTTCTCGTTGCCTGGTACCCCCGTATGTCCCGGAACTCAAACCAGCGTCACCCGTTTGCCATCGCTTAGGGTCTCCAGCGCCTCTGCGCATTCTTCTACCAAGCCGTCAGCAATCTTGGGTGCGTTTAGCGCCTTCAGGGTGGCTTGACTGTCAGAGCATATATATATATAAGCTCCTCTTCGCTGTTCCAAAACCTCTTCTAGGGTTGCCGCCATTATTATGGCGAACTTGGCTTTACTTTGATCTCAATTCTTTTTACGGAATACCATTTTCGCGTACTTTACATGAAATGTTTTTGTTATGATTTCACTCCTTTTTTAAAGGATTTGGATAATATTTAAGTTTTAAAGTAGTAAAATATTCGGAATATTGTTCAAAACTTTTGCAATTGCAATCATCCTTCCAAAACTCAACTCTCTAGCGTTTCTGGAAGTGGACAATGTTACTTTTACATAACTTTACATTTATAGGGGAGGAAAGTAAATAAAAATTTTGGTTTTTAAATTTTTTCCTATAGTTTTATCATACTTCCTATCAGTCTCCCAAAGCTCAGCTCTCTAGCGTTTCTGGAAGTAGGCAATGTTACTTTTACATATATTGAATTAGAATTTTGGGGTTTTTTGATTTTTTCCAAGGGTTTGGTCACAATTTCTATCAGTGTGACCAAACCAAAGTGAAAAGATGAGTGAGTGAGTGCGTGGCAATTTCGATGTTTTTTGAAATTTCTTTACTACTTTACTACTTTATAGAAGTCCATGAAACTTGGAGAGAATATTAACTCTATAAAGATCTACGAAAAGATGGTACAGCAGTTTCCGCGCGAACTTGGCGGGGCATTGCCGTGCCCCCAGATCCACCATTGTCAAATGAGTATTTAGCTACATATCAGTTAATAATATATTATTATTTATAATTTTTATTTGTAATTATTCCTCTTACTCTGAAATAACATTTTACCACCAAACTTAATATTATTTATTAAGGACATTTTGGGTCAGTTAAAATAACAGAAAATTTGACAGCTGTTACCGTTATTTTTCCTAAGATTAACGGTAACATTCAGGGCAAAAAAAAAAAGAGATTTTGGATCACATAAAAATAACATAACAGAAATCAGGTGTTCCTGTGTCAAGTTAGTAGTTTTACATAACCTCAACTAGTTTGTTTATGTTTTTTTAGGAATTTCCTAAATTTTTAATTTGGTGTTCTGTGATTTTCATTAAAAAATGGATGAAAACGTTAGGGCAGTATTAAATAGAAATGAACCAGTGAATCATGATTTAATAAGAATCAGACCAACCAGAGCTCAAAAAACGCGGACGCTGACAGTCAATGAACCATAGCAAAAAAAATGGTTGGTTAGAAATATAGCAATAACGGTGCAATAACGGCGCAATAACATTAAAGGTCGTCCACCGTAAGTACCGGGCACCGTTACCGTACATAACAAAAAAGGAGCGAGAAGATGCTAATGCGCAGACTCAGTAATAACAATAACGGTAACAAAGTGTAAAATACGCGACCGAAAATGTCCCTATTATCTTAAAGTAATAAATTTTTATCACTCTAAGTTTATTATATAACCAAAAATGTTTAAAAAATCTTTAACTATGATCCCTGTATCTCGCAAAAAGAATTTTTTCTACGACCGTGCATATATACCCACTTTCCCGCACGCATTTTAGTTTTGAAAGCATCACTTTCCCGCCCTAGTGCGGGAAAATCACTTTCCCGCACTAGTGCGGGAAAGTAAAACTATGCCAATTTTGGAGTTATTCTATAGGTTTATACCTCAAAAGTCGTAACTATCGACTTGGTATAGCCAAGGGAATTTAGCAGATAGGCAATCTGATGAATTATAGCTCATTTCAAGTTTATTATACAATTTAAAAAAAAACAGAATAATGGATTTTTTTAAATATTTCTGCATACCCCCCGTATAGTCATGTCATACAACAACTATCAAGCCAAGCTGTGACAGGTGCTTGGTCCAGTTTGCTATGGCAACCAAGTTATGTTATTGTTACTCAAACGTCAAAGCTAGTCAAAGAGCGTCTCTGAAGTGACAGAACTGCCTTTTATTTTGAATAAAATGGATTTTTCAATGGACTGTTCCGAAGATGAACTTCCGGAGTGCATTTTGCAGGCTGCTGAAGATGTGAATGGTGAGCTGCTACTTGCCAAATCGAGACAAAGGTACGAAAAACAGTACAATCATTTCGTGACATGGTGTAAGGAGAAAGGGGTGAGAATCTACAAAGAAGAAGTCTTCTTGGCATACTTCCTAGACCTGAGCAAGGTCTTGAAATCGAATACCTTATGGTCACGCTATTCCATGGTGAAAAGCTTGGTTAAAATTAAGCAAAATCTGGACATAAGCAGATTCCACAAGCTAACATCGTTTCTTAAACAAAAAAATGTTGGTTTTCGAGCACAGAAGGCGCAAGTTTTCACCAAAGATGATATATCGCGGTTTATGTTAGCTCCTGATGAGATTTATTTGATGATTAAAGTGAGTACCATTTTTGCTTTGGCTGGTGCTCTCCGCAGGGCGGAGCTTTTAAATATCACTCTGGATGACATACAGGATAAAGGAAGTCTGATCGTTGTTAAGATCTCCGACACTAAAAATCATTCCTCAAGATCCTTCGTTTTATCCGAAGAAATAAATAATGGATCTTTTTTGATGCTGTATAGAAAGTACGCAAATTTGAGACTTCCTACTACTCCGCACCGCTGGTTTTTCATTTATTATAAAAAAGGAAAATGTTCCAATCAGTGTGTAGGAGTGAACACTTTTGGAAAGATGCCATCAGAGATCGCTGCATATTTGCGCCTACCTAACCCAGAACGTTATACCGGCCATAGCTTCAGACGTTCTTCAGCAACATTCCTAGCAGATTCAGGTGAAGGCATAACAAACATAAAACGCCTTGGTGGGTGGAAGTCCACTGCTGTCGCTGAGGGGTATTTCGAAGATTCCGAGAAACAGAAAGAGAACATCTCGAGTAAGATTCTTTCATCTACCTATGACCTGCAATCGTTGCCAGCACCGTCATCGTCAACTGTAAGTGACCTGCAACTGCTGCCGTCAACGTCCACTGGAAGAGTCCTGCAGACCCAGACGCCATCTTTGCGCACTTTCGATTCTACAAGCGGCCACCAGATGCGAGAATTACCACCATCGAACTCCACTACACCGGCAATTCTAAATAATCTTCAAACTGCAACAAATTGTGTTTTCAATATCACTATTACCAATAATAATAATTAGTATTTTATTTATGTTCAAATAAAATATTTTTTCAAAAGTAAATTTGTGGTATTGTAACATCGGTCGAAGAAAAAATAATGTTCCTAACTCATGCGGAAAGTATCTTTCCCACCCTCGACTGCTTGCCCGAACTCCGCTCCGCGTCGTTCGGGTCAACTGCAGTTGCGTGCGGGAAAGTATCACTTTCCACACTTGTTAGGAAAATAACTATTGACCATACGTTATAAAAACTTTTTATCTTATTTTGGCATTTTCTATTAAATTAATGTGCCTCTTACCGGTTTCATCGTGTGAAGGTATGATAATAAATCAAAAAATGTCAGTTTTTAAAACAATTTTTCATGAGAAATTTAATAAAAATCGAAATTGACGCTGTTCCTTAAGTAACTAATCAGTCAAATAACTTTATTCTAAAAAAGCAAATGATTATACAGCACGGCTAAATGCTATAGGATTCAAGGGAAATTATTACTGTATGTAAGATAAGAACAACTGCATATGCATAAAATATGTAGTATATAAAAAAAAGGAGAGGTTTACTCGTGGTTACGCCAATTGTTTCAGGATAGCCATACCCACAGCCAATACCTGTCCTCTGTGCGCCCCGGTAAAGTAGAGGGAGGAAATTTATGACACCGATTGTTTCCGCTAGCGCGGTGATCTTTTCTTTCGACAGTTCGTAAAGAAAATCGATCGAGGGTAGTGAAACATAAAATATCGGAAATTTAGACGATAACTACTAACCTATAATTCTTTTTTTTTCAAGTTTGTTCTTTTTTATAATATTTAATGTCATGTCTACCACAAACTAAAGTTTATGGCTCCTACAGCGAAACAAACAAGAGACGGGTCTGTTTTAAAAGTAAATTATTTTATATTGATTTAAGAACTACCTAACGAATTAAATTCTCAAAAATACCACCGCTCAGTGCTAAACAGTATCCAAGCCTATAAACAACAAGTGAAATTAAAGAAAGAAAAATAAGAAAAGTTTTCTGCTATACGGGTCAGAAATCGTTGGGTTTGGTACCTCTGCATTTTTCTGCTAGATTGATTCTTGCAAATAGTGATATTTAATTGATACGGATATCTTATCGTGCTAACATCGTCAAAATTTCCATCAGTCGGCCATCGCTTTTATTATTATGATAATATTAGAATGTTAGAAAATTATTTTTTAATTTTTAGTGCATTTTATAAAAGCTTGTGAAAAAATTTTTACCAATTTATTTTCTACTTTTTAGTCGTAGCTATCTACTCTATTAAATGAAAATATTTGTTCAATAACAGAACAGAAGAGTTTATTCTAGATTATAATGAAATCGCTGATCGTGACTTGTTTGGAAACTCATTTTTCTATTGGGGGAAGGAGAGAGTGGGGTTAGAGGTAGAAATATATTTTTTGTTTGGGCTGCATTGAAGTGAAGTGTGTCAAAAACGCATTTTTTATGGAAGGAGGTGGGGGATAGGGTGGGAGGACATGTTTTCATTATTGTTGTATTGTCATCGGAACACTATATGTATACCAAATTTCATCCAAATCGGATAATGGGAAGGGTGTCAAAAACGCATTTTCTATGGAAGGGGGTGGGGGTAGGGGTGGGAGGATATTTTTTTTAAATGTTGTATTGTCATCGGACCACTATGTGAATACCAAATTTTATCCAAATCGGATAATGGGAAGTGTGTCAAAAACTCATTTTTCTATGAAAGGGGGTGGGGGTAGGGGTGGGAGGATATTTTTTCTTAATATTGTATTGTCATGGGACCATTATGTGTGTACCAAATTTAATCCAAATCGGATAATGGGAAGTGTGTCAAAAACGCTTCACAAGATTTGATAGATAGTTAGATAGTTAGACAGAACATCTGAAGCTAAATAAAAGCTTGTAAAAACAAGTTAAAGGGGACAGGCCCCAGGATGAGCCACTGGTTTTAAGTCTGTATGCAATACTGCCTTATTTTTAACAGCTTACCCATAAAAATCATCGTAAAATGGCGATTTATGTGTTTCCGGAAAGCCATCGTTTATGGCACTTTTAGTGGCCAAAACTTACGAAGCAGTTAAAACAAAAAAGCCTCTTTTAAAATGCCATATGCTTAGTTTTAAGAGGTTTTAAAGCAAAAAACTTTTGTAAAATTTACGACACAAAAGTCTGTCCGTAGCTTTTTTGTTTCACTAATTTTTTTATTAAAATATGCCGTGAAAACAACTGGAATTGACAATCATAATCCACAGTATGCTGGTCTATTTTTTTAAGTGATGGATAAGGCTGAATCGTAATTAGCCCATTTTGGGCAGTTGATGCGTATACGCAACACTACAGTAATATATTTTTTTACAAAAATAGGAACCTTTTTGGCATGAGATATAGACAAATCCCACTTATGTAAGGTTAGACAAAGGTAATTGGTAAAATTGGATTTGGAAGATTTTTTTTTGTTTCCGTCTGCATGAAAAATATTTGAAAAACCTAATTTTTTCTTCTTTTGGCTCCAAAATTTTAAAAATTCAAAAAGGCACAATTATATTTATATTTCCAAAGATATTGTGCTATTACCCCACCAAGTAAACTTTCAGTAACAATATCAAACGGAAAACTTATGTTTAATTGTAGCAGGTTTTTAAATACGTCATAAATTATAGTGTTGCGTTTAGGCATCAACGGCCTAAAGGGTAAAGTGAAATTGCCGAAAAGAGTCGGTTCATTACTTTGATTGTATAGTTTGCAAATCCATTATCGTGTAAATCTACGCCTCCCATATATTTCTTATATGCTGATATTACCGCTGATTGGGTAATTGAAACTCCTTTTTTTGATAGAAAATCAAAACTGACTTCAGAAGAAGATGTCGGGTGTGCAAAAGTCAAACGATTTACATTTGTGAGCGTTGCACAGTATATCTGCACGCTGACTGTTTTCGGCAATTTCATTACCCTTTAGGCCGTTGATGCGTTAACACCCCATATTTTGTTAAGTTAATATTCTATACTTTTTTCACGGTACTTACTAGTTACATTTATGTATATTGATAATATAAAAATACTTTTTTTTTATAAATATTGTTTTCTTTCTATCCTTGGCCCAAAATGGGTTAGCTTTGCTCCATAAAATACTGTTAAGACATCCAATAACCTTTTTGGCTTTTACTATTCTTTCTTTCCAGTTCTTTACAGTCTCTGCCTGTCTTATCAAATGTGACACCCAAGTATACATACTCATTGCATGGACATATTGTTTGTTCATTGTCCAGTTCTAACTCACCTTGTCCACTTTCACTGTTAACCCCCACTTTTGGTATGCCTCCGTGAACTTTCTTATGAGATACTCCATGTCTTCTTTATCATTAGCTACAATTATTTGGTCGTCACCAAACTGTAGTGTGTATACGGTAAGTCGGTTGTTAAGTTGTATTCCCATATCGTGTACATTACGTTTCCAGTTTTTTAGAGCTATTACTATATATATTTTAAAAAGAGTTGGAGAGACAAACATCCCTGTCTTAAGCCTTTCGTTACCAAGAATTCTTTTAAAAGTCGATTTCCAATTTTAATTTTAGATTTTAACCCTTTGTATAGTTCTTTTATCGCTTTTTGTGTATATATGATTAACAGGGTTCGAAAATATCATGATATTTATATAAATATCATATCACATGATATATATCGGATATATATCAGATATATACCTGATATAATATATATATATATATATATATATATAATCATTATCAAACTGAATGTTTTGGTTTTGGCATATTAAATAAAACTCACTACTTCTTAATAAATCAAAAGTACACACAGATGGAAAACACAGTAACTGCTCTAACCTGGGAAAATAGAAAACAAAAGAAATAGTCGCGTCGGGGATCTACCAGATGTGAAACAGGGGATTCCCAGTCAGCTCCGCGGTGCCTATGCGGCAGCCGAATCGATCGATACTACACCTTTACAGATGCTTATACTTTTGTACAGGGCCGTACTGACAAATTTTCTGATATTTAGAATGGTAGAAAACATTTTTAGTTTAATAAGTAAAATTATTGAATATATCGGATATACACCAAGCTATATATATATATATATATATATATATATATATATATATATATATATATCGTGATATATATCACTTGATATATATCCGCAAAACCCTGATGATTAATATTAGTTGCTTTAACACTGTCCATAATTTTTCTGCCGGAACGGTATTATATGCTATTTATAGGTCCACAAAGGTAACATGAGTCTCTATAAAACATTAATACTACAAGATCTGCCTGCACGAAACCCACTTTGCTCTTCTTCTTCTTCATAAAAGCATTTTCTATTAGATCTCTAAGAACCCTACCGTACAATCTACTTAAATGAGTAATAATTACTGATCCTGACATTGTCATAAAAGCAGAGGCAAGAATGGGAGCATATATAAATTATTATGCAATGACAACTGGTTCCCGGGAAGTCAATCGGGTCACACCAGAATAATGAGCATCATTACCGACCCGGTGCTCGAAATGCAGAGTGACATCATGACTCCGCTAATCAATGTGAATAAGCTGTTTAAAACCCAGCTAAACTGGAACAACAAAATGGAAAACACACTTCTCCAGTATGACTTAGCCCGTAGATTAAACTGGTTTACATCTTTGGGGAAATGCGCCACAGTATTCCACACAGAAATACACGCTATAGAGGTCAGTCTACGGGAAAATCTGGGAAGAGGATATCTCAACAAGGATATCACAATCTTCACAGATAGCCAAGCAGCAATTAAAGCTTTAGCGAGTCAACAAACTAACTCTAAGTTAGTCTGGAACTGTCTGCAATCCTTATTGACCCTGGCAAAACACAACAAGGTTACTCTTGCGTGGGTGCCAGGGCACACGGGGGTTCCAGGCAATGAAAAGGCAGAGTCACTTGCTAGAAAAGGATCTGAAAAACCATTCATAGGGCCAGAACCTGCGTTTGGAATTTCAAAAACCTTGGTACGTGGAGTGGAATGAACCGAACCGAACCGAACCGAACCAAACCGAAACCACTGGCATTCATTACCAAGGCTAAACCACAGTAAGAAAATGGTGTCATCACCATTATCCTCACTCACCTGTGAACTACTAAAACTCAGTAGAAAACAAATCAAGCGTTAACGGGACTTATACCGGTCACTGCACACTGAGAAAACATATGCATATAATGGAATCTACAGAGATGAGCCCATATGCAGACTTTGTGACGAGGACGACGAAACAGCCTCTCACATAATATTTGAGTACCCAGCACTGACCTTCTGCAGAACAAAAATCCTCCTGGAGGAAAACCCTTCCAGAGAGGCAGACTGTCAGAGAAACCTGGTAAAGGGGCTGCTGCTCTTAGCGAGGTCGTCAAGCCTCCTAAACTAGGGAAAACCACCTAGCAGGAGATACAATTAGCTAAATAGCTGCAGTGTCGGGGACTCCCAAAACCTATTCTTGCTGGCGGAACTAATCAATCAATCAATCAATCAATGGTTACTGAAATTCTTGATTAAGCAAATAGATCTATCATAACAAAAACATTTCATGTAAAAAAAGCCAAGTACGCGAAAATGGCATTCCGTAAAAAGAATTGAGATAAAAAGTAAAGCCAAGTTCTCCAATACAAATTTCAAAATAAAAGGTTCTTACTAGTTTGGAAATATTTTTTTAAAATTTTGCTATTACAGCCAAACTTCTTTATGTTCAATTTAGCACTGTGCCTAAGAGTCATTTACAGCCGTAATAGCCAAGTTTAGAAAAATATTTCCAAACTAGTAAGAACCTTTCAATTTGAAATTTGTATTGGAGAACTTGGCTTTACATTTATCTCAATTTTTTTTACGGAATGCCATTTTCGCGTACTTGGCTTTTTTTACATGAAATATTTTTGTTTAATTTTTTAAAGTAGTAAAATATGCGGAATATTGTTCAAAACTTTTGCAATGCCTTACTTAAATCTCAGCTCTCTAGCATTTCTGAAAGTGCACAATGTTACTTTTACATAACTTTACATGTATAGGGAAGGGAAATACTTTAAACTTTACACTTTATTAGCTATAAATAGCTCTTAATTATTACAATGCATTACCTACTTACTAACAAATGACCTAACTACTACTAACTAAACTTGTTTAGATTTAATTTTCAACTTGTAAGGCAACATTTTCCAAGATATATTTTTTACATTTTAGCTTAAAATTGTTTACAGACTGTATATTTTTAAGTTCCACTGGAAGATTGTTAAACAATATTAATCCTTTACTGTAAATAGTATCAACTCTGTTTTCTACAATGCTGTCAGAAAAGTAATTTCTTGCACGAGATCTTGTATTATACTGATGAATATTTTGAGTGAATGTTAATTCTTTACTTAAATAGTTTGGTAACATTTTATTATAAATTAAAGTTGTCGTGTTTTTAAATTTTGTCCTATAGTTTTATCATAGTTCCTATCAGTCTTCCAATGCTCAGCTCTCTAGCTTTTCTGGAAGTGGGTAATGTTACTTTTACATAACTTTACAATTATAGGGGAGGAGAGTAAAAAATGAAAATATTGGACTTTTTAAATTTTTTCCCATGGTTTTATCATAATTTCTATCAGAATAATGCTCAGCTCTCTAGCATTTCTGGAAGTGGGCAATGTTAGTTTTATATAAATTTACATTTATAGGAGAGGGAAGTAAATTAAAATGTTGGTGTTTTTAAACTTTTTCATATAGTTTTATCATATTTTCTTTCAGTCTTAAAAAGTTCAGCTCTCTAGCGTTGCTGGAAGTGGGCAGTGTTACTTTTACATAACTTTACATTTATAGGGGAAGGAAGTAAATTAGAATTTTGGGGTGTTATAATTTTTTTCTATAACTGTATCATAGTTACTATCGGTCTTCCAAAGCTCAGCTCTCTAGCATGTCTGGAAGTAGGCAATGTTACTTTTACTTAACTGTACATTTATAGGGGAGGGAAGTAAATTAGAATTTTGGGGTGTTTTAATTTTTTCCTATAGTTTTATCATAGTTCCTATCAGTCTGCCAAAGCTCAACTCTCTAGCATTTCTGGAAGTGGGCAATGCTACTTTTCCATAACTTTAAATGTATAGGGGAGGGGAGTAAATTAAAATTTTGGGGTTTTTTGATTTTTTCCAGGGGTTTGGTCATAATTTCTATCAGTCTGCCAAATTTCAGCTTTGTAGCATGTCGGGAAGTACAGTAGAATATTGATGATCTATACATGAGTGAGTGAGTGAGTGGCAATTTCGACGTTTTTTGAAATTTCGTTACTACTTTACTACTTTATGGAATTCCATGAAACTTGGAGGGGTTGTTAACTCCATGGAGATCTACGACTGTGCAAAGTTTTAGATTCGTAGCTCATTCCGAAGTAGAGTTTTAGGTAGGTCAAATATCGGCTGAAATGTTTCAAGAAAAGATGGTTACGGCGCGCGAACTTGGCGAGGCACTGCCGTGCCCTCAGATAATTTTTTTACAGATCGTTCTTTTTATACACTTCTTTATAATTCCTGTTTTTAATTTCATTGTGGAAACGAACTGGTTACTGCATGTAAATTTAATCATGATTAAAGCATTCTTGCAGTGATGCATGGAAGCGGTAGTATCCACATCTCCAACTTTGCTGCCAACCTATTTAGAAATTGTATTATTTGAGGATCAGTGGGCCAAACTCCCCCCACGACGCGTCGGGCGGCCGGGTGAGAACATTTACACGCTCTGTGAAATCCCGTTGGGGGATATGATTATTTTTTAAGGTCACTAACACCAGTATTTACCAGAGGGTATACAGTGCTAAGTGCTACAATCCTAGGTCTACAAGTCTAGAATTTGGTTGAAGGTTTAACTTATTTTTCCCGTGAATGCAATAGTTTTTAATATTTATATAAATTGTTCATAAATACCTTAAGATATGGGTCATCTTTTTTCGTTGTAACAAAGATATTATTTTCACACAGGTTAGAAATAAATAAAAAGAATATAATATTTTGGTTTAAAAATGGTAGCCACATTTAAACCTCCAAACGTCACTACGAGATGTCCAATAAAAACGGTGTAAGTCAGTGTCAGCTGTCAAAATGGCAAAATTTTGAAAATTCATATTTTACAAACTATACAGTTTATCAAAAAAAGCACCGAGTTGCAGCATTGTGGCGTCATAGAGATACGAAAAAACCACTGAGTAAGTTGAGATTTCAAAAAACGTCAATTAGCGATTTTTAGTATAGGGAAACCGATAGGACCAAAATGGCAAAACTTTGAAAATTCATATTTTACAAACTATACAGTTTATCGAAAAAAGCACCGAGTTGCAGTATTGTGGCGTCATAGAGATACGAAAAAACCACTGAGTGAGTTGAGATTCCAAAAAATGTCATTTAGCGATTTTTAGTATAGGGAAACCCATAGACCAAAATGGCAAAACTTTGAAAATTCATATTTTAAAAACTATACAGTTTATCAAAAAAAACACCGAGTTGCAGTATTGTGGCGTCATAGAGATACGAAAAAACCACTGAGTAAGTTGAGAATCCAAAAAACGTCATTTAGCGATTTTTAGTATAGGGAAACCCATAGGACCAAAATGGCAAAACTTTGAAAATTCATATTTTACAAACTATACAGTTTATCAAAAAAAGCACCGAGTTGCAGTATTGTGGCGTCATACAGACACGAAAAAACAACTGAGTGAGTTGAGATTTCAAAAAACGTCATTTAGCGATTTTTAGTATAGGGAAACCCATAAGATCAAAATGGCAAAACTTTGAAAATTCATATTTTACAAACTATACAGTTTATCAAAAAAAGCACCGAGTTGCAGTATTGTGGCGTCATACAGACACGAAAAAACAACTGAGTGAGTTGAGATTCCAAAAAACGTCATTTAGCGATTTTTAGTATAGGGAAACCCAAATGACCAAAATGGCAAAACTTTGAAAATTCATATTTTACAAACTATACAGTTTATCAAAAAAAGCACCGAGTTGCAGTATTGTGGCGTCATAGAGATACGAAAAAACCACTGAGTGAGTTGAGATTCCAAAAAACGTCATTTAGCGATTTTTAGTATAGGGAAACCCATAGACCAAAATGGCAAAACTTTGAAAATTCATATTTTAAAAACTATACAGTTTATCAAAAAAAACACCGAGTTGCAGTATTGTGGCGTCATAGAGATACGAAAAAACCACTGAGTAAGTTGAGAATCCAAAAAACGTCATTTAGCGATTTTTAGTATAGGGAAACCCATAGGACCAAAATGGCAAAACTTTGAAAATTCATATTTTACAAACTATACAGTTTATCAAAAAAAGCACCGAGTTGCAGTATTGTGGCGTCATACAGACACGAAAAAACAACTGAGTGAGTTGAGATTCCAAAAAACGTCATTTAGCGATTTTTAGTATAGGGAAACCCATAAGATCAAAATGGCAAAACTGAAAATTCATATTTTACAAACTATACAGTTTATCAAAAAAAGCACCGAGTTGCAGTATTGTGGCGTCATACAGACACGAAAAAACAACTGAGTGAGTTGAGATTCCAAAAAACGTCATTTAGCGATTTTTAGTATAGGGAAACCCATAGGACCAAAATGGCAAAACTTTGAAAATTCATATTTTACAAACTATACAGTTTATCAAAAAAAGCACCGAGTTGCAGTATTGTGGCGTCATAGAGATACGAAAAAACCACTGAGTGAGTTGAGATTCCAAAAAACGTCATTTAGCGATTTTTAGTATAGGGAAACCCATAGGACCAAAATGGCAAAACTTTGAAAATTCATATTTTACAAACTATACAGTTTATCAAAAAAAGCACCGAGTTGCAGTATTGTGGCGTCATAGAGATACGAAAAAACAACTGAGTGAGTTGAGATTCCAAAAAACGTCATTTAGCGATTTTTAGTATAGGGAAACCCATAAGACCAAAATGGCAAAACTTTGAAAATTCATATTTTACAAACTATACAGTTTATCAAAAAAAGCACCGAGTTGCAGTATTGTGGCGTCATACAGACACGAAAAAACAACTGAGTGAGTTGAGATTCCAAAAAACGTCATTTAGCGATTTTTAGTATAGGGAAACCCATAGGACCAAAATGGCAAAACTTTGAAAATTCATATTTTACAAACTATACAGTTTATCAAAAATAGCACCGAGTTGCAGTATTGTGGCGTCATAGAGATACGAAAAAACCACTGAGTGAGTTGAGATTCCAAAAAACGTCATTTAGCGATTTTTAGTATAGGGAAACCAATAAGACCAAAATGGCAAAACTTTGAAATTTCATATTTTACAAACTATACAGTTTATCAAAAAAAGCACCGAGTTGCAGTATTGTGGCGTCATGCAGATACGAAAAAACCACTGAGTGAGTTAAGATTCCAAAAAACGTCATTTAGCGATTTTTAGTATAGGGAAACCCATAAGACCAAAATGGCAAAACTTTGAAAATTCATATTTTACAAACTATACAGTTTATCAAAAAAATACCAAAATGGCAAAACTTTGAAAATTCATATTTTACAAACTATACAGTTTATCAAAAAAAGCACCGAGTTGCAGTATTGTGGCGTCATGCAGATACGAAAAAACCACTGAGTGAGTTGAGATTCCAAAAAACGTCATTTAGCAATTTTTAGTATAGGGAAACCCATAAGACTAAAATGGCAAAACTTTGAAAATTCATATTTTACAAACTATACAGTTTATCAAAAAAAGCACCGAGTTGCAGTATTGTGGTGTCATAGAGATACGAAAAAACCACTGAGTGAGTTGAGATGCCAAGAAACGTCATTTAGCGATTTTTAGTATAGGGAAACCCAGAAGGTCAAAATGGCAAAACTTTGAAAATTCATACTTTACAAACAATACAGTTTATTTAAAAAAACACTGAGTTGCAGTATTGTGGCGTCATAGAGATACGAAAAAACCACTGAGTGAGTTGAGATTCCAAAAAACGCCATTAGCGATTTTTAGTATAGGAAAACCCACAATGATCTCTATATATATATAACCACAATATTTAATAATCTTTTTTTTTTATTTCTTTAAAAGGTATATCTTAATGTCAAAAACTGAGTATAAGTACAATTGTATACAATAATTTTATGAAGGAGAAATTTCTTTAAAAAAAAAACGTGTTTTTGAGCGAAAAAAACAAATCTCTTAGAAACTTCTTAATTTTTTTGTTTGCAAAATATTGTAGATATTTAGGATCCGAAGAGCTCTACTCTCACCTAGTTTTGTTAAACTAATATTATTTTTGCAAAAATAAAAAGTTAAAAACAAAAAATACGGTTTTTTTCATTTTTCTCGAACATTTTGAGGTTATGTAAAAAATTACATTAACAAAGTTTTTTATGACCTATGATTGTTATGTATGTCACTTTTTCTACGAAGTCAACTTTTACCGGAAATCGCAATAATACGATTCCTTGCCCCCTTTTTACGCCCAAAACTAACCCGCAACGCCCCTGCTCATGCATTTATTTTTTTTTTACTTTGTTTTTCGCCGTTCTACAATCTTTAATGCTTCAGGTACTGTTAATAATTTTTTTCTCTCAAAGTGCAATTTGACTGGCCTAAAATGACAATCTCCTTGAAGTATGAAGTTCACAAGATACCACCGGGTGACCACCGATAATTAGAACTAGAGAGAGAAAGGTTAAACTACTTGAATTTTCTCACTCTAAAAAAACTCTAAAATTTTTGCCTCAGTGTCCCGTATACGTAATGTATAGCCGTGGCCGTTCCAGTTACTTCGTATATAATTCATTGAGTGCAAGTCAGATTTTTTTACAGGAGGGATAGAAATAGCAGATATTATCGCACCGAGCAACTGGTAGAGTTGATAGCACATATTGTTCTCCTTTTATAAAGTAAACAAGGATTTAATCTGCAGGTAGCAGTCCATTTCACCACGTGGGCAAGAAATATAGTCTAAATTATATGCATTTGTAATGACGTCACCAGGTGAGAAAGACACGTATGGCATAGATATTTTTGCCAATTAATTTTGTTGCATCTGCGGCTCGCTGTATTACACTCTCAAATTGAAGTGCGATTCCATTTCGGACTTGTTCCTTTTCCAGTTGAAAAAAAGCCAATATATTTAAAATTATTAGCTGCGATTGTTCATTATACCTATTATATTTGTTTCTCGGCATTTTACAACTTTTTAAAATAATTTCCGACAAGTTGACAAACTTATGTTTTTGTGAGACAGTGACGGGATACTTCACATAACCAATTATCTACCTATTTAAAAAATGAATTAATCATAGACACTACCTTTTTTTTAAGTTTATTGTCACCGCTGTTTATAATCAAACAAGTTTCGTGGCTAATCGGGCAAAAAGAAGTCTTTGTTTCCCTCATATTTTTCCGTGGGTAGCCTGAAAGCTTAACCTCACGGGGGTCCAAGATCTAATGGACACCTAATAAGTGTTGACAGTTAACTGTTTCGTCCTTATGGGACTCCTCAGAACACTGCTGGTCAATGTGACAAATCTTGCGAAGTTAATTAGACGGTTTTGTCTCTAATTAAATGTAAATAGTGAGAAAACTATCGCAAGAAGCGCCATCTACCGAGATACGAGAGAAACAAAAAACAAAAGCAGGCAAAACACTGCTATACAATATCGATCAATGAAAAGATCGAATGCAAATAAAAGAAAACAACTATAGTCCGTGACCTACAACAGCTCTTTGTCTTTTAGGCCGGATTAACACATATTGCATTTTTACCCGTCATCAAGACAGTGAGCGTCAATCAACGGAATTTTTAAGCCAAATACTAACAAACGTGGAATTTCGTACCCGTGAATTTAAAAATCAAACAAGTTTCGTGGCTAATCGGGCAAAAAGAAGTTTTTGTTTTCCTCATATTTCTCCGTAGGTAGCTAAGCTTAACCTCACGGGGGTCCAAGATCTAATGGACACCTAATAAGTGTTAACAGTTAACTGTTTCGTCCTTATGGGACTCCTCACAACACTGCTGGTCAATGTGACAAATCTTGCGAAGTTAATTGGACAGTTTTGTCTCTAATTATATAAATAAATGTAAATAGTGAGAAAACTATCGCAAGAAGCGCCATCTACCGAGATACGAGAAAAACAAAAAACAAAAGCAGGCAAAACACTGCTATACAATATCGATCAATGAAAAGATCGAATGCAAATAAAAGAAAATAACTATAGTCCGTGACCTACGACAGCTCTTTGTCTTTCAGGCCGGATCAACACATATTGCATTTTTACCAGTCATCAAGACAGTGAGCGTCAATCAACGGAATTTTTAAGCCAAATACTAACAAACGTGGAATTTCGTACCCGTGAATTTAAAAATCAAACAAGTTTCGTGGCTAATCGGGCAAAAAGAAGTTTTTGTTTCCCTTATATTTTTCCATGGGTAGCCTGAAAGCTTAACCTCACGGGGGTCCAAGATCTAATGGACACCTAATAAGTGTTGACAGTTAACTGTTTCGTCCTTATGGGACTCCTCAGAACACTGCTGGTCAATGTGACAAATCTTGCGAAGTTAATTAGACGGTTTTGTCTCTAATTAAATGTAAATAGTGAGAAAACTATCGCAAGAAGCGCCATCTACCGAGATACGAGAGAAACAAAAAACAAAAGCAGGCAAAACACTGCTATACAATATCGATCAATGAAAAGATCGAATGCAAATAAAAGAAAACAACTATAGTCCGTGACCTACAACAGCTCTTTGTCTTTCAGGCCGGATCAACACATATTGCATTTTTACCCGTCATCAAGACAGTGAGCGTCAATCAACGGAATTTTTAAGCCAAATACTAACAAACGTGGAATTTCGTACCCGTGAATTTAAAAATCAAACAAGTTTCGTGGCTAATCGGGCAAAAAGAAGTTTTTGTTTCCCTTATAGTTTTCCATGGGTAGCCTGAAAGCTTAACCTCACGGGGGTCCAAGATCTAATGGACACCTAATAAGTGTTGACAGTTAACTGTTTCGTCCTTATGGGACTCCTCAGAACACTGCTGGTCAATGTGACAAATCTTGCGAAGTTAATTAGACGGTTTTGTCTCTAATTAAATGTAAATAGTGAGAAAACTATCGCAAGAAGCGCCATCTACCGAGATACGAGAGAAACAAAAAACAAAAGCAGGCAAAACACTGCTATACAATATCGATCAATGAAAAGATCGAATGCAAATAAAAGAAAACAACTATAGTCCGTGACCTACAACAGCTCTTTGTCTTTCAGGCCGGATCAACACATATTGCATTTTTACCCGTCATCAAGACAGTGAGCGTCAATCAACGGAATTTTTAAGCCAAATACTAACAAACGTGGAATTTCGTACCCGTGAATTTAAAAATCAAACAAGTTTCGTGGCTAATCGGGCAAAAAGAAGTTTTTGTTTCCCTCATATTTTTCCGTGGGTAGCCTGAAAGCTTAACCTCACGGGGGTCCAAGATCTAATGGACACCTAATAAGTGTTGACAGTTAACTGTTTCGTCCTTATGGGACTCCTTAGAACACTGCTGGTCAATGTGACAAATCTTGCGAAGTTAATTGGACGGTTTTGTCTCTAATTTTATAAATAATGTAATAGTGAGAAAACTATCGCAAGAAGCGCCATCTACCGAGATACGAGAAAAACAAAAAACCAAAAACAAAAGCAGGCAAAACACTGCTATACAATATCGATCAATGAAAAGATCGAATGCAAATAAAAGAAAATAACTATAGTCCGTGACCTACGACAGCTGACTGTCAGATCGCCGACGATATACAAGAGAAAATCGTTAGTGACCTGAATGCTTTTATCTCTGGGTTTGCAGCATTTACTCTATGCTAGCAAATATGCTTTTCTCTATATGTCTGTGTAATTTGTATTATATTTCCCTTTTCTATTGTTTTTTTTTTGTTTTTTAACCATTCCATGAAAATACCAACCACAGATTCAATTTGAAATAAAAGATTATCAAATTTATTTAAAAGAAAATTTGTAGATAAAAAATGTCACTTTTATTTCGACAACAAGGAACATACAATGCACTTTTATCCCCAAAATAAAGGATTAACAGTGCACTGCTTTTCGTTATAAATACAAAAAACCTATTTTACCCGTTAAGGTACCCATGTTATTCTATACCAAGGACTATAGACATAAAGGACTGCTTAGTTTCATTTAACCTGTGTTAACAAATTGTGCGGGGTGAGGAGAGCGGCGTGACGTCACCACTTGTGCTAAATCATTCGTTTACGTTCGTTGTATATGATGTTATTCGTATTGTTAATATTTCGCTGAATAGTTTATGTTTTTTGGATTGTTTCAGTGCAGTGCTACTAAGAAAAGACATAAATAAACATTTTCAAGTTTGGTTTGTTAACAGTGTGTAAAAATTCGATTCAGGACAGAGAAGAACATTTGTTTACAGGGTAAAAAAAATGGCCACGATTTTCTCAGCAAATGGGCTTCTTGTTTAATAATATCTATCAAGATAATTACAAAAGACTGTGAATTGAAAAGAAATATTTTTCTAAATTAAATATTATTATTTATATTAATATTTTTAATTTATTGTATATATCTGTACTTTTCTGTTTTTTTTGTAAAAATGTAATAATAAATACTTTTTTTATGTTCTATATTCCCGTTTTTTAGTTATTTAATTAATAATTTCTTAACATGCTTTAAAAATCGGTTGTAATAATTAAACTATAAGTACAATTTGTGCATTTTTTTCTCTTTGTTTTTTGTCTATTTGAACAATGTTTGTGCTTTCCCTTTTTTAAATAAATCAATAAATTTTTCGTCTACCTATATTTCCGTTTTTAATTATCGCAAAATAATTTATTTACATACTTTTAAAACAATTGGACAAATTATACAGGGTGTTCCATAACTTGGGGTCCATATTGCAGCAGGTGATAGCGAGGAGGTTATTTCCGAAAAAAAAGTTTATATAACATGGGGTCAACACACATCTGTTTTTAAGATATAGGATTTTTAATGTTAGAGCAGTGGGGGGAAAAGGGTTTTGTAAAAAAAGAAAATCACAGACAGCTGAATACTCAGCTAATTGTGATTCAAAAATGTGATACTCCTTGTTTTAATAAAATTACAAGTTAAGAAGATACAGGCTGTCAAAATTACCTCCAAAAATGTATAAAAAATAATCTTTTTTTTAAATTAATTTTTGCTTACTTATTCTTTTAAAAAATATCAATAATATTATGTGTCGCTAAAGACTTGTTTTTATTAACAAAACATATAAAAAAAACATTGCGTTTAATATAGCATTTATAAAAGTTTATACCAAAAAAATGGTTTTTTCTAAAAAAAATTGACAGACTAATGTTTTTCAAAATAAGTTTTATATCAATTTATTGCTCTTGTTCTGATACACGAGTTTCCCCATTTTCATATTTTTATTGCGTTTTTTGAAAAAGTTATTATCAAAAAAGTTAAAAAAATTGCCAACTTTGATGCTCTGTATCTCTACAAACAAAGAGTTTTGACCCATGCATTATAGGAACTTTTTTGTCAGACATGACCTCCTCTATCACCTGTTGGCCTATGGCCCCTAAGTTATGGGACACCCTGTATAGGTACTACCACATTATTATGTTTGGTTTTTGTTTCACTTTAAGTATTTAAATTTAATTTATTTAACAGATATTTCAAATATAAAATCATTTATCATCCCTGTAAAGACAATATTTTTAAATGTACAATGCCTAAATTTTGCATAAATTTTAATTTGCACAAAGAAAATAGCTCTAAAAGCATATAAAATCCAATATAACGATAGGCGCGCTTTCTGCCCAGCACAAGTGGTGACGTAACAGCGAGTTTGACCTTGAACATCGATTGCAGACAGATTCGGCAAACTGAGCAATCCTGTCTAGTGTATTATAATCGTTGATCCTATACATATATTAGGCAATTAAAACGGAAAAAGGTAATTCCCCGGCTTCCTAGTGCGTTGTTGCCAACATACTACATAATATTAATGACCATGCCATGCAGAGCTCCGTTCTGTTGTCAGAGGTTTCCGTCTGGTTAAAGGAGGTTTCAGAATTTTTTTACCAAAAAAAAATAGGGAAAAGTTTGGTTCTAACAAATTTGTCCGGCTAAAGGGAGTGTCCGATTAATAGAGCTGTCCCCAAGGAGAGGTTTCACTGTATTTGCAATGTAAGATTTACGCTTGAGGCGGCCACTTTAAAGGCAGCTTCAAAGTAATGGAGGACTATCCGTCAAAATGGAAAACAGATGGTCACCTTAAATTAAGAAGCCCGTCGGGAGCTCTATTCTGATATCGATTTCAATGTCCCGTTCTGCCGTTTCACGCCCGTCACGAATGCTTAATGAGACATATATTTCAGAAACTCTCGAAAATCGGGTCCTAGAAACTGTTTCCCAAATGGAAACTCCGATAAAACTGCCAGATATTTTACGCTAAAACCCAAATAATATCAATTTAATTATTAATTCCTTTCTTTATGTAATTTTTGGACAATTTTAACATTATTAAAATGATTTGTAGCCTATTACAAGTAAGGTCACTCATCGTCTAGCAAGGTAAAGCTTCCTTGACGATGAGTGACCTTAATTACAAGACATACAAGCAGTGGCGGTTGCTACAGGGACGGCAACGGGGCAAAACTCCCAAAACTAGACAACAAACAGTATTTATTTATTTAGTTAAATCTTCCCTTACGACATGATTGTCTAGTTCTTTTTATTATCTGTGGTTAACAACAAGCGATTAATTGGGTGAACTTTTTTAGCGTAAATAATTACAAGCCGGCAGCGCCGCGCGGGGCAAGGTTTTAATTTCACCCGTTTTTCAGCGGTGTATGGGTGGATGTTCTCGAGCGGGAACGGGAGAATGTTTGTTTTAGTTGCAGTCGGCCATCATCATCGTGCGAAAACGTCCAGTGCCCTTCCTAGCGTTGCCGGTTCCATCCTTAGTGAAGACGTATGAGTTTGTTTTGATTTGGGGTATGTCAGTAGCACATAGCCTTGCTGGTCGCGTATCATTGTTTGTTTTTGTTATCGTTTAATTATAAAATTAAAAAAAAGACCCACATAAATTCTCTATGCTAGGCAAGACTGATATTAGGTGCCAATTGAATAGTGCCTATAGGCAAAACATTACCGAACATAATGAAAATGTGGCAAAAAATAGACATATACTTAGTAGGTTAATAGACTGTTTAAAATTCTGTGGGATTTTTGAGGCTGCTCTACGAGGCCATGAGAGAGAGAACCACGTACGTGACGAAGAAGAAAAGATCTGTCAATGTCACAAAAGACCGTTCCTAACAGGACTAGAAACATGGGATTTAGATTTGCGAGTTACGTTTCCTCGTCTGTCAGCTGACACCGAAATGTAAAATGCATAATAACGCCATATTTCACAGGGGAATATAAGTGAGCACAATAGGCAGGCCAGCAAAAAAAAGGCTCTAAACAACCTAAACTTTTACAAATCATCCAAAGTTATTATACAATAATTAATACAAGCGTTCTTTGATGGAATCTATCAATTTAATATCTTGGCTGCCAACCTCTAACAGGAAGAATACACATGAAGAAAAAGAAAAGATCTGTCAATGTCACAAAAGAGCGTTCCTAACAGGACTAGAAACTGGGATTTAGATTTGCGAGTTACGTTTCCTCGTCTGTCAGCTGACACCGAAATGTAAAATGCATAATAACGCCATATTTCACAGGGGAATATAAGTGAACACAATAGGCACGCCATAAAAAAAAAGGCTATAAACAACCTAAACTTTTACAAATCATCCAAAGTTATTATACAATAATTAATACAAGCGTTCTTTGATGGAATCTATCAATTTAATATCTTGGCTGTCAACCTCTAACAGGAAGAATACACATGAAGAAAAAGAAAAGATCTGTCAATGTCACAAAAGAGCATTCCTAACAGGACTAGAAACATGGGATTTAGATTTGCGAGTTACGTTTCCTCGTCTGTCAGCTGACACCGAAATGTAAAATGCATAATAACGCCATATTTCACAGGGGAATATAGTGAACACAATAGGCACGCCATCAAAAAAAAAAAGGCTATAAACAACCTAAACTTTTACAAATCATCAAAAGTTATTATACAATAATTAATACAAGCGTTGTTTGATGGAATCTATCAATTTAATATCTTGGCTGTCAACCTCTGACAGGAAGAATGCACGTGAAGAAAAAGAAAAGATCTGTCAATGTCACAAAAGAGCGTTTCTGAAAGGACTAGAAACCTGGGATTTAGATTTGCGAGTTACGTTTCCTCGTCTGTCAGCTGACACCGAAATGTAAAATGCATAACAACACCATATTTCACAGGGGAATATAAGTGAACACAATAAGCACGCCATCAAAAAAAAAGGCTATAAACAACCTAAACTTTTACAAATCATCAAAAGTTATTATACAATAATTAATACAAGCGTTGTTTGATGGAATCTATCAATTTAATATCTTGGCTGTCAACCTCTGACAGGAAGAATGCACGTGAAGAAAAAGAAAAGATCTGTCAATGTCACAAAAGAGCGTTTCTCAAAGGACTAGAAACATGGGATTTAGTTTTGCGAGTTACGTTTCCTCGTCTGTCAGCTGACACCGAAATGTAAAATGCATAACAACACCATATTTCACAGGGGAATATAAGTGAACACAATAAGCACGCCATCAAAAAAAAAGGCTATAAACAACCTAAACTTTTACAAATCATCAAAAGTTATTATACAATAATTAATACAAGCGTTGTTTGATGGAATCTATCAATTTAATATCTTGGCTGTCAACCTCTGACAGGAAGAATGCACGTGAAGAAAAAGAAAAGATCTGTCAATGTCACAAAAGAGCGTTTCTGAAAGGACTAGAAACATGGGATTTAGATTTGCGAGTTACGTTTCCTCGTCTGTCAGCTGACACCGAAATGTAAAATGCATAATAACGCCATATTTCACAGAGGAATATAAGTAAGCACAACAGGCAGGCCAGCAAAAAAAAGGCTCTAAACAATCTAATCTTTTAAAAATCATGGAAAGTCATTATTTAATAATTAATACAAGCGTTGTTTGATGGAATCTATCAATTTAATATCTTGGCTGTCAACCTCTGACAGGAAGAATGCATATGAAGAAAAAGAAAAGATCTGTCAATGTCACAAAAAAGCGTTCCTAACAGGACTAGAAACATGAGATTTAGATTTGCGAGTTACGTTTCCTCGTCTGTCAGCTGACACCGAAATGTAAAATGCATAATAACGCCATATTTCACAGGGGAATATGACTGAGCACAACAATAGGCAGACCAACAAAAAAAAGTTCCGAACAACCTAAACTTTTAAAAATCATCCGAAGTTATTATTTATAATTGATACAAGCGTTGTTTAATGGAATATATCAATTTAATATCTTAGCTGTTAACCTTTGACATGAAAAATGAACTTAAAAAAGAAGAAAAGATCTGTCAATGTCACAAAAGAGCGTTCCTAACAGGACTAGAAACATGGGATTTAGATTTGCGAGTTACGTTCCCTCGTCTGTCAGCTGACACCGAAATGTAAAATGCATAATAACACCATATTTCACAGGGGAATATAAGTGAACACAATAAGCACGCCATAAAAAAAAGGCTATAAACAACCTAAACTTTTACAAATCATCAAAAGTTATTATACAATAATTAATACAAGCGTTGTTTGATGGAATCTATCAATTTAATATCTTGGCTGTCAACCTCTGACAGGAAGAATGCACGTGAAGAAAAATAAAAGATCTGTCAATGTCACAAAAGAGCGTTTCTGAAAGGACTAGAAACCTGGGATTTAGATTTGCGAGTTACGTTTCCTCATCTGTCAGCTGACACCGAAATGTAAAATGCATAATAACGCCATATTTCACAGGGGAATATGACTGAGCACAACAATAGGAAGACCAATAAAAAAAAGTTCCGAACAACCGAAACTTTTAAAAATCATCCGAAGTTATTATTTATAATTGATACAAGCGTTGTTTAATGGAATATATCAATTTAATATCTTAGCTGTTAACCTTTGACATGAACAATGAACTTGAAAAAGAAGAAAATATCTGTCAATGTCACAAAAGAGCGTTCCTAACAGGACCAGAAACATGGGATTTAGATTTGCGAGTTACGTTTCCTCGTCTGTCAACTGACACCGAAATGTAAAATGCAAAATAACGCCATATTTCACAGGGGAATATAAGTGAGCACAATAGGCAGGCCAGAAAAAAGGCTCTAAACAACCTGAACATTTAAAAATCATCGAAAGTTATTATACAATAATTAATACAAGCGTTCTTTGATGGAATCTATCAATTTAATATCTTGGCTGTCAACCTCTGACAGGAAGAATGCACGTGAAGAAAAAGAAAAGATCTGTCAATGTCACAAAAGAGCGTTTCTGAAAGGACTAGAAACATGGGATTTAGATTTGCGAGTTACGTTTCCTCGTCTGTCAGCTGACACCGAAATGTAAAATGCATAATAACGCCATATTTCACAGAGGAATATAAGTAAGCACAACAGGCAGGCCAGCAAAAAAAAGGCTCTAAACAATCTAATCTTTTAAAAATCATGGAAAGTCATTATTTAATAATTAATACAAGCGTTGTTTGATGGAATCTATCAATTTAATATCTTGGCTGTCAACCTCTGACAGGAAGAATGCATATGAAGAAAAAGAAAAGATCTGTCAATGTCACAAAAAAGCGTTCCTAACAGGACTAGAAACATGAGATTTAGATTTGCGAGTTACGTTTCCTCGTCTGTCAGCTGACACCGAAATGTAAAATGCATAATAACGCCATATTTCACAGGGGAATATGACTGAGCACAACAATAGGCAGACCAACAAAAAAAAGTTCCGAACAACCTAAACTTTTAAAAATCATCCGAAGTTATTATTTATAATTGATACAAGCGTTGTTTAATGGAATATATCAATTTAATATCTTAGCTGTTAACCTTTGACATGAACAATGAACTTAAAAAAGAAGAAAAGATCTGTCAATGTCACAAAAGAGCGTTCCTAACAGGACTAGAAACATGGGATTTAGATTTGCGAGTTACGTTCCCTCGTCTGTCAGCTGACACCGAAATGTAAAATGCATAATAACACCATATTTCACAGGGGAATATAAGTGAACACAATAAGCACGCCATAAAAAAAAGGCTATAAACAACCTAAACTTTTACAAATCATCAAAAGTTATTATACAATAATTAATACAAGCGTTGTTTGATGGAATCTATCAATTTAATATCTTGGCTGTCAACCTCTGACAGGAAGAATGCACGTGAAGAAAAATAAAAGATCTGTCAATGTCACAAAAGAGCGTTTCTGAAAGGACTAGAAACCTGGGATTTAGATTTGCGAGTTACGTTTCCTCATCTGTCAGCTGACACCGAAATGTAAAATGCATAATAACGCCATATTTCACAGGGGAATATGACTGAGCACAACAATAGGAAGACCAATAAAAAAAAGTTCCGAACAACCGAAACTTTTAAAAATCATCCGAAGTTATTATTTATAATTGATACAAGCGTTGTTTAATGGAATATATCAATTTAATATCTTAGCTGTTAACCTTTGACATGAACAATGAACTTGAAAAAGAAGAAAATATCTGTCAATGTCACAAAAGAGCGTTCCTAACAGGACTAGAAACATGGGATTTAGATTTGCGAGTTACGTTTCCTCGTCTGTCAACTGACACCGAAATGTAAAATGCAAAATAACGCCATATTTCACAGGGGAATATAAGTGAGCACAATAGGCAGGCCAGAAAAAAGGCTCTAAACAACCTGAACATTTAAAAATCATCGAAAGTTATTATACAATAATTAATACAAGCGTTCTTTGATGGAATCTATCAATTTAATATCTTGGCTGTCAACCTCTAACAGGAAGAATACACATGAAGAAAAAGAAAAGATCTGTCAATGTCACAAAAGAGCGTTTCTGACGGGACTAGGAACATGGGATTTAGATTTGCGAGTTACGTTTCCTCGTCTGTCAGCTGACACCGAAATGTAAAATGCATAATAACGCCATATTTCACAGGGGAATATATGTGAACACAATAGGCAGGCTCTAAACAACCTAAACTTTTAAAAATCATCAAAAGTTATTATACAATAATTAATACAAGCGTTCTTTGATGGAATCTATCAATTTAATATCTTGAAAAAGAAAAGATCTGTCAATGTCACAAAATAGCGTTTCTGACAGGACTAGAAATATGGGATTTAGATTTGCGAGTTACGTTTCCTCGTCTGTCAGCTGACACCGAAATGTAAGATGCATAATAACACCATATTTCACAGAATATGAGTGCAAACAACAATGGGCAGACCAACAAAAAAAAGGCACTAAACAACCTTAACTTTTAAAACTCATCGAAGGTTATTATACAATAATTAATACAAGCGTTGCGTTGTTTCATGAAATCTATCAATTTAGTATCTTGGCTGTCAACCTCTGACAGGAAGAATGCACATGAAGAAAAAGAAAAGATCTGTCAATGTCACAAAATAGCGTTTCTGACAGGACTAGAAACATGGGATTAAAATTTGCGAGTTAAGTTTCCTCGTCTGTCAGCTAACACCGAAATGTAAAATACATAATAACGTCATATTTCACAGGGGAATATGACTAAGGACAACAATAGGAAGACCAACAAAAAAAAGGCTCTGAACAACCTAAACTTTTAAAAATCATCCAAAGTTATTATTTATAATTGATACAAGCGTTGTTTGATGAAATCCATCAACTAAATATCTTGGCTGGCAACCTTTGAGAAGAACAATGCGTATGAAGAAGAAGAAAGGATCTGTCAATGTCACAAGAGCGTGTTCCTAACAGGACTAGACCCCCTTTTTAATCCTGAGACGCTTGTTTTCCTTAAGGAGTGATTTCCATATGTTTGGATGTCCGTGCTTGGTTGACTGAAAACTTGTTTATTCTGCACTATAAACGCAGCTTTAATAACTTTGGTTTTCTCCAATGCGACTCCTTATGCAAAACTTTAGCTTCAGACATTAAGTCCTGTGATCATTTACTCTAACCTGAAGAGGGCGTTTCGTTTCACCTACATATGGTTTGGTAAATACATTCCTTATTATTTGAGGGATTTGCTGGTTTTGTTTTGGTTAGAAAACTCCATATCGTATTTCTCGTTGAAAATACTGTTTTTTTATATTATAGTGTTTGGCTATTCGTCTTATATTTTCTGAAATCCCTTGAACATATGGAATGTTAATAACACCCAACGGATTATTATTTTGAGAATTTGCTACATTTGGTTTGTTATTAATTTTAGTGATCGTTGGGCTTATTAATTTCTCGAAATAACAATTCTGTTGTAAGTCCTTCTTAATGTTGTTAATTTATGTGGTTAATTCTGCATTATTACTACAAAGAGCCGTAAATATTTGTTTATAAAAAATACACACATAATATAATTAATTAATTTACGAGCGGCACAGCGAACACTGTACAATTTCCCCGTCCCGAAATATCACCAATCACAAAACTTTGGTATTTAAAGGGATTAAGGGCAGTGGCAGCTCGTGACGTTATAAATTGGGGGGGGCAGGAATGTACATTGCATGGAACAGGAGATAAAAAACTTAACAAAAAAGTTTCACGGGCAAGACCTCAGAGGTAAAGGTCTTTTTTGTTAAGACTTTATACCTCGTGAACTTCCTTTAAATTTAAAAAAAAATAAAAAACTTAACTTAACAATTTTATTTTAGCATTTTACAAAAAAGCAGCTACTTGGTGTAGTTTTTAGTTTATTTGTTTATAGATAAAATTTATTCGCCCTTCTTTTACATGCGCAAAGTACTCGGATTAGCACCACTTTCAGACTAATCATGGCCCTGTACAGCAACCTCAAAAATCCCACAGAATTTTAAACCCTCTATTAACCTACTAATTATATGTCTATTTTTTGCCACATTTTCATTATATTCGGTAATATTTTGCCTATAGACACTATTCAATTGGCACCTAATATCAGTCTTGCCTAGCATAGAAAATTCTATGTGGTTCTTTAAATAAGTAGCAATTGTGTCTTTAACTTTTCACTAAAGTGCTTGATATCACACATTCCCTTGCCACCCACGCAGGATCACTTCGTGGATTATTCACAATAAGACAAATAAAGCAAAAAAAGCATTGCGTTTTTCACAACCGCACAACCAGTTTTCAGCATCGTATAATTTTTCATTACTTGCACTAAAATTTTGATTAATTTTTAGGATTTTTAGGTCCGGTCTATGTGGCCTTAAAGTTTTTATTTGTAATCGAAGTTCATAAGTCAACGTATTTAAATTTATATAAATCGACGGTATTTATTTCCATTTTGAAAACAAACAAACACGCCACCGACAAGGCTTTTAACTACTGACCCTGAAGTACCCCAAATCAAAACAAACTCATACGTCTTCACTAAGGATAGAATTGGCAACACCTAGAAAGGGCAACGAACGGTTTGGCACGATAAATATGGCCGACGTCAACTAAAACAAACATTCCTCCCGCCCCCGCGCGAGAACAGCCACCCGCGGTGCTGCCGGCTTGTAATTATTTACGCTAAAAAGTTTATTCAGTTAACCACAGACTAAAAAAAAAGAACTAGACATGTAAGGAAAATTTAACTTTTTTTAAATAAGTCAATTAAAAATACTGGTTGTTGTCTAGTTTTGGGAGGGCACTCTCCCTCCCTATAGTAGCGGCCACTGGTTAAGGAGGCAAAAATTGTTTAATATATACCTGTTGTATCCAGTTCAATATCACCTTGACTACAAGCGGGTCAGGTGCGGGTGGTATGGAGGTATTCTGCAAGGCGGTTACTAGGCTGTTGGCGGCTTCTCTGACACCCAGGGGAGCGCTTGGAAAGCCATAGTCTGGAGAGTGAGCTGACAAAGAACCAGATCCTAAAAAAAAGTAGAACCTTAAGTTTTTGGGGTTTGTGCAGGGTGATTTTTGATAATTGCAAAATCCTTGTAACTCGGTTATTATTTTGAATAGAAAGTTAAAAAAAAAACCTGGTCGATTTTGCCACTTCTTGCGCAGTTTTTTTTCTGTCTCACTAGATACTAGATATTTTTTAATTTTTGAATTTGTGTTTTCGTTTTGATTTAAAAAATATATAATAATATTGTCTAAGATATAACGAATTATTTCTATATAAGATTCTATAGACTTTACATTTATTTGATTTTACCACTCTGTACTCAATTATACAAAATTAAATAAATTATATCTGAGAAAATCAGAACGAAAAGACAAATTCAAAAATGTAAAAATATATATGGATGGATTGTAAAACGAAAAGCCAGAAACATCAAACCACTGTATATAGAAAACCTACAAACACGGGACAGTACCTAAATTTTAAGTCTAATCATTTTGTTGCTACAAAACAAGGAGTTATAAGAAGTTTGTAATTAAAAGCTCCAAATACTTGTAGTCATAATGAAGAATTAACCACCGCAATCTACAACATTAAAAAGGACTTACAACGATCTCTAAAATTAAAAACAAACCAAATGTAGCAAATTCTCAAAATAATAATAATCGGTTGGGTGTTATAAACATTCCATATGTTCAAGGGATTTCAGAAAACATAAGACGAATAGCCAAACACTATAATATAAAAACAGTCGTTTCATCGTGAAATACAATAAAGAGTTGTTTGTAACTAAAACAAAACCAGAAAATCCCTCAAATAATAAGGAATGTATTTACCAAATGCCGTGTGAGTGTGGTAAATCATATGTAGGTCAAACGAAACGCCCTCTTCAGGTTAGAGTAAATAAACATCTAAAAAATACCCAATTAGGGGATATTGAAAAATCCGGTTTAGCCCTAAATGACCACAGGATTCAATGGTCAGAAGCTAAAGTTTTGCATAAGGAGTCACATTGGGAAAAACGAAAGTTTATTGAAGCTGCATGCATAATGCAGAATAAAGAAGTTTTCAGTCAACCAAGCACGGACATACCAAACATATGGAAATCACTCCTTAACAAAAAACAAGCGTCTTAGAATAGAAAAAGAGGGCGGGCCGTCTCACCTGACTGCACACCAAGTAGTATAAGTAGTAGCCTGTAGACTGGATTGATTAGTTTACACTCAAAAACGGTTAGAGATACTTACTAACCGAAGCGTCGTGTTTAAAATAAATAAAGACAATGGAAGTCCGAAATTTCATTTCTATTTATATATATCGACTCATGCAACGAAGACATTATTAGGGGTTTTTGAGTTACAATCATACAGCGTATACAGTTGAGTTGACAAGAGGAAAAATCCTTCATTTTTGATTTTACGAAAAAAACCCTCTCTTTATAAAAAAATCTGCTTGTTCAAAATTTAAGATTACCATAATATAATCTTTGATTAGATGTACAGGGTGTCCCAATTTGGGCACTTTTAGGGGGTTTAAGGTACTTCTAGGCGAGACAGAGAAAAACTGACCACGCATTGCGAGGTTCAAATTTCAAGAGAAGACTTATAGTGAAAACCGCATTTTGAAATATCGTCTCGTCTTTGAGCTACGGGGGCTTTTTGACAAGTCTGCATTTTTGAAGGGGGTCTATAACTTCGTTATTAGTGGAAATTTTGATTTAGAGTAAATTGCAGTTTTATAGACTTTGTCACGAGGAATTCACCCGTTAAATTATATTTTAACTGTCACTTTTATTTTTTGAGATATGACATAAAGTTGCATTTTTTCTTATGGAATGGCCTATATTTTAATTAATTTTCGAATTTGTCATTGAATTCTTTTTAAAATGATGTATAATATGTCATAGTTTGATTGAGCGGTTTATGAGATATTCAGCTTTTTCACTTATTTCTAGTGCGCTATGATTTCCTGCTGAGGCAGGTAAAGGCACTCCAGTATTTTTATTATTTTACACAGTCACAAATATAGTAAGGCTGGTTTGGAAAAAATATAATTCAGCTGACGGCCCTCAAAGCCTAGTTATAAAAAGTTTTAAAAATGATACATATTTCAAAATAAAATTAAAACGCTTTTGTGCAAAATAATTTCATATCAAAGCGTCATAATATGTCAAATTGTTTAAACAATTGAAAACAATGACAAAACACCAAGACGCAAGGCCAACTTGATTTGCATAGTATAAGACAACAAAACTATAGGAACATTGAAGTAGGATTTGACCGCAAGGCTTTCACGTCAATGGCGCATGACGTCATTCAACGCACACTAGACAAAAATAAAAAACTTTAATTACCTCCGAAACCGCTCAATCAAACTATGACATATGATACATCATTTTGAAAAGAATTCAATCACGAATTCGAAAATTAATTAAAATATAGGCCATTCCATAAGAAAAAATGCAACTTTATGTCATACCTCAAAAACTAAAAGTGACAGTTAAAATTTAATTTAACGGTTGAATTCCTCGTGACAAAGTCTATAAAATTGTAATTTACTCTAAATCAATATTTCCAATAATAACGAAGTTATAGACCCCCTTCCAAAATGCAGACTTTTCAAAAAGTCCCCGTAGCTCAAAGACGAGACGATATTTCAAAATGCGGTTTTCACTGTGAGTCTTCTCTTGAAATTTGAGCCTCGTAATGCGTGGTCAGTTTTTCTCTGTCTTCCCTAGAAGTACCTTAAACCCCCCAAAAGTGCCCAATTTGGGACACCCTGTACAGGGTATTATCAAATTAAGAAACATGTAATTAATAAGAGGAGAAAAGTCTTTATTTTTAATTTCACGAAAAACATCCGCATTTCAGGAATAAACGTACAACTTTTTATCCCCGGGATAAAAAATAACAAATAAGGGTTTAGAAGTTAAAATCGGGATAAATGATAATAAATTGGGATAAAAAGTAAAAAATCGGGATAAAAAGTGTCATATCAGGGATAAAAATTAAAAATCGGGATAAAAAATGACAGATCAGGAATCCCTCGACGAACTGTAGCCCTCTTAGTAGCACTTTTATCCCTTGGTATATATTAATAGTTACTATTACAAACTAATATATTTTTCAGGAATGGGATTCGGTATTTTTTGGCCCAGTTTTTATTAAATAAATGCTTACGTTTTCCGAAAGCGAAAATTCTTCCAAGATAGAGTCCCTCGTTAACTTTATTATCATGTTTTCTCTGGCCTCTATTGTGAAACGGACAAGTTAATTGTCTTGTCACTTTCTCCATTCGTTTTTCTGTCCCCCCAGGGACATATAGATATAACGAATAATTTTTTAGCTGAACAGCCATTAAAACTTCGGCAAACCATAAAAATATATATTTTTAATTTTACAAAGAAAACTATATATAAGTATTATACCTAGGGTATCCAGTACCGGGACTTGGTCCCGGGATTTTTCCTAAAAAAAGCGGTCCCGGGACTCAGTGAAGGTCACGGGACCTCAAATTGGTCCCGAAACCGCTAAATTATACCAGACACATGCATAATAAGCGTGACGCAGTGTCTATTGCATGAACGCGAAAGGATCGCAAAAAAGTTAGACGGATTTATTGAAAATGCAATATTTGCTACTGTCTCAACAAGTACAAGAGCAATCATACAAACGTCATTAAGTGCAAAACCAGATCAATTTTCAAAAATAATAAAACGAGAAATGGTTCTTTTTGAGGATGGCGGTTGTCGAGGACAATATTTGCAGCTATGCTACGAGCATTTACTGACTATACCACCTACCAGCGTCCAATCGGAGAGAGCTTTATCAGTGGCCGGCGGTTTTTGTAACAAGCTTCGCTTAAGATTAAATTATGAGTCCTTAAATGCACTTAAATATCACTTTGGACAAAAGTAATGTTTACTTACCTTTTTATTTGCTACGTTTGTCAATTTGTTTTTATGTTAACCATTTACCAATATCAATAAACCTGTGTTCTGTTCTCTCTTAAATTAATTTAATTACTTTTATTTTAGTTTCGAGACCAGTCCCGGGACTAGTCCCGGGACCAGACATTTGGTCCCGAAGTCCCGAAAACATATTTGGTCCCGGGACTTGGATACCCTAATTATACCGCCACGATAGGGGATTTTTTTAAGACTAGGAACTCCTATAAAAATAAAAATTACTAACTTGTTAGTGGCTTTTTAAAAAAAAATAATATTTGCCTAACAAAAATTTAAAAAACTTATCTATTTGTTTAAAAACACTAGTACGACCTTTCGATTGTTCCTCTACAATCGTTCAAGCTTTTTTTTACTTTAAAATGTTTCTTTTTCCGGTATTATGTACAGCGTGTCCCATTTTCGATGGGATTAAATGGTAAACTCGGTTATTATTAAAGATATTGAATTTCTGATTGCACCTTACCGTGCTCTTTTTTTGAGTCCTTAAAAATGGCGTAATCAGATTTTTGCTATACCCCGTAGTTTCGTAATACAGGGAGTTTTTGAAAAAATTGTATTTTTAATAATCACTTGTATCTCGCTTATTTTGCGAGATATTTTTATTCTGTAAAAACCTTTTTATGGCAACTTTTTTAGAAGAAAATAATGACGTTGTCAACTTTTTAAAAATTAAATATGGACCTGGATTTTTTTTGTTACTATTTTGATTGGTTTCATGCTAGTATTATCATAAAATAATAAAAATTTAAAAAATTTTTGTTTTAAAGTAAAAAAAATATTTAATATTTAAAAAAAAAATTAGTCCGAACCTGGATATTTTCAACATAAATATAAATTAAAAATTGCTAGACAAACAACTTTTAGTTTAACTGTTTTGATATTAAAATGGTTTTACGTTAATTTACAGATTTATTTGAAACAAAGTCTACGAAAAATACAAAAAAAAAACAACTAATTTTTCTGATTACCATTATGTGTAAGATATTGTTGACATTTTTGAGTAATTTTTCTTAACGCATTTTGAATAAAAATATTTCTGCCATTTAAATATTGGGATTTTGTTGCTTGAATAAAGCAGTCAAACATCACATTTTTCAAAATCTGGATATGGTCGATTTCTAGCCAGTTTAAAATAATTGTAAGCCATTCACAAAAATGACAAGTAAAATAACAATGTCAAGTCCACGCTTTTGTTTTGTAAATTTCACGACCTGCTGTGCTACCATCAAATTATTAGTATAATCAAGGCTATCAAAATGGACGGGCCACGATCCTCCACTTTGTTGACGTCACATCCGGGGCTGATTTTTTTTTGATGGTCACGTTACGACACAGCTGATTGTCTTTAAAATATTGAAGTTGGAATGACGGTTCATGGATATTTCATTTTTTTAAAAATAAAGCCGTTTTTGAGATTGTTTTTACTTTATTCTGGCAGAACAATTTTTTTAAAATGTATAGTAAGCCCTAATTTTTCATAGCCGCTTCATTAGCTTACACAAAAATTAAGTTTAAAGCAGAAGCGAATGTGACAATCACATATGACAAAGTCAAATACATGTCAAATATAACAGTTGGCATGTGGTACATGGCGGGTAATTTGAATTCAAAATAAGGAATGCTAAATCTTGAAGATTTTAACCTTTTAATCATGTTGCTTCCTTACAAACCTTTGGTGGAATATCGGGATGGTGTCTGAGAATATTTCACTGAAATTTTGCGGAAATCTGTAGTGCCATTTTGAAAATATCATAAAAAAACGTCTGACCTCCCATAAGACCCAATGTAAAATTCAGCCCCGGGAGAACAGCTGATTTTTTCAGGGTCGTGGCCTCTATTTTGTGTTGGCCTTGGTATAATATTATTTTTGTAACTTTTTAACGTTTTTTACTTTATTTATAAATCTTTTAATTATCATTTCAAAACAGATAAATTAAAAATCGTTCAACTAGTGTGTCTTGCAATTTTTAATTTATAATTACTTTGGAAATTTCCAGGTTCGGACTATAATTTTTTTTTTCAAATATTAAATAGTTTTTTTTTACCTTAAATCAAAAAAATATTAAAGTTTTATCATTTTAAGGTAATAATAGCATGGAACCAATCAAAGTAGTAATAAAAAAAGTCCAGGTCCGTATTTAATTATTTTTTTATGATAAATACCATATTTTAAAAACTAAACAATATTTTAAAAAATTGACAACGTCATTATTTTGCTCTAAAAAAGTTGCCACAGAAAGGTTTTTACAGAATAAAAATATCTTGCAAAATAAGCGAGATGCAAGGAACTAAAATGCAATTTTTTCAAAAACTCCTTGTATTAGCAAAACCACGGGGTATAGCAAAAATCTGATTACACCATTTTTAAGGGCTCCAAAAAAGAGCACGGTAAGGTGCAAGCAGAAAGTCGATATCTTTAATAATAACCGAGTTTCCCATTTAATCCCATCGAAAATGGGACACGCTGTACTCTTTTTTTATCCAAACTGTAGAATTCTGTGGTTCTTATGTTTGTTTTTTTTTTGACAATTTGGTTCGGTTCCTTACCTTATGTAATTTCTGTTCATTTAATTTTTATCAAAATTCATTGAACAGTAAAATTTTTAAAACTGAATATTTTTAGTTTTTACGCTACGTTCCGCATTTAAAGTTACACGAGAAACTTATTGGAAAAATTACTGCAGGTACGAATTAAAAATTAAAAATATAGCCAGGCTATAATTGTGCCAGGCACTATTTGGACACATTCACATTGAAAACTGACAGTTGATCCTTCAAAATTGACATACCAAAGTCGAATTTAAAACTTTCGTCGTTTATTTTCAATTAATAAAAAAGGCACTATTTATTCTGGTTCATATAGTAAACAAAGGCCGTGTGTTGAAAGATTACAACTGATATTACAATGTGAAGGTGTCAAAATTGTGCCTGGCACTATTATAGCCTGGCTTTATTTCAATAATTCTCTATTATTTGTCTAATTTTCTTAACTTAACAGAACAATCGATTAAGTATAGCCCTTCTATTATTTGCTGTTCCGTCCGTTACGCCAATTAAAAAATACTCTGCCAATATATGGGCCCCTAAGCTCACACTAGGTACTATAGTTATAGTGTACGTGTGAGCTAATATAACTAAAAACTGAAATATATTTTATTCAACTCCAGACTAAATTACCTTTTGTTTGATACCACACAAGCCATGTTTTGACTTAAACTCAAATTTTTGAAATCTACCCCCACCCTTAAAAAAAACAAAAAGTATAATGTATTTTGTTAAACTCCGGACTCAATTACCTTTCGTTTGATATCACACACGCCATATTTTCACTTAAACTCTAATTTTTGAAATATACCCCCACCCTTTTTTTAAAATAAATTAAAATGTATTTTGTTTAACTCCAGACTCAATTACCTTTCGTTTGATATCACACACGTCATATTTTCACATAAACTCTAATTTTTGAAATCTACCCCCACCCTTTTATTTGGTTTGTGTTTGGTAGATTTTGTTCATTTTTAAATGAGACCATCTCGACCCAAGACCCAGCCTAGGTACCAAATTTCATTAAAATCGGCCAGGCGGTTTTTGAGTTATGCGCGTTGGTCGTTACAGACAGACAGACATACAGACAGACAGACAGACAGACAGACAGACAGACGGCGCAACAAAAAAGTTTCAAAATCATCTGAAACGCAAAGATATATAAAAATTTTTGAAATCGGAGCAACTTTTTTTTTCTCGAAAAAATTAGGATCACCATACATAGCTCACACTACTATAGTATAGTATATGTGTGAGCTAATATATTATATTTAATGAAGTGAAAAATCAAATAGAAATATTATGATTGCAATAATTGTTAAAGCTTCATATTCTATTTGCTACCTTAAAACTAATTTGACTCAATATTAAAGACAAAAAATAGATAGTTTGTTGTGCTACGTATTTTTACGTAAAACTGCACTCTACGTTTTGTTCCAAATTTGAGTTTAAGTTGAATGTTTTTACGTTACCATAACAAGTCTACTAATAGCAGAGAATATGGAATTCGGCACTGTGTTTTTTTGATGTTACAATTTTGTTTTTGTCTTTTCAACTACAGTAGGAATATATTTGCAAAGAATCGTTTGTACTGGAAGCGGAAATTATCGTCTAGGCCTCATTTTTCGATCGGTCAATCAACCAATTCTATTCTTTGGTAACGTTAAGGTGCCCGCAGACTGCCGTAAGCTAACGTAAATACGTAAGCTCCTAACGTGACCTTGACGACGGTGTGACGAAGTGCGCTTGCGTAACTGTCAAATCTCATGCTTACGTAAAAATACGTAGCACAACTTAAACTATCTAATATGTACGAATTGTTCCCTCCGTTACGCTGGAATGGCTGTAAAGCATAAAAAACTTGTACGTATGTCTCTCCTTAGTTATCGATCTACTAAGTCGAAATATCAATTTTCTTTTAGCTCTTGCAGTTTTATAGATATTATTTATAGTTTAAGCTTCTAGAGAATACCCTTTACCAGTTTAGTTTTATTACTAAAAAAATAAGTTCCACGTATTCATATCTTATTTTGCATTTTGTGCCTAAATTCATCGGAAAACTCCTATTCATAATATAATAAATTTTGCTTAGATTCCCGTATATTTTTACAACGTTTATTTGAATAAAAATCAAAATATAATAACTACAAAAGTTTCATAATTTTTTACAAAGTTTAAGAATATTTGTGTCCGAATGTCAAGAAGAAATTCTACATGTTAAAATTTCACAGGTCGATTGTTTTTTTAATGGAACACCCTGTATATTATTTTGGAATTTTATAGATCTTTCTGATTTCAAAAATGGATATGTTAGTATTATTTCGTTTTTTTAAGTTTGGAGATATATGCGTTTAAAAGTTTAAAAAAACCTAAATTGGTAGATACTCTTTAAAAAATCAAGGCAGTCGTGCAAAAGACAATCGCATTGACACAAAGTGATGCTATGGTTTTGTCAACTTGTCAAATTTCGTTTAAGAGCGGTTAAAGATAGTTTTTTCCGCGAGGAAAAAAAAGTGGATATGGTTAAATTGTTTTACTCAAATAATGAAAACGCATCTATAGCTCGCAACCAGTATTATATTCAGTTTCCTCGGCCGAAGACAACCAACCCCCGATTTTTTTGTGGGGCTACCTAAAAGAAAAGGTGTATTACAACAAGCTGGAAACACTTCAAAATCTGTAAGAAAAAATAGAGCAGACAATTGGAAATTCTGCGCACTTTATCTATCAAGCTATTCACATAAAATTTATTAGAATTATAAATTGTATTAACAATCAAGGAGGCTATACAGAAAATTACCAATAAAGTATTGGATATTTATTTTTTCTAAAAAAACTTAGTTATTTTTAGTTTTTCTTGGCTTGCGGCGCCAGACATTACCGCGCAGAATCACCGCAAATTGTAAATATAAATAAATTATATATATTATATGAACCATACAAAAGCAACTTTTTGTGTCAATAGATAGTTTAAGTTGTGCCACGTATTTTTACGTAAGCATGAGATTTGACAGTTACGCAAGCGCACTTCGTCACACCGTCGTCAAGGCCACGTTAGGAGCTTACGTATTTACGTTAGCTTACGGCAGTCTGCGGGCACCTAAACGTTACTAAAGAATAGAATTGGTTGATTGACCGATCGAAAAATGAGGCCTAGACGATAATTTCCGCTTCCATTACAAACGATTCTTTGCAAATATATTCCTACTGTAGTTGAAAAGACAAAAACAAAATTGTAACATCAAAAAAAAACACAGTGCCGAATTCCATATTCTCTGCTATTAGTAGACTTGTTATTGTAACGTAAAAACATTCAACTTAAACTCAAATTTGGAACAACACGTAGAGCGCTTAACGTGCAGTTTTACGTAAAAATACGTAGCACAACTTAAACTATCTATTGTGATTGTCTTTTTTACGGCTGCCTTGATGTTTTAAAGAGTATCAATTTAAGTTCTAAAAACTTTTAAACACATATATCTCCAAAACTAATAAAGGAAATAATCCCAACATATATACTTTTGAAATCAAGAAGAAAAGATATATAAAAATCTAAGATATTATACCGGGTGTTCCATTAAAAAAAACGATCGACCTGTCAAATTTTAACATTTAGAATTTCTTCTTAACATGCTGACACAAATATTCTTAAACTTCATAAAAAATTATGAAACTTTTGTATTTGTCATATTTTTTATATATCTATTCTAATAAACGTTTTATTTATGGTGTAAAAATATACGAAAAAACCCTGTATGTAATTTGTTGCTTAGTTTTTCCTTTAATATAAAAGCTATGCATATCTTTTTCTCAGATTTTTCTTAAATCTTAAAACATAGATATAGTTTTTGCAGAGTCAGTTGCACAAAGGTTAAAGCCGACCATCGGCATATCCTTTAAAGAAAGTGACATGGGCGGCGGTAGATATACTCATGAAAATTATTTCATTTAATTATGGCGTAAACTAAATAAATAAAAATAGATAATAAAACTTTCTATTTCTATATCTACAGAAACGACACTGATTTATTTTCTAACTCTGCATACTGCCGACTAAAGGGGTCCCGCAAAGAACACCTGAAAGCAATTAAAAGCGCATCTTAAAAAAATCTGCCAATCAGGTGCCGTCTACCCACCTGTGCTGGGTCGGTCAGATAACAAATACTTTGTGCTCGGCCTGCAAAGAGCGCGCCTTTTCTCTGTCGGTAGAGTTGAAATTATACCAGAAAGATTTTATATGAATTTGGATAACTTTTAACGGGCAGATTGAAGCAAAATTTCATGAAATCGATAGAACCCCGTATTAGGAGCATTTCACGTGACTTTGCGAAAATCATACCTAAAACTGAAAGCTAAGTTATTTCCTTAACTGGTCAATAACTGGGTGACCGACCCTACTTGAACTAAATATTTTTTTAAACTTTAGTTTCTCTTCTTACCATTCGCAGTGGGCGCAGTCCCATTAACACAGCCCCGTCCTTGGGGCCCTTGTGCTCCCTGCTGCTGGGGGTCGGGCCCCCCCGAATGGCACATGTTCAGCCACCACCAACGCGTCATCGGGGGGCGATAAAAGTTAATTATTAAAAACATTCATTTCACATTTCACTGCATAAAAATAAATGACAGTGACGTAGACAGCGCTTGATTTTTGTGGGAAGGAGGGGATGCAATGAAATTAAAAATGTGTTATATTTTATATTTTCCAAAAAAATTTTTCATAAAAACCTGTTTTAATCGATTTCTAATGATTCGCCCAACACTGTCTGACCTGTTAACAGACCCAAAATTGTCTCAGTCAAAAAGTAACGTTAGGGTTTTAAAATATTTTTTCAATTCTGAACGGTTTAAGTTACAGTAATAAAACTGGCCTACGGACAAGAGCTGCAGTTGCTTTACGTGGATTTGCAGAAGGCATATGATAGTATACCACTAAATCTACTTTGGAAAGCGTTGGAAAACACAAACATAAGCGTACAACTACTTAAGGCCATCAAAGAGTTATACCGCAATAGTAAGGCAAAAGTTAAAATAAAAGCAAAACTAACCAAAGGCTTTCAAGTAAATAAAGGTCTTAAACAACGTTGCTGTATCTTGCCTACGCTCTTCAAGATATACTTGGAACAAGTCCTTAAAGTATGGAAGAGAAAATGCCAAAACATGGAAATTCCGTTTAACGAAACCACCTTGTATACTTTATGTTTCGCCGATGATCAGATAGTAGTGGCTCAGGATTATGACGACCTCGAATATATGACACGAAAACTAATAGAAGAGTACAATAAGTGGGGACTAGAGGTTAATCTCAATAAGACAGAGTATATGTGTATCGGTGGAATGAAACAGGATCTACTACTAATACTTAGGTCTAAAAATTACAGCTGACGGAACACTAGACAAAGCTATAAAAGATCGAAACGTACAAGGAAGAAAAGCAATAACTTTATTAAATGGAATATTTTGGGACCAAAGTATATCAAAACATAACAAAAAGCTTATATATAACACCATTGTAAAAAGTATTATTACATACGGCTCAGAAGTATGGCCAATCAAGGATAGAACAGAAAAAATGCTTTCCGCTACGGAGATGGACTATTGGAGAAGAGCAGCAGGGAAATCAAAAAGAGAAAGAGTTGCAAATCAAAGAATAAGAGAAATTATGACAGTGGGTGAACGTACTTTAGTAGATGATATAAGAACAACACAATTGGTGTGGTACGGGCATGTACAAAGAATGAATGATGAAAGACTACCTAAACAAATACTACAATGGAAACCAACTGGCCGAAGAAAACGAGGAAGGAGAAGCTGGAGAGAAGGAATAGACAGTGAAATAAGAATAAGAGGCCTAGATGATGAATTATGGGCAAACAGAAACGAGTTGAGATTGGGTATCGGAAGACATAGAACGTTGTGAAACCGATAAATATATATATAATAAAACTTGGCACGCACATCGGCCTTCACGTACTAATTTTTTGACTGTCAAAAAAATTTAAATATTTTACCTCTAGGGGAGCAAGGGGGCAAAATGTGTTTTTAGATTATGCCTTATATCTTCTAAAAACATTCATCAAAAAGCTCATGGAGGCGAAATTTTGACGCTATGGCCACGGACTATTGGTCAAAATCCATTGATGCTAATAAAATTGAAAATATGCTAACCTTGTTTGTGGGCCAAAAAAAACCGGACAATTTTTTTTTCATTATAACTTTTGAAGTATACCATCGATTTTAATGGCACGAACTGCACTTGGCAGATAATTAATCAGAGTTTTGACTAAATATATTTTTAGCTCACACATATACTATACTATAGTAGTGTGAGCTATGGTGATCCTAATTTTTTCGAGAAAAAAAAAGTTGCTCCGATTTCAAAAATTTTTATATATCTTTGCGTTTCAGATGATTTTGAAACTTTTTTGTTGCGCCGTCTGTCTGTCTGTCTGTCTGTCTGTCTGTCTGTATGTCTGTCTGTCTGTCTGTCTGTCTGTCTGTCTGTCTGTGTGTCTGTATGTCTGTCTGTAACGACCAACGCGCATAACTCAAAAACCGCTTGGCCGATTTTAATGAAATTTGGTACCTGGGCTGGATCTTGGGTCGAGATGGTCCCATTTAAAAATGAACAAAATCCACCGAACACAAACCAAATAAAAGGGTGGGGATAGATTTCAAAAATTAGAGTTTATGTGAAAATATGGCGTGTGTGATATCAAACGAAAGGTAATTGAGTCTGGAGTTAAACAAAATACATTTTAATTTATTTAAAAAAAAAGGGTGGGGGTATATTTCAAAAATTAGAGTTTAAGTGAAAATATGGCGTGTGTGATATCAAACGAAAGGTAATTAAGTCCGGAGTTCAACAAAATACATTTTAGTTTTTGTTTTTTTTAAGGGTGGGGGTGGATTTCAAAAATTTGAGTTTAAGTCAAAACATGGCTTGTGTGGTATCAAACAAAAGGTAATTTAGTGTGGAGTTGAATAAAATATATTTCAGTTTTTAGTTATATTAGCTCACATAACTATAGTACCTAGTGTGAGCTTAGGGGCCCATATATTGGCAGAGTATTTTGTCTGCTATCTCAAAATCCAAGATGGCGGAAAACATTAAATTGTACCCATCAATGATGCTCGTTTATTTTTGTGTTCCGAACATGTTTTAATTATTTTTGTAAATCAGTAAAAAAGGTGCTCTCTTGCCACGCACAACAAGGTACGAATCAGCAAAATCGGTTTGATGGATCCAAAAACAAATTTTTTTGTTTCAACCATTGCATTGTTTTGAATATTATACGATTGCCTTGCCAATCATGTCTGCATTTATTTCCTAATAAATTCATTACTACTGAACCGATTTTGATGAAATAAAAAACATCCTGGTGAGAAATAATTGCTTTTTAAAGATCATGATTGATTTTGCAAAATGGCGTGTTTAATCTTATTTTCCGAAAATGTTTTTTTTTTATTTATAGAAAAGCACTACTTTTCCCGCACACAACAAGGTATAAATTAGTAAAATAGGTGTGGTGGTTCTTAAAAAATCTATTTTTGTTTCAACCATTGTTTCACAGATTATACGATTGCATTACCAATCCTGTCTGCATTCATTTTTTTTATAAATTCGTTATTACTAGACCGATTTTAGTGAAATGAAAAAAATCGTGGTGAGAATTGATTATTCTTTAAAGATTTTAGTCGAAATTTGCAGCAGCCTTAAAAGTTAAGATGTCGGACAGAATCATACTTGACCCTTCAAAGAGGCACGTTATTACGTTACTTATTTTCCAAAAATGTTTTAGTCTTTTTCTCAATTTATAAAAAAGCACTACTTTTCTCCCGCCTAACAAGGTACAAAGTAATAAAATCGATAAAGTGATTCTCACAAAATCTGATTTTGTAACCATTGTTTTACAAATTATAAGTTCTTTATAAATTCCTTATTACTGAACCGAATTTCGTAAAATAAAAACATCATGGTACAAACTGATTGATTTTTAAAGATCGATCAGTTTGCACCATGATGTTTTTTATTTTACTAAAATCGGTTCAGTAATAATGAATTTATAAAAAAACGAATGCAGACAGAATTGGCAATGCAATCGTATAATTTGTAAAACAATGGTTCAAACAAAATTATGCGGGAGAAAAGTAGTGTTTTTCTATAAATAAAAAAAAACTAAATCATTTTCGAAAAATAAGAATAAACACGCCATTTTGAAGAATCAAGTATGATTCTGTCCGACATGTTAAATTCTCAGATGGCGGCAAATTTTTTGATTGTAGCCTTTAAAGAGCGATCAATTCTCACCATGTGTGTACTAATAACGAATTTATAAGGAAATGAATGCAGACAGGATTGGCAATGCAATCGTATAATCTGTAAAACAATGGTTGACACAAAAATAGATTTTTTGAGAATCATCACACCGATTTTACTAATTTGTTCCTGGTTGTGTGGCGGAAAAGTAGTGCTTTTCTATAAATTATATAGAAAATGCGTTTTTGACACCCTTCCCATTGTCCGATTTGGATGAAATTTGGTATACATTTAGTGGTCCGATGACAATACAACATTAAAAAAAAAATCCTACCACTCCTACCCCCACCCCCATCTATAGAAAAATGCGTTTTTGACACACTTCCCATTATCCGATTTGGATGAAATTTGGTATACATATAGTGGTCCGATGACAATACAACAATAATGAAAAAATGTCCTCCCACCCCTACCCCTTCCATAAAAAATGCGTTTTTGACACACTTCACTTGGCATGGCAATACAGCCCAAACAAAAAATATATTTCTACCTCTACCCCCACCCTCTCCTTCCCCCAATAGAAAAATTAGTTTCCAAACAACTCACGATCAGCGATTTCATTATAATCTAGAATAAACTCTTCTGTTCTGTTATTGAACAAATATTTTCATTTAATAGAGTAGATATCTGAGACTAAAAAGTAGAAAATAAATTGGTAAAAAAATTTTTTTAAATCACAAGCTTTTATAAAATGCACTAAAAATTAAAAAATAATTTTCTAACATTCTAATATTATCATAATAATAAAAGCGATGGCCGCAAATCAAAGCATAAGTTAATCTAAATTTGTGATCTAAACACTTAAAGAATATTCAACATAGCAGGTCATTGATTGTTGGCTCAAATTTGGAACGTGTATTTAGCTACAAGGTATACATCAGTAAGCATGCCAAATTCCTCCAGAACTTTTTTGCAGTAAGCCAATGGCAGATTCAAAATCATAGAATGGATTCTTTGTTTTATTTAGAAACTTTTTGATCTCCTGCAATTTTTTGTATCTCTAACCGTTTTCGAGAAAAAAGACAAAAGAGGAAAATTTTTACCCTGCTAAATTAAAATAGTCACTACAATAAATTGTTTTAATTTTATGCGACTTTTATTTAATTTTTGAATAGCAATCGAAGATAAACATTTTCTTTATCTATTTTCTCAAAAACGGTTAGAGATACAAAAAAATTGCAGGAAATTGAAAAGTTTCTGAATAAAACAAGGAATTCATTTTATATTTTTAAATCTGCCAGTGATATACTGCAAAAAAGTTCTGAGGAAAAAAAGGGGCATGAAAAAAATCACCTTGTAGTTTTTTCCAAATATTTGACATGCTTAATGATGTATGCCTTGTAGTTAAATACACGTTCCAGATTTGAGCTAAACATCTCAAAAACTGCACGAGTTATAAAGAAAATGTAAACAAAAAATTTAAACTTTAAGAACCTGTACCTCTAAAACTAGGCATTTGCATACTTATACAAAGTTATTTTCTTAAAATCACTCAAACAATAATCCTCTGAAGTTTGGCGACATAATTTATCAACGCCCTCTATAAACATTAACAATGCAAGTGATTAATAGTTTTAATAAAATTGCACTATAAACTTGTGTGTGCTTAAGACCACACGGCAGAAGGGTAAACTTCAACAAGACCTGAATGTTCCTCTCAGTTAGTCGACTCGAGCCGACTTCACCCGAATGAGCGTTACATAGCCGAGCCTGACGGCTCAGTACAATTCACTACCCACAAAAACTGCTAAACGCGCCTAAAGAAGCTCACACTTTAAAAAGTCGCCATATTGTATTTCGCATGAGTTTGACAGATGGTCAAAGTGGAATTGTGTTATAAAAGGTAAAAGGGATTTCAACTCCAGGGTAGCTGTTCTGGGTCTTGAACGATGTGACAGTTCCGATCACATGCTTTAGCCAATGGCAAGCGTTAAATTAGCTTCGAGCCGTCATGTGCTATGCGAAAAGGCCTCCATTGCGCAGGCTTCTCCTACGATTCAACCGCGGAACGTTCAGTCGGTCCGGGGCAGGAGAACCGATTTCACTTCAAACGGGCGGGCGACTATGCCACTGGTCGAGGCAAGTCATTTCGCACAGCACGCGACCGTTTAGAGTTTGCTATTGGTCAAAGCGTGTCATGGGGATGGTCACATCGTTTAAGACCCAGAATAGCTATCCTGGCGAATAGAGTAAAGTGCGATATATGATAAAAAATTCCTTAATTGGTCAATTACTGGGTAACCAACCCCACTTGAACCAAGCGATGATCTACGGGAGAGGAAAAAGAGGAAATTTCCCCCCCCCCCCCAAATCTCAAAGTATATTTAGTTTTTACACTCAGAATACACCTCCTGGTCAGTGTGTAAAATAGTTTCATGCAATATGTATTATGATATTTCCCCCCCCCCCCCCAAATAAAGTTCCTAGATCCGACCCTACTTGAACTAAACATTTTTTTAGACCTTAGTGTCTGTTCTTACCATTTGCAGTGGGCGCAGTCCCATTTACACAGCCCCGTCCCTGGGGCCCTTGCGCTCCCTGCTGCTGGGGGTCGGGCCCCCCCGAATGGCACATATTCAGCCACCACCAACGCGTCATCGGGGGGCGATAAAAGTTAATTATTAAAAACATTCATTTCACATTTCACTGCATAAAATTAAATGACAGTGACGTAGCCAGCGCTTGATTTTTTTGGGAAGGAAGGGATGCCATGAAATTAAAAATGGGTTCTAATATTTTCCATAAAAAAAGTTTCATAAAACCTGTTTTAATCGATTACTAATGATACCACCAACACTGTCTGACCTGTTAACAGACCGAAAAGATAATAATAATCTAAAAACACATTATGCCGACTTGCGCCTCCTAGGGGCAAAAAAATATAAAAAATTTTGACAGCCAAAAAATTTGTACGTGAAGGCCAATGTGCGTGCCAAGTTTCATTACTGTAGCTTAAACCGTTCCGAATTGAAAAAATATTTTGACACCCTAACCTTACTTTTTCACTGAGACAAATTTGGGTCTGTTAACAGGTCAGGCAGTGTTGGTGGAATAATTAGTAATCGATTAAAACAGGTGTTGTAAAATCTTCATCAAAAAGCCCACGAGGGCTAAATTTTGGCGCTAGGGCGCCGGAAAATTGGTCAAAATCGATTGATGCTATTGACAGTTTTTTGGTAATTTAAAAATTGGAAATATGCTTAACAGAGTAGCGCATCAATAAAGGGGTTTTCGTAACATAGTAGAACACGTATTTCTCAATAATTTCTTTGCAGGAGCTTCCGTTTCTGAGATATTTACAAAAACCGTTTTCAAGGCTGATATAGCGTGGAGTTCACTAGGCGTGTACTAATGGGCTAGGAAGGTATCAGAGCCATCATGGATCCCAGTGGCGTATATAGAAGAAAGTTTCGGGGGGGGGGGGGGGGGGGGGCGAGACAGTTTAGACAGTTTAGACAGTTTCGGGGGGGGGGCCCAAGATCTCATGAGGCCGTATTTTATGCTTGTATTCATGAAATATGTGGAAAATATCTAAAAAAATCTTAGATTCGGGGGGGCCCGGGCCCCACCCGGGCCTTTCCCTTATATACGCCACTAATGGATCCATTTATTTAGGTTCATACTATTTCAAAATTAACAGTAATTATTTTAATAATTTATTGTTGTAAATGCCACTTCCAAAACATTTCCAGGTCTCCATTTGGATAAAATCCGAGCTAGGGAAAAGTAATTTTGCGTTAATTACTTTAATGCGATATCATTAAAAACCGTCGGTGCCGGCTTTTCAATTAAAAACAACTTTGAAATTACGACAGGGGTTGATTTTTTAAATAATTAAGTAAAACATTCATTTTATTTAAAAGATTTTTTTTTAAATAAATGGGTGCATGACGGATCTAATACCTGCCTAGCCAACGGCGGTTCCAGAACAAAAGCCTGGGTGGGGGGGGGGGGGGTAATGTTGAAACGGTGACCGTAAATAAACGCACATGAAAAAAGCGAAAATGAAATTTTTCACAGGAAAAACGCTACACAGAAAAAAGCGCAGGTGTAGTGAAGCGCACACTAAAAAAGCGCGCAAAGAAAAAAATGCACATAGTAAAACAGCGCACATTGAAATCAAACAGAAAAGTTTTGACGTGTGGAAAAATCAAAATGAAATAAATTTAAGTCTTTATATTTAGAAAGGTACAGTCGGGGACTTTTTAATTGGCCGCTCTCGAAAATAAAAAATATTCCTATTGAAAATTAGGAAACCCAGTTTAAACCAAACCAAAAAAATAGTGAACCTAACATCTGTCTTTATACATACGTATTATATAAAAATATTTTTTCTAATATCTTTACATTATAAATTTTGACAGAAAAAAATACGGCAATTTAAAAAGTCCCTTACTGTACCTACCTCGAGCATAACCTACTGTTACAGGATACTTGATCATCTTAATTTTGCTTACAAAAATAGGGTAGTATACAAGGTGTGTAACTTTAGGGGCTATAGGGCAACTTACACGAGATAAAGAGCATCAAAGTTGAAGATTTTAACACTTTTTTGATAATAACGTTTTTAAAAATCAAAAGCAATAAGTAGAGATAAAAATATTTTATAAAAGAATTAGGCGGTCAATTTTTTTCACGAAAAACTATTTCTTTGCCATATTAAACGCAATGCTTTTTTTGATATTTTTTAAAAAGAAAATATGCCTTTACTGAGACATCTTAATAAAATATTGATATTTAAAAAAAAAAAATACGGAATTTTTTTTTTTAATTTTTATTTTTTTTATAGTTTATATCTTCTTAACTTAAAATTTTATTGAAAAGGAAACAATACGTTTTTGGACCACAATTATATCTAAGTATTCATTTAACTGTAACAAATTTTCTTTTTTTTGTAAAACTTTTTCCTCCACTCCTCTCTCAACTTTAAATAGTAGTTTACCTAACTAGTGCGGAAAGTGCCTCTTTTCCGCACGCGATTGCAGATGGCCAAACGAAGCGATAGCGGAGTTTGGCCAGCAATCAAGTGCGGAAAAGACACTTTACGCACGAGTTAGGTACACTATTTTTTCTATAAGCGTGAGGAAAAAATTAAAAATTAATCAGAAAATTATTTATATTCAAAACGTTTTAATCAAATCAATTATTATTCACATTCTAGCGGCTTCTAGAACTGACTGGGGTAGATCTTCGTCCGAAGAATCCATTGAAAATCTGATTTTTTTGTTTGAAAAATTCAAAAGACGCTTGTATCTGCAAAATTGGCTTTGTTTTGACAGTTTGTTTGTACTTTGTTGCTATGGTGATTTAAGATGCCAAATCTAAAACCACTAGTGTTCATTGTTGTTTGACATTGACAATGACGATATTTATACCGGGGAGGTTTGAAACTTATAATTTGAACCTATTTTACTGAAAACTTTATTTTATCGAAAATATTGAAAATATAGCAGAATTTTAGTCAATTTGAATATTTTTAGGATATTTCGTGTGCTAGGAAAGATACAAATGTATTTTGAACGGTCTAAATGTTATAGAACACCTCAAAATCGTAACAAATTTACTTTTCCGCACTAGTGCGGAAAAAATATTTTTCCGCACTAGTGCGGAAAAGTGGCACTTTCCACACTAAAATGCGTGCGGAAAAGTGGACTTTTCCGCACGCTTATAGAAAAAATCCTTTATTTCAAAAACAGATGTTTCGACCCCCATGTTATATAAACTTTTTTTTAACTTTAAAACTTTGTTTAGCAAGAATATGCTACAATTTTAACAGTAGTAAAGTAAATTAAACGAAAATCTAATTGTTAGCTATATAAATATTTATAGGCTAAGTAATATTTTCAACTGTAAAACAATAATTTATTCTATCTACATCATAATACTAAAATTAAACAAACTGCAATGAAAATAAATATTTTTTAAACTTTTTTTAACTGTATTTAATTTCATCAATTTTTTTGTATCAAACCCCGTATTTGGATTTGTTGCATCGAGATGTAGAGACTATTTTTTTTTGTTTAATGCGCTTTTCTCCAATTTGTACAATTTTTCCACAGGCGATTTCTTCCATGAGTGCTTTTCTAATAAAGCAGGTTAACAAAAATATTTTCATAAATTTGAAGGAAGTTCACGAGGTATAAAGTCTTAACAAAAAAGTTTCACGGGCAAGACCTCAGAGGTAAAGGTAGCTACGGGGACGCGTTTCTGCCTCATTAGGCTTCATTCAGCTCGAGCATAACCATAAAATGGAAGGAGATGAAATGATGATGTGGGTAACTGAAAAAGAAATATGAAATATGGTGTTTACTGAGGAGAGACCAACTGTCAATTTGCAGCTTCGGTCAGGGTTGCCTCGGTTTTGAGGCTAATTTTGACGTCGCGACGGAGACAGATATAATCTGCTCCCAGAAAACAGCTTGAGCCCTGGATTTTTTTACATTTGAAGGAAGTTCACGAGGTATAAAATCTTAACAAAAAAGTTTCACGGGCAAGACCTCAGAGGTAAAGGTAGCTACGGGGACGCGTTTCTGCCTCATTAGGCTTCATTCAGCCCGAGCATAACCATAAAATGGAAGGAGATGAAATGATGATGTGGGTAACTGAAAAAGAAATATGAAATATGGTGTTTACTGAGAGACCAACTGTCAATTTGCAGCTTCGGTCAGGGTTGCCTCGGTTTTGAGGCTAATTTTGACGTCGCGACGGAGACAGATATAATCTGCTCCCAGAAAACAGCCTGAGCCCTGGATTTTTTTAAATTTGAAGGAAGTTCACGAGGTATAAAGTCTTAACAAAAAAGTTTCACGGGCAAGACCTCAGAGGTAAAGTTAGCTACGGGGACGCGTTTCATCTCCTTCCATTTTATGGTTATGCTCGGGCTGAATGAAGCCTAATGAGGCAGAAACGCGTCCCCGTGGCTACCTTTACCTCTGAGGTCTTGCCCGTGAAACTTTTTTGTTAAAAATATTTTCCTTATTTTAAACCCTCCATTTTAATGATTTTTAGGTTAAAATCGAAATCAGCGACCTTAAACACCTCAAACTTTTATATTTAAAAAAATAATAAATTGCTTAGTTTACTGAAACTCCAAACACCTGTCAAAATTGCAAAATTAAACTACGGCGGCGAGTTGGCCCGGCGGCAAATTGTGTCCATAGCGAGTTGGGCCGGCGGCGAATTGGGTCGGCGCCGCCGCCGGCACGAGTTGGTCTGGGGGCAAATTAGTCGCGGTGAGTAAGCGGCGGCGAATTGTCCCATTACCCCCGGTCACTTGGCGAAACGCGAAAAATTAACCCCCCCCCCCCCCCAAATGAAATTCCTAGATCCGCCCCTGACAATTACTATAGAAGCCATAAAGAAAAAAACACAAAAAAATTTATTTTTAGAAACTTGTAGTCTTAAAATACGCCAAAATATATTGATCCACGACGGATCTGATCTTAGCCCAGCCTTAAAAACAGTTTTTTGTACGCATCTTAAAAACGGAAGCTTCTACATAAATTATTTTAAAAAATGTGTTCTACTATATTTCGAAAACCGAATATTGATGCGATGCTCCGTTAAAAAGTTAGCATTTTTCCAGTTTTTAAACTGTCAAAAAACTGTCGTTACCATTAATAGATTTTGACCAAAATCTAATCAGTTCTTTACAGTATCATATACTATTTTACCCGAAAATTTTATGAAAATCGGTTCAGCGATTCAGGAGTTATCGTGGATGGGTCAATATAGGTAAATATCACATTTTCGGCGTTATCTAATTTTTTTTTCGTCAAAAACAACATTTTCTCTAGCCATTGCTGCGCGGGCTAGGAAGGTAAAAATCACACCTCTTTGTTTGTCAGAATAACCTGTATAACAAATTTATTCACTAAATCTCGGTATCAAATAAAGGAAAAACGTAGGTAGCTCCTTAAAATTAAATTTTAAAAAATATTTGTTTTTATAAAAATGAGCGATTCCCCTCCTTCCCAAAATATCGTCGTATATACGTCACTTTCTTAAAAAGCGGTATTTGTCGCAATATTTTAATAAGCGATAGAGAACGCGAAGATAAGAAAAAAAATTATCATGTGGTCAACTCTCCCTCTTTTCAAAATATGGGATTTTTAAGTTAAGAGTAACGGGGGAAAGAGATTTACAAAAAAATAAAGTCTGCGACCGTCAAATGATTATTTGACTAATTATGATCCAAAAATAAGGTATTCCTATTTTGATAAAATAACAAGAGAAGAAAAAAAATTGTTAAAAAATAATCCATAAAACTTATTATTTTCGCTTACTTTAAAAAAATACTAATAGCAGAAAACACCAACAAAAACAATTGAATTACATTTCTAAAACTTTATACAAAAAAAAGTGTTTCGACGACCGTATCGAAAAATAGCGAAATTTATACTCTTTTGTGCTTTAGAAATGTGCATATTTCATACGCACATTGCTTTTTATTTTCGTCACTGGAGACAAAAATATTTTCATCTCTAGAGAGGAAAATGACTTGAGACGTCCTATATAGCATTTTGACAAGCATATTTTCTTCTCTAGAGAAAATACTCTGCCAATCTATGGGCACCTAAGCTCACACTAGGTACTATAGTTATAGTGTACGTGCGAGCTAATATAACTAAAAACTGAAATATACTTTATTGAACTCCAGACTCAATTACCTATGTTTTGACTTAAACTTTAATTTTTCAAATCTACCCCCACCTTTTTTTTAAACTAAAATGTATTTTGTTTAACTCCAGACTTAATTACCTTTCGTTTGATATCACACACGCCATATTTCCACATAAACACTAATTTTTTAAATTTACCTTCACCCTTTTTTTTAAAGTAAAATGTATTTTATTTAACTCCAGACGCAATTACCTTTCGTTTGATATCACACACGCCATATTTTTACATAAACTCTAATTTTTGAAATATACCCCCACCCTTTTATTTGGCTTGTGTTTGGTGGATTTTGTTCATTTTTAAATGGGACCATCTCGACCCAAAACCCAGCGTAGGTACCAAATTTCATTAAAATCGGGCAAGCGGTTTTTCAGTTATGCGCGTTGGTCGTTACAGACAGACATACAGACAGACAGACAGACAGACAGACAGACAGACAGACAGACAGACAGACAGACAGACAGACAGACAGACAGACAGACAGACAGACAGACAGACAGACAGACAGACAGACAGACAGACAGACAGACAGACAGACAGACAGACAGACAGACAGACAGACAGACGACAGACGACAGACAGACAGACAGACAGACAGACAGACAGACAGACAGACAGACAGACAGACAGACAGACAGACAGACAGACAGACAGACAGACAGACAGACAGACAGACAGACAGACAGACAGACAGACAGACAGACAGACAGACAGACAGACAGACAGACAGACAGACAGACAGACAGACAGACAGACAGACAGACAGACAGACAGACAGACGGCGCAACAAAAAAGTTTCAAAATCATCTGAAACGCAAAGATATATAAAAAATTTTGAAATCGGAGCAACTTTTTTTTTCTCGAAAAAATTAGGATCACTATAGCTCACACTACTATAGTATAGTAGTAGTGTGAGCTAAAAATACTTAGGTCTCTAGGGATGAAAAAAAACTGATTTTAACAAAAAAAAAACAAGGAATTTCGGATTAAAAAGTGTCTTTCTTATATCGCAATAGACTTTTTGCTAAAAAAATTTGACCAGATACTTTTTTTTCAAAATGATTTTTAAATTTAAAAAAAGCATCTCAACAGCAAAAGAGTTGACTCCCATGTTATATAAACTTTTTTTCTCATTTTGCCCACATCGGGTCGCAAATATACTTCTTTCAAAAACATTTTTCCAAAAAATCGTTTTTGAAAACACAAAAGAATTTTTTTTTTCCTAAAGAACATTTTTCCAAAACAGCGTTATTCGAAAAAAATGCTTTCGCAAAAATATTTTTCAAAAAAGTTGATTTTGGCAAAAATGTAATTTGAAAAAAAAAATTACTTAAAATTATGTTTTTTAGAAAAAAAACATTATTTAATAAAACGTGAAATCAAAAAAAAGTTTCGGAAAACGATTTTTTTGAAAGAAACATTTCAAAACCTTATTTTTGATAAAAATGTTTCACTCATTAAAATATTGACTCTAATACCATTTATACTCTGTATAAAGAAAATATTTTCAAAATAGAAACCGGTGGCGCCACGCACATAAAAAAAACTGGCCAATTTGCCGGCTATCAACACGTATATTAGCACGCGCCCGCAAACTTCAACTCCACGCAGGCAGACAAACTCTCACTCAACTCCCTCAAAATTGTGGAGCTTTGCCGGGAAAACCGCGCAAGTATAAAAAAGAAACAAAAAAACGAGAGGAATAGAATGAGAGGGAGAGGGATGCAGAGGCAACTCCGGTAGTGGGCATTCTATTGTAGAAAATAAGGACCATGATAAAAAATTAAAAAGATAAAACTGAAGTTTTTATTTTCACGTTTTAAGCCATTTTTGCCGGGTATCAACACGTTATCATGATGCAACTCCAGTAGTGTGCATTCTATTGTAGAAAATGAGAACCATGATAAAAAATTTAAAAGATAAAACTGAAGTTATTATTTTCACGTTTTAAGTCATTTTTGCCGGGTATCAACGTTATTACGCACTACGCGAACTTTAACTTCACGCAGGCAGACAGACTCTCACACACCTCCCTCAACATTGTGGAGTTTTGCCGGGAAAACCACGCAAGTATCAAAAAGAACCAAGAAAACGAGAGGGATAGAATAAGAGGGATGCAAAGGCAACGCCAGTAGTGTGGATTAAGGTCATTCATCGTCAAGCAAGCTTTACAGGTAGCGAAGCCTAACTAATTTTCTATTTTTTGTTTATAATTTTTGACATGTTTTCCTCGGTTTCGCATTGGCGCATGGCGGCTCGTTGTTATTTTAAAAATGTGGTTTTAGCACAGCCTAAAGATCTATTTAATAATGATACAGTTTCTAGATAGTTTGCAGCATAACTCCTTAATTCTAATTACATAAATATATATAGTTTAGGTACCTTCATACTGTGTAAAACAACATCTTCAAAATAAAACAGAACCGCTAATGCGAAACCGAGGAAAACATGTCAAAAATAATAACCAAAAAATAGAAAGCCTGACGTTAGCTTCGCTTCCTATAAAGCTTGCCTTTACGATGAGTGTCCTTAGTGTGGATTCTATTGTAGAAAATAAGGACCATGATAAAAAATTAAAAAGATACAACTGTTTTTATTTTCACGTTTTGAGCCATTTTTGCCAGGTATCAACACGTTATCAGACACTAGGCGAACTTAAACTTTACGCAGGCAGACAGATTCTCACACAAATTCCTCAACATTGAGGAGTTTTGCCGAAAAAACCACGCAAGTATCAAAAATAACCATAAAAACGAGAGGCATAGATTGAGAGGGAGAGAGATGCAAAGACAACGCCAGTAGTCGTGTGCATTCTATTGTAGAAAATAAGAACCATGATAAAAAATTAAAAAGATAAAACTAAAGTTTTTATTTTCACGTTTTGAACCATTTTTGCTGGGTATCAACACGTTATCACACGCTAGGCGAACTTTAACTTCACGCAAGCAGACAGACTCTCACACAACTCGCTCAAAATTGTGGAGTTTTGCCGGGAAAACCACGCAAGTATCAAAAATAACCATAAAAACGAGAGGAATAGATTGAGAGGGATGCAAAGGCAACTCCAGTAGTGTGCATTCTATTGTAGAAAATAAGGACTATGATAAAAAATTAAAAAGATATAACTAAAGCTTTTATTTTCACGTTTTGAGCTGTTTTTGCCGAACTTTAACTTGACGTAGGCAGACAGACTCTCACACAACTCTCTTAAAATTGTAGAGTTTTGACGGAAAAACCGCGCAAGTATAAAAAAAAGTAAAAAAGAGCGGTAATATAGAATGAGAGAAATAGAGGTGAGGCAACTGTGGTAGTGTGCATTCTATTGTAGAAAATAAGGACCATGGTAAAAAATTAAAAAGATAAAACTGAAGTTTTTATTTTAGCGCCTTGGGCCATTTTTGCCGGGTCTCAATAAGTTATGACGCGCTCAGCAAACTTCAACTTCACAAAGGCAGAGAAACTCTCACTCAACTCCCTCAAAATTGTGGAGTTTTGCCGGAAAAACCGCGTAAGTGAGAACCATGAAAAAAAAATAAAAAGATATAACTGAAGTTTTTAGTTTCACGTTTTGAGCTATTATTGCCAGGTATTAACAAGTTATTACGCGCTAGGCAACTTCAACTTCACGTAGGCAGACAGACTCTCACACAGCTTTCTCAAAATTGTAGAGTTTTGACGGAAAAACCGCGCAAGAATAAAAAAATAAAAAAAGAGCGGTAAGTATAGAAACAGGGGTGAGGCAACTCTGGTAGTGTGCATTCTATTGTAGAAAATAAGGACCATGGTAAAAAATTAAAAAGATAAAACTGAAGTTTTTATTTTAGCGCCTTGGGCCATTTTTGCCGGGTATCACCAAGTTAGGACGCGCTCAGCAAACTTCAACTTCACAAAGGCAGAGAAACTCTCACTCAACTCCCTCAAAATTGTGGAGTTTTGCCGGAAAAACTGCGCAAGTATAAAAACAAGAAAAAGAACGAGTAGGATAGACTGAGAGGGGAAAGGGTGAGGCAATTCCGGTAGTGTGCATGCTATTGTGGAAAATAAGGGACATAATACAAAATTAAAAAGATTGATTTTTGCAGGGTAACAACACGTTAGCACGCGCTCCTCGAACTTTACGCAGGCAGACAAACTCTCACTCAACTCCCTCAAAATTGTGGAGTTTTGTCGGAAAACCGCGCCTAAGTATAAAAAACAAAAAAGAGCGAAAAAGTTAGAATGAGAGAAAGAGAAGTTTTCCGTTAACCAAGCACTGACATACCAAACATATGGAACCACTTCTTAAGGAAAACAGGCGTCTTAGGATTAAAAAGGGGGCGGGCCGTCACACCTGACTGCACACCAAGTAGTATAAGTAGTAGACTAGATTGTTTAGTTTACACTTGAACACGGCTAGAGATACTTACTAACCGAAACGACGTGTTGAAAATAAATAAAGACAATGGAAGTCCGAAATTTTGTTTCTATGAGTTTCTATATATTTCTGGCACTCCTTTTCTCAATTAGTTCTTTGGGTAAAAAAAAATTATCACTACAAGATCTGCCTGCACAAAACCCACTTTGCTCTTCTTCTTGTTCATGAAAACATGCTCTATTGAATCTCTAAGAATTCTACCGTACAATCTACTTAAGAGTACTGGTTACTGAAATTCCTCTGTAATTATTGCAGTCCAGCTTGTTTCCTTTTTTATGTATTGAATTTTCCAGTCATCATTTTCTAGTAGTTTCGCAGAACCACATTTAAGCAATTCAGCGTATATTCCCCAAGGTCCGCTAGCTTTTCCGGACTTAAGCTTTTTAATATTATTCTTTGTCATTTCTGAAAATATTACACGTATTGAAAATAGGGAAAACTTGCATGGTCTTAACATGTATGACATTTTTTATCTTTAAAATATGTCATACATACAGGGTCTCTAGGTCTGACCAGGGTTTTACCCTTTAAGTTGTATGTTACCATGTATTAAAGAAAGAGGGATGAACACAAGGATTGATGAGGGGAAGAGGCGAAAGGGGAGTTCGTGGCGTTGGCCCTATCACAATAGTCAACTTGTTGCCCTGATTGCTGAGTTTATAAACAGAAAAGCATATGCATTTCACTGGAGTTATAAAGGGTATCAATACGATACCCCATATTGAGGATTTCTATGGTAATTCAATCAATAATAGGCCACACATATTGCAAACCACTTAAAACATAAAGAATAGGTTATATTCTTTGTGCTTAAAGCAATGATTACAAGACAAGAGCACAATATCTTAATAAATGATTTTTGTTTTAAACATTTTATTAGAACAGTAAATAAAAGTTTGAATGCATCTTATTTTTCTACATAATCTCAATTAAGTATTATTTAATATTTTTTCCGACTAGATCGAAAGTTTTTAATTCCTTTATCAAAGAATGAAACTGGACATATCAGTAACCAACTACGCAGGAACGTTTCTACATTTATATCGCCCTTAAAGTGGTGATCCTCAATTCGCACCTCCAAAACAATAAAGACCTAACAAAATACTCTGCCAATATATGGGCCCCTAAGCTCACACTAGGTACTATAGTTATAGTGTACGTGTGAGCTAATATAACTAAAAACTGAAATATATTTTATTCAACTCCAGACTAAATTACCTGTCGTTTGATATCACACACGCCATATTTTCACTTAAACTCTAATTTTTAAAATATACCCCCACCCTTTGCTTTTAAATAAATTAAAATGTATTTTATTTAACTGCAGACTCAATTACCTTTCGTTTGATATCACACACGCCATATTTTCACATAAACTCTAATTTTTTAAATCTACCCCCACCCTTTTATTTGGTTTGTGTTCGGTGGATTTTGTTCATTTTTAAATGGGACCACCTCGACCCAAGAACCAGCCTAGGTACCAAATTTCATTAAAATCGGCCAAGCGGTTTTTGAGTTATGCGCGTTGGTCGTTACAGACAGACAGACAGACATGCAGACAGGCAGACAGACAGACGGCACAACAAAAAAGTTTCAAAATCATCTGAAACGCAAAGATATATAAAAAAATTTGAAATCGGAGCAACTTTTTTTTTCTCGAAAAAATTAGGATCACCATAGCTCACACCACTATAGTATAGTATATGTGTGAGCTAAAATACAACTTTTCAAGAAACGCAAATAACTGATGATAGGTTTTTTGTCGATTTTGTTTGTTTTTATATGTAAATCTGGTTTCAAAGAAGATTGAAAAAAGTTTTTTGGATGCTTGTTTGGAAATGTTTTTTCTAAGAAAATTGTTAAGTTATTTTTCTCTACATTGAAAATAGGTGGCAGATTTTTAAAGAAAATAAATGGATCCATGACGGATCTGATACCTTCCTAGCTAGGCTATTAGCTTCCTTCAAGTGAACTCCATGATATATCAGCCTTAAAAACAGATTTTTGTAAATATCTCAAAAACGAAAACTCCTAAAAAGTTTTTGGTTATAACACGAATTTTTGAGAAAAATGTGGTCTAATATATTCCGTGAATCGCATATTGATGTGATGCTCCGTTTAAAAGTTAGCATTTTAAAAAAAATTAGATGTCAAAAAACTGCCATTAGCCAAACCTAATAAGCTCGTTGCAATATCGAACACTATTCTACCTGAAAATTTTATGAAAATCGGTTCAGCGTTTTAGGAGCTATCCTGTTACGGACAAACATACCATATACGTAATCGTATATGAAACATAAACGCACACACATACAGACAGACGATCACGACGATATTGGTAAAACTTGGTTCCCACCACGACTTTCTCGTGCGTGCCCGCGCACGCGTCACATGACTATCACACATTTCATATTGAGATCATGTGACACGTGAGCGGGCACCCACGAGAAAGTCGTAGGTGGGAACCGAGTGTAAGAAGCTCAAAATACACACAAATAACACATTTTCGGCGTTATCAAAAAAATAAATTTTCGTCGAAAATAATACCTTCTCTAGCCATTGCTGCGCAGCAGTTGCGTATATGAGGAGGGCCCCCCCCCAAATCTAAGATTTTTTTTGATATTTTCCACATATTTCATGAATACAAATATAAAATAGCATAAAATACGGCCTCATGATGTCTCGGGCCCCCTCCGAAGCTGTCTCGGCCCCCCCGAAACTTTTTGCTATATACGCCACTGCTGCGCGGGCTAGGAAGGTAAAAAGTTAGGCCTCAGTGACTAGAGTGACTTAGTAATGCACTCTCTGGTCACATAATCGAGTTTTTGCTTTAATTTCTTTACCACTCGATAGTTAGCTCTCAATTAAGTTATATTTTTACAAAAACTCGATTTCCCAATTTTTTTGCTGTTTTGGGGGTGCGAATTCAGGGCTCTCAACAGATAAACAGCAAAATAAAATGAAAAATATGAACTTTTTGAATAAAATTATAAAAAATATGAAATTAAGAAAACAAAATATGAATAAAAGCTTCAGTTTTTTTTTCGGTCCTCTACCAAATGGCTTGTTATGTCAAACCAAACTGTTTTTTAGGAAAACTAATTTACTCAGCAAAAATATATATTTCTTGATTTTATTTATTAAGAAAAGTATTAGCAAATATTTTGAAGTTGAATTAGGCCTGGATCCCCATCCAAACAACTATGGCTAAACAAAAACAAGGCACATTTTTTAAAGCATATTTTACAACAAGGTATAAGGTGTTTCCGTATTTTTAAACCAAGGTCTACTACAATTATTCAAAGAAATAGAAAAAAAATTATAAATGCAAAAGTTGTAGGCTTTATCCTATATCATCAAAAAAAGTTATAAAAAACATTGTAAATCTCTTACGGAACATCCTACAAATTAATATGTTAATGATTTAACTTAAAAAAATAGATATTTTCTTTCTAAACTCAAAAATATATGATAAACTGCCATTTGATAAAGCCACTGTTAAAATATTAGTATCTACAATTTCTAGCGGTTTGGGACCTACTCCACATTTCTTGAAAATAGGTACCCTATTTTTTATCTCTTGAAATATGTGCAGTAGACCTTTGTGTTCCGAGCTCAAACATTTAAAAAAAGTCAACATTACAGAGGAAAAGAATAAAATTCATGAGAAAGCCCTGCTCAATGAGACTTTTTCAGAACTAACCACGGATGACCAAAACAACTAATTAACATAAAAAATGCAACAAACATAAGAATAATAAAACAAAAGGCAAAAAAGCCCTACTTTATTCAAACTTTCTGAGAGGCAACAAACTAATAATAAACTAAAAGGAACTCAAAATTCAAGACTAGGAAAAATATCGAAAATTTCCACACTTATTCTATGACTGAAGCTTCTTCATTGGGGAAAATATGAAAAATATGAAGGTTTTTCTAAAAATATGAAGTTTTATGATCGACAAATTTTTTGACAGTTTAAAACTTTTTTTTTAAATGCTAAGTTTTTAACGGAGCATCGCATCAATATCCAGTTTTCAAAATATAGCAGAAGAAATTTTTCTCAATAGTTTATGTTAATACGAAAAACTTCGTAGGAGCTTTTGTTTCTGAGATATTTACAAAATACTGTTTTCAATGCTGATATAGTGTGGAGTTTAGTTGGAGTGTGCTAATAGGCTAGGAAGGTATTTCATTAAATATACAGGGTGTTTCAAAAGTCAATAACATAATTTTTATGTTAAATTCCTTGAGTGATTTCAAGACAAAAAGTTCATATAAACATAGGTCTGCAAACGCTTAATTTTCGAGATACAGGGTGTTCAAGTTTTGTTTTTTTATATCTCCTACAGTTTTTGAGATATTTAGCTCAAATATGGCATGTATATTTACTTATAGGCACTAAAATATTAGGCATGCCAAAGAAGTTTTAATTAATTTGTTTATTTTGGTATACTCGCCATACCACGCTGTATCACGGTTAAAGTTGCAAACAAATTGCAAAAAGCAGAAAAGTTTACAAATAAAACAAGGATTTCATTTTTCGTTCTAAAATCTACCAGTGGCTTACAGCAAAAAAAAACCAGGGGAAAAGTCGAAATGACCCCTGAAAAAGTATCGCTCTGTAGGTTTATACCATTATTTCGCATGTCTAGTAGCGTAGTGCCTATAGCTAAATATACATGCCAAATTTATGCCAAATATCTTAAAAACTGCATGAGCTATAGACAAAAAACTAAACAAAAAATTAAACTTTAACACTCTGTATCTCGGAAACAAGGCGTTCGTTGACCTATGTTTATATGAAAGTTTTGTCTTGAAATTACTTTAGGAATTTAACACTAAATTTATGTTATTGAATTTTGTGGGGAATGTGGCTGCATACATCTCCAAAAGTGCCCAATTTGTACTGCTAACTTTAAGAACATATTTAATAAACCTCTACACTGGAACAAATATTGTTGCCAAGACCAGAGGAAAATAAATTTGATTTTCTCAAAGATATAAACCTCATAAACAACTGAGTTTGACAGCTATATCCAGCTCATACAAAGAACTATTAAATATAAAAACCTCAATTAAAACTAAGTTAAAATAAGAAAGTCATTTTTAGTTTAGTTTCTGATTTACTTATTAGTCCGGCCAGAATAAAATGAGACACAAAAGAGATGGCTTTAATTAATCTGTCCAGTGATGTGCTATAATTTTTTAATTCATCATCTTTTTTAGGTGGAAAACTCCATACCTTATTTTTCTTAAAAATAAATATTTTTGCAAAACTGTTATATTATTATATAGGTATATACCTAAAAAAATACCAATTGACTTTCTCAATGTAAAATTAATACATTTTTTAATATTAGGCTTTAAACTCCGTTGACTGACGCGATGCCGACGTCTTGATAGCGGAACAAACGCAATTAGCGTTGACCTGATCTAGAAAAGCAATGTGTGTCGTAGGTCACGGTATGGATTCTTTCTTTCAATCGATACTTTCATCGATCGATGATATAGCAATTTTACTCGCCTGCTGCTGTTTTAGTTTCTCTCGTATTTTGGTAGATGGCGCTTCTTGTTGGGTACATGACTTTGTTTTCTCACTAACAATGTAAGGTGAGAGATAAAGCCGTATACCTAATTTATGAAGGGTGTCACATCGACCAGCAGTGTTCTGAGGAGTCCCATAAGGACGAAACAGTTAATTGTCAACACATATTAGGTGTCCATTAGATCTTGGACCCCCGTGAGGTTAAGCTTTCGAGCTACCCACGGAAAAATACTAGAGAAACAAAAAACCTTAATTTATTTTTCTTTTTACCTGATTAGCCACGAAAACTTGTTTGGATACATAGGTATGTCTAGTAAAATATATTTTTTTAAAGTACCATCAGAAACAAATATCTGTCAAATATAAACAGAAAAATCTAATGGGGTCTTAGAAACCCCAGTGTGCAGTATGTTGGAAAAAATAAGTTTGTTTGTGTAGATGCCTGTGAAAATGATGAATATATTGTCTGATTCTTATGTTAAAGTTGTGGGTAACAGTTTTGCACACCCTACAGTAGAATACACAATTACACCTGAAAACATTGAATGATCTACCTATCAACTGCAGTTCTGATTTGATTTTTCTGAATATATGTTGAGGGGTAAATAGCTAACCCAAAGTCTGTACACCGATTGTGAAATTCAAATTCAAATTTTCTTTATTCAAGAGAACCTAGCAAAGTTAACAATGTTAAAACTAACCTAGGTTAAGTGAATTGTGTCAAAAGAGAAAGAAACAGTCCAAAATCACTTACTTAACTTTGAAAATTTAAATTATATAATGGTCAGAAAAAAGAAACTTGAAAAGGTCACTACATTTGGTTCATTTACTATTTTGTTAAAATTAAAATTTTGTTGAGACTTTTTTGTCAAAAATATAAAACCTTAAAATACCAAGCAAAATATCCAAAAAATACATTACTTACATTAAATTAAAAATTAAAATTAAAATTTAGCAGACACACAGTTATAATACAATGTTTTAAAAATCTTTTGTCAACTCAGTGAATGTCCAAAAATAAAAAATACAAAAATACACTACATTAAATTAAAACTTAACACAATTGCAATACACTGTTTTAAAAAAAAATCTTTGTCAACTCAGTCAAAGCCCAGAGAAATATAGAAATATATATAATTTTATTCTTTTTTTAATTTTATTTTTATTTGTTTGCAAATTAATTCAATAAATATATCTTATTTTTCATTTTAGGTAGTTAAGAAGAGATTTGGAAGCATAAAACAACAAAAACACAGACAAAACCAAAATGGTGAAAAGATGATAAAGAGGCAGGGACCCTAAGACGATTCTCCCACCAGCAGAAGCAAAATATCTCTGTGTTCTGTGAAATCTCTTATATATATATATATATATATATATTATTATATATTATTATATATATATGGTTCAATTTTTGTAATTATGTTAAATATAGTTTTCTTAAACCTTAAACCCCAGAATCTTTGCCCAGATTGTGAGGGATTGTGTGTGTAAGATTGTGAGATATTGAGTAAGGATTGTAACAAGATTGTGAAAAATGTGTACACCAATTGTGAGAGCTATTCATCCCTTGCAATATGTATTAAAATATTTAGTTATTATTATCCTTTTTTGTGTATTAACCTTAATATAAATCCGAGGGGTGAACATTTAACCCAAAATGTGTGCACCAATTGTGAAAATCCACAATCTTTTGCTAAGATTGTGTAAAGATTGTGAGGGATTGTGGAGGACTGCGCAGCGGCGTAGCGTGCCTGAAGAGACGGGGGGCCCGACAGTTAAAACGGGCGCCCATCAAATCTAAAAAATTCTTGTGACCAAACAAAAAAAAAAGGTCTTTATGTCTATAGTTTCCTTTGCCGCCCTCTTCCCTCTCACCAATGGGGCGCCAGTACCCTCGGGGCGGGGGGGAGGGGCGACGAACCCCCCGCTACAACACTGGGACTGTTGGTAAGATTGTGAGGGATTGTGAAGAACTGTGGTAAGATTGTGAGGGATTGTGATAAGATTGTGAGGGATTGTGACAGATTGTGAGTGATTGCGACGGACTGTGTAAAGATTGTGAAGGATTGTGGGAAGATTGTGAGAAATGTGTACACCGATTGTGAGAGCTATTCACCCCTCGTATAAATCTATACCTAATCCAACCTATTAAAAATCTTTCAATAAAACTTTCCAGTACTATGGACCAATATGGCATCCCACTATGGACCACCCATGGTCTATACTGGGACAAGTGGTTCATACTGGGTCAGAGCCCAAAAAACTGTGTTACATTTTTCCAGATTGGAATTAAACCCTATAAAGGCATCTGTAAAGCAATTATCTGAACCACCAATTATTCCAAAATAATAAACTGTCTAGAACAAAAAAATTAAAACTGTCCCACTATACTGCCGTCCCAAGTAAGACCCACCTATCTGCAAAAAAAATCAAAAATGAGTTAGGACCGAAAATGGCTTTAAATAGGTAATAATTTGTAACTTTTTTTTTGTTTTATTACTTAGATATTGCTACTAGGAACCCATAAACATTTACCAACAAAAATAATATATTACTATGTAACACTTGGCAAGCATTTAAACTTTAAACTCCCTTTTCTCGAAATAAGTGAAAACATAGATAGGTGGATCTTACTAAGGATGGCAGTATAGACCACTCTTCCCTAAATCATGACATACTGTGTTTTTCCACAGCAGTCCTAATATGTACATACCTGATATAATACCATCCATCTGCATTAAGGCTTGTTCCAACAGTTTACTCGCTTCCGTTTGCGGCGACATTGCAGGAATGTTGTCATTCATTTGATCAAATTTTCCCATACTACATCTATTGTCACCTATCATTTGACTGCACTGCAGTGCTAAAATACGAAAAATAGATTAGGGCCTGTCCCTAAATTATGTAACGCTCTAGGGGGGGAGCATGTTAATTCTGATGCGTACCTTCCTCCAACAGGCCAACCAAACTTCTAAAAGCATAGGGGTATGTCTTGGTGTTATATAATTTACAAATGTTTCCTAGGACCCTGTCAAGCTGAATGACTTGATATGCTTGCCAGTATGTAATGCCATGTAAAACTTGAGGTAATGCCATAAAAATTTGTACATGCATTGCCATAATGACATGCTAATAGTAATTAGTGCCTTGAGCTGTTTCCCCCTTGGACCCTGATAAATAAAAAACCTGAGAGAAAAACACAACACAACCCCTTAGCCAAAATATAAATAGCCTACTTGCAGTTTTATGGTTAATATAATATAATACAACCTAACCTAACAACACCTTTTATAAAACCACCCTAAAAGTTTCAGTTGTTATATAAAAATTTTCATATGAATGACATAAATATAAATCATAAATTAATTTTAGAACAGTAGACAAACTTACCCTTGAGTCGTTCAATGACAAAAAACTCAAAATTTTCTAAAAATTCACAAAAAAAAGCAAAAAAACAAACTTTTTTGACGTTTCACGAAAAAAATAAACACAGCAAAACACAGAATAAAATTTGACATGCGAAGTTTTGGTTGGTTGACTCTGTCCCAGCCCTACTAGTGGTTCATAAACTGGGCTGTTCACGAATGAAACGCATCTTGCGCACCGAAAAGCGCTAAAGGTACTCTGCGCGGGAATAGTTATTTTCCTAACAAGTGTGGAAAGTGATACTTTCCCGCACGCGACTGCAGTTGACCCGAACGACGCGGAGCGGAGTTCGGGCAAGCAGTCGAGGGTGGGAAAGACACTTTCCGCATGAGTTAGGAACATTATTTTTTCTTCGACCGATGTTACAATATCACAAATTTACTTTTGAAAAAATATTTTATTTGAACATAAATAAAATACTAATTATTATTATTGGTAATAGTGATATTGAAAACACAATTTGTTGCAGTTTGAAGATTATTTAGAATTGCCGGTGTAGTGGAGTTCGATGGTGGTAATTCTCGCATCTGGTGGCCGCTTGTAGAATCGAAAGTGCGCAAAGATGGCGTCTGGGTCTGCAGGACTCTTCCAGTGGACGTTGACGGCAGCAGTTGCAGAGGTCACTTACAGTTGACGATGACGGTGCTGGCAACGATTGCAGGTCATAGGTAGATGAAAGAATCTTACTCGAGATGTTCTCTTTCTGTTTCTCGGAATCTTCCAAATACCCCTCAGCGACAGCAGTGGACTTCCACCCACCAAGTCGTTTTATGTTTGTTATGCCTTCACCTGAATCTGCTAGGAATGTTGCTGAAGAACGTCTGAAGCTATGGCCGGTATAACGTTCTGGGTTAGGTAGGCGCAAATATGCAGCGATCTCTGATGGCATCTTTCCAAAAGTGTTCACTCCTACACACTGATTGGAACATTTTCCTTTTTTATAATAAATGAAAAACCGGCGGTGCGGAGTAGTAGGAGGTCTCAAATTTGCGTACTTTCTATACAGCATCAAAAAAGATCCATTATTTATTTCTTCGGATAAAACGAAGGATCTTGAGGAATGATTTTTAGTGTCGGAGATCTTAACAACGATCAGACTTCCTTTATCCTGTATGTCATCCAGAGTGATATTTAAAAGCTCCGCCCTGCGGAGAGCACCAGCCAAAGCAAAAATGGTACTCACTTTAATCATCAAATAAATCTCATCAGGAGCTAACATAAACCGCGATATATCATCTTTGGTGAAAACTTGCGCCTTCTGTGCTCGAAAACCAACATTTTTTTGTTTAAGAAACGATGTTAGCTTGTGGAATCTGCTTATGTCCAGATTTTGCTTAATTTTAACCAAGCTTTTCACCATGGAATAGCGTGACCATAAGGTATTCGATTTCAAGACCTTGCTCAGGTCTAGGAAGTATGCCAAGAAGACTTCTTCTTTGTAGATTCTCACCCCTTTCTCCTTACACTATGTCACGAAATGATTGTACTGTTTTTCGTACCTTTGTCTCGATTTGGCAGGTAGCAGCTCACCATTCACATCTTCAGCAGCCTGCAAAATGCACTCCGGAAGTTCATCTTCGGAACAGTCCATTGAAAAATCAATTTTATTCAAAATAAAAGGCAGTTCTGTCACTTCAGAGACGCTCTTTGACTAGCCTTGACGTTTGAGTAACAATAACATAACTTGGTTGCCATAGCAAACTGGAACAAGCACCTGTCACAGCTTGGCTTGATAGTTGTTGTATGACATGACTATACGGGGGGTATGCAGAAATATTTAAAAAATCCATTATTCTGTTTTTTTTTTAAATTGAATAAAAAACTTGAAATGAGCTATAATTCATCAGATTGCCTATCTGCTAAATTCCCTACACTGTACCAAGTCGATAGTTACGACTTTTGAGGTATAAACCTATAGAATAACTCCAAAATTGGCATAGTTTTACTTTCCCGCACTAGTGCGGGAAAGTGATTTTCCCGCACTAGGGCGGGAAAGTGATGCTTTCAAAACTAAAATGCGTGCGGGAAAGTGGGTATATATGCACGGTCGTAGAAAAAAAATTGTTTTATATTTTAATAATTGTTGCATATTTTAATTAATTAAATATATAAAATATTAATATGCGGATTTTAGAATTTATTTAAATTAAAATAGAATTTAGAATATAAATTTTAAGTTGAAAAGTAGTCCGTCCATATTAGGTAGAGTTGAGTGGTAAATTGTTTTCGTTTAAGTTACGTTGTAGGTTTTCTTCACTGGCTTTTATTATTTTACAACTAAAAAGTTTCGATGATAGCATTCGCTATCATAATTTTTCCTATTATCATCATGATTGGTTACTTGATGGAATCACACCATCTCAGCAAAGATTAATTTAATCTGTGATCTCTCAGTCGGCACATATAAAGTGACCTTGAACAGGGCGGCGCTAGGCTAGGGCCGCACCTTTGCCCGTGGCGGCAATTTATACCCTGTTTCCACCAATGCATGCCCACCCCGATTCAAAAAACGCATCAGGTGACGCTGCATTAGAGCAAATCCATGGGCCATGACGTGATGCATTTTTTGAATCGGGGTTCATTGCATTGGTGGAAACAGGGTATTAGAGGCGGCGAATTGGCTGTAAAATGAACTAGTTTATCAAGAAAATGAATAACCTAATATTCATTTGACTACTTTTGAAAAATTAATAGGTGGAAATTCAATAAAATTTTAATTTATTTTACAAACTTTTAAGTATTGGTACGGTCGCCCACTTTTTTAATATTACCTTAAAATTGACTAAATTCGTCTGGAAAGCCTGCACTTTCAGCGGACTTTAAAAAGTGCTAAAGAAAACCGTTTAATAAATCATGATACTTATATTAAGCTATGCGATGTTGCCCAATAACGCAATGTTTCTTTCTATTCCACCGATGTAGGAAAATAAGGTGACATTGAAAAAGTGGGCGAGTGTACCTACTCACTTTAAAACACGACAGATGACTAGAGCATTTGTGTATTAAAGACTAGAGTCCCTGTATGTTGACATATTTATATATCCAAATATGTCAACATACAGGGACTCTATTAAAAACTAAATCCAAAACCTGTGTCCAAAACCGAACTAAAAATACAGAAGCAACATTTTTAGATAATTTTCGGGTACAAAAAGTATAAGCTATAAAAGCTAGTATATAAATATCAAAAACGAAAAAAAAAACAATTAGAAGTATAAGAAAAATTATATATTTTATCATTTAATTATATTATTATTTACAATCTTGCATTTTATCTACAAATATCTAAATATAAAATTATTTTAATCAAATCACCTATTCAAGTGCATCCAAGAATATGTTTCCTGATGCTTATAGCCTACCTACCAAGGATGTAAAAAAATTTTGTGGCCAAAATACTTATATGCAGTTTGAATCTCTGTGTGTCTGTTATAAAAAAACAAAATCTATGTCTATTTTTCTCAGATACACAAAATGAAAGAAATACAAACGGCTTATATATCTACCATTAGCAGAGCCGTTTTCTAAGCGAATAAGTAGTAATTACCTGTAGTCCTCCCTTGGTTGACATTTAAAATCAGCTGTTTAGGCCCTTATACGCTGTTTCCACCCATGCATGCCCACCCCGATTCAAAAAACGCATCAGGTGACGCTGCATTTAAAACCGGTGGAAATCCATGGCCCATCACGTGATGCGTTTTTTGAATCGGGGTGGGCATGCATTGGTGGAAACAGGGTATTAGTCTATTACCACAGAAACACCGCTTGAATGGTTTTTTTTTTATAACCGGTTATTGTGTGATGTTGTTTTTGCGATTTTTTAAAGAAGTTTAGTTGGTTTTAGTGCGCTTTTTGAAAGATAAATAATAATTGAATTTGATTTCTTCTCGACCGACTCTGATTCGAAATGCGCATAATTTGGAAAAAAACTTGTGGTTAGAGGAGTACAATGATACTGTTTTTTTTATTATATATCGTGTGTCAAAGTCTACATTGGAAAAATTAGGGGAAGTCAAGGGTTGTGAAACCGAAAAAAATTTTGCCCAGACAAAATAGAGGAGGCCGTCACTTTGTACAATTTCCCCTCATAATTGAGGCACTCATTGCAAAGAAACAAAACAAAATTAGGTTAGAAAACCCAATAACCTTCCTCGAAAATGTGGTAATTACACTGGTCGGCATGAAAATCGGCCCTGACACCATTCTTGAACTCTGTTTTTCCCCATCACCCCCCATTTTTGGGGAAGACCCCCCTACCTATTTTTACTGCTTTTCGATAGTTTGGTGGGACGGAAAGGATTTTTTTTTGGCCTATAACATCATTATTTCTGAGAGACTGGAGAGTTTAGTGTTCTCAAACATTAATATTTATAGCAACCATTTGTTTGAGGGGGTGGGAGGTGTTTTGCTTAAATGGTAATTGGACATTGTCGATTTTACCGTTTTATATGCATTTTCTAATAATTTTTATAAAATTTTAGCTGCCAGCAGCTTAACGGTATAGGTAATAAACGTTATAGCAAAGTATAAAGCAACATATTAGTATATAAAACTATATATATAAAGAAACCACTGGCGTATACAAAAAATCGCCTTGGAGGAGCTTGAAAATTTTTTCCACTTTTATTTATTAACATATTAAAAAGTAGGAAAATAAATAGTTTTAACATAATCTATTTTTAGATTATTGGGGGGCTTTCGCCTTCAAGCCCCCTCCCCCCTTGTATACGCCCATGCAGAAACTATAATAAAAAATAAATAAGTATTTTTGCTTTATTTGTGAATGGGACAGCCGAGCACGGGACAAACATTACATTGTACGGAACTGGCCTTTGCGAGAAAGATTTACTCCCGGTCAGAAAAATGTCTAGACTGGACTCGCATCTGGACTTCTTTCCTTAAAATTTAGGAGCAGTCTCGGATGAATACGAGAAACGGTTTCATCAAGACATCGCTAAGTTGGAAAAGAGGTTTTCAGGGAAGTGAAATGCAAGCATGTTGGCGGAGTACTGATGGTTTTTGAAACGAGAGGGTTGTAACTCAGGGTATAAAAGGAAAGCAAGCACCAAGTGAAGGTACGAAAATTCTTATTTATCAGTGGCGCACCCAGGAATATGTCTTGGGGGCCCGACGCCGATGCCTCTATTTTTTGTGTGTGGGCGCGCCCATGCATATATTATTGTTTGAAACTAAAATAACTCTCTTTATACTTAAAACTTTAAATTTATGTCGATAATATTATAATTATTATCGAAAAATGATAAAAATAGGTAAAAGGGCTGCTCCCTCAAAAATAGTGGGTGGTAGAAGAAAACGCAAGCTATATTTGGATTCAGGGCGTCGTCTTACATAAGAATCAGCGGAAATAATGGCAGGGCTCAAGAATTTTTTTTTGCAAACCAGTGTTACAGCTAATATACGATGACGTAGAAAGGGCTCATTCGTGACGTCACTCTTCAAGGAGTGGTATTTACCAAAGCTGCTTGAACGCCAGTGGTAAATACTAGTAATTACTAGTTATTTGCTTGAAAACGGCTCAGGTCTTTAGACATGGATGGAAGCAAATTCCTTTGGACAGCCCCTCCCGAATCTTGCTCCGCCTGCCATGCCGAAGTGGAATATAAATTTCATTGCATTGTCTATATCGCCAAAAACTGCATGTATCCCTGATATCGCTAAAGATATGGATGACTCTACAAAAATGGTGCTGTGGAGTGGGAATGCATATTTTTCAAACACAGACTGCAAATGAAGCATAGTTTTAGTTATAAGATTTAAAACGAAATGTTTTCTTTATGGAGCAATTGAGTTTAATGTATAAAAAAAATTGCAAATTTATAATTTTTTTTATTACAAAGCAAATACCTCATTCCTCATCTGGTGTAGTCCCAAACCAAATATTAAAAACTCAGATTGAAAAAAATATCCTAATAATTAATATTTAACCAAGTCTTAACTATTTATCAAAATATTGATAAAACTTAAGTTTGTAGTCATATTTTTGAAAATCCGAATTTACATCTTCCCGGAAAATTTTACAATTTTAAACGTGCTCCATTTTTAATAACACAATATTTGTGAATACCACCGGTTAATTTCTAGAGAAAGAGACGGCCCTAGATATCTAATTTACTTGTGAGGGTGACAAGTTGTGACAGATAATGTCAACTTTAGTTTGGTTTAAGTTAGATCTTTTTATTTTTGGCAGAAAATTAGTTTTTTTCGGAGAAATCAAAAAGGAACGCTTCAATTATCATTCCTCTGGTAAGTAAATATTCGACTGATATCAATAGTATAATTTTTTTGTTGATTGTTTTAAAATTATAAGTATAGGAACTTTGTTTATATAAAACTTAAGTTAAGTAGTCTAAATAGATTTTGATTTAATGGAAAACCATTAAAAACTCATTCCTCTGGTACTCATCCCTTTGGAATTTTTATGCAGTAATTCCTAAAATTCGGGAAAATAAATGTTTCTTAGCTTACACCTAATTAGTTACATAAATTTAACAAAACAAAATTATTTACTGTGCTGTACTGTTATTTAAAGGCAATGACCAAAAATGATATCCATATAGCCCACTTTTGGTAGAATCATCCATATATAAAAGTAAAAAGTGGCCTAAATTTACTAACCAAATCTAGACTATTTTATATCACAAAGAGTTGCATGGGCAAAAAATTTGCTGTTTTTGAAAAAATTAAAAATTAAAAAATATATTTCTAATATCAAGAAATTAGTGCAAGACAATATGCCTACCAACTTATATACTTTTTTTTTTAATTTTTAACTTTTAATAAGGTTCTACCATTTAAGCTATGTTATTCCTCAAAAATGACACAATATTTTTAACTATTTTTTAATTGTCTTCTTAAAGCAAAATATGCCAAAAGTCTAAAAAGTAAGGCGTACGCGCACACCCAACAGAAATCGACCCAAAAAGTGAGTTTATTCATTCCAACATCGTTCAGCAACTCGTCTGGGGATGAATAAAGACAGTAAATTTCTTCTTCTGGACAAACTAACCGTTCTCTGCAATAAAAAAACAATATTTAGGCATTTATACAGGGTGTCCCATAACTTAGGGGCCATAGGCCAACAGGTGATAGAGGAGGTCATGTCTGATAAAAAAGTTCCTATAATGCATGGGTCAAAACTCTTTCTTTATCGAGATACAGAGCATCAAATTTGGCAATTTTTTTAACGGTTTTGATAAGAACTTTTAAAAAAATACTCTGCCAATATATGGGCCCCTAAGCTCACACTAGGTACTATAGTTATAGTGTACGTGTGAGCTAATATAATTAAAAACTGAAATATATTTTATTCAACTCCAGACTAAATTACCTTTTGTTTGATACCACACAAGCCATGTTTTGACTTAACCTAAAATTTTTGAAATCTACCCCCGCCCTTAAAAAAACAAAAACTATAATGTATTTTGTTAAACTCCGGACTCAATTACCTTTCGTTTGATGTCACACACGCCATATTTTCACATAAACTCTAATTTTTGAAATCTACCCCCACCCTTTTATTTGGTTTTTGTTCGGTGGATTTTGTTCATTTTTAAATGGGACCATCTCGACCCAAGACCCAGCCCAGGTACCAAATTTCATTAAAATCGTCCAAGCGGTTTTTGAGTTATGCGCGTTGGTCGTTACAGACAGACATACAGACAGACAGACAGACGGCGCAACAAAAAAGTTTCAAAATCATCTGAAACGCAAAGATATATAAAAAATTTTGAAATCGGAGCAACTTTTTTTTCTCGAAAAAATTAGGATCACCATAGCTCACACTAGTATAGTATATGTGTGAGCTAATAAATTGAAATAAAAGTTATTTTGAAAAAAAATAGTTGGTCAATTTTTTTTTAGAAAAAGCTAATTTTTTGTTATAAACTTTTATAAATGCAATTTAATAAACATATTTTTTTTATATTTTGGAGGTTATTTTGACAGCCTGTATCTCCTCAACTTGTAATTTTATCAAAAAAAGGAATAATACATTTTTGGATCACAATTAGCTGAGTATTTAGCTGGCTGTGACAATTTTTTTTTTGTAAAACCCGTTTCCTCCCACTCCTCTAACTTTAAAAATCCTATATCTTAAAAACAGATGTGTGTTGACCCCATGTTATATAAACTTTTTCCTCAGAAATAACCTCCTCTATCACCTGCTGCACTATGGCCCCTAAGTTGGGACACCCTGTATAATAAGGCTTCCAACAGGGGCCTCAATATTTTTTTTCTTGAAAAGGGTAATTTATTTTCTTTTTAGGGGTAATTTGTGTTCTTGCGCGGAGTAAAGGAAAAAGAAACATACTGTCATAGATTACCATCAGTTACATATACATATTTATTATTGAGTGGGGGGTTGGGGAATTACTGTCATTACCCCCCTCTTATCGACGCCATTGGCTACCAAATCTTCGCCCAGAAAAACTTACACCAAGTAATATTAAACTACAAAAGACATATCGGTTATAGCGACGATATATTAAAGTCCCGACCGAGTTCTATATACCGGGTGGGCCAAAAAGAACCGGACAATTCTTTTTTAAGTATAACTTTTGAACTATACCATCGATTTTAATGGGACAAACTGCACTTGACAGAAAATTAATCATAGTTTTGACTAAATATATTTTTTTGTCCGCCATCTAAAAATCCAAGATGGCGAACGAAATTAATTTGTACCCTTCAAAGATGCTCGTTTATTCTTGTGTTACGAACACGTTTTAATTATTTATTTAAATCAGTAAAAAAGCTGCACTCTTACCACGCACAAAAAGGTACGAATTAATAAAATCGGTTCAATGGTTCTAAAAAAAATATTTTTTTTCAACAATTGTTTTGAACATTATACGATTGCCTTACCAATCATGTCTGCACTTATTCCCTTATAAATTCATTACTACTGAACCCATTTTGATGAAATAAAAAACATACCGTTGATAATTGATTGCTTTTTAAAGATCATGATCAAAATTTATCGCCATCTTAAAATTTAAGATGGCGGACAGCATAATACGTCATTCTTCAAAATGGCGTGTTTATTCTTACTTTCTGAAAATGTTTTACTTTTTTTTTAGTCTATAGAAAAGCACTACTTTTATCCCGATTAACAAGGTACAAAGTAATCAAATCGGTTAAGTGGTTCTCACAAAATCCATTGTTTTACAAATTATACGATTGCATCGCCAATCCTGTCTGCATTCAGTTCTGTATAAATTCATTATTACCAAGCCGATTTTAATGAAATAAAAAACATCATGGCGTAAACTGATTTATCTTTAAAGTTTGCATTATGATGTTATATATTTTACTAAAATCGGTATAGTAATAATGAATTTATAGAGAAATGACTATGCAATCGTATAATTTGTAAAACAATGGTTAAAACAAAATCCGATTTTGTGAGAACCACTACACCGATTTTATTAATTTGTACCTCCTTGTACGGGAGAAAAGTATTGTTTTTTAATAAATAAATAAAAAGTAAAACATCTTCGCAAAATAAGAATAAATATACCATTTTGAAGAATTAAGTATGATTCTGTCCGCCATTTTAAATTCCAAGATGGCGGAAAATTTCGATAACAATCTTTGAAGAGCAATCAATTCTCACCACAATGTTTTTTATTACATCAAAATCGGTTTACTAGTAATGAATTTATAAGGAAGTAAATGCAGACATGATTGGCAAGGCAATCGTATAATATGCAAAACAATGGTTTAAAAAAAAGTATTTTTTTTAGAACCACTAAACCTATTCTGCTGATTCGTACCTTGTTGTGCGTGGCAAAAATGCAGCTTTTTCACTAGTTTAAAAAAATAATTAAAACATGTGTGCAACAGAAGAATAAACGAACATCTTTGAAGGGTACATTTTAATTTCGTCCGCCATCTTGGATTTTGAGATGGCGGACAAAAAAATACATTTAGTCAAAACTCTGATTAATTTTCTATCAAGTGCAGTTTGTCCTATTAAAATCAATTGTATAGTTCAAAAGTTATAATGAAAAAAAAATTGTCCGGTTTTTTTTGGCCCACCCGGTATAATAAAATTTTTTACAGTGAATATCGGTTATAACGACATCGAAGGAAACGCTTTATTTCGGTCGTTATAACCGCGAGCGTCGCGTCGTTATAGAGAAAAAAGTAACAAAATGGGTTATATTAGAGAACTCTGTCAGGACCCTAATAGGGACCTATTGCAATAAAGCCAGGCACAAATTGTGCCGGGCACTATATTGACAATTTCGCATTAAAAACTGACAGTTGATCTTTCAAAATTGACATACCAAAGTCGAATTTAGAAATCCAGTCGTTTATTTTCCATTAATAGTGCCGTCACTATTAATTCCGGCTCTTATAACACCCAATGGCCTTATTTTGAAGGAAGACAGCTGTTCTTATAATGCGAAACTGTCAATATAGTGCCCCGCACAATTTGAGCCTGGCTTTATTGCAATAGGTCCCTAATATATCGTCGCTATAACCAGCGGCGTAGTGAGGGCAGGGCGACCTGGGCACCTGCCGCGGGCGCCAAACTCAGGGGGCGCCGAAAGGCGCCTCTTACATTGATTTATTTGTTATTTTTTGGGGGGGGAGGCGCCAAACTTTATCCTTGCCCCGGGCGCATGAAACCCTCACTACGCCGCTGCTATAACCTAAAGGTGCGTACTGACTTGCAACAAATCACTCCAAACGCGCAAAACACTACGAACATTCCGATCTTTTTCCTCCGAATGCAACAAACATTCGCGCGCAAAAGATCGTCGTGTTTTCAAAGTCATTTGAAATACCTCCTAATACGGGGTTCTATCGATTTCGCGAAATTTTGCTTGATTCTGCCCTTCAAAAGTTATCTAAATTCATATAAAATCTTCCTGGTATAATTTCAACCCTACCGACACAAAACAGCCGCGGCCCTTTTCGGGTCCGACCAAAGTATTTGTCGGCCGCGGCGTCACTAAAAAGAAATGAGAACAAGATTTCCAACACTTCCCTCGCGGAAATCACATAAACTACAGGTAAATATAAATCGAACAGAAGTTCCAGGATCCTTGTATGTGGGCATATCCTCAAAAGGTGCGCTTCTGTAGAATATGAAATGATGATTTACATAAAGTTAATCTTTAATAAACTTTTTTCGATATGATTTTTGAAATTGCGTAAAATTTAAAAAAGTAATTTTTCGCACTTGGATATTTTTTAATTTTTAGCTCACATGTATGCATACAGACATACAGACATACAGACATACAGCCATACAGACATACAGACATACAGACATACAGACATACAGACATACAGACATACAGACATACAGACATACAGACATACAGACATACAGACATACAGACATACAGACATACAGACATACAGACATACAGACATACAGACATACAGACATACAGACATACAGACATACAGACATACAGACATACAGACATACAGACATACAGACATACAGACATACAGACATACAGACATACAGACATACAGACATACAGACATACAGACATACAGACATACAGACATACAGACATACAGACATACAGACATACAGACATACAGACATACAGACATACAGACATACAGACATACAGACATACAGACATACAGACATACAGACATACAGACATACAGACATACAGACATACAGACATACAGACATACAGACATACAGACATACAGACATACAGACATACAGACATACAGACATACAGACATACAGACATACAGACATACAGACATACAGACATACAGACATACAGACATACAGACATACAGACATACAGACATACAGACATACAGACATACAGACATACAGACATACAGACATACAGACATACAGACATACAGACATACAGACATACAGACATACAGACATACAGACATACAGACATACAGACATACAGACATACAGACATACAGACATACAGACATACAGACATACAGACATACAGACATACAGACATACAGACATACAGACATACAGACATACAGACATACAGACATACAGACATACAGACATACAGACATACAGACATACAGACATACAGACATACAGACATACAGACATACAGACGTATATACATATATATATATATATATATATATATATATATATATATCAAAATTAAGTAAGTTTATTCAATATTTAGAGTCATTTAGAATAAAACTGTAGGTACAGACAGACGGACGGACGGACGGACGGACAGACAGTCAGACGGACAGTCGGACAGACGGACAGATGGACAGACAGACACCATAGCTCACCCTACTTATAGTATACGTGTGAGCTAATACATTATACTTGGTATTAAACTGGTCCATTGGTCGGGTCCCCGGGTATCGCAAAGAGGTTTTTTTTTGTGGACCAAAATTAGTTAAAATTATATTATACATACATTAATTGTGTTAGCTTAGGTGCCCAAAAATTGGGAGAGTATTTTATTTGCAAATTATTTTTGATTCTTTTTCTTTATTTACTATTTTTAAAATTCTCATTATAATCGGATTAGTAGTTTACTTTTCTTAAATGACGTCATTTTGAATTTTGAAAAGTCGAAAAATTTGAAACTTGTGGGCAAACAATATTTCAACTTACCCACACACCGATTGATTTTTAACGCTGCACAAGTCAAATTTAGTGGAAATTAGGAAAAGTGATTATTAATCAATTCATCACTTCCCTAATAGATAGTAGGTTATCGTAGTCCACGTGGAGTGAAAATCTGCAATGCACCAGGTGTACAGATGCAATGTGATTGGCTCATTTTTCTGAACTTACGGTTTTAATTGGTATATAGCATTTGCTCTGCGTCCTGTATTCTCGCTATTTTAAGTCAGTATCACCGTCAACCGTGATGGACGAAGACGACGCGGTAGTAGCCACCGGCGCTCTTCTGATTACTCAAAAATAAAAAAGAGCAGCGAAAAGAATGGTCCAGACGTCTGTATTTACAAAGACAAAATTTAAGTTTACTGAGAGATATGGACTATTTCCATTTCAAAAATTTTACCAGAATATCTGCAGACGATTTTGAAAACTTAATTTGTCTAGTGGGTCCTAAAATATTCAAGAAAGATACCCAACTTCGACATGCTATACCTGTTCAAGATAGCTTAGCTATTACTCTACGTTTTTTAGCAACAGGGGACTCTTTCACTAGTCTACAATACCTATTTAAAGTATCAAAACAACGAGTTGGTTTTATATTTATAGAGACCTGCAATGCCCTTATTGAAAAATTGAAACATGAAATAAAGGTAAATATACCGGGTGGCCCAAAAAAAGGCATGAAATGATTTTTATTATCACTTTTGAACGAATTGGTCTGGGTTTTGACCAAAAATATTTTTTGTCCGCTATCAAATTCCAAGATGGCACACAGAATCAAAGGTAGGGTAGACCGGGTAGTGCCCACTTTTTATAAATGTGCTACTAAAAATATTGAGCTGATTCAATTGTTTTCTTTTTTGTTCTGTCAATAGCTACAACTTTAGACTTACAAAAACAATATGACACAAATCCCTAAAATTAAAAAAACTTTTGGTTGTTTGTAAACAGTACTATTAATCAACATATATACGAGGTATTTTGTCACATGATGTAGGCGTTAAGGCATACAAAATTTGCTGTAATTACTTTGTAGTCCTCCCTGGTCCTAGCTAGAGACCCTCTATGTATGACATATTTTAAATATGTCATACATACAGGGTCTCTATTTAAAATATGTCATGTCCTAGCCATCTCGCCGCCTGTCATTCCCCCTCACCCTCTTCAAAAACCATATTCGCATAAATTTCCCAAATATGGAGCGATTTCAAAACTTCTTTCTGCACACGGTTTAAGAATTTTTCAACAGCATTTTACTTCTTCCCTCTCCCTCTCCCTCCCCCACCTTGACTCAATGTTTGTAGAAACGCACCTATCTCCGAGTAACGCTAAATGAATGATAAATGCATTCTTTCTATAAGGCTGAATAAGAATTAAAAAATGGATGTAAAAAATAAATTAACAGAAAACACCCAACTGCTAAATCTACTTGTAACTACTAGTCGTAGTTGGGTACAAAATTACCCAATAACCTAATTCATGAAAATACAAAACTGTGCGCTTTGGGCATCAAAACTAAAAATTGAAGCATATCGTACATTATAAGTATATCTATTACAGTTTGTGATACCTATCAATTTTATACTCAACTGCGACTATAGTAGGCACAAGTAGAACTAGCAGTTTGGTGTTTTATTTATTAATTTTTTTTATAAATAAGTTTAATATTTATTTATTATTATTCAAACATATTAACTAAAGGTAAAGTTTTTTTTACTTAATAACGAAACTAAATGAACCGAACCGCATAAATTAATTTAAAAACTTTTCCTCAATGTCGCAGTTTACATATGTTTTGTCAGCTGAATAATCAGATGCGTATTGAAATTAAGGATATGAAGGTTCAATACTTTTTGAGCGTTGTGCGGGAGATGGATGGTCCATTCCATTTTTTAGTTGCCAAGTAGTTGCCAAGTAAAAAAAAAACCACCGCACCCACTGAACAAACAAGAAGGAATAAATCTCTTTGTGGTATTCCGATTTACCGACAAGCCTCGGAAAATGTTTTGCGCGTTCGCCGTGACGTATTGACTTGCAAAATTTGTTGCAGCGCGGTCTATGCTTTTGAAGTACACGTATTCACTCACACACACTCCGCGCATTTTCGCCGAAAATGTTTGTCCTGTTTGTAGTGTTTGATGCGCGCTGTGTTCCCAGATTGCAAAATCACATAAGCATTGCATAGACACGTACTCACTGAGCGAACATTTTCGGCGAAAATGTTTGGAGTGTTTGTAGTGTTTTGTTGCAAGTCAATACCCACTTTAAGAAAGCTTAGTTTCGGGGTGGAGGGGAAGGCGATTTTGTTTTTTAGATAGTGTATGAACGCCTTTATTATTACCTGTTAAATCCATAAACGGCTTGCAATAGTCCTTCCATTGCGAAGCTCATGTACGAAAAATTTGTCATAAAGTACAAAATAGGCGACATGTGGGGAAACAGGCACAAAAATCCGGCGAAACAAAACATTAGCGCCGTAGCTACTGCGCCCAGGAATGTACCATTCTAAAACAATTGAAGAAAAGTATTAGAGGAGACCAGTGGCGCCTGCTACAGGGAGGGCAACGGGGCAGTGCTCTCCCAAAACTATACAACAAACAGTATTTTTAATTGATTTATTTAAAACAAGTTAAATATTGTAGCAGTGCCGGCTCGTGACAGTAAAGTTTGTGATATGATATAAAAAATGCTATTTTTTTACAGTCTCCAGATCACGTGTCTATTATAAAAAGTAAAAAACCACACCACATTCATTGTGACACAATTATACAAAAACAAACAACAAACACGACTATAACCTCCGGCTCATGCGTTTGGCGTCTTCTAAATAAATAAATGCGCCCCCAAACACGCAACACTGAGCCCGCCCGCCCGGAATTGTACTGGAACTGCAAGTTTTTCACCTCTATTCTTGCCTAGATTTCGCTATGTAAACCCATGAGCAAGTGCGGTGCGGGGCGAAGGAAGGGGTTCCTAGCCGAGCACAGATCTCGTTAGCCGCCCAGCTACGTTGTGTTGCAATTTAGCAGCGCAACAATGCCAATAACTTCATTTGACCGACTGTGAAATGCGGCCTTCGGCGACGGCGCGCGGCGTCATACTCAACAGACGTACGCGATTTCGAGGCCTACTATACTAACACCGGACCGAAAATATACTGCTATTCCAATAATTTTAGAAATAAAATAATTATATTAGAAAAATAGCAGCGGCTGAAAAAAAGTCAAATAATGTGAAAATTTTGGGGGTTCTGCAGCTCTGCAGCCCTTATGCACTAGCCGCCCCTGTATTGTAGTATTATCTGTGGTTAACAACTAGCGATTAATTGGGTAAACTTTTTTAGCGTAAATAATTACAAGCCGGCAGCACCGCGCGGGACAAGATTTCAATTTCACCCGTTTTTCAGCGGTGTATGGGTGGCTGTTCTCGCGCGGGGGTGGGATGAATAATTGTTTTAGTTGACGTCGTATTCATCGTACTTAAACGTTTGTTGCCCTTTCTACATGTTGCCGGTTCTAGCCTTTGTGAAGACGTTTGAGTTTTGATTTGGGGTAGGCCAGCCTTTCCGGTCGCGTGTCATTGTTATATTGCCTACATTTTTAGGTAAATCCAGCTTAAAATGCAGTTATTAACATTACTTCCTGTTTATGGCCAACTTTTTGGCATATTTGAGATAAGAATCAGACAATTCTCCGCTTTTAAGTGATTTGACCCAACTTTTTCAAGCAACCCACAATGACACAAAATGTCGCCATTTCGTCGCCAGAACCACGAAGTGGCGTAACCTACAAAAATGTGATTTTTAGATTAACCCAGTAACATACATAAAAGAAGTCGCTCTACAAATCCACGAAGGGGCATAACCAAATTCCAAGTTGTATAGAAGCCTTTACCATATTTTGACATTATTTTGACAGCTGTCAAAGCGGCTATGTAAAAATAAAATAAAAATTGTTTCGCTATGTAAAATAGTAAAAAATCAATTACGCCACTTTGTGGTATTTACGAAGATTTTTACAAACAACTAAAAGTAAAACTCTATTAATTACATGCATTTTAATGTAGATAAACAATACTTTGTTTGTCATCCATGATATGCCAAGGCATCAGCTGATCTATTTTTGACGTCAACTTAAAATTATCAATCAATCGATTTTAATAGACTATAGGCAATGTTGGTGTAGTCACATAAAGAGAAGTCATTCCTATCAATGGAATACTTCTTTATTTTAGATTTAAAAAAAGAACGACCCTATTAAGATTATTATTCTAATAATTTTAATTAAAAAAAAATCCCTTTGCAATTTTGTAGTAGGCAAAAAAGTAAATCATTTTTTATTTTTTATTGTTACTAGTCTATTTAGAAAGCTGATATCGGAAAAGATAACCGTAAAATGGCCGACTGACAGATCTCCATGTTGTCCCCCTGAAATGCGGCTGCGCTGGCTCGTAAACATATCTATTCCCCTCCCAAGTCTCTGGTTGTACAGGGTGTCCCAAATTGGGCCCTTTTAGGGGGTTTAAGGTACTATTTTATAGACTTTGTCACGAGGAATTCACCCGCTAAATTACATTTTAACTGTCACTTTTAGTTTTTGAGAAATGACATAAAGTTGCATTTTTTCTTATGGAATGGCCTATATTTTAATTAATTTTCGAATTCGTCATTGAATTCTTTTCAAAATGATGTATCATATGTCATAGTTTGATTGAGCAGTTTAGGAGATATTCAGCTTTTTCACTTATATCTAGTGCGCTATGATTTCCTGCTGAGGAAGGTCAAGGCACTCCAGTATTTTTATTATTTTACACAGTCAAAAATATAGTAAGCCTGGTTTGAAAAAATTATAATTCAGCTGACGGCCCTCAAAGCCTAGTTATAAAAAGTAACAAAAATGATACATATTTCAAAATAAAATTAAAACGCTTTTGTGCAAAATAATTTCATATAAAAGCGTAATGTCAAATTGTTTAAACAATTGAAAACAATGACAAAACGCCAAAGCGCAAGGCCAGCTTGATTTGCAAGATTTGACCGCAAGGCTTTCACGTCAATGGCGCATGACGTCATTCAACGCACACTAGACAAAAATAAAAAACTTTAATTATCTCCGAAACCGCACAATCAAACTATGACATATGATACATCATTTTGAAAAGAATTTAATGACGAATTCCATAAGAAAAAATGCAACTTTATGTCACATCTCAAAAACTCAAAGTGACAGTTAAAATTTATTTTAACGGGTGAATTCCTCGTTACAAAGTCTATTAAACTGCAATTTACTCTAAATCAAAATTTCCATTAATAACGAAGTTATAGACCCCCTTCCAAAATGCAGACTTTTCAAAAAGCCCCCGTAGCTCAAAGACGAGACGATATTTCAAAATGCGGTTTTCACTATAAGACTTCTCTTGAAATTTGAGCCTCGCAATGCGTGGTCAGTTTTTCTCTGTCTCCCTTAGAAGTACCTTAAACCCCCTAAAAGTGCCCAATTTGGGACACCCTGTACAATGTAGAAAAATATTTTAAACAATAGTAGTAGCCTTGATTGGAAAACTCGGACAAGATACACAACTAATATACTTATTTTGAACTCTGCCACAACGCTAGAGGGCAGATGACGCTACTGTCCTAGGCTAGTACACACTATACTGAAAAGAGGGAGCCGTCGTAGTGACTTACTATTGGATTTACTATTGCTCCAAAAAAGAGCCCCATTCCTGAAGACGTTATAACTACCCCAGCCAACATAATGAAGGTCATGCCAAACCTGAACCATTCCAAGGGTTGAGAACTTATTATATATGAGGGAGTGATATAGGCCAGGGCAAACAGAATCTAAAAAAAATGGTAATAAATAAAAATGTTTAATTTTATATACAGTGTATTTGTGAATAACATGCTAATATTTCAGGAGGAAATTTTTGAATTTATTTTAAGGAAAAAACTTCATATGAACATATTATGTGTTAAACGTCTTAGATTTTTACATACAGGGTGTTACACATTTTAAAAAAATCTCCTTTTTTATTAGTGTCTATGATACTGCTAGGTATTTTTGTCAAATTTTGTGCACTTATATAGGTATTATATTATTATTATATTTACCTGGATGCATTTTTTGATTTGTAACATATTTTTTTATTTCAACCAGTGGCGTTCGTGCGAAGATTGCCCTCAAGCATCGCCTCCTGATTTTTTTCCTTTGACGTAAGTACAGTTTTTGTATAAAAAAATTAAATTCATTCATTTTGCATCTCGCTAGACCCCTTACGACAAAAAAACCAACCGAGCAATTTTCCTGCGAACGCCACTGGTCAAAATTTAACAAAAACATGTCATGTCATACGTCAGAAAATTCCTCTTAATGAATAGAAACTGTGTACCAAATTTTACAAAAATAAAGAGATTTTCTAAAAATCTTTAACAACCTGATTCTTTTTGAATTTAAAACTTTTAGAACATATGTCCATATAAAGGTTTTTTCTTTAAATAGAAACAAGAACCAACCTTTTAGCACATAGTATCTACGTATAAAAAAAATAATTAAAAGTATAAATTCTAAATTTTATTCGACCTTGTGTCGAATTAATCATATCCTGTAATTCTAAGTATTACCGTTTATTTATATACTTTCTAAAGTGGTTATATTTACTTTTAATTTATTTAAAAAAAAATCAATTTTTTTAGAGATTTTTTGATTATAGGTAAATTAAGTACTTATATTATTTAAAAAATATACCTAGGCTTACCTGGACAGGTATATCAGTCAACATATGAGACAAATAGAACGTTTTGAGTTTGTACCATCGATTAAAATGCTCTTTTCTGATAACCAATAATTCGGACGGAACTAAAATTAACAAAAAGTATGTTAAATTATTTTAAAGAAAACATAGCTTCGACGAGCTACTAAACAGAGCAAGAAATAAAAACTAAATGTTACAACTTACATCTTAGGGCAGAAGGCATTAAAGACGTATAGGCCAAATAAACTACGCTGCACATAAAAAATGATATGTTTGTAATGGTTTTTGACCCGTTATATCCGCAAGTTTGGAAATTGAGTCCCAAGAAAATTCCCACTAGAACGTGGAGTAAAAGTTTGAGCCTGGTAACTGTCTAAAAAAATAAAAACAATAAACAAAATGAGAATATTTAAAAGTAATGTGATATACATATACAGCAGAAGTTAAGTTTTGTTGTCAATATATTTAAATTTAAAGAGTTTTTTTGGGATATTTCTTCGACCTGTGTTAAACCAAAATTAAAGTTATGTCTTATAAAAATGTTAGTTTCTATAAACGCGAATAGAACTAATCATAAATTGAATTTTTATTTAGTTTAACTTTTATTTTAATTATTTTTTATTTTGTATAAGCAAGCATAGCAAACATAGATAGATATAATAAAACTCTTCACCATACAAAAAAAATTAAAAAAATAAACTTTAAATTGAACACCACCATTGTGGTTGCGCCGAGGGTTGTGCAGTATTAGGAAAGCCTTCTATACTGAGTACAATTTTATAACTTACCCAGTCTCTGTAAAGATAAATCAACTGCTTTTTAAACAAAACAAAGAACCTTTTGATTTCTCCAGGCTGACATCTTTCTATCTTTTCTTCGTACAAATTCAGTTTCGTTTCTTGTCTAATTTCTGTCATTCTTTGTATTAGTTCGATTCCTTGTGGTTTTGTTTCGCCGGCTCTCCATTGTGGATTTTGCGACGCTTTTGATAACATATCAATTACGTTTCCGTACTCTCCGTTTGCGACCTCCAACACTAAAAGTCGAGAATAGGGGCCTCAATTACTATACACCACCGTGATATACACACATGCCGTATTCCATTGGGGAACTGAGTGCAGCACTATTGCACAACTGGCTCGGTGTTTGCATTCCATTGATATGCACTTTTTCAGTTTTCGTATTCCATTGAGGAACTTATGAATTCAGTTTTGCACTGAGTGCGGCTTTTTTGACACCGGCTCTGAGGGCTCGTGCCGCACCGAAAACTTTTTCCCGCCATTAATTTTAAACGCTTATTATTGTCGTGGGATGTAAAAATGAGTGAAAATAAAGTAGTAGCAGCGATGAAGATGAAGAAGAACAGTTCTGTGCAATAAAAACAATGAGAACGGAAACCCCAAAAATAAAAAACTTTATTGAAAATGTGGTTTACCGATTTAACAACAAACAGGTAAGTAGATTTGTATGGATCTGGTTGACTGGGGCTAATTTTCCGACAGTTGGGGTTTTCTGGCAGCTATGATTATAAGTAAAAATAAATGTATTTTTTAGTTCAAGAAACACTTTCGGCTCGAGATGAGCACTGCAGAATTCCACATAAATAAATTCAAGTAGCCTCAATTTTGTCCAAAAAAAGAACAAGGGGGACGAAACCCCATTAGCGCTGAGGCACATGTCTTGCCATTTTTATGGTATGTTAAAACACCCTTACGCTTAGCTGTTAGGTTAGGTTATGTTCTTGTTGAATGGAAATTTGTTCAAAAATATTTTCTTCAAAAACTTTTTTGAACAATTTTCCTTATGAAAAAAAAATGACTTTCAAAGAAAATGTTTTTGAACAAAAAAATTTTAATAAAATGTTTTCAAACAATTTTTTGTTTGAAGGAAATGTTTTTAAATAATTTTCCTTTTCAAGAAAATGTTATTGAAGTATTAATATTACTTTCGAACAAATGGATTTTGAACAACATGTTTTTGATCAAATTCTGCAAGGCAGGAAAGTTAGATTTAGTTGAAAGAAACTTGTGAAATATTATATATGTATACAAGGTGTTTCGAATACTTATGTTCAAATTTTGGGAGCATAAAGTACACTTCTGGTTAGGGTTTTTTGAAAAACAAGCGCGAAATATAGATAACTACTCTATCTGTTGGTATACGAGCACAAGCCTGCATTTTTAAAATATTCTTATTAACTTTTTTAAATAAAATCATTATTTATTTATTTGACGAATTTTATTTATCTTAGGATAATATTTATCGGCGTGTAACTTTGAAACAAATAAAAATGGATATCGTCGTTGGCCTGATAAAACTACAGGTTGTGTGACATTTTTTCCAAAAATGAGATTTTTGCATAATCAATTTGCCCTATTCATAATGGATATACTATAAAAAATTATTTGCAAGAAAATGTTATATTAACGTTGCTTAAAGCAAGAATAAAAAAGAAGTTCTACAGCTCATTATGGCATACCACACTAAGGTCACTATATCATGATGTTAGGAACTTCGTGATATAGTGACCTTATACCACACGAGTGCGATTTTTCATTTTCCGCGTGTTCCATTGAAACTGCACTCGGTGCAAATTTTTGACAGCACCGTTTCAGTGTCAGTGCACCACCAGTGCTGCACTCATTTTCCCAATGGAATACGGCAACAGTAAAGGCCTAGAAGAACGCTCTTCTCAAGTAAAGGGTGCTTGGTTGACATGGTGAATAGAATAGACCGGTGTTCGGATCTTATATATATATGTCGAATTTTTCGCGTCACTGTGGTCCAGCTGATTTTTGTAAACAGAAGTTAGATATGATATGAACAACTAATAGTTTTTGAACTTTTTGAAAACTAAGGCAATTTTCCTACTGTTTTCTAGTACATCCTTACAAAATATAATTTTCTAGACATATTGTCGTTAGTTTTTTTTAGCCCGCTTTATTTTTTATTACACAAAACTTAAACTACAAGTCAAAATAAATGTGATCGTTTAGTATCAAAGGTGAACCGAGGACTTGGGAAGTAAACAAAGATGTAGGTCAATGGATTATTTTTGAAGCTGAAACGAACACATTATTTTCTTCGAATTTTTATTTTTGTGTAAAGAGAAATGAAGCGGGCTAAAAAAAATAACGACTGGTATTTCTGAAATTTATTATTTTATAAGAATATACTAAAAAATTGTAGGAAAATTGCCTTAGTTTTCAAAAAACTCAAAATATATTAGTTGTTCGTATCATATCTAACTTTTGTTTACAAAAATCAGCTGAACCACCAGTGATGTGAAAATTCGACATATATATATATATATATATATATATATATATATATATATATATATATATATATATATATATATATATATATATATATATAAAGATCCGAACACCGGTCTATTCTATTCACCATGCTTGGTTGAGACCACGGTTCCGCCATGTTTTTTTTTACGTCAGTGACTGCCCAGCTGATTTTCGTAAACAAAAGTTAGGTAGTATGTTTATCCCTTTATTCATAGGGCTAAATCTTTTTAGATATTAGGGACCTTTTGCACGCCCGCCTTTAGCTAACTTTATCCTTTATAAATACGACATTAAATTACAGATGTCACGTGATATGTAGAACCCAAATTTTGACCTTTTGCAGACACAATTTTTTATGCTTTATCCTTTATTTATCTGAAGTCTTTGGATTTCTCCAGGGTGAAGCTCTATCATATTACAATTAAAAAGAAAATCCTTTCCTTCACAAATAAATTTTTTTCTAGGAGAAGATTCTTTTAAACTGTTGTGTTTTGTCCGGAAAATTTTAATAAAAAAATGATTTTAATTTAGAATAGGAAATTTCAAGTCATATATCGTTAAATTTTAAGAAATTTTGTGGTTGTAAGAAAAAGATTATGGAGAGATTGACATTGCCTGAGCCATTTTGGGAATCTACTTGTTAATTGTTGCCTCTTGAAAATGGACTTTTGTCCGAAACAGCTGTCGAGGTTATAGGTTTTTGACCATAAAATTTTATTTGCTTTACCTTTGATTACCCCGCATTGGTAACTCTTGAAATAATTATCTGATATCAAAAATATTTTAAATATACATTACATTTTGTCATAACGTTATATGCGCGGCAACACTGTCTTTAAAAGAAGGAACTAGAAGCCTGCGTTATTCAAACACAAGTAAGGTCAAACACTATCTTTTAGTGAAAGATAAGGTTCAAACCAGGTAACTGCACATGCCTCAAATAAAAGATAAGAAAAAAATAGGACAGACAAAAGGTCCCTATTAACTGTTTACTTACAGTAATCTGCAGGATTGTGGTACTGTGGACACACGAACCCAACAGTTTTTAAGTACGGCACTGTGTTCGATGGGGCTCCTTGGTACACGCATTTTCCAGCTGCCATTATGTAAACGTGATTAAACACTGAATAAAGTGGAAAACTAAAATTTAGAACAACTTATTAATATTTCAAAGATTTTGTTTTATGTTTTTTTCTTTACCTTGGTTGATGTATCGTACACACTATAGTTCGTCCCTTTCCCGTTAGCGCTTGTAACATATATATACACTGGGCTGAAGAACTAGAATCTAAACCTCTAAAACAGAAAAAAAAACATTAAAATTGGTCTAGCGACTCTTGAGGTAGTACAAAGAACCCAGACAGCAAAACTTCGTCTCTTGTACGTACATCGCACGAATTCATCGGACGAACCATCAATGCGAGGACATCTGTGAGACGTACCTAGTAAATTCCAGCTGGTAAGTATATTCTTGGCAATCTCTGGGACGTATCTGGTACATACAAATTTGTACGTACAGGGTGTCCCAAATTGGGCCCTTTTGGGGGGTTTAAGGTACTTCTAGGGAAGACAGAGAAAAACTGACCACGCATTGCGAGGCTCAAATTTAAAGAGACTTATAGTGAAAACCGCATTTTGAAATATCTTCTCGTCTTTGAGCTACGGGGGCTTTTTGAAAAGTCTGCATTTTGGAGAGGGGTCTATAACTTCGTTATTATTGGAAATATTGATTTAGAGTAAATTGCAATTTTATAGACTTTGTCACGGGGAATTCAACCGCTAAATTAAATTTTAACTTTCACTTTTAGTTTTTGAGATATGACATAAAGTTGCATTTTTTCTTATGGAATGGCCTATATTTTAATTAATTTTCGAATTCGTGATTGAATTCTTTTCAAAATGATGTATCATATGTCATAGTTTGATTGAGCGGTTTCGGAGATAATATATAACTGCAATTTACTCTAAATCAAAATTTTCACTAATAACAAAGTTATAGACCCCCTTCAAAAATGCAGACTTTTCAAAAAGCCCCCGTAGCTCAAAGACGATATTTCAAAATGCGGTTTTCAGTCTTCTCTTGAAATTTGAGCCTCGCAATGCGTGGTCAGTTTTTCTCTGTCTCCCCTAGAAGTACCTTAAACCCCCTAAAAGTGCCCAATTTGGGACACCCTGTACATTCAGTGGCCTTAAAAGGACGTAAAACGTAAGTCTTAATATGTACGTACCACGCATACATATGTTCTTGGATATCCGTGAGACGTACCAAGTAAGTCCATGCTCGTACGTACATTCTTGGACGTCCTTTGGACGTACATGATATGCCTTGGCCCCACATAAACATTGGAAAGTCTCTGCGACCGTACGTACGAACGTAAGGCTTCTTGTCTGGGAAATCGCTAATTACAAAACTCGAAACGCGGAATCTGAATCCGGGGTCCAAAATGACCCTAGAGATCTGGAATTTTCCCCAGTAGGTCAAATACTAATATTTCAAAACGGGTTCCTTTTAACGATTTTTTCACTTTCGGAAACAGGTTGAAGTCGCAAGGGGCCAAGTCTGGTAAATATGGTGGGTGGTTAACGACGGGGATCTTCTTATTAGCTAAATACTGCTTATATGAATAGGGCATTGTGGGCCGGTGCATTGTCCTGTTAGAGCAGCCACGCGTTGTTATTTTACAAAACTGGATGTTTTTTCCTTACACGTTGCCTTAGCTACATAAATACTTCCAAATATAAATGTTGGTTCACTGTTTGAGCCTCACGCGCCCATATAAGAATAACAAAAAAATAATGAGCATCGCTGTTATGGATGTGCTGGAGCGCTCTTCTCATTCATCATCTTTAACTTCTTCACGGCCCTCGAAAAAGCTTTTATGCCGCATAAAAATCATTGCACGAGGCATACACTGCTATCCGTTGTGTATCTTTTAGCATTTGAAAGTATTCAGTAGTCGTTTTTTTGAGTTTTACTGTAAATTAAAACGTTGCTCAATTTTTTCGTTTGTCACAATTCCGGCAAATGAGCTATGCACGATCCGTTTTAAACCACTGCATAACCCAAACTAGTAGAGGAAAGGCGACAAGATTGCGCGCAGTAGTAGAACGCACATCAAGGTGAATAACTCCAACCGCCCGAGGCGTGGAGATTTAAAACCTGTTAGTACGGGGGCCAGCCTTAAAAATTTAATTGTCACACCTCATATATTGCTTTTTTAAAGGGTCCTTAAAATACCTTTCGAACAAGCTAATTACATGATTTTGTTTTTGCACCAAAAAAATACTAATTTAAAAAAAATATATATGTTTTTTAAATAATTTGTTTTTTGTAAAAATTACATATTGTGGTATATTGTTTGAAAGGTACCTATTTTAAAGACCTTTCAAACAAGTTATATTTCACTACCGTGGTGCCACAGCCTTCGTAAACTAACGAGCCACGAACCAGAAGAAACGGCAACACAGCGTGGAGGCCAGTCATTTTCGTCCACGTGCGTCGTTCACCACGCTAGTTACTGGCCGTTTCCGCGCAGATAATGTTTTTTTTAACTTTTAGTATATTTCAAATCGCGTTACCAAATAAACAACTGTTCTTAGTGAGATGTGTGGTGAACTTAAAATTATATTACCTACTTAATAAAAGCTGTGTAAAAAAGACCTTTTGTACACCGGTAATAAGTGAGGTTAGATGTTTGTTTTTGTTTGGAATTTTTGGTCTGTTTTTTCTTTTTAAATTTTAAACATGCCGCGAAAGTGTTGGGCACCCGGTTGCAAAAGTAACGATGCATCTATGATTAATGAAGAGGGTCACAAAACAACCTTTAGCAAAGAAAATGACCTAAAAAATAAAATGCTTGGCTTCAGGCCATACACAGAGAAGATTATGTTGTGACTGCATCTTCAGTGGTTTGTTGGAAACATTTTGACATAAGTGATGTTGTTAGAACCGAGATAATTAGGGATAAAGAGGGAGTACAAAAGGAGGTGCCACTAACATTCCCTAAGTTAAACAATGGGGCAATACCTCGGCTATTTGAATCTCAACCCGAGTATATGTCAAACCCCAAACCTCCAGTAAGAGAAAATCCTGACGACAGGCGAAAAAAAATTGAAGAAAGGGAGGGTATGAAAATATATATAAATATATATTGCATTTATAGACTTCGAAAAAGCTTTCAATAGCATTGAGCACTGGGCAGTAAAAGATCTTTAATTAATAGCCGAATAGATCACAGATATACAGACTTAATAGACAATATATATAGTGAAGCAACAACATTAATCAAAATCCACAGAGGAACCAAGCCAATCCTCATAAGAAGAGGTGTCAGCATGACACAATATTCCCTAAATTATTTAACCAGGCCCTAGAAGATGTTTTTAAAAGCTTAGATTGGGAAGAAATAGGCATCAAAGTAAACGGACAATTCTGAACCACCAAGATATGCTGATAATATCAATCAATCTAAAAGAAAATAGAACAAGAAGAGGAATATATAGGACCTGGGACAAATTATTAAACTGAAAAAAGAAAAGCAAACAGCTGAAATCAAGAGACGAGTAAGATTGGCCTGGGCAGCATTCGGTAAATTAAGCAACATTAAGAAATAAAAAATATCCTCAGTACGTCAAAACGGAAGTGTATAACCGTATCCTTCCTGTACTTACCTATGAATCCCAGACCTGGACACTTACAAAATCAAACATGGATAAGGCAAGAAAAGCCCAAAGATCAATGGAAAGACAAATGTTACATGTAAAGCTAACAGGTAGAAAAAAGAATGAATTGATAAGAAATAAAACAAAAGTAAGGGATGTCAGAGCAGAAGTAGCAAAATTAAAATGGAAATTTGCCGGTCATATTATCAGACAGAAAGATGATTGATGGAACAAATGTATTGTAAACTGGAGAACTTGGCCAAAGATGGATTGACGAAGGCTAAGTAGAATAGATAGAAAAAAAGGTAAGTTCATTTAAATTTTAAACTAACATGTTACCACTTAAACTAGATTCATAGTTCTGTAAAGTAAGCAGTCAGACATAAGAAACTATCCCACAAACATCCTGTTGTTCAAACTTGACAGTAATAACTTAGCAGTAAGAAAGGAACCGTTTTTATTTCTTACTGCTCACTTCATACAGCTTACTTCACGGTACTATGAATCGAACTTTAGGGTTGTTCTCACAAATTGTTTAAAAGTAATTTCTCTTCTGTTTATTCTAGGTTTTGTTACATATTTTTTAACATGATTAATGGCCACTGATATTTATTTCCAAATGTTCTGTTTGTTTTAAAAATTAAATGTAACACGCCTAAACAAAGTTTATTAGTTTTTACAAAAAAAAATACAAAATTGCCAAACTACAATCAAAACAAATAGCAGATGTTTATATCTCCCATGTATATATCGGCCCACCAGCCGGCCAATTTGCGATGTTGCCTTTTCTGGTTCGTGGCTCGTTAGTTTACGCAGGGCTATCAAAATGGACGGGCCACGATCCTCCACTTTGTTGACGTCACATCCGGGGCTGATTTTTTTTTGATGGTCACGTTACGACACAGCTGATTGTCTTTCAAATATTGAAGGAATGACGGTTCATAGATATTTGATTTTATTTTAAATAAAGCCGTTTTTGAGATTGTTTTTACTTTATTCTGGCAGAACAATTTTTTTTAAATGTATAGTAAGACCTAATTTTTCATAGCCGCTTCATTAGCTCACACAAAAATTAAGTTTAAAGCAGAAGCGAATGTGACAATCACATATGACAAATTCAAATACATGTCAAATATAGCAGTTGGCATGTGATACATGGCGGGTAATTTGAATTCAAAATAAGGAATGCTAAATCTTGAAGATTTTAACCTTTTAATCATGTTGCTTCCTTACAAACCTTTGGTGGAATATCGGGATGGTGTCTGAGAATATTTCACTGAAATTTTGCGGAAATCTGTAGTGCCATTTTGAAAATATCATAAAAAAACCTCTGACCTCCCATAAGACCCAATGTAAAATTCAGCCCCGGGAGAACAGCTGATTTTTTCAGGGTCGTGGCCTCTATTTTTGTGTTGGCCTTGGTTTACGAAGGCTGCGGTGGTGCAAGTAGTTTGGTGTATACGTACTCTTAAGGTAGATGAGCGCATCCGCCAAAAATGAGACTCATCCCTAAAAATCAGTTAGAGTCCTATTCTCAAACTTACGTGGTGGGTTCATCCAAAAATAATACGGGAGGGTCATCGATGAGCTCGAGGGCCACTGACAGTCTTTTTCTCTGCCCCCCACTAAGATTACTGCAACGCGTGTTCTTACACGTGTACAGTCCTAGATCGCTTAGTATATCATCTATCTAAAATAAATAAAAAAGTAGTATTGAAGATAATTTTTTTTTTTTATAACAAATCAAAGCAAATGCCGTCTCGTGACTTTCGCAATAGGTCACGCAGGATTTCCTTCCCCCCATTTTTTATACACACATATAAAAAATAAAAATATAATATACGGTTTTTTCATTTTTGTTAAAATATCACCATTGGCGTCAGGATGATTTTCTGTAAAAATGCCAGTCCATGGATTCAAATGAATTTTCTTACTCTACTACAGATTATTTTGATGCTGTCTCAGTAAAAATCATATAGAGCAGAGCTTATGCCACTAAAGTTTTAAGAGTTGAAAAAAGTGAAATGTGAACTTCGTCGGAGCCAGAAATGTTATGCTTTGGTTGCGCATGGCGTCTTGAGCATTTTAATGTATCATACGCAAAAATAGGTTAAGAAATAAAAAAGTAACTACTGATAAAAAAGAGTGACCTTATTTACAAAACAATTTTGCTCCCAGATCTCTCATTTCTTGACCGATTCCTGTAAACGATACATCCAAATGCTCGGAAGATGGGGAGGCTGATTTGTGTCATTAAAACTTTTTTGAAAAAAATCGTACGGGAAATCGGAGCCGTGCAAACATGGTGCAAACTTTTAAACTTTTGTTACACTTGCGGTGCAGCCACCCTGTGAAGCTATCTGTCAATCGCAGGACAACAAGGAAACGAAAAATTAAAAGAGGATAATCGAAGCTATATCACATAGAAAATTGTATGGGAATTGACCGTTTAGTTTAGAAATAAATTTACTTTCAAAATGTCCAAAAAAATGGTGTGGCATCAGTTCAATTTTTGAGCAGTTTATTTACTTTAACTGGATCACCCTCTATACACATACAGAAACGTATTTGGGGAAAGAAAATATAATGTTTTAGTTAAGTACCAGTGGCGTGTCGTATAGGAGGCCAAGGGGGGCGAACGCGCCCCCCTCTCTGCGCATGGCGCCCCTGGCGTCCTTTGAGAAAAAAATAAAAAAACTAAATTTAACGCAAAAACAAATGCCCCCCCCCCCGCCCTTCTATCCACGACACGCTACTGTTAAGTACCTACTTATTTAAAATCCATTTTTGCCATTTTTGAAAATAAATCAAATCGTTTTATTACAAAATAATAGATAAAATAAATACCTAATTTTTCTGAGCGCAATACTTAATGTAAAAAAATCACTTTACATGATACAGCGATAAATAATACAATGTGCAATAAGTAAATATACTTTTACCTACTTGAGCAATATTGTTTTTGGGTTTGTTTATTTATCTAACTGCATAAAACCTGACTAAAAATATCCTATAGAATTTATCTATACATAAATTGTGTAACGTTTTTAATAAATTATAAAAAAAACATAAAAAATCAATGTCTCCAGAAAACAACAAATACCGGGTGGGCCAAAAAAAACCGGACAATTTTTTTTGCATTATAACTTTTGACCTGTACAATCGATTTTAATAAGATTAACTGCACTTGGCAGACAATTAATCAGATTTTGGACTAAATATATTTTTTTAACCGCCATCTCAAAATCCAAGATGGCGGACGAAATTAAATTGTACCCTTCAAAGATGTTCGTTTATTTTTTTTTAATTAGTAAGAAAGCTGCGTTCTAGCCACGCGCACAACAAGGTACGAATTAGCAAAATCGGTTCAGTGGTTCTAAAAAAAAATATTTTTGTTTTAACCATTGTTTTGATCACTGCATTTATTTCCTTATAAATTCATTACTACTAAACCGATTTCAATGAAAAAAAAAACATCCTAATAAGAATTGATTGGTTTTTAAACACCATGATCGCAGTTTATCACCATCTTAAAATTTAAGATGGCGGACAGAATCATACTTGATTTTTCAAAATGGCGTGTTTATTCTTCACTACTTTTCCTTCACACAACGAGGTACAAATTAGTAAAATCGGTGTGGTGGTTCTCAAAAAATCTATTTTTCTTTCAATCATTGTTTTACAGATTATACGATTGCATTGTCAATCCTGTCTGCATTCATGTCCTTATAAATTCGTTATTGCTTAACCGATTTAAGTGAAATAAAAAAAATCGTCCGGTTTTTTTTGGCCACCCAGTATAATTTTTATCTTGCAGAAATGGCTAAATAAGGTATTGCTTTCGATTCGCGGCCAAAACGTCGCAAAATTAAGCGCGCGGGCCAAAACCGCGCGGGCATAAATCGCGCAATTAAAAATCGCGCGGCCATAAATCGCGCAATTAAAAATCGCGCAAGATATAAATTGTGCAAGGTGAAAATTGCGCGGACAGAAATCTGGCGGTCCAATATCGGGCAGGGAAAATATTGCGCAGGATCATTTGCGCGCAGTCATTTATCGCGCGGAACATAATTTCGCAGGATTGAAATTGCGCAAAGTTTAAAAACGCGCCACATCAGAAAACTTCGAAATATTTTGACCTATCCTAGCAATATCGTCGTGATGTCTGTCTGTGTGTGTGTATATTCTTTATGTCCGTAACACGATAGCTCCTAAACCGCTGAACCGATTTTTATAACATTTTTAGGTAAAATAGTGTTTGACACTCTTACGAGCTGATTAGATTTTGGTCAAAATCCATTAAAGTTAATGACAGTTTTTTGACAATTAAAAACTAAAGAATGCTAATTATTTAACGGGGCATCGTATCAATACAATTTTTTCTCAATAACTCGTGTTATAACCAAAACTTAAGAGCTTTAGTTTCTAAAATATTTACAAAAAACTGTTTTTAAGGCTAATAAATTATCATGGCTTCACTTGAAGTGTGATTTATTTCAAAACAGAACTCCCCTGACCCCTTTTCCGGGATCCTAAAGGGTGTGAATCGCAGCCAACGATAAAGACCGGCCATGGCGCGTTATAAGCAAGTCGGCGGTCACGTGATCTTAGGAGTCCCAGGATTCTTATTGTTTTGCTTAATATATTATATGTTTTTACACAATTTAAATAAAATAACAAAAAATGTTTGTTCTTTTATAGGCAAAAATTGAAAAAAATATTTTGCTGATATATGTGTTTATTATGGATAAAAGAAGTGAACCTATAAAATAAAAAGTTATACAAAATTTGCACTCTAATATCTTCAGGTACATACATTAGGTACATAATATCGTTAGTAAGTTCAAATCTATACAAGTCTTTCAAAATTGGACATATCAAACCTAAGCTTTTAGTTTTTTAATTTTTCTTTGAGTGTCATCATCTTTGTCTGAGTTCTTATTCAAAGATTTATTAGCAGACACTAAATCATTGTGCTTTTTAATAAAATTATTTAAAATAACTTTACATGCCCTTAAACTAATTTTTTCAAGCTTTGACAATAGTCTTTCTCCACAAAAACACTATCTGAAGAAAAATTTTCAATATAAAACATTTCACAATAATTTATTAAAAAGAAACAAGTGATTTTGTGAATAAGTGAGATGGTTTTTACATTCAATGAACTGAATGTAGTGGTCGTCAATAATTTTTTGAAAAATTACCCAGCACAAAGTTTAATATATATTTCATTAAAGTGTAAGTTAACTAGCAATTCATGATCTTTAAAAACGCTGTATCTTACTTTTTAAATATTTCACACTACCAGAGAGATTACTATCTGTTAACAATATTTTACAAATCAGTTTTTTAATATTGCGAGGGTGCGGAAGACATATTACCTTACAATTGTAAATTGACGTGTATGCACTGGATGACTGAATAAACAAAGATGAAGCCAACATTAAAGTGTATCCACCATATCTTCGATTCTCAGGTTACCTTTTCAAGAGACCTAATTGTTCAATAAGAAATGACAACTGAACACATTTTTCACTCTCACTATCGAAAATGTCACTAAGGATGTCTATTACTTGATCAATCTTATCCAAGATCTTATCTTTTACCACTTCTTTCCCGTTTGCAACATATTAGGTTTCAGTTTTATAGTTGGACCGACAAGGAACAACACTAATTACACGTTCGCGGCATTGTTTATCTTATAGGTATTTTCTTTATAATTTACTCATTAGCCATTAATTATTTTAACGCAGCCCACTACAGTCTTTTTTCGTGGGCTGCGTTATTTTAATAACTTTGGTAAAATTCATATAAAATTCGTGCCCGAATTAAAAAAAAATCGACGTAAACAAACATACCAAAACTGAACACACACATGTTTTATGACAGCGGGCCGTGAGGCGTTTTTTTGTGAGCCTCCTACGGTCACGTGATATTTCCGCGCTCGGGCCGGTCTTTCTCGTGGGCTGCGGTGTGAATGCGAACCGAACCAGCATATTTTTTCAAAAACAAAACTTCCCTGACTCTTTTACCTGAATTAGAACCGAACCGAACTAGCATATTTTTAAATGCAAAACTTTCCTGACTTCTTTCTCGGGATCCTAGAGGGTGTGAATCCGAACCGAACCGAATTGATCCATATTTTGTCAAAAACAAAACTTAGGACGGTAGAGGGTGTGAATCCCAACCAAACTGACAGATTTATTATGCGATAAAAAGTCATAAGTATCGGCAATTTTATTTTGACCTGTACTGTAATCCAAGAGTTTTTGTTAAAATTTAAGCAGGCGCGCTTTCAGAAATGCGCGAATTTCGACTGCGCTAAATATTACTGTGCGCAATTGATTCTGCGCGATATTTTCCCTGCGCGATGTTGACCCGCGAGATTTCTGTTGGCGCGGTTTTGATACGCGCGCTTAATTTTGCATTGCTTTCGATTAAATTAAACTTGAGATAACGCCGAAAATATGTTATTTGGATGTATTTGGCCCTATCTTAGCAATCACATCGTGACGTCGGTCCGCGTGAGTGTGTGTGTGAGTGTGTGTATGTATCTGTACGGCCTATGATAGCTCCGGAACCGCTAGACCTTTTTTCATAAGATTTTCAAGAAAAATAGTGTTTGACAGTGGTTGATTAGATTTAGGTCAAAATTGACCATTGACTGTTTTTTGACGTTTAAAAATTTGAAAAATTGCTAACTTTTTAGTGGAGCATCACATCAAAATGCGATTTTGTAAAATATAGTAAAACACATTTTTCTCAATAATTTGTTTTCTCAAAACTTCATAGGAGCTTTCCTTTCTGAGATATTTACAAAAAACTGTTTTCAAGGCTGATATAGCGTGGAGTGTGCTAATGGGCTAGGAAGATATCAGATCCGTCATGGATCCATTTATTTTTTATTAGGAACTACTTACATAATTTTAAAAAAAACTTACCAAATACTTGGCCCCTTGTTCCGATATTTTATCCTGTTTTAATTTAACTGTAGACTTCATCAATTCATATACGGTAAAATATTCAGGTAAGTGGTCGTCCTGCAGAATATAGCAGGAATCGTTTTTATACTGTAAGGTGCCTTTTTTCATTTTGCCTTCCATACTGCATTTTATCGCTCCTTCGACTCCTGTGACTCTAAAAAATTTTTTTTATTTATTTATTTTATTTGTATATTTAGATTCTAGATTTTTGTTATTTAGGGACTTATTGCAATAAGGCCAGGCTGTAATAGTGCCAGGTAGTATTCTGACAGTTTCGCATTGAAAACTGATAAAGATGATCTTTCAAAATTGACATACCAGAGTCGATTTTAAAACTAAGTCGTTTATTTTCCATCAAGAAAGGCAGTATTTATGCCGGATCATATGGTAAACAAAGGCCGTCTGGGCCGTATATTGAAAGATGACAGCTCATCTTACAATGTGAATGTGTAAAAATACTGCCTGGCACTATTACAGCCTGTCTTTATTGCCATAAGTCCCTATTAGTACAATGAATCATCTGGGTTGTAGAAGTGGTAAATAATTTTTTGATTACGGGTCTAAAGAATAGGCACCTATTGCAATAGTGCCAGGCACAAATTGTGCCGGGCACTATATTGACAGTTTCGCATTATAAACTGACAGTTGATCTTTCAAAATTGACATACCAAAGTCGAATTTATAAATCCCGTCATTTATTTTCCATTATTAGTGACGTCACTATTAAATCCGGCTCGTATAATACACGAAGGCCTAATTTTGAAAGGACACAGCTGTTCTTATAATGATAAACTGTCAATTTAGTGCCCGGCATAATTTGTGCCTGGCACTATTGCAATAGGTCCATAATAGCACAAAGTAACTGCGATAGGCTATATACTTTGTGCTAATAGCTTACTTTTTTCTTTAAACCGACTTTAAAACAAGCCTTTTCCGTACATTTTTTATACGGAAAGTGTCACTTTACAGGCAGGTCCTTGTGGGAAACTTTCCGGTCTCTACAGGGACCGATAAAGAGCAAAGAGATAGGAAAATCTATTTTTACGGTCCCTCTTTCAGTGAAGGTTGTCATGACTTATGTCGCTTAAACAGTTAATAAGGACTTATTGCAATAAAGCCAGGCAGTAATGGTGCCGGGCACTATTCTGACAGTTTCGCGTTGAAAACTGACAGTTGATCTTTTAATCCAGTCGTTTATTTTCCATTAATAATGGCGGCACTATTAATTCCGGCTGTGTTCTTACAATGCGAAAGTCCCTAATATGTTGAAAATTTTCAAATTGTGTTTATTTTAATAGGTTTGACATTTACATCAAAATGATCTAAAATATAAAATGAAAATATTAAAAATTAATCCCAACTTCCAAAATGGCCAATTACAACGAAATATATTGCTGTACTTATAGTTATAAATTGCTAGCTTTTTCAAAAATTAACACATATTTACATGTTAAGTACCGTCGTTGCGGGTTACTTTAGCCTAAATGTGAACATTCCTCAGGACTCTTTGTGTAATTTATTTTATGACATATCAGCGTTACAATGATTTTGATATTAGCTCAGAAGTGTATTTAACAAGTTACAATACGCATGTTGACGCCAGGTTATATTTAAGCAGAATATTTTTTTCGTAAACTTTGGGCCAATGATGGACCGAAGGGTGACTCTACATGTTTCCCCAGGTTTACAAGTCTCGCCTGCAGCTCATCCTATAAATTTCTTAGGTCCACCTGTAAAGTTTCGGTTTCTGGTTTAGTAATTTAAATATCTATTGTCTACTCCCTGAGCGTTTTTGGAAAATTCAAAAAGTTTTTAAATTTGATTTTACGCGAAAACGGTACCTCACAGCAGGACTTTGTCAACAAAAAATGTTCAGAACCAGTGGCGGCGGCTACAGGGAGGGCAACGGGGCAGTGCCCTCCCAAAACTAGACAACAAACAGTATTTTTAATTGATTTATTTAAAAAAAGTTAAATCTTCCCGTACGATACGTCTAGTTCTTTTTTTTTAGTCTGTGGTTAACAAAAGGCGATTAATTGGGTAAACTTTTTTAGCGTAAATAATTACAAGCCGGCAGCACCGCGCGGGACAATATTTCAATTTCACCCATTTTTCAGCGGTGTATGAGTTGTTCTCGAGCGGGAGCGGGAGGAATCTTTGTTTTAGTTGACGTCGGCCATATTCATCGTGCGAAAACGTTCGTTGCCCTACCTACGTGTTGCCGATTATATCCTTATTGAAGACGTATGAGTTTGTTTTTGTTTGCTTTCAAAATGGAAATAAATACCGTCGATTATATAATTAACTGTGAAAATTTAAATATGTTGACATATGACCTTTGATTACAAATAAAACCTTAGGGCCACATAGACCGGACCTATAAATTCTAAAAATTAACCAACAATTTAGTGCAAGTAATAAAAAATTATACGATGCTGAAAACTTGTTGTGCGGTTGTGAAAAACAAAATGCTTTTTTTTGCTTTTTTTGCGTTATTATGAACAATCCACGAAGTGATCCTGCGTGGGTGGCAAAGGGAATGTGTGATATCAAGCACTTTAGTGAAAAGTTAAAGACACAAAGTAAGTGCTACTTATTTAAATAACCACATAGAATTTTCTACGCTAGGCAAGACTAATATTAGGTGCCAATTGAATAGTGCCTATAGGCAAAACATTACCGAACATAATGAAAATGTGGCAAAAAATAGACATATACTTAGCAGGTTAATAGACTGTTTAAAATTCTGTGGGATTTTTGAGGTTGCTCAACGGGGCCATGATGAGTCTGAAACTGGTGCTAATCCGAGCACTTTGCGCATGTAAAAGAAGGGCGAATAAACTTTATCTATAAACAAATAAACTAAAAACTACACCAAGTAGCTGGTTGTTTTTAAATTGCTAAAATAAAATTGTTTAGGTAAGCTTTTTTATCTCCTTTTCCATGCACTATAAATTCTCCCCCCCCCCAATATAAATTCTGCCCCCCCCCCAATTTATAACGTCACCAGCCACCACTGTTCAGGACACAATTTTCTACAATTTCTTTATATAGATTTACAGAAGTACAACCTCAATTTGCGTAAAATGAAGAAAAAAAGAACTTTTGGCAACTTTGGGGTTTTATCTATCTTCTAAACATGTTGAATTATACCTGTAATCTAAAGGCGAATGCGACAATTCGCAATGGGCCAATTGGCCGCGGGCCGATTCGCCGCGAGCCAATTCGCCGCGGAGACAATTTGCCGCGGGCCGATTCGCCGCGGGACAATCGTCGCGAGAATTTTTTAAATTTTTAATTAGATGTTTTAATGTGTAGTAAACATATTTTTGAAAAAAGATTTAAAAAAAGTAATTTTATCTAAAAAAATTTACTTAGTTTAAGAAGAGGAGCTTATATATATATGATCTGACAGTCAAGCCACCCTGAAGGCGCTAAACGCACCCAAGATTGCTGACGGCTTGGTGGAAGGATGCGCAGAGGCGCTGGAGACCCTAAGCGATGGCAAACGGGTGACGCTGGTTTGGGTTCCGGGACATACGGGGGTACCAGGCAACGAGAAGGCGGACGAACTCGCACGACTCGGGGCAGGAACCGCCTATGTAGGACCGGAGCCACTTTTGGGCGTGACAAAAAGACAAGTGCAAAGCGGACTCAACAAATGGGCCCAGGACGCGCTATTAAACTCCTGGGAAACAGGAACGGGTTGCAGACAGACCAGAGAATTCGTAGACCGTCCAAAAGCGACCAGAATTAGATGGATGCTGGGACGGACACGAAAAGACCTCGGACTGCTGATAGGTACTCTAACCGGACATAACCGGTTGAGGAAGCACATGACACGTATAGGAGTCGAGAATGACCCTACCTGCCCAGCCTGTGGACAGGAAGAAGAGACATCAAGACACCTCGTGGCAGAATGCGAGGCCTACGCAAGGATGAGACAACAGGCACTCGGAGCGCCAACTCTGAGCGAGGAAGAACTGCACATGCTCAAATGGGCAGACTTACTGGACTTTGTAAAGAGAACAGGAAGGCCCAATGAGTTACCCGACCATCAAAGGGAAGTGCGGAGAGTGGGTTAAGGGACAGACTTGGGGCATGGCAAAAAGGGCCTACTCTGGCCTACTTGTCAGACCTGCGAGTCAACCCCCCCACTACTACTACTACTTAGTTTTTGAATAAAACTGCGTTTTAAAATGTATTATTAGAAAAAAACATTTTTTCTTTTTTTTTAAATAAATTAGTTATTTGAAAAACTACTTATTGAAAAACCATTTTTTTTCAAAAAACTATATTTTTTTCGTGAAGTTTTTTTTTTGCAAAATGTTGGTGGTCTAGACATCGGTTAGGTTATGTTTGCGATCAATTAACCACGGTTTGGTTCGCTTTACAGGACAAAGAAGGGCACCCATACGTGTGTATTAGGCAAAATATTCATTGCCCATATTTACCTTGGTTTTATTGCAATAGGGACTTATTGCAATAAAGCCAGGCAGTAGACACTTATTGGAATAAAACTTGACCTTATTTTAAAAGCGACAGTATTGTGACAGATTTAAAAAGCAGCTGCTTTCTTTTAAAATTCGGGCTTTGTGTATTTAAGAACCGGATTTATTAGTGTCTGTTTTTAATAAATGAAAGTCAGCGACTTTATTTTTAAATTTGACTTTGGTATGTCAATTTTGAGAGGTCAGCTGTCAGTTTTCTCTATAAATCTGTCAGAATAAAGTCGATTCTAAAATGAAGTCAGGTTTTATTCCAATAAGTCCCTAGTAATTGTGCCGGGCACTATTCTGTTAGTTTCGCATTGTAAGAATAGCTGTCTTCTTTCAACATTAGACCTTTGTGTATTATAAGAGCCGGAATTAATTGTGCCGCCATTATTAATGGAAAATAAACGAGTCGATTCATAAATTCGACTTTGGTATGTCAATGTTCAAAGATAAACTATCTGCTTTCAATGGAAAACTATCTGAATTGTGCCCGGCACCATTACTGCCTGGCTTTATTGCATTAAGTCCCTATAATATCATCGACTTTTTTTTAAAGTCTATGGATATTATACAGGGTGTTCGGCACATGAACCGACAAAATTTTTTGGGATATTGTTAGGGTCATTTGCTACCTTTTCAACCTTGGAACTTGGGTCCTAAGAGTCAGGGCTAAAAAGATATGAATTTTTAAAAAATTTTCTCAAATTATCCAAAATCCCACCTTTAAACCCTCGTAAGCTTTTTATTAATGTATGGTAATTAGTTGTGTCTGTGATTTTTTTTAATAAAAAATTATGGGTTTGGACCAAACTGATTACCATTAATTTTTTTCTAATAACCTCGAATTACTAACTTAATAAGTAGGATATCTACAATCATTAAAAATATTTTTTATAAACTAACTTTAGAAAATATATAGTGAACAGTTTTTTTGGAGGAGGCTCTAAGGTACACAAAGGGGTAAGGGGGGTAATTTTAAAAAATATATAATTTTTCTACAAAACCTGCATAATTGTTGCCTGCGCGCATAAAAGTTACTTCATTATTATTACTGAACTTGTAGGTATGTATAGTCAGGAAGATTTTCAAAGAGGTTGGTTTTAGGTGTAGGGGAAGATGGGGGAATTTCGCCATGCAGGGTAATAATTTAGGTATCTAGGCAACCACCAGAAAACGAGAGCTGCCATTTACGACAGAGCAGCAGTGATGCCAGAAGCTACAGCATTTCAGTTACAACGTGTCGCCTCCTTAGTTTGATTTCGGCTGCGGTATAGTAGATTATGCTGTTTTGCTTCTAATTTCGAAAATATAGGGCAACTGGCGATTTACTTACATACGTCACTCACTTATGGCAAAAAGTGATTGAGTTACGGGGCGAAACAAGAACAATTGCTTTAGATATATCTAAAGCATTCGATAAAGTCTGGCATGAAAATCTGCTCAACAAGCTCAAAGCAATGGGATTGGACTGGGGCAACAAAAACCTTGTACAGTTCAACGCGCAGAAAACCCAAGCAGCCCTGTTTTCAAAAAAGACCAGCACCGGTGAGCCAAACATCATGCTATCTGGAAGTGCTGTCACATTGCAGAGCCAGTTGAACATCTTAGGAGTCACTGCAGAAACCAACATGTCTTGGCACAGTCACGTGGCAGATATAGCTAAAAGGGCGTCCCAAAAGTTTGGGGTGCTATTTCGTACAAGACATCTGTATACACCAAGCCAACTGCTTGCACTCTACAAAGCCCAGATACGACCAACTATGGAGTACTGCTCACATATATGGAGTGCGGCACCCAAACATACCTTAATGCTTTTGAACACCGTGCAAAAACGAGCTATCAAGCTGATCAATGACCCCGCACTTACCCGTAGCTTGGATAGTCTCGAACATCGAAGAACTGTGGGCGATCTATCTCTCTTCTACAGGTATTATCACGGAAAATGCTCTTAAGAGTTGGCACGTATGATCCCTCCGGGAGTAGCACCTAATAGGCGAACACGTCAAACAGACGGTAACCATCAATTTACTGTCAAAATAGAGGCACCAAGAACCTCATTATATCAGAATTCATATATCTCTGGAGAACAGCATCGCTGTGGAATAAACTCCCTGCGACAGTTTTCCCTGCAGGTTACAACCTGAACCGTTTCAAAACCAATACACACCAACATTTCCGCGCACTGGCCGCTTCTCGAGCGTGATAGGGATCTCCTTGCGTAAAAAAATACTCCGCCAATCTATGGGCACCTAAGCTCACACTAGGTACTATAGTTATAGTGTGAGCTAATATAATCAAAAACTGAAATATATTTTATTCAACTCCAGACTCAATTACCTTTCGTTTGATACCACACAAGCCATGTTTTGACTTGACAACTCAAATTTTTTAAATCTACCCCCACCCTTTAAAAAAAACTAAATTATATTTTGTTTAACTCCAGCCTCAATTACCTTTCGTTTGATATCGCACACGCCATATTTTCACTTAAACTCTAATTTTTGACATCTACCCCCACCCTTTTTTTAAAAATAAACTAAAATTCATTTCGTTTAACTCCAGACTTAATTACCTTTCGTTTGATATCACACACGCTATATTTTCACATAAACTCTAATTTTTGGAATCTATCCCCACCTTTTATGTGGCTTGCGTTGCGCAAGACCCAACTTAAGTACCAAATTTTATTAAAATCGGACAAGCGGTTTTTGAGTTATGCGGGTTGGTCATTACAGACAGACAGACAGACAGACAGACAGACAGACAGACGGCAAAACAAAAAAGTTTCAAAATCCTCTGAAACGCAAAGATATATAAAAATTTTTGAAATTGGAGCAACTTTTTTTTTCTCGAAAAAATTAGGATCACCATAGCTCACACTACTTATATAGTAGTAGTGTGAGCTAAAAACTCACTCACTGGTGGTTAGAATACCGTTTTTTAAATTTTAAATTAAGGTTCTAAAAATTTTCTTTTTTGTAGTGGCCAATATGTTGATTTGTATTTATGTATCAATCTTTCTAAACCAGTAGAAAGCATCAGGTATGAACAAAAACTAATATGGAGGTATTACCCCCACGATGTTATTATTTAAATAGGCCACTGTCCAAAGAATACTGTTAAAAATCTGCAAAATGTTACAAAATGCAGAGGATCTTCGACTGGTCATTTATTTAGCGCTTACTGAGAGGTACGTTTGCAGTAGTTCAAACAGTAAATAAATACTATTTTAATATTTTGCTGTCACGCCACTAACTTATGTTTTCTTAAAACAGCACAAAATCATTGTTAAACCTATAATTTGTTGAGTTTGTGTTCTTTTACTGAAATAGTTTACAGTTATTTTAATAATTTTACCGTACGCCACTGACCTTACCTGTCGTAAAACATTGAGAACAAATCTACGGAGTATTATTTACACTTTGCTTAAAAAAAATATATATTTGCATTTTTTCTTTAAAAAATATAATTTTTTATTGATATTTTAATCCAACTTTGATACGCCCATATACGTAATATTCCAATACTCCCTGTTACCTATTTATACAATGGTTGGCGTTTGATGCAAACATTCAGAAATAAAGGTACGAAAAATGCAGAGATACCAAATTTACATAGATAGAGTTTTTGTCAACTGTACGCCGATGATTTGACGTAACGAATACAAGAATAAAATAATATTCATGCGTAAAGTCAAGTATAACCAATCAGGACATTTTATCTTAAGGACCGCAAAAAGAGATAGACTTATACCCATTGATATTGCTATTTCAAATATGTTTGCATTCTGCATCGTAAGGTACCGCAGGTATTGCAATAATACGTACTATATGGAAATAATATGCATATGTCTTTGAAAGCAACCAATCAGGTCTTTTTTGCTTAAAGACCCCAAGGCCCTCATGTTTGCATCATGAATGGGCAGTTACCGTGGGTATTGGAATATTATGTATATGGAATGCCCCACCAACTTTTAAAGTACATGACTGTGACGTAGCACGGCACCCCGACACAAAATATGATTTCGGAACGTACCACCAACTAATCTAATCGTGTCATTGACTGAACTTATACATTATTATCCGATTATTTACCATCTCTTTCTAAACTAAGGTATCAGTAAGGGCGCTTAATAATATTAAACACACATGAGTCTAATAACTAAACAGTGGTCTACTCGTTTTATTTACTAAACTCACACATTGTCATCCAACTACTTATTCTCTCTTTTTAACTCAAAGTAGTGGGACGGGCGCACTCAATCTAAAACAGTCATGCCATTTTGACTATCAACGTCAGTCGATTTTCTGATGCACACAGTGGAGTCGCGGACCTAATTTTTGGCCAAAAAGGGTTAAATTAAAAATATACTGAAACTTTTAAACACCTTTACTAAAAAGAGTAGATAGTCTAGCAAGCCTTGAACAACTATGATTTAATTGACGTAACTTTCAGTTATTTTTTAGAAGTGTCATTTTTCGCGTTAAAGTACCATATTTGTATGGCGGTTTGATCCAGATTTTAAGCCATTTTACGACAATATTTTATGTTGTATAAAATAAATCTTGTAAAAAGAGGTAGGGGAAAGGGGGGCAAAATGGGGTACGCGGGTAAAACGGGATATCGCAGTTTTAAGTAAATTGCGCAAAAATGAAACCTCTTAATATCAGATGTTTTATCCTTATGCCTGGTTCAACTCTCTGCAATATGATTGGTGCCGGTGGGCTGAGCTTAAGTTGGTTTTTGCTCAATGTGATGTTGTGCGCTGCTTATTGTAAAAATCTCTTGCGCATTTTGTGACGGTAAGTACATTTTTTACAGACTTCTAAAATTTTGTTTACATTGAAAAATTAGTGGGTTTATGTATTATTTATAATTAAACGCATCGCCCGTAAAATTCGTCCTTTACTATGTATGATTTTTGTTTGAATTTAACTGGTGGTTTGATCACCTTGCTATACCTAGTAACCTATACCAAATTTTGCCCAAAAAATTTTTTTAATACCATTACTGAAAGTCGTATTTTATGTTGTCTTTGCAAAAAATTGAAGCAAAATTCGTGTAGGAGAGTCGACAGCGATGACTTGGTTACTAAATTTAATTATTATAAAATGTTTTTGCATTATATTACAACTTTTTATTTTTTAAATAAGTATTTTTAACTTGTTTAGTATTTTAATAAATAAAACTGGTCTTACAAAAATATTGATTCTAAATTACACAACCTCCCCGCCTGTTTCGCCACATAGGCACCCCATTTTACCAAAGGCAACTCTTTACAAAAATAAAAGTATGATGGAGTTCTAAATCGTTTAAACTGAAAAGTAGAACATAAATTCGAAATGACGAACGCAATGGTGACCATTTAATAGGAGAAATAAGCCTATAAAATTAACTCTCCCATTTTGCCCCCCTTTCCCCTAATTAGACTTTCTACCTCTACATTTTGATTCAAGTTTTGATGTGTAGACAGGTCAGACAATGGTTTTTGCGTGGCATTTCTGAAATTATATAAAAAGATAGATTTCTTATAAATGTTGGACAAAAATTTTGAGTATGGATACATATTTTTCAAAAATTGTACTTTAAAATCTGCTGCCACAAGTTGCCCGTATGAAAGATATTATTAATTTACTAAAAATGGATTTCTTCGAGAAAAACTGGAACTCAAAAAAACAGCATGTCAGTCTTAACAAAAGTTTTTGTTTAATATTTTTAAAGCACTTTAGGCTAAATTAAACAAATAAACATGGAAAAATATATATTAATAAAAAATATAAATAATGTATAAAAAAATTAAAAGTTCAGTGTGACACGTCATTTTAAAGAAATATTTATACTTATTTAAAAATCAAATAAAAAGATGGTCACTTCATAATACAAACCAACTGCAATATCTCAAAAACCAAAAATTACAGATGAAACTTTTACAGGTGGATTGTTTATAAAAGAAAAAAAGCTTTTAAGGTAAACGGTTCTATTTCAAATCATCAGCAGTTTACCAAACCTGACTTTTAACAAACTGGTATAAAAAAGTGGACGCTTTAAAAATATTTATTTTGTTGGACTAAAAATCAAATTTTTCTAGAAAAATCATTCTTATTTGAGTATGCAGTCCTTAAACTTGCAGGTTCTTATCCGCTACAAAGTTAGTGTTACGTTTGTATTATTTTTTAGTTTTTGGTAGAGCCAAAGAATAATAACGTTTAACTTTTTTTAATATTTTTAATTTAAATAACCGAAGTACCAGGTTTGACACAAATCGGTTTATAAATATAGGATAGTCTATAGGATAAAGATTTTGGGGCCGCCATGCAAGTATTTTTTTTGTTTGAGTAAAAAATAATAATAAACGGCGTTAAACACCGCAGAGTTCCAGATATAATACATATCGGTTTAAAAATGTAAAGGTTCTGCATTTCGGATCCGCCATGATATTTTTTCTAGGTTTGAGTCAGATCTTAATTATCGGCTTTACACACCCCAAAGTTCCAATTTTGATACATATCGGTTCATAAATAGAAAACTCTGCCCTTTTGGATCCGTCATATAATTTTTAAGTTTGATTTCATAATCATACTCAACGACTTTAGACATGCCAAAGTTCCAAATTTGAAACCTATTGGTAAATAAGTTTTTTTAAATTTAAGTCAAAAATCATATTTAGCGACTATTAACACTAAATTTCATACTTACGGGTTTATAAATAGGAAACTTCGCTATTTTGGATTCGCCATTTTGATTATACATACTTCTTTCTCATTTCAAAACAAAATATTGTTACAAAACTATTCTTCTAATTTTGGTCAAAAATCAGATCCGGGAGCCCACTGTGCAGCGCTATGAGTTGGACAGCAATAAAAAATAAGCTGTGCTTTAAAAAGAGATGCAAATGAGTATGTTCCAAAATTACAATTTATGTCGGGGTGCTAATGTCAACCTACGTCACGAGTCAGCGCCTGTGTGCGGTAGGGTCACTGCATCCTGGAAGCCTAGCGTCTCAGTGAGCATTTTAAAAATCAGAAAACATTTTAATAATTGACTTACAAAATCAAAGTTTGCTGATTTTTCTGAAAATTGAGAATCTGCCATAACTTTTGATTCTAAACAACTCTTTTTAAGAACCTTTTCCGATATCTTTAAAAACAAAGGTACTTTGCTATTAACACTTTTTGTCAAATCAGCCTACAAAACCACCCTGTATATTAATTGATTTTGGCTCATTTTTTTAACATCTTAATTTGCAACCAAGCAGGAGCAATTCCCAGAAAATCAGAATAGAATCTGAATCGAAATTTTTTTGTCGTCTATACCTTACCGTTACTCAATCTGTGGACACATATTCAAGGGCAGATCTAGGAATTTTATTTGGGGGCGAAATATCATAATAAATATTGCATAAAACTATTTTGCACAGTGACCAGGAGGTGTATTCTGTGTATAAATACTAAACATAGTTTTAGATTTGGGGGGATAAATTTCCCCTTCTATATTACAATAACGTTACTATATATTTAATGTTCTTTTAGTATAAAATATTTTAATGTTAAAAAACATAACTAAAGTATATTTGTATTACTTTATAATATATTTTGTTTTTTTACCTTCCTAGCCCGCACAGCAATGGCTTGAAAAGGTTTTGTTTTCGACGAACATTATTTTTTTCAGATAACGCCGAAAATGTCTGGGTGTATTTTGACCTACTCTAGCAGTATCGTCGTGATGTCTGCCTGTGTGTGTATGTAACTCTGTCCGTAACACGATAACTCCTAAACCGCCCAACCGATTTTCATGAAGTTTTTTGGTAAAATAGTATTCGATACTGTAACGAGCTGATTAAAAAAGTTTAAAAAATGCTTACTTTTTAACGAAGCGTCGCATCAATATGCGGTTTTCGGAATATTGTAGCGCCCATTTTTTCCAAAAATCTGTGTTATAACAATGTTTACACGAGAGTCGTGTAAACATTGGTTATAACCAAAAATTCTACGATAGATCAAGTACACAGAATTACTAATATAATAGAAAAAGCACTAGAAGAGGGAAAAGTTTGTTCTGCAGTTTTTCTAGAGATAGCACAAGCATTTGACAAAATGTGGCATGAAGGCCTTAATTTTAAACTAAAACGGTTTCTGCCAAAACAATATTCGGATATTTTTGAATCATACATATCTGATAGACATTTTAGAGTAAAACAGGAATTTCAAATTTAAGAGAAATTCAAGCAGGCGTGCCACAGGGTAGCGTACTAGGCCCTTATCTACACTTATTATTCACTTGAGTAAAACAGGAAGACTCATACTCAAATTTAAGAGAAATTCAAGCAGGCGTGCCCCAGGGTAGCGTACTACGCCCTTATCTATACTTATTATTCACTTGCGATATCCCAAAGCCAGAAAATTGTCACTTAGCAACATTTGCCGATGATACTGGTTTATTGACGGTAGAAAAATCTATTGAAAAATGCATAGAAAAACTTCAGGATGCAGTCACCGAAGTTCACAGTTGGACCACAAAGTGGCGAATAAAATTAAATGAAACCAAATCAATTCTTGTTGAGTTTACAAACAAAAATATAAATCACATACAAATAACAATTAACAACATTCCCGTACCATATTCAAATCAGGCAAAATATCTCGGTATAACACTTGATGCCAAATTGCGCTGGAAAGCACAGGTTAAGAAAAAAAAAGAACAACTTGAGATAAGGTATAGAAAAACTGGCTAATTGGAAGGAAGTCCAATTTAACAATTCATCATAATAAGTTACTGCTTTATAGAGAAATACTGAAACCAGTATGGACATATGGTATTCAACTATGGGGTTGTGCTAAAGAGAGTAACATTCTAGTTTTACAGAGATTTCAAAATAAAGTATTAAGAAACATTGTGAATGCACCTTGGTACGTTAAAATAGTGACCTTCATCGAGATCGAAAAATCGAAACTGTAGCAAAGACTATAAAAAAAGTACGCAAAAAGCCATGAAGATAGACCCCATCGGCATGTGACTGTGGAAGCAATTCAGCTTCTAGACAATACTATGCTAGTTCGAAGACTAAAAAGAGTGAACCGTTTGAGCTAGTAAACTAAGTGAATTACATAAAACAAAATAATGCTATGAACACAACACAATTGTGAGTTACAGACCTAACAAAGCGGGGAGAGTGAACCGTTTGAGCTAGTAAACTAAGTGAATTACATAAAACAAAATAATGCTATAAACACAACACAATTGTGAGTTACAGACCTAACAAAGCGGGGAGAACTGTTGAGTGAACCCTAAGTTTAAATCTGACTTTTCTAGTGAATTAAGTTAAAACAAAATTGCTAATTAGTCTTACTGAGTAGATTGTAAACACAGTGTGGTTGATAAAAAAAAATAACTAAAAACTTGGTAGGAGCTTTCGTTTCGGAGATATTTACAAAAAACTGTTTTTAATGGGAATATAGCATGGTTTACTTATAGTAGGCTAATGGGTTAGGAAGGTATCACATCCGTCATGGATCCATTTATTTAATAACGAATAATTTTTTTTATTGCTTATTTTTGGTGTAGTTTCTCAAATTGAAAATTTTGAAAAAGCTCCCGTAGTTTGAAATGTACACATTTTATTATGTTTGGAACCTTTTTACCTCTCTTCAAAGTAGACCTTAAAACATTAATAAATTGTCAAAAATGTAATAAAAAATTATGTAATCGAATGCCAAAAACTTGGTCTTGATATTTTTAATCGATAAATTTTATTACAAGTGGGATGACGAATTTAAATATTGCTAGTTATCGATATCGCAGCACATTTTTCACCTTAAAAAACATAAATTTTTTTATATATTTTTTTATAATAAGCAAGTCATTAAACGATTCAAGTAATGGAGGCATAAATTATTTTTAACAACATTTTTACTATTTAAATTTTAATTAAGAAATGTCAAATCATTTCCTAGCAAAAAATTATCTTTTCATCATTTTAATTTCCGAAAAAAAACATGCTGTTTGAACTTGAAACATTCATCTTTTCCTACAATATTTTATTAGACGCATATAATTAATATATACCAAAAAAAAATAATTTATAGAATATTTTAATTTTCAATTCCGGTTTTTTTGAAAATAAATTTTTTGATAATTAATTTAAAACCGTTTTAAAAATAAATGGATTCATGACGGATCTGATACCTTCCTAACCTATTAGCACACTCCAAGTAAAGTCCTATATCAACATTAAAAAAAGTTTTTTGTAAATATCTCGGAAACTAAAGCCTTCGAAGTTTTTGGTTATAACACAAATTATTCAGCAAATATGGTCTACTATATTCCGAAAACTGCACCGCTGGCTGATGCGATTCGTTGACATTTACATTAATAAAAACGTATTGGCGTTGCCATCACATTTTCCATAAAAAGTAGAGGAAAGGTGCCTATTATCGGATACTTTTTTGTTTTAGCCTATAAAAAAAAAATTCAGCTATATATCAGAAGTACGTGTTGGCAAACAATTACGTAACCTATATTTTTCAATATTCTGAAATGCCAAATGTCAAACTTAATTCTTTTCAGATAAAAATATATTTTGGAATACAATACCTTATATTCGATTAGGAGGTAGTCCCAATATCGCAAATGTCCGATATTTGGAACCCATAGCTTTTTATTATACTTTTTAATCAGTGAAAACCATACACTAGCATAATATTTTTGGAATACAAAAATAATTTGTCAACGCTTAAAACTAAAAACAAAATTGGGAACCCATAGTGTTCGATATTAGGGCATACATTATTTGTGAGGTTATCAACCTTTTCGAAAAGATAAAACTGAACTAAACCTAATAAATCAAATAAAACCTTACAATATGCCTAATCAAATGATGAATATCAAATTAATAATTTGTCTTACCTTCTAAGAATAGATTACCTATAATCAGCAGCGGTAAAATTTTCGTGCACTATGATTTCACGTAAACAACTGAACAGCATATAAAAACTTGCCGCAGAAATCTGTAATTTATGTAGAATCTGTACAGCTTGGTGTAGCATCGGTATGTACAAGCACACGCAGGTAAATGGGGCCACTAGTTAAAACTTGACTATCCTATATTTGGAACCTATGCGATAATAGGCACCTTTCCTCTACTGTTGAACGTAAACAGAGCTCTTAAATGCATGCGCAAATTTGATGTATGTTCCATAAAGGTTTGGTATAGTTTAAGTATGTTATTTCTTGCAAATTTTTTACAAGTGATATGTCCTTCTATAATTCTACATGGCAAAGATGTAGCTTTATTTTCACTTTTTAAAATCATATCATTAGCGTACACAAGCTTTTGATGAGTGGGTTAAAAATATTATAAGATTGCATTGCCAATCCTGTCTGCATAATCAAAATTTGCCGCCATCTTAGAATTTAAGATGTCAGACTAAATCATACTTGATTCTTCAAAATGGCTTGTTTATTCTTATTTTCCGAAAATGTTTTAGTTTTTTTTAAATATTATTTGGTCGTATTTTTTAGGTAATAAGTAGTGTTTTTCTATAAATTAAAAAAAAACTAAAACGTTTTCGGAAAATAAGAATAAACACGCAATTTTAAAAAATTAAGTTGATTCTGTCCGCCATCTTAAACATGATCTTTAAAAAGCAATAAATTCTCACCAGAATGTTATTTATTTCATTAAAATCGGTTCGGTAGTTATGAATTTATAAGGAAATAAATGCAGACATGATTGGCAACAAAAAATTTTTTTTAGAATCACTGAACCGATTTTGCTGATTCGTACCTTGTTATGCGTGGCAAGAACGCAGCTTTTTTATAAACGAGCATCTTTGAAGGGTACAATTTAATTTCGTCCGTCATCTTGGATATTGAGATGGCGGACAGAAAAATATATTTTGTCAAAACTCTGATTAATTATATTCCAAGTGCAGTTTGTCCCATTAAAATGGATTGAATAGTTCAAAAATTGTCCGGTTTTTTTTGGCCCACCGGTATCTGAGGGCACGGCAGTGCCTCGCCAAGTTCGCGCGCCGTAACCATCTTTTCTTGAAACATTTCAGCCGATATTTGACCTACCTAAAATTCTACTTCAGAATGAGCTACGAATCTCAAACTTTGCACAGTCGTAGATCTCCATAGAGGTAACAACCCCTCCAAGTTTCATGGAATTCCATAAAATAGTAAAGTAGTTACGAAATTTCAAAAAACGTCGAAATTGCCACTCACTCACTCACTAACTCACTCACTCATGTATAGATCATCAATATTCTACTGTACTTCCAGACACGCTACAAAGCTGAAATTTGGCAGACTGATAGAAATTATGACCAAACCCCTGGAAAAAATCAAAAAACCCCAAAATTTTAATTGACTCCCCTCCCCTATACATTTAAAGTTATGTAAAAGTAGCATCGACCACATCCAGAAATGCTAGAGAGTTGAGCTTTAGCAGACTGATAGGAACTATAATAAAACTATAGGAAAAAGTAAAAAAACCCCATAATTTTAATTTACTCCCCTCCCCTATACATTTAAAAATATGTAAAAGTAGCATTGCCTACTTCCAGAAATGCCAGAGAGTTGAGCTTTGGCAGACTGATAGGAACTATGATAAAACTATACGAAACACCCCAAAATTCTAATTTACTTCCCTCCCCTATAAATGTCAAGTTAAGTAAAAGTGACATTGCCTACTTCCAGACATGCTAGAGAGCTGAGCTTTGGAAGACCGATAGTAACTATGATAAAGTTATAGAAAAAAATTAAAACACCCCAAAACTCTAATTTACTTCCTTCCCCTATAAATGTAAAGTTATGTAAAAGTAACGCTGCCCACTTCTAGAAACGCTAGAGAGCTGAACTTTTTAAGACTGAAAGATAATATGATAAAATTATATGAAAAAATTTAAAAACACCAACATTTTAATTTACTTCCCTCTCCTATAAATGTAAATTTATATTAAACTAACATTGCCCACTTCCAGAAACGCTAGAGAGCTGAGCATTGGAATGCTGATAGAAATTATGATAAAACCATGGGAAAAAATTTAAAAAGTCCAATATTTTCATTTACTCTCCTCCCCTATAAATGTAAAGTTATGTAAAAGTAACATTACCCACTTCCAGAAACGTTCGAGAGCTGAGCATTGGAAGACTGATAGGAACTATGATAAAACTATAGGACAAAATTTAAAAACATGACAATTTTAATTTATTTCCCTCCCCTATACATGTAAAGTTATGTAAAAGTAACATTGTGCACTTTCAGAAACGCTAGAGAGCTGAGCTTTGGAAGGCTGATAGGAACTACGATAAAACTATGGAAAAAAATTTAAAAACCTTAAAAATTTAAGTAAGGCATTGCAAAAGTTTTGAACAATATTCTGCATATTTTACTACTTTAAAAATTAAGTATTATCCAATTCATTTAAAAAAGAAGTGAAATCATAACAAAAACATTTCATGTAAAAAAAAGCCAAGTACGCGAAAATGGCATTCCGTAAAAAGAATTGGGATAATAGTAAAGCCAAGTTCTCCAATACAAATTTCAAAATGAAAGGTTCTTACTAGTTTGGAAATATTTTTCTAAACTTGGCTATTATTGGCCATTTTCGCGTACTTGGCTTTTTTTTACATGAAATGTTTTTGTTATGATACTATTTATTATATTTTTTTAACTTGCAAATTTCAGGTCTGATGTAAGTCCCTAGTTCAAACTTTTTTAAAGAAAAATAATTATTTTTTTCTTATGGTTTTTTATTTTAACTATGTTATTAATGAGCTATTTAAAATAGATTTAATTTGGCACCTAATTTTTAATGTTGTTTAACACATTTCCTAATTTTTGTACCTGCAGGTTTTTTATGTAGTAGTTTTCCATAAATATATATTTTATAAATTGTAGGTGCGAACCATTTTGTAAAAAATATAAAATGATATTGAGTAGGGTGACCAGATATACTCTTTTTTAGAGTATTATACTCTTTTGACCCGGAACACCAACTACTCTTTTTTCTCGAAATTTAGACAAAATAATATATTCTTTTGGGCTAACCAAGTTCAAACCATTATAATTTCCCACATAGCACAATCACGTGTTTAACACGCAAAAAAGGCGTGAGAAAGAAAAACGTTGATTTTAAAAGCTACTTGAAAAAAACGTTTATTCCATATATGAAAACAAGCTTAATAGGTCATTCATTAACGTTATAAAAAATAACGTTGCTAAAAACTGCGTTTTAATAACGCCATTATCAAATTAAAACAGCAATGGGTTTACGTTAGTTTCAAGTGATTTTTATAAACGTTAAAATCACATTAGATTCACGTCTTTTTTACACGAATTTCAAAACCCGACTTGTATGGCTTTTCTACCGAACATTTTTGAGATTTTACTAGCAGCAGCGCCACCTATTTTCGGGATTTTTCACTTTGACGAAATCTATCAGGCAGTGCTTTAGCCTCTAAACTCCAAAAGCCTGTTAAGGAACTGATCCCTGATCCACGATCACGACGCATCTGTTATAAACCTGATAAAGACACATTAATATTCTCTGAAAGTGTTTATTGTTAAAAAATCTTGTTTAGCTTTAAAAAAAAACATAATGTATATAGATAGATATATAGATATTTTGTCTTGCCTTGAGCGCCATCTTTAAAATTGTCTTGAAGTGTTGTAGTCTTAAACTAGTTTTATTACTTCCTTTCGCGTCTCTTTTAAGTTAAAAAAATGTTATTAAAAAAACGTTTCCAAAAAAGACGCAGAAAGTTAGTAGCTTTGATAAGTCTTAATCTAGTGGCGTTTTAGAACATGTTGTGGAGGACTTTTCAAGTGTGAATTTGGTACATGAAAATAACGAGGGTAAAAAACACGTTATATATATAGCACCAGAAACTTCAGCAAAAAGTACATTTTTATAGCTTGATTTCCCCTTGTTTTGAAGTTATCTTTAAGTATGTAGATTTAACAAAATAAATATTACATGGTATGAGGTTGTTTTCAAGTAAAAAAAAACTTATTTATTTTTGTTCACGTTAATGTTAATTTAACATTGATGTGATTTTTGTGCTATGTGGGTTAACTTGTTGACGAATTTAGACAAATTAGTGCTCAAAAATACAATAAAGAACAAAAGCAGCTAATTCTGTCATATAATTTTTAGCCATCTATAACTTGGGTCAAAAAACGAATTCCTATTCATCGTCATAAATGATAAAAACAAAATCGATTTTGCTCTTGTTTTGAAGAAAGACGTTTTTGATAATGTCCGGTTATAACATCATAACCAATAAAATTAAGACAACAACACTTGGACAACAAGACTTTATTTATATTGGTAAATTGATTTATAATCAACTACCCCTATACTTAAAAAACAAAACAGAAATTAGAATTCAAAGATTTCAAAATATATCTAACAAATTGGTTTATAGAAACCAATTTTACTTTAATGAATTGTAGATTTCTCCAGGGTGAAGTCCTTGAACCATTGTTAAAGGAGAAGAAACGAAAAGTCCTGCTTATTTCACAAATATTTTATTGTCTAACCACGACGCGTTTCGGTTTTTAAAAAACCATTATCAAGTGGTCTGGTCTGTAAGAATAATGAAAAAATATAATTAAATTATAATATTTAAAATAAGATATGCTAAAAAATACTTACAGACAGTTAAGAATCATCTTTGAAACAAATGAAAAAATGGAACACAAAAATAAAAAATTAAAAAACATTTAAAATAGTCTAAAACAACACACAGATTAAAAATCAGTCAAACGGACATAAACACGTAATTTTTATAAAATACAATTAATTGACAAAGAAGATATAGGTTAAAATAATAAATAATATAAACAAAACCCAGATATCCGAAACTAGGGTCACTGCATCCTGGAAGCCTGGCGTCTCCATGGGTAGCGACAAGCCCACGTGACCTGCCTCGGAATTTCCATGGGCGACTCGTCAACTTACCTCGGAATAATTAGAGTACCTACACGCAATTTCTATACAATATTGTAAAAAACCTCGGAATTTTTAGAGTACCTACAATTTTTGTAGAAGTTTGTAAAGCGATCTCAGAATTTTTAGAGTACCTACAATATGTAAAATATTTAAAAAAAAATTAAAGACCATACTTATATTTTAAGTTTTTGACCAACTTTTGATTTTTATAATATAAATTAATACAAAAAATACTACAACAATTTAATGCATACACTTTTACTTTTAGATATAATAGTAGTTATAGTACTTAACTACAATCATAAAAAATATCATTTCTGTGGGGTTACCCTAAATTTTGCCTCTTTTGTACATTTCTTATAGTTTCTAAAGTCATTTCTGTGGTTCTGCCGTGCTTCCAATCAGGTAGACTTTGTGCAAAAACATGATTTTTTGAAAAATATTCAAAAACTTTTATTTTTACATCGATCAGTAAGTCTTTATTTGTTTTTAAAATAACATACAGTGTCTTTAAATTATAACATTTAACGGCATTGTTAGAGATACATTACTTAAATATTAAATCAAGTAAAACAAACTTCAAAACTATCGAGACTTCGAGCCTTAAGGTAAACCTGGACGAACACTCTAAAGTAGGAATGTTTAGGAAGCCAGAATAGTTTTTAGTGGTACCTAGTCTTAATTCTACACTTTTGTTATTTTAATTTGATGTCCCATGTTAGTACCATGTACGTCTAGAGTACGTACATTTTACGTTTAATTGGATTAACCATGTACGTACCTAGTACGGGTTTTTACGTACATAGTACGTACTTGTGCTGTCTGGGTAGAGAGTGTGAATCCCAACCTAAACATATTTTCTATTATTCTATTAGTCTAACCTTTCTCAATTGATAGCAAATCTGTGATTTGAAGACAGTGTTTTGGTGGAAAAAGGTCAGAGATTGTCTGTACCGGTTAGAATACGTTTGCGATCAATTGAGAAAGGTTAGGAAAACCGTTTTTGACAATTTTCCGTTCGAGGAAAATGTTTTCGAACAAAGTTCCGCGACCCGTCGTGTTGCTACCCAAAAATACCTAGAGATGCTACAAAAAAAATTTTTAGACGTTCACTTTGTGGATTGTTGAATTTTTTTTACCGTCCTAGCCCGTGCAATAATGGCTGGAAAAGGTATTGCTTTCGAAGAAAATAATGTTTTTGAGATGACGCCGAAAATGTGTTTATTTTGGTGTATTTTGACTTATCTTCGCAATATCGTCGTGACGTCTGTTTGTGTGCGTGTATGTGTTTGTGTGTATGTGCGTTAGGTGTGTGTGTGTGTGTGCCTCTGTGTCTATAGTAAAGCCTTTTTTTGCAATCATTACAGTATAGCTACTTTCGATTTTGGACTTTTTGTTTTTCAATCTTTTGTTTTTCGATCTTTTGTATTCTCGACCTTTTGTACTTTCGACCTTTTCTATTTTCGATCTTTTGTACTTTCGACCTTGTGTATTTTTGACCTTTTGAAGTTTTGGCCTTCTGTTTTTCGACCTTTTGTACTTTCGACCTTTTGTATTTTCGGCCTTTTGTAGTTTCGACCTTATGTTTTCGACCTTTTGTACTTTCGACCTTTCGTGTCTTTGACATTTTGTTCTTTCGACGTTTTCTTCGCCGCCCACTTTTGTTTGGACACCGTAATAAAATAATAGTAGGTATATCCTGTGTTTACTTTTAATTCCGCGGCAAGATTTTTTAAGCCCGACCGGAAGGACGGCTATAATTTTATTTTTTTAAAACAAAAAAAGCTACGCTGGTGATAGTGTCAGATTTGTCATATAACCAAAAATATGTAGCTGTCGTGTCGCTACCCAAAGAAGACACTACGTCTTCGTGATGCAAAGACACTACGTCTTCGTGATGCAGTGACCCTATCCGAAACTAGGGTCACTGCATCACGAAGACGTAGTGTCTTCTTTGGGTAGCGACACGACAGCTAAATATTTTTGGTTATATGACGAATCTGACACTGTCACGAGCGTAGCTTTTTTTGTATTAAAAAAATAAAATGGTTTACAAATGTTACGTAAATAACTGTCCGTCACACTCGGTATATATATTTAGACAGTCCAAATAAACAAACCATTCAAATAATGCTTTTCAGATTGTCGAATATGTTTATGATTTCAATATTTACCCACATAGCGCAAGAAACCAAAAATTATTTGACATGTTTTATAAAATATAGAACTTGTATATATTGTTGGATTTATTCTAGGGCATAAAAGTGTACGTTTAATCCCTTTTTTCATGGACTTAGGTGATTAAAAGTAATTTCTTTAAAACTATAAAGGAAAAATTATAGGTTTTTTGGATCATTTTATTTTATTAATATACAAAAAACAAAAAGCTATCATAATACACGATAATGGTTATTCTGTTGCTTCCAGCTTGGCAGAAGTTGCTGTACTTTGCTGATGACTTGGTTGGTTTCGATTATTATTGTGTCCTTTGGCATAGCCTTCATATAAAGGAAGCATTTAACTTTCTAGACTTCTCCAGGATAAAAACAGGAATACCTTGTCGGTGAAATTTTTGACATTCTTTTTATTGCATCATTTTCGGTACTCTGAAAGCTGCTTTCTTTGGCCGCCTTTTCAATGTCCATCTCAAAGTAGGAATTATTATTTGGTCCCTCGTTTGTTCAATCTTTAAGAAATTTAATTCAAACTTGTTCTTATTTAGTTTGTTATGAAATAAATATTATTTTTTGCACGTTTTTTTCTTAGCGTCTGACTGACTTTTGTTTATTATCTACCATAGCAACGCGCCCAAAGCTCACCAAAAAAATGAAAACTATCACTGCCCTCTGTATTATTATATACCGAGGGTTGACATGCTAAAACTAGAGTACCGGAGTAAGTGGTTTAATATTTATTTATTTCATGATTATTATTATTTTTAGTATATAAACATTGGCATTAAAGTCCCATTTAATCACTTAACAAATTATAGCCGTCCTTCCGGTCGGGCTTAAAAAATCTTGCCGCGGAATTAAAAGTAAACACAGCATATACCTACTATTATTTTATTACGGTGTCCAAACAAAAGCGGGCGGCAAAGAAAACGTCGAAAGAACAAAATGTCAAAGACACGAAAGGTCGAAAGTACAAAAGGTCGAAAACATAAGGTCGAAACTACAAAAGGCCAAAAATATAAAAGGTCGAAAGTACTAAAGGTCGAAAAACAGAAGGCCAAAACTTCAAAAGGTCAAAAATACACAAGGTCGAAAGTACAATAAAAGATCGAAAATAGAAAAGGTCGAAAGTACAAAAGGTCGAAAGTACAAAAGGTCGAAAATACAAAAGATTGAAAAACAAAAAGTCCAAAATCGAAAGTAGCTATACTGTAATGATTGCAAAAAAAGGCTTTACTATAGACACAGAGGCACACACACACACACACACCTAACGCACATACACACAAACACATACACGCACACACACAGACGTCACGACGATATTGCGAAGATAAGTCAAAATACACCAAAATAAACACATTTTCGGCGTCATCTCAAAAACATTTTTTTCTTTGAAAGCAATACCTTTTCCAGCCATTATTGCACGGGCTAGGACGGTAAAAAAAATTCAACAATCCAATTATTGAAGGTCTAAAAATTTTTTTTGTAGCATCTCTAGGTATTTTTGGGTAGCAACACGACGGGTCGCGGAACTTTGTTCGAAAACATTTCCCTCGAACGGAAAATTGTCAAAAACGGTTTATTCGAACGGAAATTTCTTTGAAACAAAAATTTGCCATCAATCGGTGTTTTCCTAACCTTTCTCAATTGATCGCGAACGTATTCTAACCAGTACAGACAATCTCTGACCTTTTTCCACCAAAACACTATCTTCAAATCACAGGTTTGCTATCAATTGAGAAAGGTTAGAATAATAGAATAATAGAAAATATGTTTCGGTTAGGTTTCACACTCTCTACCCAGACAGCACAAGTACGTACTATGTACGTAAAAACTCGTACTAGGTACGTACATGGTACATCCAATTAAACGTAAAATGTACGTTCTCTAGACGTACATGGTACTAACATGGGACATCAAACTAAAATAACAAAAGTGTAGAATTAAGACTAGGTACCACTAAAAACTATTCTGACTTCCTAAACATTCCTACTTTAGAGTGATCGTCCAGGTTTACCTTAAGGCTCGAAGTCTCGATAGTTTTGAAGTTTGTTTTACTTGATTTAATATTTAAGTAATGTATCTCTAACAATGCCGTTAAATGTTATAATTTAAAGACACTTTATGTTATTTTAAAAACAAATAAAGACTTACTGATCGATGTAAAAATAAAAGTTTTTGAATATTTTTCAAAAAATCATGTTTTTGCACAAACTCTACCTGATTGGAAGCACGGCAGAACCACAGAAATGACTTTAGAAACTATAAGAAATTTACAAAAGAGGCAAAATTTAGGGTAACCCCACAGAAATGATATTTTTTATGATTGTAGTTAAGTACTATAACTACTATTATATCTAAAAGTAAAAGTGTATGCAATAAATTGTTGTAGTATTTTTTGTATTAATTTATATTATAAAAATAAAAAGTTGGTCAAAAACTTAAAATATAAGTATGGTCTTTAATTTTTTTTTTTATATTTTACATACTGTAGGTACTCTAAAAATTCTGAGATCGCTTTACAAACTTCTACAAAAATTGTAGGTACTCTAAAAATTCCGAGGTTAATTTACAATATTGTATAGAAATTGCGTGTAGGTACTCTAATTATTCCGAGGTAAGTTGACGAGTCGCCCATGGAAATTCCGAGGCAGGTCACGTGGGCTTGTCGCTACCCATGGAGACGCCAGGCTTCCAGGATGCAGTGACCCTAATCCGAAACAGGTACAAGGCGACATCTAACATAAAATAAATAACGTAATAAATGAACAGAAACAATTTAAAATGGACAAAATCAATAAATGGAAGCAGACAAAGAAATCTTATTTGAAATTGTTTAAAACTTTAGCTACCTCTTCTCCTTTAACAACAATTTTACATTATCTAATGCTAATTTACCCAAATAATTTCAACAAAATACCTCCTTAGTAACGATTAATAAACTTGCCTCCCTCGTAAACTAAAAAAAAAATAAAAATGTTTTGGACCTTATTGCTGCTATAGGTGCAGCGTGATCTTTCTTTGCTTCTCTCATTTTTTATTTTTTATATTTTTTTTTAAGAAATTTATTTAATTAGAATATTTTTTAAGTTCTAATTTTTTGTTACTTTAATTATAACTTTATGAGAGTCAATGTGTTCTGAATTCTGGCAGAGAAGGCCTCAGTGACCTTAAGCCAAAGGAATCCAGAACTAATGTGATTTCTTTTCTTTTCCATAAACTGTAAAATTATGTTTTTGTATAAATTTTTATTGTGAAATAAATTAAATGAAATTAAATTAATAATTCCGTTTTTAACATAGGACTGTTATCTAATTTTCCTTTATGATCTTAGATGTTTTTTATTTATCCTTTATGATAAACTATCCAACCAATTTTAACCAAATTTGGCTCAAAAATTTTTTGGTACCTAATTGTATGTGTATTAAGACCATTAGTTTTTAATGTGGGTGGGGAGTTGAAAAAGAGATAGAAGGGTGGTTGAAATATTTTTAAAAATCATATATTGATAATTTGAGAGCCACAGCTGATTTCAAATTTAGATTAATAATTAATTTTTCGTGGCTAATCGGGTAGAAAGTTTTAGTTTTTCTCATATTTTTCCGTGGGTAGCTTGAAAGCTTAACCTCACGGGGGTCCAAGATCTAATGGACACCTAATAAGTGTTGACAGTTAACTGTTTCGTCCTTATGGGACTCCTCAGAACACTGCTTGGTCAATGTGACACCCTTGCGAAGTTAATTAGACGGTTTTGTCATTAATCCTATGCGGTGGCGTATATAGAAAAAAGTTTTCGGGGTGGGCCCGAGACAGTTTTGGGGGGGGGGGGGGCTATTTTATGTTTGTATTCATGAAATATGTGGAAAATATCCAAAAAAACCTTAGCTTCGGGGGGGCCCGGGCCCCCCAGGCCCCCCCGTATATACGCCACTGATCCTATGTATATAATGATAAAACCCTAGGGTCACTGCATCCTGGAAGCCTGGCGTCTCCCAGGGGTAGCGACACGAGTGTCAAAACCGTACTCAAATTTCCATAGACGTTCGTGAAAAATACTCATTTTTATACAGTCTAAGAAAAAAAAATGTTTTTATAAAACTTAAAACGAACTCGTTTTTATACAGCTTAAGAAATAAAAAATATGTTCCTTGAGTTTTTGGGTTACGAATATTTATTGTAGGTATATTTATTGTTAAAAATCATTTTCTTTTAAATATTATTTGTGTTTTTTGTATAAAAATAATACGTAGTAAATAAATGTTTATTAATACTATATAATATATCAAGGGACAAAATGAAACTTTAATCACAAGTTTTATACGCTATCTTTTGCACTATTTAGTTTATTTTTCAAGTTTTTTTTCTATTTTTTTGGTGTTTTTAGGTTTTGTGGTTCATTTTTAGTCAGTTTTTATCCCGATCTTTACATTTTATCAAAAGACAAAAAAAGCCCAAAAACAGTTCGAGTTTTAGTAAGGTTCGGCTTTAACATTGAGTTGTATAAAGGCCCTGAAAGGGCCTTTAGAGACGGAAAGACAAGGCATTTTTTATTGACTATCTAATTTGGTTGCTATGTCCAGGTATTTCTTATACAATAAAAAACTAGACAGAAACTATTAAACTTATGAAACTGACAAAGATAGACTGATTCTTACATACTAATACCACCCTAGATAATATATGGGTACTTTTATCTCTTTCACATTGGCAGCATAACTGCGAAAGAAAAGCAGCTTGCTAATTTTAATCTACCTGCCGTATTTTGAGTGATTCAGCCTGCTGTCGTTTTTGACAGGAAAAATTGATGTTTTGTGATGTGCAAGGTTGATAATGTACGTAATGGAATTTTTTTGATTTTTGTGCGTGATTTTTCACAAAAAGTCCTAAAAGCTTTTAAAAACAAGTTTATTAGTAACTAATTTGGTTCAATTATGGTAAGAAATTGTTGTTTGTGCAAAAAAACAAGAAAAATCGATGAGGAAACAACATTTCATGAGTAAGTCGTCTTGACGTATAGTTTTGGTCAAAATCGACAAAGTTCAGTAGCGTTACGATAGATAGTTTTTTATACGATTTTACCCTCACTCATTTTAATTCAGAAAGTTTCACTTTCCCGCAATCACAAAGATTATTTTTTAATAATTTGTTCATAAGTCCCGTAATGTAGTAGTGTGTGTTATTATATAAACTTTAATCTAAGTTTAACAAATTTTGATTTTACTGTTATACAAATGGTCTTTAATTTCGTCAAAACTTTTCTCAGATTTCCAAAGAACAATGACCAAAAAAAATGTATGGATTGCCCTGCGGGGAATTCAATATCAACTACCTAGATATGCAACTCTATGTTCTGATCATTTTGAAGATAGTGCCTTTAGCTTAGGAAAAGATGGAAAGAAGAGGTTAAAACAGGGAAGTCTTCCGAAATTAGTCGACAATGTTTTTCGAAGTGAGAGGTAAGTAGGAAAGTTTTTTTTATCATTATTATCTATTACGCTGTGGTTCTGTAAATATATATTTTTTCGTTTTAAGCAAAACATAGGCTAAAGCTTTTTTTTAAATAGGTCAGTCAAAATGTTAGAGAGGTACATGATCTTATAAACCTCGGAGTAAAAACTCATAACATTTTAATAGGTTCTTTGGGTTGCTGAAGTGTTTAAAACATCGTCTAATTTTTTAGACCAATATGAAGTAGCTATAATACTATTCGAGTTTCAAAGCTTAATATTTTGAGGATTTTTGTAAATGATATAAATTTTTAAATTTTTAGTTTATCTATTACTTGCAATCAACTAAATAATACCTTAGGAAATTTTGACATAACAACATTGAACATTTTTAGTTCCGAAATTTCTGACTCCAGCATAACTTGTAGTCCACCCAAGAAGAGAAGAGTTGAAGGAGACACTTGTACAAGGTACATTTGTAAAGAACACCGCACCCGTTTACACAGGCCTTATGGAAAATTTTTGGCTCCGTGGAATTGGCTTTAATTTTAATATGTTATAGTAGGATATGTAACTAAAAAAAAATGTAAGTAAAGTTAAGTTTTTCTATGTACAGTTTTTGAGATATAAGCGGTCAAAGTTCGTTAAATGGTCGTTTTTGTGTATTTTCTAATACTAATAACTCTTACATCTTGACCGAAAAAAATTATTTGGCCATAAAAATGACTTAGTAAATGTCTAAGGACAAAGTCGCTTATGATGTCATTCTTATCAATTTAATTAATACCGTATATTATTGTCAATTTATTAAATAATATAGGGGGGATAGTCAAAAAAACATTTTTTATATCTGCACTATTACCGAATTTTATAACTGACGCTTTTTATTTATATATCACAGGTTAACAGTTTTATATAATATTTAAAGAAAAAAAATATTTTTGTTTTTTGACTGCCCCCACTTTTATAGATATTAATTTTTTTAGGTAGGTATTTTTTCTTACTAAATAAAATTGACTTTAGCTGTTTCAAGCTATTTTCCGTATGACAAAAATCAATTTGTTAAATATTTTGTAATAAGATACAGCTCAAAGAATGTTTTTATTATATAAAAAAAATACTATAGCTTTTGGTGGAGTCAAAGGGTTTGTTCAAAAAAAACATTTTAATTTTTTTTTGCCCTTATATAATTTTTAATTTATTTTTGGAAAACGGCTCGGTGAATTTTAATTAAACTTCACCTGCTTATTTTTGTAACTGTAAAAGCGTCACACTAGGAATAAAAGTGTTTTTTTTCTATGTCTAGGTTTGAAGATATTAATTTTTGTAGCTGTAACTATCTTATATTTACAGGACGGCGACAAAAAAAAAGATATTTAACGTCCAATTTTTGCTGTACGTACAACTCTAAACAACTAAGAGCCAAAACAGTAGAAAAATAAAATATGTACAGGGCGTCTCAAGAAAAAAGCTTGTTTTATTGTACTGTTTTAATACTAATAATGCTAACAAGTAACTAAACAAATTAACTTAAATTAAAATTATCTTAAACATGTACTATAACCTTCATAATTTCTATTTTTATGTTTATTGATTAATATTATGTGATCTATTTGCGGCATCCATTTTGAAGCAAACTTTGCCTGGAGTACATTATATACCCCTGATGACGAGCGTATCCTAGGTACCATAGTACACTGCAAATCCAGTGGCGTGTCGTATAGGGGGCCAGGGGGTCGGTTCGGTTCGGATCGGTTCGGTTCGGATCGGTTCGGTTCGAAATAGTATTAATAGTGTTATTATTTTAAAAAGGTTTGTAATTTATTTGACTTCCATACCTATCGCCCCCCCCCCGCCCTTTTATCCACGACACGCTACTGGTAGTATCCTAGGATACGCTGGTCTACGAGAGCTTTGGGAATTACCGAGAATGACACCCATAACTGGTGCTTAACAATAAGTTACCTACTATTGACATTTTCTAGTTAAGTAAAAAAAAAGTACTACATTAGTACTAATAAAACTCATGCATCAAATAAACCTATTTTTTGAGACGCCCTGTATATATTTTATTTTTCTACTGTTTTGGCTCTTATTTGTTTAGAGTTTCGGTACGTACAGCAAAAATTGAACTGTAAATACCTTTTTTTTGTCGCCGTCCTGTAAATATAAGAATAGTTAGAGCCAAAAAAATTAATATCTTTAAAACTAGACAGAGAAAAAAACACATTTTTTTCCTTATGTGGCGCTAAGTTACAAAAATTAGCAGGTTAAGTTTAATTAAAATTCACCTAGCCGTTTTCCAAAAATAAATTAAAACTATAAAAGGGCAAAAAAAAATAAAAAAACATTTTTTTGAAAAGACCCTTTGACTCAACCAAAAGCTATAGTATTTTTTTTATATAATAAAAATATTCCTTGAGCTGTATTTTATTACAAAATATTTAACAAATTAATTTTTGTCATACGGAAAATAGCTTAGAACAGCTAAAGTCAATTTTATTTAGTAAGAAAAAATACCTGCAATAAAAAAATTCATATCTATAAAAGTCGGGGCAGTTAAAAAACAAAAATATTTTTTTTCTTTAAATATTATATAAAATTATTAATCCGTGCCAAAATAAAAATTGCTGGTAATAATAAAAATTCGCTAATAGTGCAGATATAAAAAAATGTTTTTTTGACTATCCCCCCTATATTATTTAATAAATTGACAAGAATGACATCATAAGTGACTTTGTGCATAGACCTTTACTAAGTCATTTTTATGGTCAATTGTTTTTTTTTGGTCAAGATGTAAGAGTTATTATTATTACAACATACCCAAAAACGACCATTTAACGAACTTTGATCGTTTATATCTCAAAAACTGTACATAGAAATACTTAACTTTACTTAAATTTTTTTAGTTACATATCCCACTATAACATACTAAAATTATAGCCAATTCCACCAAGCCAAAAAACATAAGGCCTGTGTAAACGGGTGCGGTGTTCTTTCTACGATGAAAACAATAATTTTATTACATCCACTGCACTTAGCATGCTAACAAATTCTTTTTACTCTTTTTTTTTTAGTGAAGAAAATTTTGTAAACACACAGACAGATAGATTTAAAGTTTAGTAAGTATTCATGAATTATTTAATATGCAAAAATCGTTGATAAAAAATGCTAGTGGCACTCACACACAATTTTTATTTTTCGCCGCCACTGACTTTTTTATCCAAGACAAATCAATAGAAATATTTTTGCTATGTTGCATGCGTACGGACTTACCAAACCGAAATTCTATTTTTATCCCTGTCTTGATCATTAAATTCTTACTTATATTTGGTCAATTGCGATAAAAGCTTGATATAATGGCAATTTAGGCCCATGCCGGGTCTACCCGTAGGGTATAGAAGTCAATGGGCTTTATTTACTTATAATTTTATACTACATTTCATATAAATATCTTAATATTATTGTTCGAAAGCATAAACTTCGAAAATCATTTTCTTCAAACCGAAAATTGTTCGAAAACATTTTCTTCGAACAAAAGATTGTTCAAAAACGTTTTCTTCAAACAGAAATTTTTCGAAATCATTTTCTTCGAACGGAAATTTGTTTGAAAACATTTTCTTTAAACGGAAATTTGTTCAAAAATATTTTTTTAAAATGGAAATTTGTTCAAAAACATTTCTTTGAAAACAAAATTTTCGAAAAAAAAATTTTAGACCTGGCTTGCCAAACTTAACACAACTCATATAGTTCCACTAATGGGGTCTTTTTCTAACAATTTTTGGAAACAAAAACTTCCCTGACTTCTTTCCCGGGATCCTAGAGGGTGTGAAACCAAACCGAACCAACCGAAACCTATTTTCCGGTCCTCATTTTGGAAGGTTGAAATCGGTGTTACTCTAACCTTTCTCAATTATTGAGCACATCAGGGGGTATCTGGACCGGTTCGGATACGTTTGCGATCAATTGACAAAGTTTAGGAAAATACCAATTTCGACCTATCAAAAGGAGGAAAGTAGACAAATTTTCAGACAGTTTACGATCCCGGGAAAGAAGTCAGGGTTTTTTTGAAAAAATATGTTAGAAAGGCTTGCCGTAGTCAAATTATATGAATTGTGTTAGGTTTGGAAATCCAGGTCTAGAGCGTCTTTTTTCAAAAAGCTTGCTTTCGAAGAAAATGTTTTCTATTCGAAGAAAATGTTTTTGAATAACTATTGCTTACGAACAAATTTCCGTTCGAAAACAAATTTCCGTTCAAAGAAATGGTGCTCGAACAAATTTCCGTTTGAAAAAAATGTTTTCGAAGAAATTTTGCGTTTGAAAAAAATGTTTTCGAACAAATTTCCGAAGGAAGAAAATTTTTTCGAACAATTTTCCGTTCGAAGAAATGGTTTTCGAACAAATTTCCTTTCAACAAAAATGTTTTCGAACAAATTTCCATTAGAAGAAATTGTTTTCATAAAAATTTCCGTTCGAAGAAAATGTTTTCGAACAAAGTTCTGCGACCCTTCGTGTTACTACTCAAAAAAATACCTAGAGGAGGTAAATAAAAATTCTTAGACCTTGAGTTTTTATTGGATTTTGATTTGATTGATTTTGAAACTTTTCTATGACTGTGTGTGTGTACCTGTGTGTCTCTTACTTCTACTTTGTTTTGCAATCATTACAGTGTAGCTACTTTCGATCTTTGTTTGGACCTTTTGTTTTTCAATCTTTTGTATTTTCGACCTTTTGTATTTTCGACTTTTTGTACTTTCGAGCTTTTCTTCGCCGCCCGCTTTTTTTTGAACACTAATAAAAATAATAGTAGCTATATTATAAACCTGGGGCGTACAGTGTTTAGTTTTAATCCCACGGCGGGAATTTTCATGTCCGACCGGAAGGAGGGCTATAATTTTCTAAGTGACTAAAAGGGACTTTAATGCCAAGGTTTATTTTTATATACTAAAAATAATAATAATCATAAACTAAATAAATAGGTATTAAACCACTTACCGTACTGTAGTTTTAGCATGTCAACCCCCCGTATATAATAAAACAGTGGGCAGTGATAGTTGTCAAAAGTCAGTCAGATGCTAACAAACAATGTGGAAAAAATCATATTTATTTCATAACAAACTAAATAAGTTTAGTCGAGAAAAAGTTCGAATTACATTTCTCGAAGATGGAACAAACAAGGGATCAAAAAATAAAGCATATTTTTACTTTGAGATGGGCATGGAAAAGGCCACCGAAGAAAGAAAGCTTTCAGTACCGAAAATGATGCAATAAACAGAATTTCGAAAATTTCACCGAAAAGATATTCCTGGTTTACATCCTGGAGAAGTCTAGAAAGTTAAATGCTTCGTTTATATGGAAGCAATATTCTATGCCGAAGGACACAAATAACAATCGAAACGAACCAAGCCATCAGCAAAGTACAGTAAGCTAGAGTCCCTGTATGTTGACCATTATATTTGCTTACGGCAAGCTGGAAGCAACAAAATATTCGTTATCGTGTATATATCTTGATTCCTTTTTGTTTTTTGTATTATGATAAAATAAAATAATCCAAAAACCTATATTTTGCATTAATGGGACAAGAAACACTACCTTAGCCCATTAAAAGAGATTAAACGTACACATTTATTCCCTAGAGAGCATAAAAAATTTATTAAATGATACAAAACTATATTTTGGTTTCTTGCGCTGTGTGGGTCCTAACACAGGGTCCTAATAAATATTGAAATCATAAAAAACTTAGTTTTATTAGGTTTGTTTATTTGGACAGTCAAATTTATATACCGGGTGTGACGGACAGTTCTTCATGTAACATTTGTAAACCATTTCATTTTTTTGAACATAAAAAAAGCTACGCTCCTGACAGTGTCAGATTTGCGTTTTTCGTAAATGAGGTTATGTTTGGTGTCGCTACCCCTGGAGACGCCAGGCTTCCAGGATGCAGTGACCGCCAGGCTTCCAGGATGCAGTGACCCTAAGAAAAACCTCGCAAGAAGCGCCATCTACCGAAATACGGGAGAAACTATAGAACAAGAGCAGGCGAAAATAAACTGCTATACATCAATGATCAATGAAAAGATCGATTGCAAAGAAAAATAGGAGAGAAACAAAAACATCTTTTTACCCGATTAGCCACGAAAAATTGTTCGATTTTTAAATTCACGGGTACAAAATTTCACGTTCATTAATAATTACATTTATCTCAAAAACGACAGCAGTTGGAGTAACGTAGTTTTTATTAAAAAATATAAAGCTATGTGACGTCAACGTTTTTTTAGGTTTCTTTGTAGGGCCGTATTAACGAGAAGGGCTAGGGGCCTTAGCCCCCCCTCCCGACTAAAAATCAACCTTCTTGCAAACGAAATTAGCATAATTTCAAAGACTAATGAATCTATAATTTATAGAAATCTCAAATTGCGGCGCTTATGCTTTCAAAACTAACCAAAAATTTTATCATTTCGTGTATTTTTTTTATGAATTAATAAATTGATCACAAATTGTTTTTTCGTTTTCTCTACAAATTATTTTCTGCAGTATTTGCCTTCAGCGCAATTGTTGTCAACTTTCCGGTATTTTTTTAATATTGGCGCCAGTTTTTCTGAAAATCATTAATTTTGTTTAAATTTTTGCATGCGGCGCCATTCTTTCCCAAATGTAGATTTATTTTTTTTAACATTTACGTCTGCAGCGCAAATTTTTTCTTCTCTACACATTTTTTTCTTTGGCGCTATTATTTCGGAAAAATGCCTAATGTTTCCTAATCTTCTAGTCGATTTTTATACATTAAATTTTTTTATTTTTCTTCAGATGGGTTGAGATAATTTTTTAGAAAAAACCCACATAGCACAATCACGTATTTAACACGTAAAAAAGGCGTGAGAAAAAAAAACGTTGATTTTAAAAGCTGCTAAAAAAAAGCGTTTATTTCATATATGAAAACAAGCTTAATAAGTCATTCATTAACGTTATAAAAAATAACGTTGCTAAAAACTGCGTTGTAATAACGCCATTATAAAATTAAAACAGCAATGTTTTTACGTTAGTTTCAAGTGATTTTTACGTTAAAATCACATTAGATTCACGCCTTTTCTACACGAATTTTAAATCGCGACTTGCATGGCTTTTCTACTGAATATTTTCCTTTTGTCGGGATTTTTTACTTTGACGAAATCTATCAGGTAGTGCTTTGGCCTCTAAACTCCAAAAACCTTTTAAGGAACTGATCCCTGATCCTTCACGATCACGACGCATCTGTTATTAACCTGATAAAGACATATTAATATTCTGTGAAAGTGTTTGCTGTTAAAAAATTTTGTCTTGCCATGAGCGCCATCTTTAAAATTGTCTTGAAGTGTTGTAGTCTTAAACTAGTGAACTTTTATAACTTCCTTTCGCGTCTCTTTTAAGATAAAAAAAATATTATTAAAAAAACGTGACCAAAAAGACGCGAAAAGTTAGTAGGTTTGAGAAGTCTTAATCTAGTGGCGTTTTAGAACATGTTGTGGAGGACTTTTCAAGTGTGAATTTGGTACATGAAAATAGCGAGGGTAAAAAACACGTTATATACACAGCACCAGAAACTTCAGCAAAAAGTACATTTTTATAGCTTGATTTCTCCTTGTTTTTAAGTTATCTTTAAGTATGTAGATTTAACAAGATAAATATTACATGGTATGAGGTTGTTTTCAAGTAAAAAAAAACTTTGTTATTTCTGTTCACGTTAATTTAACGTTGATGTAATTTTTGTGCTATGTGGGAAGTCATAGAATATCTTTCGGATCATAATGAATCAAAAATTTATTTGAACCTGTCAAATTAGTCATTTTTAAAATTCACCCCCATCCTATAAACTTGACAAATGCTATAACTGAAACTAACAACTTTTGACCAAAAACGTTGTGTCTACTTTTGACCTTTCTAGTCATCCCTAAATGTTTAGTGCATCATTTAAATTACACCATATATTACTTACTGATATCCTGTCAAAATATTGAGTAAAGACGTTTTTCCAGCCCCCGAGGGGCCCATAATTCCAGTTAGTTCGCCAGATTTGAATGTTCCAGAAACGCCATTAATAATTTTCTTAAATTCTGAAAAAAATAAATAAAAATAATGTTGAAGATCCTCCCTGTATGTATGATATATCAGATGCTACAAACTTATCAAAGTCAAATTTATTTAAGTCAAAATTAAAGGAAGAAAATATCGGTCCTCTATACTCTAGCCTTGTTTAGAGAGAGACGCACCTTCCGTCCTTGTTAATTCATAAGCGTCGGAAAAAAAATAACACACAGGCCACGTACTTATAATACATCTGTGCTCGAAAAGCACGGTCCGTAAATAAACCGGTTGTCTGGTAACTCCCAGCCAATAAGAACTCGGCAGCCTATGACGCGGCAATATGCCTGCTCCACGATCAATAAAGAGAGACCTATACGTTATATTATAAGAGAAATAAAGATAGATGCCGTAAAAATACCAAAATTTATTAAAAAATCAAATAATTTAAAAATTTATGATAAAAATTCCAACAGTTTTATAAATATCAGATTCACGACGCGATTATAAATACTTTTCCTAAGTTAATTGAACACTCTTGTTCATATTAATTTAACTTTTTTCACCGAACACTGCAATATTGATTTTTTTTTTGTGGATAGGAGGTAATTAAAATAAGTTTTTTTTTGAGAAATTTTATTAAAAAAATTAAAAGAAAGGAAATTGAAATGACTTTAAGTCAATAGCAGTAAGGGAACATTCATAAATTACATAACACAAGGATTATTCATCCCCCCTTCTTAACGCATTTCAAGAAAAATTATAATAAAAATACTTTGACTGTAACGCTAATATTCCTTCTTCCTACTTGAGCATTATACAGGGTGTTCCAAGTTGTGTCCACCATTGCTAACTTTTTTATTATTAAAGATAGAAAAAACTTTAAATTGGCAAACGAGTAGAATTTTTAATGCTCTTTAAGATGCTCAAATAAAAAAAATGGAAGATTGAGTTTTCGAGTTTTTTCAAAAAACTATTTTTAATAATAACAAAGTTAGCAATATCGTGAACTTTTAACTTGGAACACCCAGTATATAATTTAAGAATGGTCCTCATTAGTTTTGTTTTTAAATCATATTGCAAGTAACAAAAAACTAAACCTATCTAATTATAGAATATTTACAAAATAATTTTCTTTAACTTTTTTTACTGTTTTTCGACTCTCATCAGTCTCTGTATCATCAAGCTTTCGTTTCATTGTGGCTTCATTTTGCTTTTTGGTATTTATAAATTTGATTCTTATACTTAATACAAATAAATTTACCCATTTATATGGAATAGAAACTTTTTCGAATATAAAATTAGTGGATCGCTTCACAATATTTGTTTAAATAAATTTAAAATTGGCACCAAGCAATTTTATGAACCATTTGTCCATTTTGTTAACATTTTCTTTCCATGGTGGTGAAGGCTCAGTTAAACCTCCAAAAGAAAGGCTTTGCACCCAAGATGACATGGCATATGAATGCATGTTGATTTGTTCATTTTCATATGTATAACAACCAAGTTCGGGGAACTCATTCTGATGCTTTCGTGCTAAAATCCTGCAATATAAACCAAACCATCTTTTTCTAAAATTCCCTTTAGTTAGTCTTAAATGCCCTGTTTCCACCAATGCATGCCCACCCCGATTCAAAAAACAGGCGATGCTGCATTTAAAATCACGTGCGTTGTTTGAATCGGGGTGGGCATGCATTGGTGGAAACAGGGTATAATACATTTATAGCAAGCACGGAACAGGTATAAACACTAGGTACAAGACGACAAGACCCAAAATGTACAAAATTTCCTGGCAAAAGACGAAATTACGCTATAAACATCGTTTGATTGCTGATTCCTAGGAAAACTGTGACGTAGCTCTGACGTCACGGCCGTCCTGACACCGAGTTACCAGACAACCGGTTTATTTAAAGACCGTGGTCGGAAAGGGCCTCTAAAAATGACTGCTACAAGCGTGCAGGCATGTTAATAAGTTCGTTCCATCAACGCGTGCGACGGTCATAAAACGATACGAAAAATCCTTTTTGCGTTCCAGGTCGGACAACCGATAACAGTACATCGGACAGTCAGTTTTCCGTTCCATCAAGCAACCTATACTGGTTTCGGACTCCTCTGAAATACAAGAATTGCAGACAGGCACATTAGAAGGCGCGGAAAAATTGTATGTAAAACACACACATTTCTAGTTTACATCACCTGAGATAAAAATAAACCATAAAATTACATTAAATTTACATTTGTCTGAGAAAATTCAAAAAACAGCCAATATCTCAAAAAATTAAAATTTTTGTCAAAGTAAATTGAGTTTCACAACCAATTTTAACACATGACAAAATGGGGTAAGCCACGTAAATATCCAAATATTTTTTTTAGTTTTCAAAAAAAAATTGTGCAACATCTGCAGCATCTGTTGTTTTTTTTGCAAGAGCCTCTTAATTTTTATTACTAGGGGACTGCGGAATGTTGTAGGTATACCACATGGAAAAAAGCTATACTGACCATAGGGTAGCCTGCTTGGAAAAAGAAAAACTAGTTTAGCAGGTGATAGATGTGTTGATTTTCGTTTCTTTTGAATACTCGTTACTAATCGTTACTCGACTACTAAGTAATTTTATATATTTGTTACTAACGTTACTTTGATTACTGTAACTGTATTCAATTTAATCAGACAATTAGTGCAAAATCCTCAGACTGTCGTTAATTCGAAGATCATTTACTTGTAGGTATATTTTTGTTGTTGATATTATGGAAATATTCAATTGAAATTTTCAAAATGCGGGTTAAAATTAAAAAAATAAAGGTAAGAATTACGTAGAAACTATCCTGTGTACAATTTAGTTTTAAAAATCTAATGCCTTACATACAAAGAAATACATAAAATCTAAAAATAAATAAAAATAGAGACAAATACTAAAATAATCGAGGGAATCAAAGTAATCAAGGTAACGAAAGTAATCATTTAATTTTCGGATCGGTATTCGTTACTCCGTTATTTGTCGAGTAACGAGTACTCGAGTAACCAATAGTTACTTTTTCAACACCTCTAGCAGGTGATTGGACAGGAATAGAGACAAGGGTTTACCCTGATCGATCGCAGCAAAACCCGCTAACCTGTGAACTAAAAGTTAAAAGAGGGCTGGTAACACCGGATGTGAAATTTTAGACCAGATTTTGCGGAAAACAAACGACTTCGCTTTAAGGCATCGACATTAAGGTCATTAACTATACAGGGTGTTCCAACTAAAAGATAACAGACGTGTTTTTTGGTATTTTTCGTGTGAATTTGGAGAAACACTCGGACACGTCGATTTTGTTTGCGAGGGTGACACCTTTTGGCTATCTTGAAATTTTTGTAGCACTCACCATCTTCGAGGGGTATACTTTACCCCTATATTTTGAATAGGAAAAGTGGGTCTAGTGATACCTTGTTTTGAAGGCCTCTTGAATGTCTTTACAACCGTGTAAAAATTTCAAAAATCCATCGATTAGTTTTTAAGATATTTGCTTTCAAAATTTCAAATTTAACATGGAATGATAAAATAAAAATTAAATCCGAAAAATAATAAAATCAGCTGTTCTCCGGGGGCTGAATTTTACATTGGGTCTTATGGGAGATCAGATGTTTTTTTATGATATTTTCAAAATGGCACTACAGATTTCCGCGAAATTTCAGTGAAATATTCTCAGACACCATCCCGATATTCCACCTAAGTTTTGTAAGGAAGCAACATGATTAATAGGTTAAAATCTTCAAGATTTAGCATTCCTTATTTTGAATTCAAATTACCCGCCATGTACCACATGCCAACTGTTATATTTAACATGTATTTGACTTTGTCATCTGTGTTTGTCACATTCGCTTCTGCTTTAAACTTAATTTTTGTGTAAGCTAATGAAGCGGCTCTGAAAAATTAAGGATTACTATAGATTTTAAAAAAATTGTTCTGAAAGATCATAGCAAAAACAATCTCAAAACCGGCTTTATTTTTAAAAAAATCAAATATTCATGAACCGTCATTCCAACTTCAATATTTTAAAGACAATCAGCTGTGTCGTAACGTGAACCTCAAAAAAAAATCAGCCCCGGATGTGACGTCAACAAAGTGGAGGATCGTGGCCCGTCCGTTTTGTGATAGCCATGCTTAAACATTCATTATCAGTTACCTATGGTTACCTTATACCCTGTTTCCACCAATGCATGCCCACCCCGATTAAAAAAACGCATCACGTGATGGGCCATGGATTTGCACCGGTTTTAAATGCAGCGTCACCTGTTTTAAATGCAGCGTCACCTGATGCGTTTTTTGAATCGGGGTGGGCATGCATTGGTGGAAACAGGGTATTATAATACCGGAGGCGAATTTTCGTGCTATATGTTTTGAAACAATGTGGTTCAATAAATACGTCATCAATAGGTGACGTTTCGTATCTATATTTTCGAATTTATGGGCGTTATACGATGAACCAAGGCCAACACAAAAATAGAGGCCACGACCCTGAAAAAATCAGCTGTTCTCCCGGGGCTGAATTTTACATTGGGTCTTATGGGAGGTCAGACGTTTTTTTATGATATTTTCAAAATGGCACTACAGATTTCCGCAAAATTTCAGTGAAATATTCTCAGACATCATCCCGATATTCCACCAAAGGTTTGTAAGGAAGCAACATGATTAAAAGGTTAAAATCTTCAAGATTTAGCATTCCTTATTTTGAATTCAAATTACCCGCCATGTACCACATGCCAACTGTTATATTTGACATGTATTTGACTTTGTCATATGTGATTGTCACATTCGCTTCTGCTTTAAACTTAATTTTTGTGTGAGCTAATGAAGCGGCTATGAAAAATTAGGGCTTACTATACATTTTAAAAAAATTGTTCTGCCAGAATAAAGTAAAAGCAATCTCAAAAACGGCTTTATTTAACAAAAAATCAAATATCCATGAACCGTCATTCCAACTTCAAAATTTTAAAGACAATCAGCTGTGTCGTAACGTGACCATCAAAAAAAAAAATCAGCCCCGGATGTGACGTCAACAAAGTGGAGGATCGTGGCCCGTCCATTTTGATAGCCCTGGATGAACATTATTATATTAGAACATAACCTAAAATTAAATGCCAGTAAGTCATATGTCCTCTTTTTTGGGACGAGGGATAAAGTAACTATTTTAAAACAGCAGCTTAATTTGCAAATTGATAATATTCCTCCAAATGTCGTCAATTCTGCCAGAAATCTTGGAATTATTTTAGATACTGAAATGAGATTTCGTGAACATGTTAAAAAGTTAATACAAAAATCATTTTTAAGTCTTAAACTTCTTTATTCAAACAAACACTTTCTTAATAAAACATTAAAACGCGATTTATGTGAAAGTTTGGTCTTATCGAATTTCAACTACTGTGATTTTATCTATGGCACATGTCTAGATGTAGCGTGCAAAACTCGAATACAAAAAATCCAAAATAGTTGCTGCAGACTTATTTTCAACCTTAAAAAGTATGATCGTGTCTCTGAAAAAATAAAGGAGCTTTCCTGGTTAAAAATGGACAAGCGCATGAAACTTCATTTGGTTAATTTTACCCACCAGCTTTTACAAAGTACCCATTCTACCCCCCTTAAAGCTAAGTTTATAACACGGCAAAATGATCGTATACGTAGTTTAAGAAATGATAACCTATTATCACATCCTAAATATCGAACTGCCCTTTTTAAAAGAAGTTATGTGTACAATGCTATAATGTTATACAACTCGTTGCCCAGTGCATTGAAGAGTCTAACAATAATAAAGTTTAAAAAAGAAGTAAAAAATATCTGTTTACAAACCAAAAATGTGACTATTTTTTGTGAAATATTGTATGCTCACTGTTTTTTTTTTCTCCTTATCAATACTATGTTGAAAAGAATAATGTTGTGTTTATATTTTTTTTGCTGATATGCTCGATCAGCTGTCAATGCTTTTTTTGTCTTCTAGTGGTTAAGTAGAATAGCTAATAGCTAGACTTTGCCACACTGAATTAATAAAAGTCGTTTTTATTTATTTATTTATTTATAAATACCGTTCACAGAGGTGTAAATTGTGAATTTATTGTCAATATTTTAGTAAAAACTAAATAAAATTAAGAAACAATGTCTCAATTAAAAAAACAAAATTTTAACATTGATATTTAATATTGATTTTTCAGTTAAACGTCAAAAAATGACATGCTGAACTTTTGCGAAGACGTGGAAGTTAGCTGTCACGCAAAAGGACGGACGTGGAAGCGGAACAGAGAAGGTGACGGTGGCTTTTTGGGGGTCGTGGCATTCGGTTTTGGGGGATCGTAAATTAAGCACCTTAAGGGGCCCAGGCCAGAGAAGCCGGAGGACGAGAAAAGGGTGATAGCCGAGTCAACAGGGCGGAAATAGGTGTAGTTTCTATAAAAAGTGCAGTGCCGGTTACACGATAAGTAAATTATTATTATTGATCTGTGTAAATCAGAACCCAAAGTAATCATTATAAGAACAATTTTTAACCCAAGCCAATATCCTGTTTTCTCTGGAAAGCGTTTCTCGTCCCTGGATCTTTCAATCTTAAGGGAACGATCCCGAAGGACTCGTGAACCGTCGCGTTGAAGGTGGTCTTAAAAACGTTACGTTTTGAAAACGCTAAGCGAAACGCACAGCACCCTTCTCGCATGGCATTTGCGCTGACCGTTGGTAGACGCGCCCTTAAGATGGAACTCGCTAAGCATGCTTCAAATTCTCGCTTTTTGTTCATGTTTTTTGACATTTGTGGCATACATTAGAGATTTTTTTTACCCCAGTTAGTTATTTTTGTTATTTATTGATAAGATCGAAAATCTAGAGAAGGTGATGGTTAGAAATGATTTTAATGAGAAATGTTGGGCTAGCAGTGTCTTAACATGATTGTAATGACCCCTACACTCCTAGGATATGATAATAAACGTTAAAAAAACGTAAACCGTAAATTTTTATCATATCGTAACCAATAAAATAAAGTTTTAAAAGAGGATTTAGTTAAAAATCTGCAATAATTTTTAATAGAAGGTGATGGTTAGAAATGATTTTAATGAGAAATGTTGGGCTAGCGGTGTCTTAACATGATTGTAGTGACCCCTACACTCCTATGATATGATAATAAAGGTTAAATAGACGTAAACCGTAAATTTTCATCATATCGTAACCAATAAAATAAAGTTTTAAAAGAGGATTTAGTTAAAAATCTGCAATAATTTTTAAAGTTTAAATTTTTAGTTTTGGCACGACCACCACTCGCTTATATTGGGGTGTTTTCAATAAGTCTCAAATGCTCGTTTACCTACTCTGTAGGGTACCTTTACATATAAAAGTGTAGAAAACCTGCCCATAAACAATTTTTAATTATATATTTATCTAAGTACTTAAAGAGATTCCAGAGGGGAGAGAAATAAAGTAAATCTTTATTCGCAAACTCCTTAAATCCTTCATTTCTACCTTGAAGAATAAGAAAGGTAGCTTTTTTGGTACCTTATTATACTTAAAGTATAGGCTGAAGGCCTCCTTTAACAACTATAAATACAAAATTGGCCAAAAAAATTAATAACTGTGTACATAATACTTTTTAATAGGTTTGAATTTTTTAAAAACGCCAAGCGATTTCCAGAAACAGATGCCAATTGGTAGGTGTTTTTAAACTCGGTTACCGTTTTAAAAAAATGCTCAGCGCAATCGTACGTGAATACCATTTTTGCACTTTTGGTCAGGTGCTTAGTGAATTTGACGTCATAAATCGGTCAGCGTCTTAAAAACGCTATGCGTTTTTCGTTACGAGAATACTTGTCCTGATGCGCTTTTTGAATCGGGTTGGGCATGCATTGGTGGAAACAGGGTATTAGGATAAATACAATACAATGGCTTTGTCTCCTCAAAGTTCCAAAATACAAAGAATTTTTTTAAATTTAAATGTCAACGTCATTCAAATTCTATTAAAAGCGTCTCCTTTTTTAATCCATACGTTTGGGTTCAATTGAATCCAATATGGCGGAACACTTGCAGCAGTCATTTTTCATTAATGGTTTTAATACGTTTTAGCAGAACAGATATCACCTAAGGGCACTTTATAGGAAGCAAAGCCTGACATTGAATTTTTATTTTTTGGTTATTATTTTTGATGTTTTCCTCGGTTTCGCATTGGCAGCACAGTTTTATTTTAATAGTCTTGGTTTATACAGTAGAACTTAAACTCTATCACCAGTATTTAGGTCTACAGTGCTACAAAAAAGTCTACATTTTGGTTGAAGGTTTAACTTATTTTTCCCGTGAATGCAATAGTTTTTAATATTTATATAAAGTGTTCATAAATACCTTGCGATATGGGTCATCTTTTTCGTTGTAACAAAGACATTATTCCACACAAAAGTTATAAATAAATAAAAAGAATAAAATATTTTGGTTTAAAAATGGTAGCCATATTTAAACCTTCAAACGTCACTAGGAAATGTCGAATAAAAACGGTGTAAGTCAGTGTCAGCTGTCCGCTATATTTTACAAGTTAATTTTTTAGACAAGTTATACCCTGTTTTCACAAATGCATGCCCACCCCGATTCAAAAAACGCATCATCAGGTGACGCTACATTTAAAACCGTTGCAAATCCATGGGCGATCACGTGATGCGTGGGCATGCATTGGTGGAAACAGGGTATTAGCACGGATCACCTTAACAAAAGATGATCCGTGGTATTAGCGATGATTAAACCGATGGTCGATTGTTCTGGTGAATGTGTAATTGAAAAGGGGTTCTAATATATCTTGTGCTTTTTACAGTATTTAAATATTGATACGTCTTGAATACGGTAATGCATCTACAGATATAGTTTTAAGTTATTTATGTATTATTTAGCTTTAAATATTTTTTTATATAAGTATTTTTGTCAATCATAGATTATTTCCTTAGAGTAATAAAATATATTTTATTACTCTGAGATTATTTCTATTGTTTTTCGAACTTTAAACCACCACTCAGGGGTGATACTTACAATTTGAGACTATTTTTAACGAGAATCCTACGACTGCACGGACTAAATTTCCAAAAAATGACATTTCGTTACAAAATTTTTATGTGGTTTTTCTTTATTTGAATTTATATGAGATGAAACTCACTGAGAAATGCTTACTATCATATTGCACATTAGGGTGAACCAAATCTTTGCAGTTATTTGACCTGTAAGTATTAAAAAAATACACTTAAACCGGTCGGTATTAAGTCTATAGACTTGATACTTAAACCCGGTCTACAATGCTAAGTCTTAAGGTCTTAGTAAATACTGGTGTATAAATTTATGTATTTAATCTAATAAACTTATGCTGCAACAAAGTATCTTGAAACTCTATTATTATTAAATAGATTTTTAGACTGTGTTAAAAACACATTTTTAAAATAAGAACGAGTCCCCAATGCGAAACTGAGGCAGATATGTCAAGAATTATAACCCAAAAATAGAAAATCAGTCAGGCTTCGCTACCTGTAAAGCTTTACGATAAGTGACCTTACGTTCACGTCCTCCTCGCGCATACGCGATTTGAAATGCAGCTGTATGTGTTTGAAACCGTGCAGTGTTGCCAAACTACAAAATATTTCTTTAAACTCTTCAAAGATGAGAAAAACAAGATATTAAAAAAGTAAATGACTGTACACCTGCAATAAAAGATGGATATACAGGGTGTCCCATAACTTAGGGGCCATAGGCCAACAGGTGAAAGAGGAAATCATGTCTGATGATAAGTTCCTATAATGCACGGGTCAAAACTCTTTCTTTATCGAGATACAGAGGATCAAAGTTGGCGATTTTTTAAACTTTTTTGATAATAACTTGTTAAAAAAACGCAATAAAAATATAAAATTGGGTAAAGTCGCGTATTAGAACAAGAGCAATAAATTGAAATTAAAATTATTTAAACAAAAATTAGTCGGTCAATTTTATTTGAAAAAACTTTTTTTTGATATAAACTTTTTTGAATGCCATATTAAACGCAATGTCTTTTCTATATTTTTTGTTAATAAAAACAAGTCTCTAGCGAGACATAATAATAAAATATTATTGATATTTTTTAAAATAATAACTAAGCAAAAATTATTTTTTTTTTTAATTATTCTTTTTTATTAATTTTTGGAGGTTATTTTGACAGCCTGTATCTCTTTAACTCGTAGTTGTATCAAAAAAAGAAGTACCACATTTTTGAATCACAATTAGCTGAGGATTCAGCTGGCTGTGACAGATTTTCTTTTTTTTGTTAAACCCTTTTTCCTCACACCAACTCAACTTTAAAAATCCTATATCTTAAAAACAGATGTGTGTTGACCCCATATACAGAATATTCCAATACCCACGGTAACTGCCCATTCATGATGCAAACATGAGGGCCTTGGGGTCTTTAAGCAAAAAAGACCTGATTGGTTGCTTTCAAAGACATATGCATATTATTTCCATATAGTACGTATGCATACTTATTTGAAATAGCAATATCAATGGGTATAAGTCTATCCCCTTTGCGGTCCTTAAAATAAAATGTCCTGATTGATTATACTTTTACGCATGAATATCATTTTATTCTTGTATTCGTTACGTCAAATCATCGGCGTACAGTTGACAAAACCTCTGTCTATGTAAATTTGGTATCTGTGCATTTTTCGTACCTTTATTTCTGAATGTTTGCATCAAACGCCAACCATTGTGTAAATAGGTAACGGAGTATTGGAATATTACGTATATGGTTGACCCCCATGTTATATAAACTTTTTTCTCGGAAATAACCTCCTCTATCACCTGCTGCACTATGGCCCCTAAGTTATGGGACACCCTATATACGTAAAGAATAACATTTTCTAAGTACACCAAAAATGACGCATTTTTTTACGCTTTTTTTAAAATAATTATATAGTTGTGTAATTTTATTTTTGTTTTTTACCAAGGTTGAATTTTTCAGACATACCTATCATTATAGTTGCATGTATCAAACACATTTTTGTTTTCCATATACTCATTACAGAGACCCAAATAGCAATAATTATTGGGAGCTTGCATCAAGATAAAAAAGTACATCGTGATCCAAAATGGATGGACACTTGGGGGGGTTTAAAGAGACGTCCACGGTCTTTAAATAAACCGGTTGTCTGGTAACTCTGTGTCATGACGGCCGTGACGTCAGAGCTACGCCACAGTTTTCCTAGGAATCAGCAGTCAAACGCTGTTTATAGCGTAATTTCGTCTTTTGCCAGGAAATTTTGTACATTTTGGGTCTTGTCGTCTTGTACCTAGTGTTTATACCTGTTCCGTGCTTGCTATAAATGTATTATACCCTGTTTCCACCAATGCATGCCCACCCCGATTCAAAAAATGCACGTGATGGGCCATGGATTTGCACCGGTTTTAAATGCAACGTCACCTGATGCATTTTTTGAATCGGGGTGGGCATGCATTGGTGGAAACAGGGTATTTAAGACTATATATATATATATATATATATATATATATATATATATATTTATCGGTTTCACAACGTTCTACGTCTTCCGATACCCAATCTCCACTCGTTTCTGTTTGCCCATAATTCATCATCTAGGCCTCTTATTCTTATTTCACTATCTATTCCTTCTCTCCAGCTTCTCCTCGGCCTTCCTCGTTTTCTTCGGCCAGTTGGTTTCCATTGTAATATTTGTTTAGGTAGTCTTCCATCATCCATTCTTTGTACATGTCCGTACCACACCAGTTGTGTTGTTCTTATATCATCCACTAGAGTACGTTCACCCACTGTCATAATTTCTCTTATTCTTTGATTGGTAACTCTTTCTCTTTTTGATTTCCCTGCTGCTCTTCTCCAATAGTCCATCTCCGTAGCGGAAAGCATTTTTTCTGTTCTATCTTAGATTGGCCATACTTCTGAGCCGTATGTAATAATACTTTTAACAATGGTGTTATATATAAGCTTTTTGTTATGTTTTGATATACTCTGGTCCCAAATTATTCCATTTAATAAAGTTATTGCTTTTCTTCCTTGTACGTTTCTATCTTTTATAGCTTTGTCTAGTGTTCCGTCAGCTGTAATTTTTAGACCCAAGTATTTATACTCATCACAGGACTGAATTCGCTGCCCAGTATTTAAGATTAGATCCTGTTTCGTTCCACCAATACACATATACTCTGTCTTATTGATATTAACCTCTAGTCCCCACTTATTGTACTCTTCTATTAGTTTTCGTGTCATATATTCGAGGTCGTCATAATCCTGAGCCACCACTATCTGATCATCGGCGAAACATAAAGTATACAAGGTGGTTTCATCCAACGGAATTCCCATGTTTTGGCATTTTCTCTTCCAGACTTTAAGGACCTGTTCCAAATATATCTTGAAGACCGTAGGCGAGATACAGCAACCTTGTTTAAGACCTTTATTTACTTGAAAGCCTTTGGTTAGTTTTGCTTTTATTTTAACTTTTGCCTTACTATTGCGGTATAACTCTTTGATGGCCTTAATTAGTTGTACGCTTATGTTTGTCTTTTCCAACGCTTTCCAAAGTAGATTTAGTGGTATACTATCATATGCCTTCTGCAAATCTACGTAAAGCAGATGGAGCTCTTGTCCGTATGCCATTTTCTTTTCAATAACTTGGGTTATACAAAAGAGATGATCTGAAGTCGATCTACCCGCCCTGAAACCAGCTTGTTCTTCTGCCTCCATATCTTTATATTCGCTCTCCACTTTATTTCTTATTATTTTGCCATATATTCTGCTTAGCGTACTAGTTACAGATATACCTCTATAATTGTCACATATATCTTTCCTTCCTTTTTTGTGTATTGTGGATATATATGACGTTTTCTCCATTTAAATATCTTTGGAAAAGATTCCTTAATCTCCAAAACAATTCTTCAGTGCCATATTTAATAAGTTCAGCTGGGATATTTCCGGGTCCGGCAGATTTACCGCTTTTTAAAGTTTTGCACACGTTTTTGACCTCAGATATTGTGAGGGGTCTCCCATCGTTCTAATGATATTGTCTCTTTCGTCTTCCTTGAATTCTGCTCTTCAGTTAAAAGTTTTTTAAAATGCTCATCCCATTCTTTGTCTGGTATTGGTGAAATAATATCTCTGCATGTTTCTTTTTTGATCGATCTTATAGTTTTCCAGCTTTCGGTACTTCTTCTACCTCCTAAGTAAGAATCTATTTTCTGGCACTTTTGCATCCATGATTGATTGTTCTTATCACTGATCATTCTTCTCACCTTTGATTGCGCGCTTTTGTATTCTTCTCTGCTTCTATCTGTCTTTTGGGATAAGTATGTGTGATATAATTTCCTTTTTTCCTCTATTTCACTTTCAATCTCAGCATCCCACCAGTATGGTTTTGTTCTTTTAGGAGTTTCTTCTACTAATCCTAGTGCTTCTTTTGCAGCTTGATGGATGCTTAATGTGATACATTCGTATTCCTCATCTGGGGTTTCACCTGAACTTGAATTAAGTTTTTCGTTCAGTCTCTTTTTGTATAAGTTTTTTACGCTGTCATGTTCTAGGCTTAGTAGATTATATTGACAGTGATCAATTTCCTCATTCACTGTATCATCAAGATTTTGTTGATGGAGGCTTCGGCCTTGATAAGGAAAGAGAATTTTGGTCTCCAGAAAATAGTGATCACTTCCGCATGTTGATCCACGCTTTGTTCTGACATCTTGAATTTTTAGTTTTGTCTTTTGTTTAGTGATAAGATAATCAATGACGGATTTCAGGTTTTGTGAGGGTTTGGTCCAGGTATATTTGTGTATTTTCTTATGTTGGAAAAAACCGTTTTGGATTTTTAGGTCTAATTGCTCACATACTGTGATAAGCCGGTTTCCATTGTCATTAACAACATCTTCTCCATATTGGCCAACTGTCAGATCATTTACTCTGTTACCTGTTCTACTATTTAAATCTCCCAATACTACAATTTCTCTAGATGTACTTACTGCTGATATTTCATTGAAGACTAACTAAAAGAAATTTTGGAAAAAGATGGTTTAGTTTAGAAAGCATCACAATGAGTTCCTTGAACTTGGTTGCTATACATATCAAAATGAACAAATCAACATGCATTCATATGCCATGCCATCATGGGTGCAAAACCTATCTTTTGGAGGCTTAACTGAGCCTTCAACATCATGGAATGAAAATGTTAACAAAATGGACAAAGGGTTCATAAAATTGCATGGTGCCAATTTTAAATTTATTAAAACAAATATTGTGAAGCTATCCTCTAAATTTATATTTAAAAAAGTTTCTATTCCATATAAATTGGTAAATTGCAAAACAAAGAGTGATGATCAGTATCAAATCTATAAATACCAAAAAGCAAAATGAATCCACAATGAAACGAAAGCTTGATTATACAGGGACTGATGAAAGTCGAAAAACAGTAAAAAAGTTAAAGAAAATTATTTTGTAACTATTATAAAATTAGATAGGTATAGTTTTTTGTTACTTGCAATATGATTTAAAAACAAAACTGATGAGGACCATTCTTAAATTATATACTGGGTGTTCCAAGTTAAAAGTACACCATATTTCTAACCTTGTTATTATTAAAAATAGAAAAATAATTTAATTGGCAAACTGGTAGAATTTTTTAAAATTATATTGATGTTTTTTGAAAAAACTTGAAAACTCAATGATCGATTTTTTTTTATTTGCGCATCTTAAAGAGCATCAAAAATTCTACTAGCCAATTTAAACTTTTCTCTATCTTTAATAATAAAAAAGTTAGCAATGGTGGACACTCAACTTGGAACACCCTGTATAATGCTCAAGTAAGAGGGAAGGAATATTAGTTACAGTCAATGTATGTTTATTATAATGTTTCTTGAAATGCTTTAAGAAGGGGGGATCAAAAATCCTGAATCTTTGCGTTATGTAATTTATGCATGTTCTCTTACTGCCATTGACTTAAAGTCATTTCAATTTCATTTCTTTAAATTTTTTTGATAAAATTTCTCAAAAAAAACTCATTTTAATTACCTCCTATCCACAAAAAAAATCAATATTGCAGTATTCGGCGAAAAAAGTTAAATTAATATGAACAAGAGTGTCGAATTAACTTAGGAAAAGTATTTATAATCGTGTCCTGAATCTGATACAGTCGAACCTCTATAACTCGAACCTAAAGGGACAACCAAAACAGTTCGAGTTATGGAGAGTTCGAGTTATAGAAATTCGAGTTAAAGAGGTTCAAATACAAATGAAAAGTTTCGAGTTATAGAGAGGTTCGAGTTATAGAGGTTCGAGTTAGAGAGGTTCGACTGTATTTATAAAACTGTTGGAATTTTTATCACAAATGTTTAAATTATTAAATTTTTTATTAAATTTTGGTATTTTTGCGGCATTTATCTTTATTTCTCTCATAATGTAACGTATAGGTCTCTCTTTATTGATCGTGGAGCAGGCATATTCCCGCGTCATAGGCTGCCAAATTCTTATTGGCTGGGAGTTACCAGACAACCGGTTTATTTACGAACCGTGAGAGACTTCAAGCGCGGATTTGAGGAAGGGGTATCATGGTAATTGCCCCACCCTAGAAAAAAATATACACGTTTGCCTAATAATTAAATGAAAACAGGAAAATTACCCCCTTCTAGAAAAAAAATCTATCTATCTATCTATTTAGCCTTCTTCAATCCATCTTTGGACATAGGCCTCCCCCAATATCTTCCACTCTTCTCTGTCAGTCGCCGTGTTCATCCATCTAGTTCCCGCGTGTTTCTTCAAATCATCCGCGCATCTCATTTGGGGTCTTCCCCTACTTCTTTTATTTTCCCAAGGTCTCCAGTTTACAATACATTTGTTCCATCGATCGTCTTTCTGTCTGATATTATGACCGGCAAATTTCCATTTTAATTTTGCTACTTCTCCTCTGACTTCTCTTACTTTTGTTTTACTTATTTATATACATTCATTCCTTTTTTTATCTGTTAGATTTACATGTAACATTTGTCTTTTTATTGATCTTTGGGCTTTTGTTCCTTATCTATGTTTGAAGTGTCCAGGTCTGAGATCCATAGGTAAGTACAGGAATGATACATTGGTTATACACTTTCGTTTTGAGGTATGTATATGTAGCTTAATTTACCGAATGCTGCCCGGGCCAATCTCAATCGTCTCTTGATTTCAGTTGTTTGGTTTTCTTTTTTTAGTTGAACAATTTGTCCCAGATAATAAATTTATTTTATAATTTTATTTATTCTGATCTTCATATTTTTATCTGTGTTCGTTATCATTTTAGTTTTAGTGTAGGTCATACTCATATTTTTAGCTGCTGTGTCCAGTTCTTCCAGCATTTAGAGGATGGTCAATACGTTGTAGTAGTTTTCTTAGACTTTCAGCGAGCTTTCGAGAACATTGATAGGGAGATTTTGTTAAAAAAGTTAGAGTACTATGGGATTGGAGGAATAGTACTGCAGTGGGTTGGGGAATATTTAAATGATAGATCGCAGGTTACAGTTATTAATAATTCCATATCAACGATAGAGTCTAATAACTTGGGCGTACCACAGGGAAGTGTATTGGGACCACTGTTTTTTTATAACATATGTGAACGATATTGCATTGAAACTAAAACTTGAATGTGACTAGCTTAACTTATTTGCAGATGATACTTATGTAGGAACAAAAGATAAAGATTTAAACTCAGCTATATGTAGAATCAACAATCAACTTAAAATAATTTCTAACTATAATAAGGTAAATAAACTTAAACTTAATACTTCTAAGACTAAAGCAATGATTCTGTGTAAGCAGCATTTATATCGAAAAATTGATTTTAGTCAAATAAATATAACTATCGATGGAGAAAATATCGAAATCGTAGATGACACAAAATATTTGGGATTCATGTTGGAAGGAACATCAAACTTAAAGACACATTTTGAATATGTTTATAAAAGAATTGCAAAAAAATTATATTTTCTTTCACGTGTATCGAGACACTTATCAATGAAGTCAACTGTTACAGAATATAAAACTGTAGTTCAACCGCACTTTGATTACTGTGCCAGTGTTTTATACTTCTTAGATAGTAATTGCAAAGAAGCTCTTCAAAAACTACAAAATCGAGGCATGCGTATAATACTTAAATGCTCCTATAGACACTATGTTAAGCACATTAGATTGGCTCAGTGTGAGCAATCGCCACAAATATTTTTTACTTATTTTTGTTTATAAGATTCTTAATAACTTAACAACAAGAAGCAGGTAAAATTTCTATATTCCTAAAGTAAAAACAAAAAAATATTCAAATTCGCTTTTTGTTAAGGGGCTTCAAGAATACAACAGCTTACCATCAGAAATTAAACAATCTCAAAGTCTTGAAATTTTTAAACGTTTTATAAGACAATTTTTAAATGAGCGTTAATCTTAATTTTGGAGTCTTCAAAATTTCGAAATGCGTATTGCATAGGAATTTTATTATTTTTTTTTAAATAAATTGGGTTTAATATTTTTTCCTTTAAAATTTAAAATTTAAGATTTAACTGTAGATATTTGTTTGACATTTAACCGTAATAAATATGTTTCTTGGTTTCTTAGAGTCGATTGAGGATTTGTGTTTGTTTAGCTTTTATGTATTAGGCATAACTAGAGCAACAAATAAAGAGTTATATTATTATTTTAATCAGTTCTTCTTTCTTATCTGTTATTAAGGCGATATCATCAGCATATCTTAGGTAGTTCGAATATTGTCCGCTTACTTTGGTGCCTATTTCTTCTTTTCTTTTTTTAAAATAATAGCCACCTAAGTAATTCGTTTAAAAAATGTATATCTTTTTTTTAATTGAAACTGTAAATAAGCCAAACATAATTTTAGTGACTTGTGGCTAGGGGTGCCAAGTTTCTTAAAGATAAATATAGTATTTTTCAATATAAACCAAAGAAATATATATAGTACACCTAAAAATTATAAAGTATTTTATGGGAAAACAGTCAAGGCATAATTTCTACTTATTTATTTTTGGAAAAACTGTATTTTTTAAATCTATTACTTACAGGGTGTCCCAAAAGTCCGAGTCCACTCAAATATCTTCTGAACTTTTAAAGATAACTGAACCCTATTTGGCAGTCATCGATAACATCAAAATATCTATTGTATGAATGGGCGGGAATGCCGGCCCTGCATTGGGGGGCAACATAGGGGCAGGCAATTTAATTTTTTAAAATTGTAACTCCTAATTAGTGATACCTTGTTATAAAGCTCTTTAAAAAACGAACATTTTGACATAACTGCCAATTGTCTACGTCAAATCTGTCAAAAGATATAGACTGTCACACCTAATTTTTTTCAGTTTTCGTTAAAATTCACAAATTTGTTGTTTTAAACAAAAATCCTTTTGAGTGATATCTCGTTTAAAAGGCCTTTGAAAACCAATATTTTGGTAACAGCTCCTTGCCTATGTCAATCATGTCAAAATCTATCGACTGTCAAACTTATTCTATTACTATTTTTGGTAAATATTTATTCAACCATAGCTTTGAAAGGTCTTTCAAAAACTAGCAAGTTAACGTAACTGTCACATGTTTACTTCAAACATATTTTCTACATTTTTTTACTTTAGTTTGAAGTGTTTAAAATGCCACGTTCAAAGGAAGATAAAGTAGAAATAATTTTTATATGTGCGAACAAGATATACGAAAACTAAACGCCTTTTTAACAAGTTATTTACCGACAGACCTATGTCCCGTAAAAAACTTTATCTTTATTTGATCATGGCATCTTAAAACACAAATTTATCAAAAAATTTAGAAAATATGTTTGACGTAAATAAGGGACAGTTACGTCAACATAATAGTTATTGAAAGACCTTTCAAACATGCTGTGGTTACACCTTCGAACATTTACACAAAACTTGTGAAATTTGTCAAAAATGGTAAAATAATAAGTTTGGCAGTCGACAGATTTTGACAACTTTGACATAGGCAAGCGGCAGTAACTCCAAAATGTTGGTTTTTCAAAGATCTTTCAAACAAGTTATCATTCAATAGGGTTTTTGATCAAAACAACAAACTTTTTAATTGAAAGAAAACTGAAAAAACTTAGGTTTGGCAGTCCATATAGGCCAGCGGAATTACCATATTTTAAGGCAAAAAAAAGAAAATTATTAACAGGACTTGGAGCATTGAAAATTGTAGAGCGGCGAAAAATGAAGTTAAAAAAAATAAATGCGTGAGCAGGGGCGTTGCGGGTTAGGTTTGGGGGGGTAAAAAGTGGCAGGGAATCGTATTATTGCGATTTCCGGCGAAAGTTGACCTCGGAGAAAAAAGTCATATACAGAAAAGTCATAGGCCATGAAATTGGCTAAAACTTTTGTAAATGACATTTTCTACATAACCTCAAAATGTTCAAGAAAAATTTTAAAAACCGTAATTTTTTTTATTTTTTGTTTTTTATTTTTTATTTCTGCAAAAATAATGTAAGTTTAACAAAACTTGGTAAGAGTAGAGCTCTTTGGGTGCTAAATGTCTACAATATTTTACAAACAAAAAAATTAAGTTGTTTCAAAGATATATGTTTTTTCCGCTCAAAAACACTTTGAAATGAAATTTCTCCTTCAGAAAATCATCGTATCCAGTTCTGCTGGTACTCAGTTTTTGGCACTGAGATATACCTTTGGCGAAATAAAAAAAGATGATATGCGTCATTTAAAAAAATGTCCAAAAAAGGAAAAAACTAAAAATTGCCACAATATTTTTTAAAGTTACTGTAGTTATTTTATAAGTTTTAAAACATTTTTTAAAACTGACTATATCACCTAATTTTACGCAAGAAAAATGGCTATTATTATGGCTAAAAAAAATTGGGCTACCTGCCTTGCTTTTGGAAAATTAATGTAAATATATTCACTATGACAAAAACTTTATTTTTTCTAATAATTTTTTTTATCGCTCTGTATGTTATTTTTAATTTCTTTCTGAGTTTTATCACCCCCAAAAAGTGCCGCCTAAAGCAAAGCACCCTGCCACCCCCTAGTTAAGCCAATTTCTATATGTACGGGGTTTTCCCGTATATTTTTACACCATATCTAAAACGTTTATTTGAATAGAAATCAAAATACTATAAATACAAAAGTTTTATAATTTTTTACAAATTTTAGGAATCTTAGAGTCAGAATGTAATTTTATGAACCAAAAGCTCATTTTTTATCCATGAAATACTGGCTCTGTTTCTTTTCTCCCGCCACTTCAAAACCATAATTGAAAAAACTCTTTTTCTAAACGCCGATGCTGCAGGAATAGAGAGCAGGAATGGAGTCATTTTTAGTAAAGGTAAATTATTCCCGGTATTTACCTCGGCTCGAAGGACCAAATAGACGGCTGTGCCCTGAAGGGGAGAAAACTAGAGATATCACAAAAAAATTACCCCAAAGTTAAATTCACCCCGTCTGGGAAATCAGACGTTTATTGAACTAAAACAAAGGAAAAAAATCGGCAACCCGCTAGAAGCTTACCTTCTTTCATTCAGCAGCTGTTCTACATTTCACTCGCGGCGCCGCGTACTTTCTTGTGGCTGGAATTTTGGTCTTAAATCTTAAAACACGTGTGATTTCTTTCAGTGTCTTGTCGGACGTGGTTCTTCATTCCCCTGTCAAATACAGGGGGGGCACTTCAAACTCCCAGCCTGTGCAAACCGCGCATGATTTTTGCCAAAATGATCAGGTGATCAAAAAGAAAATAACTTTCAACAAAGAGAGAAATTATCACCTGACCGGAATTTTCCCAAACAAGGAGATTCTTTTTTGAAGATTTGGCCAAAAAAACCCACAAATATCAAAATAAAATTTAAGGTTAGGTTTTCCCAAAAATTCAAATAAAAACAAAAACAAAAATAACTGGCAGCACTAAACCTGGATACATATACCTGGATTCAGCCAACAAGAAATCTTAAATCAATCATTGATTATGCTATAGGTTGACAACACTCGCAATTAAAGTGGTATGATGTGCGAGCACTTCGTGGTATTACCTTTGGATCTGACCACCATCTGGTAAAAGCAAAAATATTATTCCCTTTAAGAAAAACACATAAGGACGAAAGTATTGAAGAAAATGAAAACCTAGAATGCATCGAAGACAATCAAAAATACAACTTTAGAAGTCTAGAAATCGAAAGTACTCAAAGATTGTATCAGAACCGATTAGATAAAAAATTAATAAACACAGAACACTCATTTGAAGAGATATATACAAACATAATAAAAAGCTTGAAGGAAGAAAGCATCGAAGCTGTTGGATACCAAGATAATAGAAATAGCAGGAAGATGTGGTGGACAGAAAAAATACAGGAAATGGTCAAAGAGAAAAAACGCACATACTTGAAATGGCTCAGTACCAAAGAACAAAGAGACCTAGAAATCTACAGGGAAACCAGAAGACAGCTAAGAAATTTGATATGCACAGAAAAAAATGAACTGTTCGAGCGCAAATGCCACGATATCAATACACACGTAGGAGGTAGGCAGAGTTCTGAAGTATGGAAATTCATTTCTACAGTAAAAAACCCAACCAAAGAAAAAGTAAACATCCAGATCATCAAACCAGAACAATGGACAGAACACTACAAGGGACTGCTGCAGGAAACGAGACCCGAATATCTGGCAGCCTCTCCGAGGAGAGACATAGAAGTACACGGAGAGGAAGTAATCATCGAAAAAGAAATGATAAAAAATAGTATTAAAAAGCTTAAATCCGGAAAAGCTAGCGGACCTGGAGGAATATATGCTGAAATGGTCAAATATGGATCAGAGAAACTAATCGAAAATCTCACATATATTATCAAACAATGCATAAACGGACATCCAGTACCTGATGATTGGAAAATTGCATTCATATCCTCAATACTTAAAAAAAGAAACCAGCTGGATTGCAACAATTACAGAGGAATTTCAGTAACCAGTACTCTCAGTAGATTGTACGGTAGGATTCTTAGAGATCTAATAGAGAAGGATTTTCTTGAACAAGAAGAAGAAGAGCAAAGTGGGTTTCGTGCAGGCAGATCTTGTAGTGATAATGTTTTTTGTCTTAAACAAGTAATTGAGAAAAGGAGCGCCAGAAATATAGAGACTCATGTTACCTTTGTGGACCTACAAAAAGCATATGATACCGTTCCAGTAGAAAAACTATGGACAGTGCTAGAGCAGACTAATATCAATCATACATACATAAAAGCGATAAAAGAACTATACAAAGGGTCAAAATCTAAAATTAAAATTGGAAATCGACTTTCAAAAGAATTCCTGGTAACAAAAGGCTTAAGACAGGGATGTTGTATTTCTCCAACTCTTTTTAAAATATATATCGCAGTAGCTCTAAAAAACTGGAAACGGAAAGTGCACGGCATGGGAATACAACTTAACGACCGATTTACCATATACACTCAACAGTTTGCTGACGACCAAGTAATTGTAGCTAATGATAAAGAGGACATGGAGTATATGATGAGAAAGTTACTGGAAGAATACCAAAAGTGGGGATTAACAGTGAACGTGGACAAGACACAGTACTTATGTATTGGAAACGAATCCAGTGAGTTAGAACTAGACAATGGACAAGTAATATCTCCATGCAATGAGTATGTATACTTGGGTGTCACATTTGATAAGACAGGAACAGACTGTAAAGAACTGGAAAAAAGAATAGTAAAAGCAAAAAAGGTTATTGGATGTCTTAACAGTATTTTATGGAGCAGAGAGATAAAACAGAATGTAAAATTTAACATATATGAAACAATGGTGATAAGCACGCTGTTGTATGGAATAGAGACTTGTCGCGTAACAGAAAAATACAAAACAAAAATGGAAAGTGTCGAAATGGATGCAATAAGAAGATCAATGGGAATATCTAGAAATGAGAATGAGATCATAAAAGAAAGAATGGGAATCGAAGGAAGCATAACGGATGACGTCACTAAAAGACAACTGATATGGTACGGCCATGTACAACGGATGAACGACGAAAGATTACCAAAGCGTGTCCTAGAATGGCAACCAATAGGGCGCAGAAAAAGAGGGCGTCCTAAACTAGAATGGCAACAGTCAATATAAAGATCATGAGCCAAAAAAATCTGACAGAAGATGATTGTCAGGATCGAAGGAGGTGGAGAATAGGCGTCGGACAACGTAGAAAAACGTTCTAAACCGACTAAATAAATAATAAACATATACTATATAATATAGTACGGTTGGCAACCCTACTTATGCTCATGTAACACCTAGTACACTTAATCATTATTGTTAAATTTTTGAGTAGGTAAATAAAATTAGGAACACATATTTTTATGTACCATTGATAATTAACCGCGAATAAAATTGGGTATGCATTTAAAATTCTAATGTAGAATTCCTTATTGAATTATTCCTGTCAATATCAATTAACTGTGGGGCATTGGCGTAGGCATCAAGAGGAAAAGTAGGATAATGCCAGGATGAAAAGTTTCCGGCCTAGCCTATAGCAGGCCCGAATTGCTTTCGTGTTCCAACGTGTTTGTGTAGCCTTGCTTGTGATCAGCATACGCTCGAAGTTTAAAGTGAGTGCGTTAAGTAGTTTGTGTCCTGCTTATTTTGAAAGTTTATACAGTGTGTCAATTTTAAAACATGCAAAAAAAACGAGATAAGAGTCGTGATAAAATATTTTCATATCAAAGGGTTATCGCCGACGGAAATAAAAGCTGAACTAGATGCTACACTAGAGGAATCTGCTCCTTCCTATACCATAGTTAAAACCTGGGTATCGGACTTTAAACGTGGTCCGCGTTCTGGCAGGCTAAAAACGGCAACTTCTGAAGAAATGGTGCAAACCATTCACAAACTAATTCTAAAAGATCGCAGATTAAGACTAGAAGAGGTAGCTGAGGCAGTGGGCTTATCAAAAGAGCGAGTTCACCATATTTTATGTGAAGTTTTAGGTATGAGCAAGCTATCCGGCCGATGGGTGCCGCGTTTGATCAAAAGCTCGTGCGTCTAACCATTTCAGAGGAGAATTTGGTAATGTTTAGACGTGATTCAGGGGACTTTTTGCGTAGATTTATTACGGTTGATGGAACATGGGTTCATCATTAAACCCCTGAAACTAAGCAACAGTCCAAACAATGTGCGGCAAAAGACGAACCAGTTCCAAAGGAGGCAAAGGCAGTACCGTCTGCTGGAAAGGTCATGGCAACGGTCTTTTGGGACGCTACAGGGATACTCCTCACAGATTATCTCGAAAAAGGAAGAACAATAAATTCAGAGTACTACAGCGACTTACTGGACCAGCTCAAGCAGAATATAAGCGCAAAACGCCCTGGTTTGGCAAAAAAGAAAATTTAGTTTCATCAGGACAATGCACCTTGCCACAAGTCCGCTCTTGTAATGGCTAAAATCCATCAGCTAGGCTTTGAACTGTTAAACCATCTACCTTATTCGACAGACCTAGCCCCGTCAGACTTTTATTTGTTTCCAAACCTAAAAAAATTTCTTGCTGGAAAAAAAATTTTCCTCAGATTTAGAAGTCATTGCAGCTACAAACGCCTATTTTAACGAGTTGGATAAATCAGACTTCAGTAATGGTATCAAATCAGTTGAACATCATTTAGTCACTATAGTGTTGCATTCCATGTTGTGCCGGAAACTTCTCATTCCATTATTTGCAAAAGGTCGAACAGAAATAAAATTTGGTGGGATGGTAGACATAGGTCCTCTGATAGTACATCTCAGTTTGCGACCTCGGGGGGTTGCCGCTCGAGGGGATGAAAACTCTGCATCGCGGCGCTTAGAGGAAAATTGCACCGTTGAAGTAGGTGCTATATAAAAAAGTTCAAATAAAATATGTAGAGAACAAAATTAGTATATTATTATTTTTTTCACAAAAAGCTTGGCTTCTAAGAAAATTGGTTAAATTTAAAAATTTTGCTGTATTTCTTTTGAATAAAATGTGCAAGAATTCAGCATATTAGGTAAGCTTTAAGGTACGTATCTTTGCAACGGTAGTACTAGGTAGCTGGCAGATACCTCGTTCGATAGGTCTTTCAATGAGCTTTATATTTCCTCTCTACAGATTTTCTCAAAAGTAAGTACTTTCTGAGTAAAAGGCTATTAAAGGAAAAAAATAGTCAAAAACCCAAGATGGCGACGTCATTTGGACCATGTTCCTGAGGGGAAGGGGGTCGGAGCTTTTACTATTTTTAATGGGACCCCAACAACTATTGAATACGCCCAGCGTTGGATTTATTTGTTTTTAACAATCAATTTTTTTTTTTAAATTTATTCCCTAATCGGCCGCCATCTTGAATATCTCAAAATGCTCAAGGGTGCCAGAGTGGCATCAGCCAGATCATTAAAGATGAGTTCTTGGGCTATAAGAATCAGCAATAAAATTTACTATATACCTCAAATCCACGTTCTTTGAAAATTTTCCTGACTATTGTAGGTAGGGTTGCCAACCGTACTATACTATATAGTCTTATACTATATTTTGGATCTGCGAAATACTATATTCTACTTGGATCTTGATTTAGTCTATATTTCGCAAGGCCAAGATTTCTTTGGTTATGAAACAAAAAAAAAGCTAGCTAGCCTATTATCACACTTCAAGTGAAGCCATGATAATATATTTGCCTTGAAAACAGTTCTTTGTAAATATCTCAGAAACTAAAGCTCAAAACAGTGTATTGATACGGTGCTCCGTTAAAAAGTTATCATTTTTTAAAGTTTTTAATTGTCAAAAAACTGTGTATTTTGTGTACAACTTATAATATTATGTTCTATATTTATGATTTTGAATCTTTAATCATCTAAGGTAAAAGTAGTTCTTTACTTTTTGTTCCATGTTCTTGAATTTTTACGTTTTTTTAAAAAACAATTTTAATACTGTTTGTCTGCTTTTTAATTTAATTATAGGGGAGGGAAGGAAATTAGAATTTTGGGGTGTTTGTAGACATTTTTTTCGATAGCTTTATCATAGTTACTATCGGCCTTCCAAAGCTCAGCTCTCTAGCGTGTCTGGAAGTGGGCAGTGTTACTTTTACATAACTTTACATTTATAGGGGAGGGAAGTAAATTAGAATTTTGGAGTTTTTTGACTTTTTCAGAGGTTTGGTCATAATTTCTATCAGTCTGCCAAATTTCAGCTTTGCAGCATGTCGGGGGTCAGTAGAATTTTGATGATCTATACATGAGTGAGTGAGTCAGTGAGTGAGTGGTAACGAAAAATTATCTGCAATATAATTTTAGCTCACACATATACTATACTATAGTAGTGTGAGCTATGGTGGTCCTAATTTTTTCGAGAAAAAAAAAGTTGCTCCGATTTCAAATTTTTTTATATATCTTTGTAAACTTTTTTGTTGCGCCGTCTGTCTGTCTGTCTGTCTGTCTGTCTGTATGTCTGTCTGTCTGTCTGTCTGTCTGTCTGTCTGTCTGTCTGTCTGTCTGTCTGTCTGTCTGTGTGTCTGTATGTCTGTCTGTAACGACCAACGCGCATAACTCAAAAACCGCTTGGCCGTTTTTAACGAAATTTGGTACCTAGGCTGGGTCTGGGGTCGAGATGGTCCCATTTAAAAATGAACAAAATCCACCGAACACAAACCAAATAAAAGGGTGGGGGTAGATTTCAAAAATTAGAGTTTATGTGAAAATATGGCGTATGTGATATTAAACAAAAGGTAATTGGGTCTGCAGTTAAACAAAATAAATTTTAATTTATTTAAAAAAAAGGGTGGGGGTATATTTTAAAAATTAGAGTCTAAGTGAAAATATGGCGTGTGTGATATCAAACGAAAGGTAATTGAGTCCGGAGTTTAACAAAATACATTTTAGTTTTTGTTTTTTTTAGCTCACACAAATACTATACTATAGTAGTGTGAGCTATGGTGATCCTAATTTTTTCGAGAAAAAAAAAGTTGCTCCGATTTCAAAATTTTTTATATATCTTTGCGTTTCAGATGATTTTGAAACTTTTTTGTTGCGCCGTCTGTCTGTCTGTCTGTCTGTCTGTCTGTCTGTATGTCTGTCTGTCTGTCTGTCTGTCTGTCTGTGTGTCTGTATGTCTGTCTGTAACGACCAACGCGCATAACTCAAAAACCGCTTGGCCGATTTTAATCAAATTTGGTACCTAGGCTGGGTCTTGGGTCGAGATGGTCCCGTTTAAAAATGAACAAAATCCACCGAACACAAATCAAATAAAAGGGTGGGGGTAGATTTCAAAAATTAGAGTTTATGTGAAAATATGGCTTGTGTGATATTAAACGAAAGGTAATTGAGTCTGCAGTTAAACAAAATACATTTTAATTAATTTTAAAAAAAAGGGTGGGGTATATTTTAAAAATTAGAGTTTAAGTGAAAATATAGCGTGTGTGATATCAAACGAAAGGTAATTGAGTCCGGACTTTAACAAAATACATTTTAGTTTTTGTTTTTTTTGGAAGGGTGGGGGTAGATTTCAAAAATTTGAGTTTAAGTCAAAACATGGCTTGTATGGTATCAAACAAAAGGTAATTTAGTCTGGAGTTGAATAAAATATATTTCAGTTTTTAGTTATATTAGCTCACACGTACACTATAACTATAGTACCTAGTGTGAGCTTAGGGGCCCATATATTGGCAGAGTATTTTTTCTAGGGGGGCACAATTCTCTTTTTTTTTTCTAGGGGGGGTAATTACCACGTTACCCCTCCTCAAATCCGCGCTTGCCTCAAGTATCCACGCCGCTGCTGTTTAGTTATGTTGACATTTTTTTATATAGATAATTGAAATTAATTTTACTTGTTTTTTGAAAATGCTACAACAGAGTTTTTCTGGTATTTCCTTAATCACTGTGTCACAAATTAAATTAACAAATAAAACAATAATGGTAGGCTGATGAGAACATTTTGTTTTTCTATTTTAGGTACAGAAAAAAGTAGATAAAAATATGTTGATGTAGGTATAAAAGGTTTCTCAAAAAAACGTGATTTTAAAAATAAAATAAATGGATACCCCATTGGCACACTCTAAGGGAACTCCACGCTATATCAGCTTTGAAAACAGTATTTTGTAAATATCTTAGAGGTGAAAGCTTCTAGGAAGTTTTTTATAACTCAAATTGTTGAGAAAAATGCGAGGGGTCATCGGCACCCTAAAATTTTCTACCGCGTCCAACAGGACTTGGGTCCTGTCGTGTACTGTTGGGTCCTGTTGAGTACTGTTGGGTCCTGTTGGGTCCTGTCGTGTACTGTCGAGTACTGTTGGGTCCTGTCGAGTACTGTTGGGTCCTGTTGAGTACTGTTGGGTCCTGTCGTGTACTGTCGAGTACTGTTGGGTCCTGTCGAGTACTGTTGGGTCCTGTTGGGTCCTGTCGTGTACTGTCGAGTACTGTTGGGTCCTGTTGGGTACTGTGTTGGGTCCTGTCGAGTACTGTTGAGTACTGTTAGGTCCTGTTGAGTACTGTCGAGTCCTGTTGGGTCCTGTCGTGTACTGTCGAGTACTGTTGGGTCCTGTTGGGTACTGTTGGGTCCTGTCGGGTCCTGTCGAGTACTGTTGAGTACTGTTGGGTCCTGTCGGGTCCTGTCGCGTACTGTTGGGTCCTGTCGTGGTACTGTCGGGTCCTGTTGTGAAATTTGTACAGTACTGTTAAAAGCTGATGACCCCTCGGAAAAATGTCTTCTACTATATTTCAAACACCGCATATCGATACGTTAATAAGTTACCATTTTTTCAATATTTAACTGTCAAATAATTTTTCAATAGCACAAATGGACTTTTTTGAAAATCTAATGAGCTTGTTACAGTTTCAAACACTATTTTTCATGAAAATTGCATGAAAATCGGTCAAGTGGTTTCGGTTTCTCTTGCCATTGCTGAGCGGGCTAGAAAGGTAAAATTTTTTATTAATAAATTATTTTTTGGGAAAACAAAAATATATTTTTGAGATTTGAAAGAAAAACTTCCTGTACCCACATAGCACAATCAAGTGTTTAACATGTAAAAATCGCGTAAGAAAAAAAAACGTTGATTTTAAAAGCTGCTAGAAAAAAACTTTTATTTCATAGATGAAAACAAGCCTAATAGGTCATTCATTAACGTTATAAAAAATAACGTTGCTAAAAACGGCTGAAACGCCATTATCAAATAAAGACAGCAATGTTTTTAAGTTATTTTCAAGTGAATTCTAAGTAGATTTTTATCAACGTCAAAATCACATTAGGTTCGCGCCTTTTCTACACGAATTTTAAAACGCGACTTGTATGGCTTTTCTACCAAATATTTTTGAGACTTTACTAGAAGCAGTGCCACCTATTAGCGACATTTTTCACTTCGACGAAATCTATCCGGGAGTGCTTTGGCATCTAAACCAAAGAAGATATATCAACAAGAAGCGAAATACTGTCACTCAAAGCATTGTTCATATGGGAAACAAATATGTGACGTCACGCTTGGACCAAATGACACTAATGCAGTTATATTACACTAAGAAAAATTTTGTGTAACTGTGGTTTGTGGTGCATTTTTATTACACGAAGAAAAAAATCAAATTAAGAGGGACATTACACCTATATAATCATATAACTGTGGTCATAGAAAATCGACCCTTCGACTTATTTGATTGTTTGCAAAAATGGTTATATATTTTTATCGAGAAAAATCGGTTACGGAATTAAAAAGAAAAAATCATGAATAAAAAATACACAATAATTATTGTAATATTTATAAAAATCTAAGTAATATTATATTGTCTAAAGATTCTTTCCAGCCATTTTAAATTTAAAAATTATGAGAAAAAGGGAAATTGACAATAAAACAAATTTTGTTTTGAATCTCCGTTATATGTTTTTATTGTTTTAGAAACAGGAACAAACCCAACCACAATTGGGAGAAAATGCAATTAATAGCTATTTACGTTACTAGACCTGTAAAGATAGTTTCCGATCGTGTATCGTACGTATTTTTTTTAACCGGTATAAAACAGCACAAACACAACCAACATGTAAATAATAATTTTTAGATTAAACACTGCAAACATGCTACTCTACATGTAGATATTAAAGTACTTACTCAAAAGCTATCATTTTTAAAAAAAGGGACCGTAAAAATAGATTTTCCGGTCTCTTTGTTATTTTTCCATGCCTTTTGAAAAAGGGAAAATTTTCCAAAAAAAATTGTGTTTATAAAACAAATTCTAATATAGAAATAAATTAAGTTGTCTCAGGCGGGGGCAATCGCCATTTTTTTTCCAGAGAACTTTAAAAATAAGAGGCACATTCTGGTGTATTACACACCTACATGCAATTCTTTTATGTCAACATAAAGAAAATTTCCACTAGACACTAGAGAAATGGATTAGTCGGATAAAATGTTTTGGAGTCAGCCGCGGCTCGTGCCGGTGGCGAGCTGAAGACGCACATTATAAATACCGGTACAAACCTTATTCTCTTTTCAAACACGTTACATCCGAGAACTCATAGAACATGCTAGACCAGTTGAAAGGGATAACAAATAGGCCAAAGTGAAACATGCATCCCTGTATACCTACAGGTTCCTTTATACAAATCAACAAATAAGGTTACCATTCAAACAAAGTAAATTACAGGGATTCCTGACAATATGTTTGTTAGTAAAGTATTGAATTTGTTTTTTTTTCATGTAAAACAAAAATTGCACAGTTTTTTCTTTGAGTGTAATAGTACTGCATTACTGTCATTCAGGTTTTGTCGCTTCTTGTTGATATATTTTCTTTGTCTAAACTCCAAAAACCAGTTAATAAACTGATCCCTGATTAGTCCCAGATCCTTCACGATCACGACGCATCAGTTCCTGGGGACTTATTGGAATAAAACCTGACTTTATTTTAGAATCGATTTTATTTTGACACATTTACACAGAAAACTAACAGCTGACCTCTCAAAATTGACATACCAAAGTCAAATTTAATAATACAGACGCAAATTTTCATTTGATAAATACCGACACTAATAAATCCGGTTTTTAAATACACAAAGGCCGAATTTTGAAGGAGATCAGCTGCTTTTTCTATGTAAATGTGTCACCATAGGGTCGATTTTAAAATAAGGTCAGGATTTATTCCAATAAGTGTCTATTAACGTATTAAAGACACAATAAATAGTATTGGGTGAAAGTGTGTACCGTTGAAAAATCTTCTTTAGCCTTAAAAGGAAACATAATGTATGTATCGAGATTTTGTCTTGCCTTAAGCGCCATCTTTTAAAATTGTCTTGAAGTGTTGTAGTCTTAAAGTAGAACTTTTAGAACTTCCTTTCGCGTCACTTAATTTTTTAAAAAGTTATTAGACGCAGAAATTTATTACTTCTAACAAGTCTTATCTATCTAGAGGGCTGTTAGAACAGGCTTTCGCGTCTTTTTTTGATTATAAAACATATACAAAAAAAAGGTGACAAAATAATACGCAAAAAGTTACCAGGTTTGAGAAGTCTTAATCTAGTGGAGTTTTAGAACATGTTGTGGATGACTTTTAAAGTTTGAATTTGGCACATGAAAATAACGAGTGTAAAAAAGACGTTATATACACAGCACCAGAAACTTCAGCAAAAATTACCAAATCAAATAAGTTTCGTGGCTAATCGGGTAAAAAAGAGGTTTTGTTTCTCTCATATTTTTTTTATACGTGGGTGGCTTGAAAGCTTAACCTCACGAGGGTCCAAGATCTAATGGATACCTAATAAGTGTTGACAGCAGGCCAGTGTTGCCACCCTCGACCCTGAGGTCTTCGGAAAAGGCTTCGAGAAAAATCGGTAGATTTCGGTAGATTTTTAATCATCTCAGCAAGCAGTGCTGGAGAACTATCGATAGTTTGGATTGATTTAGTAGGTAAATTATATTTCTACGATTTGTTTTTACTGACAAGATACCAAAATTAAGAATTAAATAAAAAAATTAGGTACATACTAGGGACCTATTGTAATAAAGCCAGGCACAAATTGTGCCGGGCACTATATTGACAGTTTCGCATTAAAAACTGACAGTTGATCTTTCAAAATTGACATACCAAAGTTGAATTTAGAAATCCAGTCGTTTATTTTCTATTAATTATGGCGTCACTATTAATCCGGCTCTTATAATATACAATGGCCTTATTTTGAAAGAAGACAGCTGTTCTTATAATGTGAAACTGTCAATATTGTGCCCGGCACAATTTGTGCCTGGCTTTATTTATATAGGTAGAAAATATTATAAAAAAAACCTCAGGGCTTATACAGTGGCGCACCCAGGAATATGTCTTGGGGGGGGGGGCCCCGAAGCCTCATGATGTCCAATTTTAAGCTATTTTCTGTGTTTTTTCATGAAAAATGTGTAAAAAAATCTAAGGCTTGGGGGGAGGCGGGTCCCCCCCCCCTGGGTGCGCCCATGGTTTATAATAGCGTGATCTTTAATGCCGCTTGCGCCTGTCGGCTGAGTATATCGCAAAATCCAAGAGATGGCGTCATAATTACACTTTTAAAAACAATGGCTTGAAATAAAATTTTTATTCTACAAAGGATCTTACATAAAAAGAATATTTTATTATAGAAGTTTGTATCGAAAAAAAAATCGGTAGAAAACTGTGGTAATTCGGTATATCGTAAAGTAAAAGGCTAAATCGGTAGATCTACCGAAAAATCGCTAGAGGTGGCAACACTGCAGTAGGCCTGGTTGACAGTTAACTGTTTCGTCCTTATGGGAGTCCTCAGAACACTGCTTGGTCAATCTGACACTCTTGCCAAGTTAGTTAGACGGTTTTGTCTCTAACGCTATGTAAATAGTGAGAAAACTATCGCTAGAAGCGCCATCTACCGAGATACGAGAGAAACCAGAACAACAGCAGGCAAAAATAACCGCTATACATATCGATTAATGAAAAGATCGATTACAAATAAAAAGAAACAAACTAAACCGTGACGAGCGGCTAGTTCACAACTTGCATTCCATTTGCTATTGGTTGACATAGTCAGGCGGGATTTTTAAAATTAAAACTCTCCTGTCCTCATTTTGGGAGGTTGAAATCGGTGTTAAACCAAACTGAAGCAAAACCTCACCGTGGTCAATTGATGGGAAACGTATCCTAACCGGGGCGTGCCTGGACAGGTTAGGATACGTTGTCGAATAATTTATCAGGGTTAGGTTAACACCGATTTCGACAGGAAAAACAGGATAGGGAAGCTAATTTAAAAGAATATATTGGGGACCTATTGCAATAGTGCCAGGCACAAATTGTGCTGGGCACTATATTGACAGTTTCTCATTATAAGAACAGCTGTGTCCTTTCAAAATTAGGCCTTTGTGTCTTATACGAGCCGGATTTAATAGTGACGCCACTATTAATGGAAAAAAAAACAACGGGATTTATAAATTCGACTTTGGTATGTCAATTTTGAAAGATCAACTGTCAGTTTGTAATGCGAAACTGTCAATATAGTGCCCGACACAATTTGTGCCTGGCACTATTGCAATAGGTCCCTAATATGTTTTTAAAAAACAATAAAAAAAAACTCATCGGTATATGCATAGATTTAAGTATTGTTCATACTCGTCTTAGTCTTTTGTTTTTGATTAGTCTTTGTCCTTTGATTAGTCTTAGCTGTCTTAAACAAAATCGGCTGTTCATACTCGTCTTTTGTTTTTGATTAGTCTTAGTAATAACCCACTGAAAAAAAAATTCAATTTCAATAAAAAGACCCTCTTCAAACGTCATTTTCTACACAAAACAATCTTATTTAACCTAATCTGTGCACGAAGCACAGACACGAAAGAACAAAAGCGAAAAAGAAAAAAAAACAAATAAAATTTTGAGGTTATGTTGAGATTTTCTGTTAAAAACATGATTAATGGCGGTAAATTCAAAATTTCGGCCGCGCGCTTGCGCTCTTCGGACGCCCTGTAAAAAAAACAACAAATATCAGCTGATGTCTGTCACTCGTCTTAGTCGTTGTCCTAAGGATTGAAAGTTGGAAACTCTTAAGACAAAGACTAATCAAAAACAAAAGCAAAAGCATTGTATGAAGACTCCCATAAGAAACAGTGGTTTTAACTTTCTTATGCCAAGACATATGACTAAACCAAGACAAAAGACTAGACAAAAGACGAGTATGAACGATCCATTAGTTAAATTCATTACGTATGTACTGCACAAACCACTACACTTTTTAATCACTTACAACTAGTATATATTCGTATTTTACGCCGAAAGCTGTAAACATAATGTTTGTTAAATGCTTGACTGGTGGCACCATCTCTTAATATAATATAATAATAATCTTAAACGGCAACGTTCAACATCAAAAAGTCAGCTGACTATTTCGACCAATAGAGTTTTTACCCGTCATCAGACACGTGAGCGTTAGTCAACGGAATTTTTAAGCCAAATACTACTAACAAACGTGAAATTTAGTAATCGTAAATTAAAAAATCAAACAAGTTTCGTGGCTAATCGGGTAAAAAAGGAGTTTTTGTTTCTCTCATATTTTTCCTTGGGTAGCTTAAAAGCTTAACCTCACGGGGGTCCAAGATCTAATGGACACCTAATAAGTGTTGACAGTTAACTGTTTCGTCCTTATGGGACTCCTCAAAACACTACTTGGTCAATATAACACTCTTGCGAAGTTAGTTTTTTTTAAAGCTTGATTTTAAGTAATCTTTAACCATGTAGATTTAACAAAACAAATATTACATGGTATGAGGTTGTTTTCTAGTAAAAAATAACTTTATTATTTTTAAAACTGTTTGGTTTTCACTTTCTCCAACGTCGATCACGAGGATACGAGTGATCCCCGTCTGGAACACGTCCTGATAGTCAGGAACAAATGTTCCATGCCAATCCACGACCGGACCGGTTTCGACCTTTTGGGCCATCCTCAGGTGAATGTAGGCTATAGCTCCGTGTAGAGCATGTTGTGTGAAACCAGCAGAAACAACTACTCCGAGGGAAAATACCCCTACCGGCATTGAATTATACTGATGGTTTGAGGCTTTCGTTGGGAACTTGTTAAAACTGTTTGGTTTTCACTTTCTCCAACGTCGATCCTGACTATCAGGACGTGTTCCAGACGGGGATCACTCGTATCCTCGGGATCGACGTTGGAGAAAGTGAAAACCAAACAGTTTTAACAAGTTCCCAACGAAAGCCTCAAACCATCAGTATAATTCAATGCCGGTAGGGGTATTTTCCCTCGGAGTAGTTGTTTCTGCTGGTTTCACACAACTTATTATTTTTGTTCACGTTAATTTAACGTTGATGTCATTTTCGTGCTATGTAGGTAGGTACAAATATATTTGCAATAGATATACTTGGCTATTAAAAATAAATAATTAACTTGAAAAAAACACAAATAATTAAAAAATGCCACGTGCGGTAAAAGTAAAAATTTTTCATGACTAACTTATTTATCTTGTTTACCTCTTTCTGAATCATTTTTTTAATAAATAGTAGGCTAACAATCAGGCGTCTCGTTAAAAAAAAGTGTATATTTTACTTAGGTAACTCTAATTTAAAGTTATAATTATTATTATTATTTATTTATAACGAATACTAGTAATTAGTAGGTCGATTCCATTTGTCATTTTCTAGACACTGAAAAAATAAGACGCTCATACCTACATGCAGGGTGTTTCCTAAACATTGGTAAAAAATTTGTAGTGTGATTCCTGGAATATTTTCATGAAAAAAGTTCCTAGAAACATTTTTCGAAAAATGTTCCTAAGGGAGCTGCGCCCCTTTAAAGAGGGCACCCCGAAGACTGTTACGCCTCACAGAGAAATTTTACAATTTTGGGGTCATAATCGAATTTCCCGTCAAAATTTTATGCCGTGTACTAAATTTCATGATGTTTTTATGAGGCGTTTCGAAACTATTGAGGAAAACTCATCTTGAGGGTCTTGATGCATCAATGTCGAAAATTGTGATTTTCTCGAAAACTACTCGCCCTATCGATATGAACTTAGAGCACCTTTTTTAGGTGAAACAGCTTCAGGTATCATATTGTAAAATCTCAATAGAAAAAATGGGATTCTTTTTACCCTTGCAAGTCTGAGCTGAAATTTTGTTGCAGCTTTAAAAGTTTATAGGTTGTACCAAATTTCATGATTTTTGTATGGACGGTTTCGGAAATATTGAGGAAAAACAGTCTTCAGGGTGCTCTTTTTAAAGGGGCGCAGCTCCCTAAGGAACCATTTTTCGACAAATGTTTCTAGGAACTTTTTTTCATGAAAATACTCCAGGAATCACACCGCGAATTTTTTACCAATGTTTAGGAAACACCCTATATCTATAAAGATTTTATTATTATCATTGAGTAAATAACCCATATAGAGGAGCCACCGGCGAGCTTTACAATATTGAGGGGCAGATGGCGCTAAAATAAATTCTTATCAGTTAAATAAGTTACTTGTGCGAGTTCCGAAGCTCATGCCTATCATACAAATGCTATTAGATCATAGCAGTTGTCTCTGAATATTGCGTACCAGACGAATTTATTTCAGCGCCATCTACCCCTCAATATGGCAAAGCTCGCCGGTGGCTCCTCTATATGGGTTATTTACTCAATGTTATTATTTACAGGTTTAATATCGAACCTGCAAGTCTTCGAAAAATTTTTCAAACTTTAAGTTTTTTTATTACCTTTCTTTTCTGCCTACAAAGTAGACGTCTTTTTTAAAACAAAATTTTTTGCAAAGGTTTGTTTTAGCGCCCCAGATATAAATTAACCATTGAGGAGAACTTAGTGGCATAAGGGCAAGACAAAATAAGAAAAATAAGATAACAAAAAGATATACCTCAGGCTGGACTTGAACCAGCCAAAATGCGAAAAGTCTAAATAGCGAAAGGTTGCTGGTTCGAGTCCAGCCTGAGGTAAATTTTTTATTATCTTATCTAGGGCGCTCAAACTTACCTTTGTGATGTTCAGTTTGGCTTGATATTGTTTGTTGGAAATTCCACGTGTGACACCTTTAGTGACGCGCTATATGTCGTGCACCACTGATAGATGGATAAATATAGGGTTTCATACATAGTTCAGGCAAGATTCGGGAAAATCCACTTTCTGGAAGCATTTTATATTACTTTTTCGCAAATGGGCAATTCCCCCTATTTTGACCCCGCTGAATCCGAATATCCCCATTTTTGCCAACTCGAAATATTGACAGGGGCTGAGATATTCAAGATGGCGGCCAAAATGGCGGCGGAATTTTCAATTGCCGCTGGAAAGCCCAAATTGTCACAGGTGTACATTCAAAATATATATTTGTATAATTAAAAAGTAATAACATATTATTTTTTAGCTCACACTACTACTATACTATAGTATTAGCTCACACTACTACTATACTATAGTAGTGTGAGCTATGGTGATCCTAATTTTTTTGAGAAAAAAAAAGTTTCCGATTTCAAAATTTTTTATATATCTTTGCGTTTCAGATTATTTTGAAACTTTTTTGTTGCGCTGTCTGTCTGTCTGTCTGTCTGTCTGTCTGTCTGTCTGTCTGTCTGTCTGTCTGTCTGTCTGTCTGTCTGTCTGTCTGTCTGTCTGTCTGTCTGTCTGTCTGTCTGTCTGTCTGTCTGTCTGTCTGTCTGTCTGTCTGTCTGTCTGTCTGTCTGTCTGTCTGTCTGTCTGTCTGTCTGTCTGTCTGTCTGTCTGTCTGTCTGTCTGTCTGTCTGTCTGTCTGTCTGTCTGTCTGTCTGTCTGTCTGTCTGTCTGTCTGTCTGTCTGTCTGTCTGTCTGTCTGTCTGTCTGTCTGTCTGTCTGTCTGTCTGTCTGTCTGTCTGTCTGTCTGTCTGTCTGTCTGTCTGTCTGTCTGTCTGTCTGTCTGTCTGTCTGTCTGTCTGTCTGTCTGTCTGTCTGTCTGTCTGTCTGTCTGTCTGTCTGTCTGTCTGTCTGTCTGTCTGTCTGTCTGTCTGTCTGTCTGTCTGTCTGTCTGTCTGTCTGTCTGTCTGTCTGTCTGTCTGTCTGTCTGTCTGTCTGTCTGTCTGTCTGTCTGTCTGTCTGTCTGTCTGTCTGTCTGTCTGTCTGTCTGTCTGTCTGTCTGTCTGTCTGTCTGTCTGTCTGTCTGTCTGTCTGTCTGTCTGTCTGTCTGTCTGTCTGTCTGTCTGTCTGTCTGTCTGTCTGTCTGTCTGTCTGTCTGTCTGTCTGTCTGTCTGTCTGTCTGTCTGTCTGTCTGTCTGTCTGTCTGTCTGTCTGTCTGTCTGTCTGTCTGTCTGTCTGTCTGTCTGTCTGTCTGTCTGTCTGTCTGTCTGTCTGTCTGTCTGTCTGTCTGTCTGTCTGTATGTCTGTCTGTAACGACCAACGCGCATAACTCAAAAACGGCTTGCCCGATTTCAATGAAATTTGGCACCCAGGCTGGGTTTTTGGTCGAGATGGTCCCATTTAACAATGAACAAAATCCACCGAACACAAGCCAAATAAAAGGGTGGGGGTAGATTTCAAAAATTAGAGTTTATGTAAAAATATGGCGTGTGTGATATTAAACGAAAGGTAATTGAGTCTGGAGTTAAACAAAATACATTTTAGTTTATTTTTAAAAAAGGGTGGGGGTAAATTTCAAAAATTAGTGTTTAAGTGGAAATATGGCGTGTGTGATATCAAACGAAAGGTAATTGAGTCTGGAGTTAAACAAAATACATTTTAGTTTTTAAAAAAAGAGTGGGGGTAGATTTGAAAAATTAGAGTTTAAGTCAAAACATGGCTTGTGTGGTATCAAACGAAAGGTAATTGAGTCTGGAGTTCAATAAAATATACTTCAGTTTTTAGTTATATTAGCTTTCAAGTAGATACACTATAACTATAGTACCCAGTGTGAGCTTAGGTGCCCATAGATTGGCAGAGTATTTTTTAATGGCTGCAAAAACCCCCAAAATCTGAAAGTTTGAGGTTTTTTCAAATTTTCTTAAAAACTAAGCTTCTAAGAGAAAAATGTATTATATACTTTATTGTAGACAAGAAAATTCCCTTTTCAACATGGTATAACTTAATAAAGTTAGACTAATAACAAGCTCTCCAGCGGCGTCCGTTAATTGAAGTAATTAAAAAAAGTTGAAAAAATACCTATGTTTTTTCCAAGATTTATTAAATTTTTTTAAAAACTAATTTCTACAGAAAACCATGTATAACATTTTGGTATACTCAATAAAATTTCCTTCAAAATGACGTATAACATGATTAAATCGGTTGTATAAATAAAACTTCAGGGGCAGCCGTAAATTAAATTAATTTTGAAAAAACAGAAAATAAACCATTTTTGTTACACGTTTTATCTAATTTTCTCAAAAACTGAGCGTAACGTGAAAAAACTTGTTCTACACTTTTTTGTAGACAGGGCAATTCCCTTTTTAAAAATGGGAAACTCGGTGGGGTTTGATTTATAACAAACTCTCCAGCGACGTCCGTCAATGGGGGTGATTTCAACAAATCATCATGTTTTTCATACGTTTTATTCAATTTTCTTAAAAACCAAGCTCTTTATCGAAAAATGTGTTCCATACTTCGTCATAGCCAATAAAATTTCCTTTCAAACGGAGTATAATAAAGTGGAAGTTATTTTATGTTTACCGCTCCAGTGGTGTTCTTAATTTAAAGAAATTATTTAAGATCAATCCAAACTAATAAATTTTGTGTCTTATTAGCTTTTCGGTGGATAATAAAGAGCGGCGGATAAAAGGTCGAAAGTACAAAAGGTCGAAAAAATAAGGTCGAAAGTACAAAAGGTCGAAAATACAAAAGGTCGAAAGTACAAAAGGTCGAAAGTACAAAAGATCAAAAAACAAAAGGTCGAAAGTTCAAAAGGTCGAAAGTACAAAAGGTCGAAAGTACAAAAGATCGAAAGTACGGCCGCGGGTCCACATCGACTGGACAGGTCAATTCGACTTGATACGGTAAATTTGTATTTTTAATATTTTGTTTTGCCGATTTTTTTCGACCTTTTGTACTTTCTACCTTTTATGGCTTCGGCGGCGAGCCCGATAAGAAAATGTCCTTTTAAACAGTATGTCACAAAATGTGATCCATAGTATAGAAAACTCTCCAGGGTAGTCCGTAAATTGCAAAAATTACCAAAAAATATTATTTTTGTTACGGGTTTCATTCAATTTCCATCAAAATCTCAATTTCAATTTCATAAATTGCATTGCAAGTATAAGGCAAAAAAATATCAAACTCTTCCTAACAGGTTGACAGGTTGGTTGTTGATCCCAATGAGTACCTAATTATGATTATGCCCCCCCCCCCAAACCGTTGCATAAGATTCACCACTTTATTTTTAGTTCCATATGCTTAAAAAAATAAACAAAAACACCTGTGTCAAAGTTACTACTGTTACTTTCTGCACAAAAATATTGCTTAGGGGGGGCCATGGCGCCTATGCCCCCTCCCCTTATAACCACCGGTGTTTTTTTGCTTTAAAGAACTTATTTAGATAAATCAAAATATCTAATCTAATCAAAAAATAGTTTATTTTAATTTGGAAACATTTTATTTTAGTAGGTATAAATTACGAACCTTTTTGAAGTATTTATCATAACATTAACCTCACTTTGTAATATATCATTTAAAAATAAATTGTCTTATCCTCAATAAAGAATAAAGGCACATTTTTTTCTGAAAATCTTTGTTAGAAAAGATATTTAAATATGCAAGAGAAACTGATTATTTCAGTTATTTTTGAAAATAAGTTTATATTACTACCCCCCGGAAGCCTTAAATATGGCAACAACCCGACATTTTAATAAAGTTTTTAAACGAAAATGTTATGTTCAACAATAAAGTACACTACATATTTTTTCCTAAAAAGTGTAGTTTTTGAGAAAATTTTGAAAAACCTATAATCTACATGTTTTAGCTCACACATATACTATACTATAGTAGTGTGAGCTATAGTGATCCTAATTTTTTCGAGAAAAAAAAAGTTGCTCCGATTTCAAAATTTTTTATATATCTTTGCGTTTCAGACGATTTTAAAACTTTTTTGTTGTGTTGTCTGTCTGTCTGTCTGTCTGTCTGTCTGTCTGTCTGTCTGTATGTCTGTCTGTAACGACCAACGCGCATAACTCAAAAACCGCTAGCCCGATTCTAATGAAATTTGGTACCTAAGCTGGGTTTTGGCCCGAGATGGTCCCATTTAAAAATGAACAAAATCCACCAAACACAAGCCAAATAAAAGGGTGGGGGTAGATTTCAAAAATTAAGTTTATGTAAAAATATGGCTTGTGTGATATCAAACGAAAGACATTATAATTGCATCTGGAGTTAAATAAAATACATTTTACTTTTAAAAAAAGGGTGGGGGTAAATTAAAAAAATTAGTGTTTATATGGAAGTATGGCGTGTGTGATATCAAACGAAAGGTGATTGAGTCTGGAGTAAATCAAAATACATTTTAGTTTAAAAAAAAAGGTGGGGGTAGATTTGAAAAATTAAAGTTTAAGTCAAAACATGGCTTGTGTGGTATCAAACGAAAGGTAATTAAGTCTGGAGTTCAATAAAATATATTTCAGTTTTTAGTTATATTAGCTCACACGTACACTATAACTAGAGTACCCAGTGTGAGCTTAGGTGCCCATAGATTGGCAGAGTATTTTCTAAATAATCCCAATTTACGTACGCCACTGAAGAGCTACTTGTTTTTCCTAACCTTATTGACCAATACATCGTTGGAAAGAGAATTTTATTCTACACAAAAAACTGTTCTTTGCAATTTTTGATAAAAAGGTTAGTTTTCGAGAAAATTGCATAAAACTGAAAAAAAAACAGGTTTTTGGGGGTTTGGGGGGGATTTTCTCCGTCCCTGTCGATTTTTCGAGTTGGCAACAGAGATATTCGGATTCAGCGGGGTCAAATTAGGGGGAAATGGTCCGTTGCCAAAAAGTAATATGATTTGCTTCTAGACCGAAAACGGAAAGCCTTTTAAAATACTCTGCCAATATATGGGCCCCTAAGCTCACACTAGGTACTATAGTTATAGTGTACGTGTGAGCTAATATAACTAAAAACTGAAATATATTTTATTCAACTCCAGACTAAATTACGTTTTGTTTGATACCACACAAGCCATGTTTTCTATCTAAATCTAAAATCTACCCCCACCCTTAAAAAAAAAACAAAAACTAAAATGTATTCTGTTTAACTCCGGACACAATTACCTTTCGTTTGATATCACACACGCCATATTTTCACTTAAACTCTAATTTTTGAAATATACCCCCACCCTTTTTTTTAAACTAAATTAAAATGTATTTTGTTTAACTCCAGACTCAATTACCTTTCGTTTGATATCACACACGCCATATTTTCACATAAACTCTAATTTTTGAAATCTACCCCCACCCTTTTATTTGGCTTGTACTCGGTGGATTTTGTTCATTTTTAAATGGGACCATCTCGACCCAAGATCCATCCTAGGTACCAAATTTCATTAAAATCGGCCAAGTGCTTTTTGAGTTATGCGCGTTGGTCGTTACAGACAGACATACAGACACACAGACAGACAGACAGACAGACATACAGACAGACAGAGACACAGACAGACGGCGCAACAAAATCATCTGAAACGCAAAGATATATAAAAAATTTTGAAATCGGAGCAACTTTTTTTTTCTCGAAAAAATTAGGATTACCATAGCTCACACTACTATAGTATAGTATATGTGTGAGCTAAAAAACAAAAACTAAAATGTATTTTGTTAAAGTCCGGACTCAATTACCTTTCGTTTGATATCACACACGCCATATTTTCACTTAAACTCTAATTTTTAAAATATACCCCCACCCTTTTTTTAAAATAAATTAAAATGTATTTTGTTTAACTGCAGACTCAATTACCTTTGGTTTGATATCACACACGCCATATTTTCAAATAAACTCTAATTTTTGAAATCTACCCCCACCCTTTTATTTGGCTTGTACTCGGTGGATTTTGTTCATTTTTAAATGGGACCATCTCGACCCAAGGCCTAGCCTAGGTACCAAATTTCATTAAAATCGGCCAAGCGGTTTTTGAGTTATGCGCGTTGGTCGTTACAGACAAACAGACAGACAGACAGACAGACAGACAGACAGACGGCGCAACAAAAAAGTTTCAAAATCATCTGAAACGCAAAGATATATAAAATATTTTGAAATCGGAGCAACTTTTTTTTTCTCGAAAAAATTAGGATCACCATAGCTCACACTACTTATAGTAGTAGTATGAGCTAATAATATGCTCTGACTAACAACTAACAATCGTGAGCGTGTATCGGTGTATCCTCTGCCATCCCCATATTATAATACCTACCGTGTTCTCGTAGCTATCGGAAGCTTGCGAGCACACACCTATTAAAGAAAAATTAGAGATGACGAAACGGTTTCCCGAATAGGCGGATTTTGAATCAGTGCCTCGGTGGCTCAGTGAAATAGCGTTTTCCTAGATAGCGAAAGGTCGCTGGTTCGAGCCTGAGGTAAATCTTTTTATTATCTAATTTTTCCTTGCCCTTATGCCACTAAATTATCCTCGTTCTCTAAAATTTTTGCTTATTTAGTTATCAGGATTTTTTTGATTTTAATTGTTTAGTAGATAGAATACATTGATATCTATTATCATATACAATGATTTATTGATTGATTGAATTTTTTTCTCATTTTATTTATTAATTAAAAAATAAGTACAGGGATACATATTTACGTTTTGTTTGTGAATTAGGAATGTAACCTTCGTTATTATTTTAAATTTAAAATTAAAATTTTGTCATTAGTGATATTAACGTTTTTCTTGAACCCAATTCATATTTTTTATTAAATAAAAACATTTACGTATTTTCACAACAGCGTATTAGCTATGTACAGGGTGTCCCAAATTCGATATTTCTGGGCAGTTTTAGGTATTTTTGAGCGAGATAGAAAATACTCTGCCAATATATGGGCCCCTAAGCTCACACTAGGTACTATAGTTATAGTGTACGTGTGAGCTAATATAACTAAAAACTGAAATATATTTTATTCAACTCCAGACTAAATTACCTTTTGTTTGATACCACACAAGCCATGTTTTGACTTAAACTCAAATTTTTGAAATCTACCCCCACCCTTAAAAAATACAAAAACTAAAATGTATTTTGTTAAACTCCGGACTCAAATACCTTTCGTTTGATATCACACACGCCATATTTTCACTTAAACTCTAATTTTTAAAATATACCCCCACCCTTTTTTTAAATAAATTAAAATGTATTTTGTTTAACTGCAGACTCAATTACCTTTCGTTTGATATCACACACGCCATATTTTCATATAAACTCTAATTTTTGAAATCTACCCCCACCCTTTTATTTGGTTTGTGTTCGGTGGATTTTGTTCATTTTTAAATGGGACCATCTCGACCCAAGACCCAGCCTAGCTACCAAATTTCATTAAAATCGGCCAATCGGTTTTTGAGTTATGCGCGTTGGTCGTTACAGACAGACAGACAGACAGACAGACAGACAGACATACAGACAGACAGACAGACGGCGCAACAAAAAAGTTTCAAAATCATCTGAAACGCAAAGATATATAAAAAATTTTGAAATCGGAGCATCTTTTTTTTTCTCGAAAAAATTAGGATCACCATAGCTCACACTACTATAGTATAGTATATGTGTGAGCTAAAATCTGACCGCCATCGCCATGGCCAATCGCAGGGGTTGGAGGTATTTCTAGGGGAGTAGCGGTGCAGGAGAAATAGAAAAAATTTGCGAGCCTCAATTCTCACGAAATAATTAAAGCTGAAGCAATTTTTAAGCTAGAGGGAGATAACTAAAAGTCTGTATTTTATGAGGATGTCGCTTTTATATAGTATACCTCTATTAAGCGGACACGCCCTTTAGCCGGACAAATTTGTTAGAACCAAGCTTTTCCCTATTTCTTTACATGTAAAATTCACTCCTATGCAACAATTACAGAGGAATTTCAGTAACCAGTACTCTAGTAGATTGTACGGTAGGATTCTTAGAGATCTGATAGAGAATGATTTTCATGAACAAGAAGAAGAAGAGGAAAGTGGGTTTCCTGCAGGCAGATCTTGTAGTGATAATGTTTTTGTCTTAAACAAGTAATTGAGAAAAGGAGCACCAGAAATATAGACTCATGTTACCTTTATGGACATACAAAAAGCATATGATACCGTTCCAGTAGAAAAATGATGGACAGTGTTAGAGCAGACTAATATCAATCATACATACATAAAAGCGATAAAAGAACTATACAAACGGTCAAAATCTAAAATTAAAATTGGAAATCGACTTTCAAAAGAATTCCTGGTAACAAAAGGCTGAAGATAGGGATGTTGTCTCTCTCCAACTATTTTTAAAATATATATCGCAGTAGCTCTAAAAACTGGAAACGTAAAGTGCACGGCATGAGAATACAACTTAACGACCGATTTACCATATACACACTACAGTTTGCTGACGACCAAGTAATTGTAGCTAATGATAAAGAAGACCTGGAGTATATGATGAGAAAGTTAATGTAAGAATACCAAAAGTGGGGATTAACAGTGAACGTGGACAAGAAATAATACTTATGTATTGGAAACGATCCAGTGAGTTAGAACTAGATGGTGGACAAGTAATATCTCCATGCAATGAGTATGTATACTTGGGTATCACATTTAATAAGACAGGAACAGACTGTAAAGAACTGGAAAAAAGAATAGCAAAAGCAAAAAAGTTATTGGATTTCTTAACAGTATTTTATGGAGCAGAGAAATAAAAAATAATGTAGAATTTAACATACAGAAACAATGGTATTTGGAATAGAGACTTGTCGCGTAACAGAAAAATACAAATCAAAAATGTAAAGTGTCGAACTGGATGCAATAAGAAGAATGAGAATATCTAGAACAGATCACATAAGAAATGAGATCATAAAAGAAAGGATGGGAATCGAGGGAAGCATAACGGATGACATCACTAAAAGGCAACTGATATGGTACGGCCATGTACAACGGATGAACGACGAAAATTACCAAAGCAGGTCCTAGAATGGCACCCAATAGGGCGCAGAAAAAGAGGGCGTCTTAAACTAGAATAGCAACAGTCAATCCAAAGATCCATGAGTCAAAAAAATCTAACAGAAGAGGATTGTCAGGATCGAAGGAAAAAAAAACGTTCTAAACCGACAGAATAAAAATGTTGGCAACAACGCACTCTGGAGCCGGGGAATTACCTCTTTCCGTTTTAACGCGGAGACTAAATACTTCTGTCGTATTTACAACATATTTTATTCGGCGGGACTGCTGTGTTTTTTTTTATTGTTCAATTGGGTAGTAATAGATATCTTTGAAATGGCGCCAAGTAAAAAAATATGGGAAAAACTCAACCAGCGGAATTGTTAATAAATATATATTAAAATTTCGCAGTTCCCTCTCATAAGCGGACACCTTCAATGAGCGGACAAAATCGACGAAACCTTGAGTGTCCGCTTATAGGAGGTTTATATGTATGTTTATTTAGAATTTTTAATTTTTTTAAATTAGAGAAAAATAAAATTAAAAATAAAATATTGTTAATAGGGTCATTCCATAAGAAAAATTAAAACTTTATGTAATACCTTAAAAAGTAAAAGTGACGGATAAAATTTAATTTGACAGTTGGATTCTTTATAAAAAAAACCGCTGACAAGATAATTTATACCAAAATGAAATTTGTATAAATAAAAAAGTTATTGGCCCCCCCCACCCCTCAAAATGCATATACTTTTGACAAACCCCCTGTAGCTTATGAATGGCTTACTAATTATTATATCAAGATGTGGTTTTTACCTTTAGCCATCTCTTATAAAATACTCTGCCAATATATGGGCCCCTAAGCTCACACTAGTACTATAGTTATAGTGTACGTGTGAGCTAATATAACTAAAAACTGAAATATATTTTATTCAACTCCACACTAAATTACCTTTTGTTTGTTACCACACAAGCCATGTTTTGACTTAAACTCAAATTTTTGAAATCCACCCCCACCCTTAAAAAAAACAAAAACTAAAATGTATTTTGTTGAACTCCGGACTTTACCTTTACCTTTCGTTTGATATCACACACGCCATATTTTCACTTAAACTCTAATTTTTGAAATATACCCCCACCCTTTTTTTAAAATAAATTAAAATGTATTTTGTTTAACTCCAGACTCAATTACCTTTCGTTTGATATCACACACGCCATATTTACACATAAACTCTAATTTTTGAAATCTATCCCCACCCTTTTATTTGGTTTGTGTTCGGTGGATTTTGTTCATTTTTAAATGGGACCATCTCGACCCAAGATCCAGCCTAGGTACCAAATTTCATTTAAATCGGCCAAGCGGTTTTTGAGTTATGCGCGTTGGTCGTTACAGACAGATATACAGACATACAGACAGACAGACAGACAGACAGACAGACAGACAGACAGACAGACAGACAGACAGACAGACAGACAGACAGACAGACAGACAGACAGACAGACAGACAGACAGACAGACAGACAGACAGACAGACAGACAGACAGACAGACAGACAGACAGACAGACAGACAGACAGACAGACAGACAGACAGACAGACAGACAGACAGACAGACAGACAGACAGACAGACAGACAGACAGACAGACAGACAGACAGACAGACAGACAGACAGACAGACAGACAGACAGACAGACAGACAGACAGACAGACAGACAGACAGACAGACAGACAGACAGACAGACAGACAGACAGACAGACAGACAGACAGACAGACAGACAGACAGACAGACAGACAGACAGACAGACAGACAGACAGACAGACAGACAGACAGACAGACAGACAGACAGACAGACAGACAGACAGACAGACAGACAGACAGACAGACAGACAGACAGACAGACAGACAGACAGACAGACAGACAGACAGACAGACAGACAGACAGACAGACAGACAGACAGACAGACAGACAGACAGACAGACAGACAGACAGACAGACAGACAGACAGACAGACAGACAGACAGACAGACAGACAGACAGACAGACAGACAGACAGACAGACAGACAGACAGACAGACAGACAGACAGACAGACAGACAGACAGACATACAGACAGACAGACAGACGGCGCAACAAAAAAGTTTCAAAATCATCTGAAACGCAAAGATATATAAAAAATTTTGAAATCGGAGCAACTTTTTTTTTTCTCGAAAAAATTAGGATCACCATAGTTCACACTACTATAGTATAGTATATGTGTGAAGCTAAAAATTCTATCTCTGCTAGAAATACTTGTAACCGCTTTTAATAGTTTAAATGTTAGTTTTAATTAATTTTAATTTTAGGCACTTTTTAACTAAAATTTACTACACGGTAAAAAAAATTGTCTTAGACCAAAGCAAATTGTTTTGAAGTAAAATAATTTGTGCTTTCCTATTCACCAAGAAAATATTTTCTTGATATTGCACAAAACATTTCTTGCCTGTTTATTTTAACGTGAAACAGAAATTGTTTTATTATAAATTGGAACTGAATTAATGTAAGGCACCTCTGGAAGCAAAATATTACTTATATGAAGACAATTTGCTTTGTTACAAAATGGACTATACTGAAACAAAACAATTAAAGAAGAAAAATAAAGTCTCATTTCAAGATTAAACGCTGCGTTGAACTAAAAAGAAATATTTTAATTCAAAACAAATTGTTTTAAAGTAAAACAATTTATTCAAAAAAAGAACGTGTTTCCATTGTAGACAAAAACTTTTACCGTGTACTTCCTACGCCTACCTGTTACCTAATACTAAACTAGATTATAAGTCTCGCACAAAATACTATCTATTTAGGCTTCCTCGATTCATCTTTGGACATAGGCCTCCCCCAATATTTTCCACTTTTCTCTGTCGCCATGTTCATCCATCTAGTTCCTGCATGTTTCTTCAAATCGTCCGCTCATCTCATTTGGGCTCTTCCTCTACTTCTTTTATTTTGATATTATGACCGGCAAAGGATCAGGCACACCTCTTATGGGATTTCTGTAATCCGTCAAACCTCATGAAATTTTGGTATGTTGTAGACTGAACCTTTCTTATCAAAAGTTCTCATGGACCCAACTCAAATTAATGACCAGTTTTTAAAATACAGGGTGTTGAAACTGATAATGTCCAATAAGATTAATGGCTCTTTAGACGGGTGTTCCAAACATAAACGCAATATTTTTATTACATATATTTACGATTTATTTATTATTTTTAATATGTACCTTTAAAACATTATCTACAGGGTGTTTAAGTAAATATCAGTCGGATGTTTCAATGACAAACATGCTTTAGTGTGCTGCAGATTAAACCTTGCTCATCAGAAGTTCTCATGGGCGCAACTTAAATTAATTTCCAGTTTTTTAAATACAGAGTGTTGAAGGTGATAATGTTCAAGAAGCATAATAGCTCCTTAGACGGGCTTTCCAAACATATACGCAATGTTACTATTACATATAGAGTATTTATTAGTTTTCTAATGATTCTTTTAATGATATTATTAAGCATTTTATACAGAGTGTTTCGGCAAATATCATTTTTTAAAGACTAATTAAAAATCTATCTATTGTATATATTATTGAGCATCTTACTATTAATACAGGGCTTTTAGTGAAATTGTGCTGCAAAAAAATGAAAGTGAAAATGGACTAATTGTAAAGAAAAAGGCACTTTTTTTTAAATCGTCCACCAAAATGCCAAATGAAAAATAATAAATAACGTAATACAATTACTTTTTAAATTCATCTCTTGTTTGGACAACCCGTCTAAAGAGCTATAATGCTTCTCATTATCACTTTCAACACCCTGTATTTCAAAAACTGCTCATTAATTTAAATTGGGCACATGAGAATATTTGATAAGAATGGTTTAATCTAAAAGACACTAACGCTTGTTTCTCATTAATACTATCGGCTAACATTTACTTAAACACCCTGTAGATCAGTGGCGTATATAAGGGGGGGGGCCTGGGGCTAAGATTTTTTTAGATATTTTCCACATATTTCCTGAATACAAACATAAAATAGCATAAAATACGGCCTCATGGGGTCTCGGGCCCCCCCAAACTGCCTCGGGCTGTAGATAATCCTTTAAAGGTACAGATTACAAACAATAAATAAATCATAAATATATGTAATACTAACATTGCGTATATGTTTGGAAAACCCGTCGAAAGAGCTATTGTGCTTCTTGGATATTATCACTTTCAACACCCTGTATTTCAAAACTGGTCACTTATTTAGGTTGGATCCATGAGAACTTTTGATGAGCAAGGTTTAATCTACAACATACTAAAGCTTGACTAATAGTTACTTAAACACCCTGTAGATAAGGTTTTAAAAGTACAGATTGAAAATAATAAATAAATCGTATATATACGTAATACTATTTATTTGAAAAAGCCGTCTAAAGAGCTATTATGCTTCTTGCACATTATCAGTTTCAACACCCTGTATTTCAAAAACTGGTCATTACTTTGAGTTGGGCCCATGAGAACTTTTGATAAGAAAGGTTCAGTCTACAACATACCAAAATTTCATGAGGTTTGACGGATTACAGAAATCCCATAAGAGGTGTGCCTGATCCTTTCCATTTAAATTTTGCTACTTCTCCTCTGACTTCCCTTACTTTGGGTTTTTGTTCCTTGTCCATGTTTGATTTTGGAAGTGTTCAGGTCTGGGATCCAAAAGTAAGTACACGAGGGATACATTGGTTATGGGTTATACACTTTGATTTTGAGGTACTAAGGATATTTTTTATTTTTTAATATGTAGGCTTAATTTACCGAATGCTGCCCAGGCTCTTGATTTCAGTTGTTTGATTTTCTTTTTTAAGTTTAACAATTGGGTAGGGGACAATTCGCCGCGGCCGATTCGCCGCAGCCGATTCGCCGCAGCCGATTCGCCGCGGGACAATTCACCGCCGGCCGATTCGCCGCGGGGACAATTCGCCGCGAGATTTTTTATTTTATGATGTTACCATTGGCAATTGTTTAAACAGTTTTATTTAGCTTGACTTCATATAATATATTTATTTATTTGTTTGATCATAACTTTTTTCAAACTTTTCCAACTAGGTATTTGGGGTTAGTATACAATTCAACAATTTTTTCTATTAGAAAAATAAATAAAATGGCGGATCCAAAATGGCGGATTTTCCCATTTATGAACCGATTTGCATCAAACTCGGAACTTTGAGATCTTTCAGGTCGCTAATTATCATTTTTAACTTAATTTTAAAAAATCAAAATGGCGATTCCACAATGGCGCACTTTCTTATTTATAAACTGATTTGCCTCAAACTTGAAGCATCGCGGCGCCTAAGGTAACTCAATACAATTTTTGATTTAAATTTTAAAACCTGAAAATGGCGGGTTCCTCAGGGCCTAGGCCCCCCAAGCCTAAGATTTTTTAAAATATTTTTCACATATTGCATGAATAAAAAGATTAAAGAGTATAAAATTCGCCTTCCCCCCCCCCAGAGAAATCAGCCCCCCCCCCAATTTTGAGGCAAATCGGTTTATAAACAAGAAAGTGCGCCATTGTGGAACTGCCATTTTGATATTTTTAAATTTTAGTTAAAAATAATAAACAGCGACCTGAAAGATCTCAAACTTCCGAGTTTGATGCAAATCGGTTCATAAATGGAAAAATACGCCATTTTAATTTTTTTAAATTTAAGTCAAAAATTGTATTAAGTTACCCTAAGCGCCGTGATGTTTCAAGTTTGAAGCAAATCGTTTCATAAATAGGAAAATTCGCCATTTTATTTATTTTTCTAATAAAAAAAATGTTAAATTGTATTATACTAACCACCAAATAACTAGTTGGAAAAGTTTGAAAAAGTTGCAATTGCAACAATTGCCAATGGTAATATCATAAAACAAAAAATCTCGCGGCGAATTGTCCCCGCGGCGAATCGGCCGGCGGCGAATTGTCCCGCGGCGAATCGGCCGCGGCAAATTGGCTGCGGCGAATCGGCCGCGGCGAATTGTCCCATCCCCTAATAATTTGTCCCAGGTATACATATTCCTCTACTTTTTTTTTGGTTTATTCTGATCTTTTTTGTTATGATTTTAGTTTTAGTGTAGTTCATACTCAAGCCTATATTTCTAGCTGATGTATGTATGTTTAGAGCATATGGTGTCACCCTGTCTGACACCTCTTCCTATGGGGATTTTCTTGATTCGCTATATACAGTGTCCCCCATAATGTTCGCAACATATGGGAAAAATTTTTATTTGCTAGTTATGGAAAAAAAAATTATATACGATCAATCCTGCTTGTTGAATAACCTAGAATGACATTTTGACATTAGTCACGTGATCACTGTCATGACGGCAAATTCAAAAAATGAGTCATGAAAACCCAAAAAGTGAGGTTAGATGGCAAAATATCGAAAAAAGTTTATTTGAAAAAAGTGTTTAGAATGTCATTTTAGGGTCCTCTATGAAATTTAAAGTAATAATAATAAAAAATAAGAAATACTCTAATTTTGGCCCCAGCCTTATTATAAATTAGTTTTATACAGATTTTATTATTGAAATATTTCAAGTAACGCAATATTTAATGGGAAAAGGTAAAATGATTCCAAATTCTTTATTAAAGTTATTCATAAAATATTAAATAAAAATATCCGATTGGCACATGTATGTTTCTTGTCGCAATGGCCTGTTGTTTTGACAGTTTGTAAGGTTTCCGTGAATTTAGTATTAATACCACAATGGAAAAGAACAACGTCATTGATATTATTATCTTGGGGGGGGCCCGACAGCTACAAAGCGCGCCCTCAAAAAACTTGCGACCAAAAAAAAAAAAAAACAAAAAAAGGTCATCATGTGTGGGGGAGGCCGACAGGTACAAAGCGCGCCCTCAAAAAACTTGCGACCAAAAAAAAAAAAAAAAAAAGTCATCATGTGTGGGGGAAGCCGACAGGTACAAAGCGCGCCCTCAAAAATCCTGCGCCCAAAAAAACAAAAAAAAAAGGTCATCATGTCTTTTCGCAACTACGCCACTGCTTGGGGTTGGGGGGGCCCGAAGCCTCCTGATGTCAAATTTTAAGGTATTTTTCATGTTTTATCATCAAATATGTAGAAAATATATTAAAAATCTAAGGCTTGGGGGGCCAAGTTCGCGCGCCGTAACCATCTTTTCTGGAAACATTTCAGCCGATATTTGACCTACCTAAAACTCCACTTCAGAATGAGCTACGAATCTCAAACTTGGCACAGTAGTAGATCTCCATGGAGTTAACAAACCCTCCAAGTTTCATGAAATTCCATAAAGTAGTAAAGTAGTTACGAAATTTCAAAAAACGTCGAAATTGCCACTCACTCACTGACTCACTCATGTATAGATCATCAATATTCTACTGTACTTCCAGACATGCTACAAAGCTGAAATTTGGCAGACTGATAGAAATTATGACCAAACCCCTGGAAAAAATCAAAAAACCCCAAAATTTTAATTTACTCCCCTCCCCTATACATTTAAAGTTATGTAAAAGTAGCATCGCCCACTTCCAGAAACGCTAGAGAGTTGAGCTTTGGCAGACTGATAGGAACTATGATAAAACAAAAGGAAAAAATCAAAAAACTCCACAATTTTAATTTACTCCCCTCCCCTATACATTTAAAGTTATGTAAAAGTAGCATTGCCCACTTCCAGAAATGCTAGAGAGTTGAGCTTTGGCAGACTGATAGGAACTATGATAAAACTATAGGAAAAAATTAAAGCACCCCAAAATTCTAATTTACTTCCTTCCCCTATAAATGTAAAGTTATGTAAAAGTAACACTGCCCACTTCCAGAAACGCTAGAGAGCTGAACTTTTTAAGACTGAAAGACAATATGATAAAACTATATGAAAAAATTTAAAAACACCAACATTTTAATTTACTTCCCTCTCCCATAAATGTAAAGTTATATAAAACTAACATTGCCCACTTCCAGAAACGCTAGAGAGCTGAGCATTGGAATGCTGATAGAAATTATGATAAAACCATGGGAAAAAATTTAAAAAGTCCAATATTTTCATTTACTCTCCTCCCCTATAAATGTAAAGTTATGTAAAAGTAACATTGTGCACTTTCAGAAACGCTAGAGAGCTGAGCTTTGGCAGGCTGATAGGAACTACGATAAAACCATGGAAAAAAATTAAAAACCTCAAAAATTTAAGTAAGGCATTGCAAAAGTTTTGAACAATATTCCGCATATTTTACTACTTTAAAAATTAAGTATTATCCACTTCCTTTAAAAAAGAAGTGAAATCATAACAAAAACATTTCATGTAAAAAAAGCCAAGTACGCGAAAAAGGCATTCCGTAAAAAGAATTGAGATAAAAGTAAAGCCAAGTTCTCCAATACAAATTTCAAAATGAAAGGTTCTTACTAGTTTGGAAATATTTTTCTAAACTTGGCTATTACGGCTGTAAATGACTCTTAGGCACAGTGCTAAATTGAACATAAAGAAGTTTGGCTGTCATAGCAAAGTTTAAAAAAACATTTCCAAACTAGTAAGAACCTTTCATTTTGAAATTTTTATTGGAGAACTTGGCTTTACTTTTATCTCAATTCTTTTTACGGAATGCCTTTTTCGCGTACTTGGCTTTTTTTACATGAAATGTTTTTGTTATGATTTTAATTATTTCATATCTATCTAGAGTCGGCCTTAGACATTTCATATTTCTGTTATTTTCTATAACTCTCTATTTTTTAAAACTAACTTTATTATCAATAAATTTATGCTACATGTCTAATATCACAGTTAAATAATAAGGTTTTATTTTTTTAATTAGAATCTATAAATTTTCTTAGATACCAGTCGCAATTTATTTTCCTTAATGAGCTTGAGTCGTTGTGCTCGAATTATGTCTAAAAATCCAAGTCCTGATTTTTCCCATCGATATTGTAAAACAGCAAGGTACAACAATAAAAGAACCACACATTTTGATCTTGTTTATCACGAAATGTCACTTGTAACATTTCTCCACACTGCGAGACTATTTTTAAATCTTTAAAAAAAAATTAGATCTTGGACAAGACTGTTTTAATCAGTATAGAGATATAAAGAATGAGATTTATGTCATAAAACAAAACCCGTTAAATGAAAAGTTTAGTGATAGAAACCAAAACCAAGCTGCTGAACAGTTCTCACTATATGATTTATTAAAAGTAGTTAAATATAAGAACTCAACTATCTCCTCGCTTAACTCTGATGAAAATACTGTATTAAAAACTCAAACTGAAATCATGAAATACATTAAGGATCACTTTAAAACAAAGTTCTCAGAAAGTCAAGTTTCAGAAAAAGAAACAAAATGTTTATTGGCACACACTCAAAAACAAATATCGATCAATGATAATGCTTCTTTGGAAATCTCCTTAGAAGAAATTTTTAAGGTGTTAAAAATTGCACAAAAGAAAAAAATGCCAGGTATGGACGGACTAGCGTACGAATTTTATCTTAAATTTTTTGATTTTATTGGGAATGATTTGAAATGCTTTTTTAATTTACTCTTAAACGAAAATACAGACTTTCCAGCAGAGTTTTGTGAGGGGGTAGTCACATTGATCCACAAAAAATCCTAAAGTTATAGGTAACTTTCGCCCAATAACACTGTTAAACTGCGACTATTTGATTTTTGCCAAGATTATTTCTGGAAGAATGAAAAATCTTACAGAAAAAATTATTGGAAAACATCAATCAGCAGGAACAGAAAACTCTATTTTTAATAACTTAATAATAATTAGAGAAGTGATACTCCACTATGAAAATAACAATAACATCCCAGGTGCAATTTTATCACTAGACTTAAATCAGGCTTTTGACAGAGTGAATCATTCATACTTGTGGTAGGTTATGAAAAAGTTGGGATTTTCAAAACAAAGTCAAAAATTGTTTGAAAGATTGTACCAAAAAACAAGCTCAAAGGTCCTTGTTAACGGATTTATCTCAGATAGTTTCTTAGTAAAAAACTCTATTCGTCAGGGGTGTCCTCGTTCAATGTTACTTTTCAGCATTAGTTTGGAACCGTTTTTGAAACTAATAAACTTCTCGACTCAAGGTTTGGAAATTAATCAGCAAATAATCAAAACATCGGCTCTAGCTGATGATGTAGTTTGTTTTTCGAAATCTTATGAGGAGTTGAAAAGCTAATTGATATTTTCGAAAAGGGTTCCAAGGCTAAAATTAACTACGAAAAATCAAATGTAATTCTTTTAGGATCATGAATACATAACGGTCCATATCTTTGTAATTTTCCAATAAAAAAAGAGACAAGAATCCTTGGTATGGTGGTAACAAGGTATTTTTCGGAGATGGTAGACATTAATTGGGACTTAATAATCAAAAATATACAGGGGTTTTTGGTATCAATCATACCCAGATCCCTAGACTTAATAAGAAAAGTTTGGTTGGTCAATATATATATTTTGTCAAAAGTCTGGTACCTCTCACAAGTTTTACCCCTATCTAAAAAATTCAGTCAAAAAATCGTTCTAATAACAGGAAAATTTATTTGGAGTGGATGCCTTTATAGAGTAAGTAGACAACAGATAGAGCAAAACAATAAAATAGGAGGTTTAAACCTAATTAATATAGAATTTAAAGCTCTAGCTCTTTTTATAAAAACTCAGTTCGCATCTTGGAATGATCATAGCAGAAAGGTATGGTTTAAATCAAGCGGAAACTCAATCTTCGAAAATAATTTACAGAGAAATAACTACACTAAAAAAATTAAGTCTCAAATGTCAAGATTTAACCTTATAAATGATAATATCACAACAAAAAGTATCTACGACAATATAATGATCTAAGTAAGTGTCACACCCCATGTAGAGGAAAGATATCCATCCTTAAACTGGAAAAAATCTGGTCCTTTATATCCAACCCCGTGCTGGCTACAAAATGGCGTAGCACGGTGTATAAGATTATCAATGAAGTTATTTCGGTAGCAGAGAAAACCAAAAGGCATGGAATGAGTCAAAATGACATTTGCAGTCTCTGCAACTCTGTTGATACTCTTATACACCGCGTTAAAAATTGTGGGAATAGTCTCATTATTTGGAACTGGGTAAAAAGTTTACTAAATCAGAGTAGTAAAATTCTAGGGTATCTTTACGCTCTATAGCCCGATCAATTTCAACTTGCTTGTAAAACTTTTTCGCTCTTTTTTTTAAAATAGAAAACCACCAATACAAAAAATCGTTCTCATAGGAAATATGTCTTTGTAGATTCTTTATTTCATTGACAAAATTCTCAACCGGTACTTCTTGCAAAACTGACGATTTCATTGTCCAATATCCAAACCCGTGCCTTACAACATTGATTGGATCTTGATTTTTAATTACAAAAATTAGCGAGCTATGATCAGAGAACGAGACAGGCTTTACAAACGATTTTTGTACCAAACTAGATGCAGTTTTGTCACATATGCTCTATCTATTCGAGTTGCAACATTGTTTCTAAAAAAGGTGAATTCAACGTAATTTTTATGAGTAACTTCCCAAATATCTTGAAATTTAAAGTTTTGTACAAAATTTAATAAAGCTTTACAAATTGGTGTTGATCCATTTCTGGAATCTTTATTCTCAACTTTTGTTTCTTGGCTCTTTCTTTTATTTTCTTTTACCATTTTCCTATAATTTTATTTATTTCTGTGTATTTCATCGATGTCCTTTTTACTTCTTTCTCCACGTTCCGCCTTTCTTTCATTAGTTTTTTTATTTCTTCTGATATACAATTATCTCTCTTTTTCTCTTTTTGTGCGACATCTTTTCCTATTTGGGTCATAGCTCTTGTCAGCATATCATTTATTTTATCTATATTTTCATTTTTCGTATCTTAAGTTTTGGATTAAATGTTCCTTTGGCCTTTCTTTGTATATAGCTTTATTTTATGTAGGTTTATTCATATCAAGTTCATTGTTATTATTTATTTTTCAAATATAATATAATAAAATCAATTTCGTTTTTTGTTATTCCATTAGGGCTGAGCCATGATTTTCGTTGCGGTTTGTTTCTAAAGAACGAATTCATTGCATAAAATGTTTTTCCTCTAGATAATTAATTAAGGTTGTACTCCTGTCATTACTTTCACCATATCCATCATCACCTATTCAAAATACTGGACGTGTCAAAAATTGTTTTATTTCGCTTGATTTTATTTGAAGCCAAACTCGTTCAATTAAAAAATATTTCATCAATCGTTAAATTAACCCGTTGGGCCTCAAAAGGTTAATTCTTTTAAAAGTGATTTTTAAAAATTCGGTTAATAGATATATAAGCACGCGACTACGTCAATTCTAGAAATATTGCATTAAAAGAGCATTCAAATATGTTTAACAAGTTTTTGACTAATTTATTATAAATTATTAAGTAAAGGTAATATAAATTTTTCTAAAATTAAAATTTTTTATAGCGAATGCTTTTGTTCGTCGGCTCTTTTAGTGCCGACGCCAATAATTTGCCTCAGTGCAGTTTAAATCGGATACGACAGTGCAACAGAGCCACGGTAACTAATATAAAAAAACCGGACAATTTTTTTTCATTATAACTTTTGAACTATACCATGGATTTTAATGAGACAAACTGCACTTGGCAGAGAATTAATCAGAGTTTTGAATAAATAACTTTTTTTGTTCACTATTTCAAAATCCAAGATGGCGGACGAAATAAAATTGTACCCTTCAAAGATGCTCGTTTATTCTTGGGTTGCAAACATGTTTTAGTAATTTTTTTAAATCGCTAAAAAAGCAGCATTCTTGCCACGCACAACAAGGTACGAGTCAGCAAAATCGGTTTGGTGGTTCTAAAAACAAATATTTTTGTTTTAACCATTGTTTTGAATATTATACGATTGCCTTGCCAATCATGTCTGCATTTATTTCCTTATAAATTCATTCATACTAAACCAATTTTGATGAAACAAAAAATGTCTGGGTGAGAATTGATTGCTTTTTAAAGACCATGAATAACATTTATTAACAACCTAAAATTTAAGATGGTGGACAGAATCATATTTGATTCTTCGAAATGGCGTGTTAAGTCTTATTTTCTGAAAATATTTTAGTTTTCTTTTTAATTTATAGAAAAGCACTACTTTTCCCCCGCACAACAAGGTATAAATTAGTAAAATCGGTTTGGTGGTTCTCAAGAAATCTATTTTTGTTTCAGCCACTGTTTTACAGATTATACGATTGCATTACCAATCCTGTCTGCATTAATTTCTTTATAAACTTATTATTACTGAACCGATCTCAGTGAAATAAAAAAAATTATGGTGAGAATTGATTGTTCTTTAAAGTTTATAATCGAAATTTGGCACCGTCTTAGAAGTTAGGATGTGGGATATAATCATACTTGACCCTTCAAAGAGGCACGTTTATTCTTATTTTCAAAAAATAGTTTAGTTTTTTATTTTTATTTTATAGAAAAGCACTCAATTAATTTTTATCTCTTCATGCGGGAACAAAGTGATGTTTTTCTATAAATTGAAAAAAAACTAAAACATTTGCGGAAAATAAGAATAAGCACGCCATTTTGAAGAATCAAGTATGATTCTGTGCGACATCTTAAATTCTAAGATGGCGGCAAATTTCGATTATAATCTTTAAAGAACAATCAATTCTCAACATGATTTTTTTTATTTCACTTAAATTGGTTTAGTAACAACGAATTTATAAGGAAATTAATGCAAACATGATTGGCAATGCAATCGTATAATCTGTAAAACAATGGCTAAAACAAAAATAGATTTTTTGAGAACCACCACACCGATTTAACTCATTTGCACCTCGTTGTTTTGGAGAAAAGTAGTGCTTTCTATAAATTAAAAAAAAACTAAAACATTAGCGGAAACATGCCATTTTGAAGAATCAAGGATGATTCTGTCCGCCATCTTAAATTTTAAGATGGCGATAAACTTTGATCATGATCTTTAAAAAACAATCAATTCTCACCAGGATGTTTTTTATTTCATTAAAAGTAGTAATGAATTTATAAGGAAATAAATGCAGACATGATTGGCAAGGCAATCGTATAATATGCAAAACAATGATTGAAACAAAAATATTTTTTTTAGAACCACTAAACCGATTTTGCTAATTCGTACCTTGTTGTGCGTGGCAAGAGTGCAGCTTTTTTACTAATTTAAAAAACTAATTAAGGCATGTTCGCAACACCAGAATAAAAGAGCATCTTTGAAGGGTACATTTTAATTTCGTCCGCCATCTTGGCGCTGGACCACCAGTGACGTGAAAAGAACGAAGACCGGTCTAATTTTAGGAACCGTGATCGTGCCTATCGCGGTCTCTTAATAATACATGCCATGTGTCTTGTGTCTTGTTATAGAAATTAAGCCCCCTAGATATGGATTTGTTCACTCGGTATAATCCATGCCCACCAGTACTGCTTTTTTCCCAATAGAATTTGCTATTAGTAAAAAATTTTAAATTTGTCTAATTAATACTATTTAAAAATTATATACAAATAAAAGCAAATGCTTACTTCGAGGTCACTCTTCAGTAGGTTATCGCGATTATGGTGTCTGAAGGCACATGAAAAAAAAATGCCATCAATAAAAACAAATTACATATTATATATATGCAATCATCATTAATGAGCGATAAGGACTTAAAACGCTTGTGTTATGAGCAGTCCACAAGTTGACCCTTATTCGGTTTTAAAACAAAAGGCCTCAAGTCGCACATTGTTTCTTTTTTACGATCTAGAGGGATTTTTTTAAAACAATGACACAAATAAACAAGGTGACAATTTGAAAAGGATTTTCTCGAAAATTATTAGGACATTAAAAAAACCCCGAAACACGTCGATTTTCTATGCAAGGGGGACACTTTTTTGAGAACCCCCTTCCAGGGGGTACACGTTACCCCTATATTTTGAATAGAAAAAGTGTCCCCCTTGCAAACAAAATCGACGTATTTCGGCGTTTTTTTTTAATTTCTTGATTATTTTCGAGAAAATTTAGGTGGTTCCTTTATAAATTGTCACCTTGTATTTTTATTTTGTTTATAGGTTCGAAACAGCTTTATTATTGTATATTAGGAATTTTTTCGAAATATAGTATGTATCGCAATTTTTATATACAGGGTGTTTCATTAAGTCTGCACCATGGCTAACTTATTATTTAAGTGAGGGAAACATACCTAAGGGCACGGCAGTGCCTCCCCAAGTTTGCGCTGCCGTACCATCTTTTCTTAAAACATTTCAGACCATATTTCACCTATCTAAAACTCTACTCGAATCGAAATTGCCACTCACTAACTCACTCACTCATGTGTAGATCATCAAAATTCTACTGTTCTTCCAGACATGCTACAAAGCTGAAATTTGGCAGACTGATAGAAATTATGACCAAATCAAAAAACCCCAGAATTCTAATTTACTCCCCTCCCCTATAAATGTAAAGTTATGTAAAAGTAACATTGCCCACTTCCAGAAATGCTAGAGAGCTGAGCTTTGGCAGACTGATAGGAGCTATGATAAAACTATAGGAAAAAATCAAAAAACCCCAAAATTCTAATTTACTCCCCTCGCCTATAAATGTAAAGTTATGTAAAAGTAACAGTGCCCACTTCCAGAAACGCTCGAGAGCCGAGCTTTTTAAGACTGAAAGACACTATCATAAAACTACAGGAAAAAATTTAAAAACACCAACATTTTAATTTACTTCCCTCTCCTATAAATGTAAATTTATATAAAATTATCATTGCCCATTTTCAGAAACGCTAGAGAGTTGAGCTTTGAAAGGCTGGTAGAAACTATGATTAAACCATGGGAAAAAATTTAAAAACCCCAAAATTTTCATTTTCTTTCCCATAAATGTAAAGTTATGTAAAAGTAACATTACCCACTTCCAGAAACGCTAGAGAGCTGAGCATTGGAAGTGTGTTAGGAACTATGATAAAACTATAGGAAAATAATTAAAAACACGAAAATTTTAGTTTACTTCCCTCTATACATGTAAAATTATGTAAAAAAAGCATTGTCCACTTTCAGAAACGCTAGAGAGCTCAGCTTTGGAAGGCTGATAGGAACTATGATATAACCATTCGAAAAAAATTAAAAAACCTCAAAATTTTAAGTAAGGAATTGCAAAAGTTTTGAACAATATTCCGCATATTTTACTACTTTAAAAATTAAATATTATCCAAATCCTTTAAAAAATAAATGAAATCATAACAAAAACATTTCTTGTAAAAAACCCAAGTACGCGAAAATAGCATTCCGTAAAAAGAATTGAGATAAAAGTAAAGCCAAGTTTTCCAATACAAATTTCAAAATGAAAGGTTCTTAGTAGTTTGGAAATGTTTTTCTAAACTTGGCTATTATTACTGTAAATGACTCTTAGGCACAGTGCTAAATTGAACAAGAAGTTTGGCTGTAATAGCAAAGTTTAAAAAAACATTTCCAAACTAGTAAGAACCTTTCATTTTGAAATTTGTATTGGAAAACTTGTCTTTACTTTTATCTCAATTCTTTTTACGGAATGCCATTTTCACGTACCTGGCTTTTTTATACATGAAATGTTTTTGTTATGATTGGTTCTTCTTAAAAAATAAACTTTGTTCCTATTATGTTTCATTATTGAACAAAATTAAAATAATTTTTTTATACAGGGTGGTTCTTTAGGTTTGCACCATTGCTAACTTATTATTTTAATAAAGGAAGATATTATTTAAAAAAAATAAACTTTACTACCCAAACCCATTTCTTTTTGTTACTAATTACAAATAAATATTATTTCTTTATGATTTAGGTAAAGAAAACATATTATTATTAAAAAAACAAACTTTGTTACCTACCTAAACCTATTGCTTTTTGTTATTAAGTAAAAACAAATATTAATCCTTTATACAGGGTGTTTCATTAAGTCTGCACCATTGCTAATTCTTTTGTCAATGCATTTACTAGATTGGTTAAATTAGCAAACTATAATTCTTCTCGTTGATTAAAATGAACAAAAACTTGGTATTTATTTATTTTTTTACCTAAAGCAACGAATTTGTTGTAAAGTGAGGGGGGAAATAACTCTGATCGAGTATCTCCCAACGTATTTTTTTGGACAAGCATGTTGCAAAATTTGACTGATAACCGGAAGTAAAATATTTGTTACTAAATCCACAGACTAATAGGCAAAAAATGCCAAAGTTTTTTTAAGTATTCTTTAGTAGAAACTATGGTTATTATTTTTATAATTCTTCGACAACCATATACGACCATATAAGAAACATATCTCAACTTGAATTTTTTTGTATTTTTAATTTTGGCCTATCTTTTAAAATAGGCAACATAGAACACAAAGACGTACTATATAAAATACTCTGCCAATCTATGGGCACCTAAACTCACACTGGAATACTGGATACTATAGTTATAGTGTATCTATGTGAAGGCTAATATAACTAAAAACTGAAGTATATTTTATTGAACTCCAGACTCATTTACCTTTCGTTTGATACCACACAAGCCATGTTTGGACTTAAACTCTAATTTTTCAAATCTACCCCCACCCTTTTTTTAAAAACTAAAATGTATTTTGTTTAACTTCAGACTCAATTACCTTTCGTTTGATATCACACACGCCATATTTCCACTTAAACACTAATTTTTGAAATTTACCCCCACCCTTTTTTTTAAATAAACTAAAATATATTTTGTTTAACTCCAGACTCAATTACCTTTCGTTTGATATCACACACGCTATATTTTTACATAAACTCTAAATTTTGAAATCTACCCCAACCCTTTTATTTGGCTTGTGTTCGGTGGATTTTGTTCATTTTTAAACGGGACCATCTCGACCCAAAACCCAGCCTGGGTACCAAATTTCATGAAAATCGGGCAAGCCGTTTTTGAGTTATGCGCGTTGGTCGTTACAGACAGACATACAGACACACAGACAGACAGACATACAGACAGACAGACAGACGGCGCAACAAAAAAGTCTCAAAATCATCTGAAACGCAAAGATATATAAAAATTTTTGAAATCGGAGCAACTTTTTTTTTCTCGAAAAAATTAGGATCACTATAGCTCACACTACTATAGTATAGTAGTAGTGTGAGCTAAAATTTACTATGCATATGTTACCTTAGTTATTAGACTTCACCACTGCGCCACAAACGATTTAAAAATATTTATTAATGTGAAATGGCAAAACAGTAAAAGTACGTCTGTTCAAAAACAAAAAAGGCTATGTTTTACTTTATTATTTTTATTCAACAAAATAAAATTTTTATATTTTTTGAAATTTCTAAAAAATTAGCGACGATTGTAATAAATTTCCGCACGCTGTTTTACCAACGCCCTTTTTTTCGGCATATGTCCGCTGAATATATTCATTTTTAACTGCATTTAGAGCCAAAACCCAACCTGGGTACCAAGTTTCATTAAAATTGGGCAAGTAGTTTTTGAGTTATGCGCGTTGATAGTTAGAGACAGACAGACAAAGCGACAAAAAAGTTTCAAAATCCACGCAAAGATATATAAATTTTTTTGAAATCGGGGCAACTTTGTTTTTCTAATTTTTGAAACGATCACCATAGTTTACACTACTTGTAGTATACGTGTGAGCTAAAAATGTAACTTTAGAAAATTGTATACTTAACACCTTTCCAGATTCTTATCTTTAAAATTAAACCGTTTTTTTTTTGCAAAAATGTTAGAAAATAATGATCAAAACATTCCGAAAAATATTCTAGTTACAGCCAATACCTCCGATTTAGAATCGAGTGAGGTACAAAAAATAATTTTATTATTTTGAAAAATAATGGAGTGAAATTTTTTTAAAGAATTTTTTTGTTTATGCACCTTCATAGGAAAAATGTTGTGTCTAACTTATGCGGAAAGCATCTTTTCCGCATTTACGGCTTGCTTGTTCGGACAAACGCCTACCTATTACTTTCCGCACTTAACTATAATTTTGAGTATTTTTTATATTCATAATTTTTAGCTCACACTACTACTATATAAGTAGTGTGAGCTATGGTGATCCTAATTTTTTCGAGAAAAAAAAAGTTGCTCCGATTTCAAAAAATTTTATATATCTTTGCGTTTCAGATGATTTTGAGACTTTTTTGTTTTGCCGTCTGTCTATCTGTCTGTCTGTCTGTCTGTCTGTCTGTATGTATGCCTGACCAACCCGCATAACTCAAAAACCGCTTGTCCGATTTTAATGAAATTTGCTACCTAAGTTGGGTCTGGGGCCGTGATGGTCCCATTTAAAAATGAACAAAATCCACCGAACGCAAGCCAAATAAAATGGTGGGGGTAGATTCCAAAAATTAGAGTTTATGTGAAAATACGGCGTGTGTGATATCAAACGAAAGGTAATTAAGTCTGGAGTTAAACAAAATGAATTTTAGTTTATTTAAAAAAAAAGGGTGGGGGTAGATGTCAAAAATTTGAGTTTAAGTGAAAATATGGCGTGTGTGATATCAAACGAAAGGTAATTGAGTCTGGAGTTAAACAAAATACATTTTAGTTTTTTTTAAAAGGGTGGGGTAGATTTAAAAAAATTCGAGTTTAAGTCAAAACATGGCTTGTGTGGTATCAAACGAAAGGTAATTGAGTCTGGAGTTGAATAAAATATATTTCAGTTTTTGATTATATTAGCTCACACTATAACTATAGTACCTAGTGTGAGCTTAGGTGCCCATAGATTGGCAAAGTATTTTTTTATTTTTTACAACACTGATCGGGTCAGCTACCGAAACTGACCTTCATAGCTGTCAAATTGAGTTTTAACTAATCTAATCAATCCAATATAACATAAAATAAAGTATTATTAGCTCACACGTATACTATAACATAGTAGTATGAGCTATTATGATCGTGTAAAAAAAAGTTGCTTCGATTTCAAAAAAATTTATATATCTTTGCGTTTGAGGCAAGTTTGAAACTTTTTTTGTCGCGCCGTCTGTCTGTTATGTGTGTCTGTATGTCTGCCTGTATGTAATGACCAACGCGCATAACTCAAAAAGTACTGGCCCGATTTTAATGAAGTTTGGTACCTAGATTGGGTTTCGTCTCTAGATAGTTCCGTTTAAAAACTAATCAAATCCACAAGACATGGGCCGAAAAAAAGGATGGAAGTAGATTTGAAAAATTAGAGTTCTGGTAAAAATATTATTTGTGTGGTACTATTATTAAAGGTAACTGTGCATAAAGATAAAAAAAAACATTATAGTTTGCATTTTTCAGTATTGTTAGACTGGGGGAAAGGGAAAAATTAAATTATACATTAATTGTGTGAGCTTAGGTGTTACCCTATATTTTATTTTAATTTGTTTTTACTGGGTTTCAATATTTTTTAAATGATTAAGTTAGAAATTTATTCAAAAATATAGAAGTAATAAAAAACTAAAATGTAAAAAAACCAATAAAACTTTTTAATAAATAAAATATTTAGTGCGAAAAAATATTTATAAAATACAAGAAATTTTAAGAAATAATTTTAATAAAATTTTGAGTATGAACATACGTCATTTTAGAGAAAATTCTATGCTGATTTTAAAAATCGCAATTTTTTGTAAAAAATCCAACTGCATCTCATATCTCAAAAACTAAAGGTGACAATTTGACAGTTGTATTCTTTGTTAAAAAAAAATCTATAAAAAAGCAATTTACATTCAATTAAATTTTCAGTGTTTTGACAAAAAATTTCGGTTTTAGCCGGGAGATTACTGGCCTTAAGAAATGAATAACGCAAATAAAAATATTTTCTCTAAAAAAATTTGCCGAATTTGTAGACTTTGTAGTTTCTGAGGTAAATCCACAAAATATTCATAATCGGACACCATGTATACATTTAAAACTCTTTAACTTACCACCCCCTTCTTTTACTGTAAGCCAAACATTTTCAAAATGTATATCAATCTTCCTGGAACTTTTTCCAATTCCATCCATTGAAGGGAATAAGTCCACCGGCACTTTTTCCATTTTTGTTTTTTATAAATCACTTATTGTCACTTTTTTTATAATTTTTTGGTTCGATTAATATTTTTTAATAAATAAATATTTTGTGAAGTTTATTGTTTAAATTATTATATACAATTGTTTTGATCGCGAAAATGGAACGAGGCTGAGAAATGTGCAAAAAGCCTTTATCAGTTATGTTTTATTTTAGAAAAATAGATAAAATACAAAAATCAAAATAGTTATAATAATTACGTGTGTTTCAACATGATACTAGTTTCAAGATAAAATGAAAATTAATTAATGTATATATCAGTTATTAATTCTTCCACTAATGGATTGATGCGCGCTGCAGGCCAACCACAATCGGATTGCAGGATGATTTTCAAATGCATGCTGCCACCGATAGAACGCGTACTATAAAGTTTTTGTTTTCATGTTCCATCCGATTATACCAGGCCCGCTCAAAACTAAGCAACCAGGGTTCATTTTATCAGTCGCGGACTGTGGCTTGAAAAGACCCATGGGCGATCCCTTGGAACGGGCCCAATATAATGGAACCTATCATAAAAATATACAAGGGAATCCGACGCCCAAAATCAGGATTCTATTGCTCGAGAGAGGGTTTAATTTAACGTTTTTATTCGTGAAAATTTCATTTTGGTATTAAGTAGTTGCTTTTTGTAGCTGTTTTAGTGTTTTACAAAGAATTCAATTACCAAACTAAACTTTAACGGTTACTTTTGATTTTTAACGGGTGAAATTCAGTGATCTCCAGTGTTTCGACAAAAAAATTCGGTTGTCTGAAATTGCCCGATTTTTATAATATAAAAAAAATTGCGAATTTGTAGAGAAAGATAGAGATAAATCCACAATCATCATCATTCATAATGGGACACCATGTATACATTTAGAACTGTTTAACTTACCACCCCCTTCTTTTACTGTAAGCGAAACATTTTCAAAATGTATATCAATCTTCCTGGAACTTTTTCCAATTCCATCCATTGAAGGCAATAAGTCCACCGGCACTTTTTCCATTTTTGTTTCTTATAAATCACTTATTGCCTTTTTTTTATAATTGTTTGGTTCGGTTAATATATTTTAATAAATAAATATTTGGTGAATTAAATTGTTTAAATTATTTATATAATTGTTTTGATCGCGAAAATGGAACAACGCTCAGAAATATGCAAAAAGCCTTTATCAGTTTACTTTACAAAAATAGATAAAATACAAAAATGAAAATACTTTTTATAATTGGTTGTATTTTAACATAAATTAAAATTAATTAATGTATAAGCAGTAATTTATTCTTCCACTAATGGATTGATGCGCGCTAAAAAAGTACTATAAAGTTTTTTTTCAGTTTCCAGCCGATTATACCAGGTCCGTCTCAAAACTAAGCAGTGTTAATTTTATCACTGCGGGCGATTCCTTCGAATGGCCCCAATGTAATGGGGCCCATTTTGAAATAGGACAAGAGAATCCGACGCCCAGATTCAGGATTCTATTGCACGAGAGGGAGTCTACTTTTACTTTTCTATTCGTGAAAATAGCTGTTTTACAAAGATTTCAATTATCAAACCAAACTTTATCTGTCAATTTAATTTTTAAAATAATAATAGACCTATTAAAGTTATGTGACCCCTTGAGGGACATACAGCAGGTTGGATTCTCCTGGATAGTATAGTATCCAAGCACTAGTCTTTCTCTAAAGTCATAAAAGCGAAAGAGGCTTAAATTCGACCCAAAGTTGTCATCTTCTATGTAAATTTTAAAGTGTCACTATTGTTTATAGCCTGGTTTGGCTTGTGCAGGGCTAACAAAACGGACGGGCCACGATCCTCCACTTGGTTGACGTCACATCCGGGGCTGATTTTTTTTTGATGGTCACATCACGACACAGCTGATTGTCTTTAAAATATTAAAGTTGGAATGACGGTCCATGAATATTTAATTTTTTTTATAGAAAGCCGGTTTTGAGATTGTTTTTACTATATTCTTGCAGAACAATTATGTTTAAATGTATAGTAATCCTTAATTTTTCAGAGCCGTTTCATTAGCTCACACAAAAATTAAATTTAAAGCAGAAGCGAATGTGACAAACACAGATGACAAAGTCAAATACATGTCAAATATAACAGTTGGCATGCAGTACATGGCGGGTAATTTGAATTCAAAATAAGAAATGCTAAATTTTGAAGATTTTAAGCTTTTAATCATCTTGCATCTTTTACAAAAGTTTGCTAGAATATCGGGATGGTGTCTGAGAATATTTAACTGAAATTTCGCGGAAATCTGTAGTGCCATTTTGAAAATATCCTAAAAAAACGTCTAACCTCCCATAAGACCCAATGTAAAAGTCAGCCCCCAGAGAACAGCTGATTTTTTCAGGGTCGTGGCCTCTATTTTTATGTTGGCCTTGGCTTGTGTTGTGTGTGCCCTCAATGTGACGTCAATCCTTATATGTCTATGGTATACTTTTATTTGATATTTTATTTGATTAGTAAAAGTCACTAGTTTATTTATCAAGTGCGGAAAGTAATACTTTACCGCACGCGACGGCAGTTGGCCGAACGACGCGGAGCGGAGTTCGGTCAAGCCGTCAAGGGTGTTAAAGACACTTTCCGCATGTGTTAGGTACAATATTTTACCTATGAGTACCTTTTTGTTAAAAAAAAATGAGTGTAATTTATAAATAAACATGTCAAATTAAATGGAATTGAAATGTAAACAAATATTGAAGCTGTCTTATTGATGCGTTGCTAAGGTTTCTAAGTGGTGCGCGTGCGGTAAAGTAACTTTACCGCACAGTGTGCGGTAAATTAATTACTTTACCGCACGCGAATAGGTAAAATATTAAACTTAACCTACGTTTTAAGCCTTACTTTAAAAAAAATGTTTTAAAACCGCACAGAAATTCTGTAAAATAAGCAATAAAAAATTACCACTAACTCAACGAAAGGAACCAAAAATACATTAAAAAAATAAAAATGTATGTGTTTTTGCTTTAATTAGTTCCCTTTTCCTTCTTTTGAGAGGCCGAAATGGGTGTTAACCGAACCAAACCAAACCGAACCAAACTGAACCGAACCGAACCTCTTAGTCAATTAATTGCAGATGAATCCTAACCTAGGATCCACACCTGACCTTTTTTAAGGATGGCCCTTGCTCAAAAACACATTGCAGTGAAAGACACTTCATTTAATTGCATAGCAATATCAGAACTGTTCTTCTCAACGTCATAAGCGCAGACGAAGTTTTTACCACTAACACAACGAAGTGTCAAACAAGCGTTCCAAAATCTCCCTATTATTCTGATTTTGTTTTAATTTTACCATTGACCTTAAAGGTCATTGAATTTTAGCAGTTCGTTTTAATTTTTAACTTTTTTAAAACCGAGCTTTCCAAAAGCAAATCAATACATTCTTACAAAATATCAGCAGAGTAGGTAAATAATAATTTTTTGAATACCCTTCCTTTAACAATAGTTATTTTGACAACAGCATTTATTTATATTTTGAGGGCAATAAGTTCCATCCCGCGAAAGACGCCTTTTAAAAAAGGGGAAACAAGAAGCAAAGGGCTGTTTCTATATACACTATCTTGTGAAACACCTTATACATCCTACCTTAGTGATAGCAGTTTGTCTTGTTTTTCTATATTTTTCTCCTTTTATTGCAAATCAAAAACGAGGACAACTAGTTTAAGTTTAGGAATAGAATCCGTACTAGTTGGACATTTAAAGCCAAGATAAAAGTGGTTTTATAGTCGGACTTAAAATACTATATACAGGGTGTTAATGGTGTGACTTAAAATATTTTAACTAGTGATAGAGGAAAAATTGTTTTTTCCTACTTCCGAGCGTAAAACACGTTTTTCCGCACCAATTTTCATGTGGAAACTTCCCGCATGCCGTGCGTAAAAAAAAATTTCACGCACGAAGTGCGTAAAAAACTGGTTTGGCGTGAGTGAAAAATTTTTTTACGCACGCTGTTTTTTTGTAAATTTTTATAATCGGTATAAATTCGAGACAAATTTTTTGGTTTTATAACAGTATATAATTATAATTTTATTTAGTAAAAATAACAAATATTAACCTTGGCAGTTCAAAATCTTCATTTTCACCAGAAATTCCAAAACTAATCTTTGTTCCAAAATCCATTTTGAAGCCGCCAAGATAAATCAAACTAAAAATCTGACGCCTGACGGTTAATATCAAATAAACTTGTCAGTGACATCTAGTATATGAAGTGACATAAAAGCAATATATAGAGTGACTGCAATTTACATAAAACTTTAATTATAAATTAGCGTGCGTAAAAGTAATTACTTTTACGCACGCCGTGCGTGAAAAATACTTTTTATACGACTGTCTTGTAAAAGGGGGTTTTGCGCACGGAGAACACGATCTGAAAATGGCATTTTGCGCACGCTGTGTGCAAAACGTTTTGCACACGCTTATGTCATTTTTGCGCACGCCTATGTCATTTCTGCATACGGGTCTCCCGTCATTCTGATTTTTGTTGTTGTCACCCATCAATATAAGTTGGCTTAGTTCCGTAGCAACCGTCACTGCTCGTATGTTTTGTTGATTAGATACGTCAAAAAATTGTTGAATTTTTAAAATTTTGTTGTAAAAATGTCAGAAATAAAAACAAGTTAAATTAAAATTTGATTTTTCTTTCTTTATTAGCAGTCGTATAAAAAATATTGTAAAAAACTCGTTTGAAAACCTCTTTGCACACTCCCTCTACCAAACTGTCTCGATCGTGTGCAAAGAGTCGTTTTCAAACCTTGTTGTTTAAATAACTATTTACGCACGCTAAATCTCAAATTGAGTGTTAGGCCTAATCAGACTTATTGACCCATCTATAAACTCGATTAAATTAAAAATGAAAACAAAATTTGTTTCTTGCTGTTTTAATGTAAAAAATACCAAATATATTGAAATGTAAAACCAAGCTTTTTATGCAACTAGGAAAAATTTTGTACCTAACTCTTGCGGATAGTGCCTTTTCCGGCCCTGCCGTCGCGTGCATAAAAGTATCACTTTCCGCACTAGTTAGGTAAATAACTATTTTTTTGTTATATACTTTTACGAGTATATATGTCAAAAAACGTAAGTTTAAGTGCGTGTTTTGTATATAATTTTCGAAATAAATTGACATATCGTTTCTCGACATTTGCGTTTTTTTTTGTAGCAGTGAACCCGTAACAATTGGTGTCAGAAGTGAAACTAAAAGAAATAAATAGTGCAAAGCCTATCCTTACATAGTACCACCGGCTAGGACAATTAACAGAAGAACAGTAAATCACGCAAACCATCTATCGTTTTTCGATACACGAGTATACTAGTTTCTGCTAGAAGGTCCGCGTCCGAGTACGAGTGTGAGTCATAGATAAAGCAACTAAAACCTAGACTAAAAATACAACGATAAGATAAGTCAACCTAATACTACACTAAACCTAAATAAATTCTAACTATAAAATTTAAATAACAAATTTGTAGCAATATGCCATATTAAACGCATATTTTTGTTGATGTTTTATGTGATTAGAAACAAGTCTCTAGGTAACCAAAACAATAACATATTATTGGTATTTTTTTACAAGTTTATGTTGGCGAAAATAAAAAGTTTATTTTTTAAAAGTTTTTAGCCATTTTTGGAGCTAAGTTTGACAGCCTAGATCTCTGCAACTTCTGTTTTTTATCAAAGAAACTACTATATTTTTTAATAATACCTAACCTGGTAATCATTAAGATTACGCGGTAGATTTTCTTTTTTGGTAAAATTCTGGCTTTCCCCACACCTCTAATTTTAAAAATTCTATATCTTGAAAAGAGGGGGGATGTTGACCCGCATGTTATATAAAGTTTTTTTCCTATTTTGTTTAAACCCGGTTTTTTAGACTTTTCAGTTAGGAAACGTTCGTAAAAACATTAAGTGTAACGAAAGGTTAAACCCCCTCTCCATCTTGAGCGATACATAATTTTAAAATGGTCCCTTAGGGAATCCATTTTTTATTAACTTCTTTTTTAATTTATTTTTTCATAAAGTACCTATGTGAACTACATCCTAGGTTATTCATTTCTCATAATAAAAAGTTAATAAAAAAAGCCGCAGTCCAAAACAGGTAGTTGCTGTGCTTAATGAGTGTAAGAGAGAAGTAAAAGAGATAAAAATATATTTTGGACGGTGTCTTGAAATATTTTTCGTTGTTCTAGACTCGTATTAAGGTTGGAAGTAGGAAAGTCGTGTGTAGCGAAACAGGTGAGAAGTGGGTATTTGTTTTTCAAGCAAATTCTAGCTAAAGCCATGCTCCGTATTTAGCGTTCAGGAAAAAGTACAAATTATTCAATATTTTTTTCGCGGGAAGTAATGAGCGAACAGGCTTGGATACTGTTTAGCACAGAGCAGAGTTTAATTCGTTAGGTAGTTCTGAAATCAATATGAAAGAATTTGCTTATAAAATAGACCCCTCTCTTATTTGTTTCGCTGGGCAAGTCATAAACTTTAGTTTGTAGTAGACACGGCCTTATATGTTAAAAACAATCTACGTAACGTAGTTATGGTCTAAATTTTCGTTTTTTATATAAAACTACTCTGCATCGATTTTCTTTACGAATTAAAAGAAGAGGTCGCCGCGCAGAGGGAAACAATCGGTGCCAGAAATTTTCTCCTTCCACTCTACCGGGGCGCACAAAGGACAGGTATTGGCTGTGGATCTAGTCATCCTGAAACAAGGGGCTTAACTACGTGTAAACTTCAATCCTTTTTGCTTACATACTACATATTTCTGTTCTTATCTTACATACTGCAATAATTTCCCATGATCCCTCATTTAACCATGTATGTATGTATGTATGTTTGCGTCTATAATAAATTTGCTTCTAGTATCTAAGTTTATCGGATATAACTTTGTATCTAAACCGGCTGTTATGGTCAGTACAGGTCCGGTCAGATTGGAATTCTCATCTTATCCGGCACTCTCTGGTTATTGCATTAACCGTACGGAGAAATTATTTCCTGGGGGGGTTGGGTTTGGTTTGGGGGGGGACTGTGTTCACGACAGCTCTTCTGCCTTTCAGGCCAGATCAACGCTTATTGCGTTTGCGTGAGGTTAAGCTTTCACGGAAAAATATGAGACACAAAAACTCCTTTTTACCCGATTAGCCACGAAACTTGTTTGATTTTTTAAATTCACGGGTACTAAATTTCACTTTTGTTAGTATTATTTGGCTTAAAAATTCCGCTGACTGACGCTCACGTGTCTGATATCGGGTAAAAACGCAATAAGTTATATGTATAGCAGTTCATTTCGCCTGCTCTTGTTTTTTGGTTCTCTCATATCTTGCTAGAGTTTCCTCATTATTTACATGGGATTAGAGACAAAAACGTCTAATTAACTACGCAAGAATGTCACATTGACCAAGCAGTGTTCTGAGGAGTCCCATAAGGACGAAACATCTTGGACCCCCGTGAGGTTAAGCTTTCATGATACCCATGGAAAAATATGAGATAGACAAAAACTCCTTTTTACCCGTTTAGCCACGAAACTTGTTTGATTGTTTAAAATGCTTTAACCTTGCTCTAATTTTGCGAAACTGGGCGATTGATCCTAATTGGATGGAAAGTCCCAGTATATAAAAAGAAAATATTTAGAAAAAAAATTAATTTTAGAAAAGCTGACGTTAAGCGCCCTTTTTTAAGATACCCTTGTATTTGATCCTAGCTTTAAGATGACAGAGTAGGATTTAGGTTCTAAATATGTACGTTACTGACAGTAACATCATGGGCTTAGGCGGTTTCTGTATACACCACTGCTGAAATCAAATACGTTATAGCATAAATACATGAATGAATGAATGAATGAATGAAACGTCTTTTATTGATATAAAAAAAAATATACATCAACAAGGCGAGATTTAGCTTTTTTTCTTGGTGGAGAACAATTGCTACTCTTACATCTAACCTTTTAAGTAGACTATTTTTATATAACAACTTAATAAATAATTTATACTATAATTAATAGATATTTAATTATTTTTAACAGTAATTTAAATAAGAAATATGCTCCTATATATGTAAGCAAAATTACTAAACCTACAGACGAAGACAAAGGAAATTTATTTGCAGAGATATTATACTGGTTATCAAAGTTATATTAGTTCACCATTCAAAAGCAACAATTTAGTTTTTGTTTTAAACTTTTCAATAGGCAGTGCTGCCAGATTATTCGATAATTTATTATAAATATGTGGCGCATTATAAGAAAAGCTTGATTTAAAAGATGATGTTTTATGTTTTGGCAAGTGTAGTAACTGCGAAAGTCTCAGATGTCTAGTATGACACTGTGACCTAAATTTTAATTTTTTTGCCAAGTATGAAGGAGTTTGTGTCTTAAGTATTTTATGTGTAAACACCAGAAAATGGTGTTTACGCCTTTCTTCCCTTTTTAGCTAATTTAGTTCCTGAAACGTATGCGAAATATGATCATATTTACGTAATCCAACTATTAATCGAGAGCAAGTGTTTTGAACTTTTTGAATGCGTCTTTTTTCATTTTCAGTTAGACAATTTCCGTAAACAACATCACAAAAATTGAAATGTGACAAAACCAAAGCATCACACAGCTCTTTTTTGTTTTTGTTTGATAAGAATTGTTTATTGGCATATATCAGTTTAAGAGACGCGTATGCTCTTTTTAACATTAAAGAAACATGTGTGTTAAACTTTAAATGTGGGTCCATATGCAGACCAAGATGCCTAGCATTTTCTTTCTCTTGTTTAAGAATATTGTTTTGAATACGAACAGTAAAATTTTGTTCAACTTGCCTAATGTTATTTTTGGATCCAAACAACATAAACTTGCATTATTCTGAATTAAGCTGTTTTTCTCCGATAAGTTTGAAATATGATCAAGGTCTAAATTAAGTAGATGATTAGGTTGTTGTGGATTTTTGGGGTCAACTTCTATATGGATCTCAGCAAACGATTGAGCCTGACAGTGTTTTATGGAACGAATTATGTCTGCAAGGTATATGTTAAAAAGTAGAGGCCCGAGTATTGACCCCTGGGGTACACCTGATAGTACATCCTCTTTTTCAGAGATATCATCATTAAATATTACCTGCTGTAGTCTGCTAGTTAAATATTCGTTAAAAAATAAACAAGATTTATGATCAAAACCGTAGTATTTTAGTTTCTGCAACATTAGTTGATGGTCAATCGTGTCAAATGCCTTCGAAAAATCGAGCAGTACCACTGCCATAACCTTTTTATTATCTATACTAGTAAAAATTTCATCAACCACTCTGGTTAGTGCAGTGGCAACATCATGACCCTGTCGAAAGCCTGACTGATATTCAGAAAGAATATTATTTTAGCTCACACATATACTGTACTATAGTAGTGTGAGCTATGGTGATCCTAATTTTTTCGAGAAAAAAAAAGTTCCTCTGATTTCAAAAATTTTTATATATCTTTGCGTTTCAGATGATTTTGAAACTTTTTTGTCGCGCCGTCTGTCTGTCTGTCTGTCTGTCTGTCTGTATGTCTGTCTGTCTGTCTGTATGTCTGTAACGACCAACGCGCATAACTCAAAAAGCGCTTGCCCGATTTCAATGAAATTTGGTACCTAGCCTGGGTCTTGGGTCGAGATGGTCCCATTTAAAAATGAACAAAATCCACCCAACACAAGCCAAGTAAAAGGGTGGGGGTAGATTTCAAAAATTAGAGTTTATGTGAAAATATGGCGTGTGTGATATTAAACGAAAGGTAATTAAGTGTGGAGTTAAACAAAATAAATGTTAGTTAAAAAAAAGGGTGGGGGTAGATTTCAAAAATTAGAGTTTACGTGAAAATATGGCGTGTGTGATATCAAACGAAAGGTAATTGAGTCTGGAGTTGAACAAAATACATTTTAATTTTGGTTTTTTTTAAGAGGGGGGGAAGTTTCAAAAATTTGAGTTTAAGTCAAAACATGGCTTGTGTGGTATCAAACGAGAGGTAATTTAGTCTGGAGTTGAATAATATATATTACAGTTTTTAGTTATATTAGCTCACACGTACACTATAACTATAGTACCTAGTGTGAGCTTAGGGGCCCATATATTGGCAGAGTATTTTGTTACGTAATCATAAACCTGCTTATAAACTAGCTTCTCAAGAATTTTAGAGAGTGCAGGCAATATACTTATCGGTCGTAAATCATTTAAAGAGTCAAGAGTTATATGTTCAAAGAATCGAAAAGTGAAGCGCTCATAGCTGGCTTTGGAAACAATGGCAAATTTAAATTAGCGGATGCAAATTTTCAAGTGCGCATGCATGTGTTTTGTCATGTAGACACACAGCTGTTATTTGAGTGGAGGCATATTCACATTTTGCGGTGTTTTGCGTTTGAAAAATGGAAAATAATTCATGTAAAACATGTGCGCTTTGTGAAAAAATGTCTGGAAGAAGTAAGAGTGTGTGTGCCATTCTATAGGTAACTACGTGTATTTTCTTTATAATTAGTTAATAAAGTTAAGAGTGGTTTATAGATGCCATTAAACACTCTTCTTGGTGTCCACAATAAATCACATTTGATAAATTTTCACCCAATCAACTAGTTTCTAGAAAAAAATAATAGACATAACCCTAAGCATCTGATAATTGTCAAATACTGTAGTGACGTAACGGAGTATGTTCCAAAACCACCAAAACTGACGCATGCGCAGTAACCGAAATCCTGTCTACCCGAAAAAGGAACATTAAAAATTAAATAGGAGCCCTGGCATCAACCATCGCGTGTGAGAATGCATGGATATGCCACATATTTATGCTCTAACGTATTTGGCTAAAATAGTAGAGATGAGAATCCGCCGCGCTATGACCGTAGCAGACGGTTCATTGAAAACTGGTCTAGATAAAAAAAAACACATTTTGAAATTACTGCGATACCATCCGCGCAAGAACTGGTTTTTCTAGAACAAAAACCGCAAATTTGCTAATGAAAATTCTTTGTCCCCAACATAGCTGTGTGCTTATGACGTTGATGTTTTCGTTGATGCACGACCTTCTGATACAAAGTGCGTAGTCAGCTATATGAACTATTTAATTTGGGCGTACTGAACGATCACCAAAAATCAAACAAGCTTCGTGGCTAATCGGGTAAAAAGGATTTTTTGTTTCTTTCATATTTTTCCGTAAGTAGCTTAAAAGCTTAACCTCACGGGGGTCCAAGATCTAACGGACTCCTAATAAGTGTTGACAGTTAACTGTTTCGTCCTTATGGGACTCCTCAGAACACTGCTTGGTCAATGTGACACTTTTGCGAAGTTAATTAGACGGTTTTTGTCTCTAATCCTATGTAAATAGTGAGAAAACTTTCACAAGAAGCGCCATCTACCGAGATACGAGAGAAACCAAAACAAGAGCAGGCGAAAATAAACTGCTATACATATCGATCAATGAAAAGACCGATTACAAATAAAAAGAAACAAACTAATCCGTGACCTACTACAGCTCTTCTGCCTTTCAGGCCAGATCAACGCTTATTGTGTTTTTATCCGCCATCAGACATGTGAGCCTCAATCAGCGGAATTTTAAGCATTTTGGCCCACTATCACAAAAACAAAAATGTGCAAAAATATTATGTCTTACCAATGAGTATATGACCCATATAGAGTGGCAACCGGCGAGCCTTGCAACATTGAGGTTGCAGATGGCGCTGATATAAATTCGTCTAGTAGTTGTCTCTGAATATTGTATACTAGACGAATTTATTTTAGCGCCATCTGCCCTAATTTTTGTTTCATTATAACTTTGGAACTATACAATCGATTTTAATGGGACGAACTGCATTTGGCAGGGAATTAATCAGAGTTTTAACTAAATATATTTTTCTGGCCGCCGTCTCAAAATCCAAGATGTCGGACAAAATTAAAATGTTTCCTTCAAAGATGCTCGTTTATTCTTGTGTTTCTTATTAGCGTTTATAATTTCACCAAATAAATATTATGATAAGGTTTGGATTCATCTGGCCATTTTAAATACTCTCCCAATCTATGGGCACCTAAGCTTACACTAGGTACTATAGTTATAGTGTACGTGTGAGCTAATATAACTAAAAACTGAAATATATTTTATTCAACTCCAGACTCAATTGCCTTTCGTTTGATACCACACAAGTCATGTTTTCACTTAAACTCTAATTTTTAAAATCTACCCCCACCCTTTTTATAAAAACTAAAATGTATTTTGTTTAACTCCAGACTCAATTACCTTTCGTTTGATATCACACACGCAATATTTTCACTTAAACTCTAATTTTGGACATCTGACCCCCCCTTTTTTTTTTAAATAAACTAAAATTAATTTTGTTTAACTTCAGACTTAATTACCCTTCGTTTGATATCACACACGCCATATTTTCACATAAACTCTAATTTTTGAAATCTACCCACACTAATTTGATTAAAAACTATTTTTTCTTTTTTTAACGAGATAGGTCAGGAGATTAGTGTGATTTTTAATTTTAGGTAAACGTAAATTAATAATTTAGTTTTTATTTATAAAAAAAAAATGTTTTCTAGTTTTAAGAAATCTGAATATGATATAATTTTTGTATGTTAATAACACTGCTTTCTCGAAAAAATAAATAAATAGCGGGAAGCTAAAGTAAAAATATATTTTAGGTAAACTCGCAAAGCCCGACTTAATAACAAAAAAGCCTGCCATAGTCATAGCGGTATTAGTTTCTGATATAAATTCGGCAATCATCCTTAAGGTTATATGAACCAGTGGCGTATATAGAAAAAAGTTTCGGGGTGGGCCCGAGGCAGTTTGGGGGGGCCCGATACCCCATGAGGCCGTATATTATGCTATTTTATGTTTGTATTCAGGAAATTTGTGGAAAATATCTAAAAAAATATACGCCACTGGGTATAACCCCAGTTATTGAAAAGAAAATGGCATACGGACAAGAGCTGCATCTGCTTGACGTCGATTTGCAGAAGGCATATGATAGTATACCACTAAATCTACTTTGGAAAGCGTTGGAAAACACAAACATAAGCGTACAACTAATTAAGGCCATCAAAGAGTTATACCGCAATAGTAAGGCAAAAGTTAAAATAAAAGCAAAACTAACCAAAGGCTTTCAAGTAAATAAAGGTCTTAAACAAGGTTGCTGTATCTCGCCTACGCTCTTCAAGATATACTTGGAACAAGTCCTTAAAGTATGGAAGAGAAAATGCCAAAACATGGGAATTCCGTTGGACGAAACCACCTTGTATACTTTATGTTTCGCCGATGATCAGATAGTAGTGGCTCAGGATTATGACGACCTCGAATATATGACACGAAAACTAATAGAAGAGTACAATAAGTGGGGACTAGAGGTTAATCTCAATAAGACAGAGTATATGTGTATCGGTGAAATAAAACAGGATCTAATCTTAAATACCGGGCAGCGAATGCAGTCCTGTGATGAGTATAAATACTTAGGTCTAAAAATTACAGCTGACGGAACACAGCTATAAAAGATCGAAACGTACAAGGAAGAAAAGCAATAATTTTATTAAATGGAATAATTTGGGACCAAAGTATATCAAAACATAACAGAAAGCATATATATAACACCATTGTAAAAATTATTATTACATACGGCTCAGAAGTATGGCCAATCAAGGATAGAACAGAAAAAATGCTTTCCGCTACGGAGATGGACTATTGGAGAAGAGCAGCAGGGAAATCAAAAAGAGAAAGAGTTACAAATCAAAGAATAAGAGAAATTATGACAGTGGGTGAACGTACTTTAGTGGATGATATAAGAACAAAACAACTAGTGTGGTACGGACATGTACAAAGAATAAATGATGAAAGACTGCCTAAACAAATACTACAATGGAAACCAACTGGCCGAAGAAAACGAGGACGACCAAGAAGAAGCTGGAGAGAAGGAAGAGACACTGAAATAAGAATAAGAGGCCTAGATGATGAATTATGGGCAAACAGAAACGAGTGGAGATTGGGTATCGGAAGACATAGAACGTTGTGAAACCGATAAATATATATATATATATATATATATATATATATATATATATATATATATATATATATATATATCCTTAAGGGGACACCCTATATATTACTAGTTTTTTATTAAAATATAACAACTATATTTATATATTACTACTTTCAAACAAAAGTTAATTTATTTTCGTATTTAGAAAAAAAATAAATACATAAGAAATAAATTAGAAGATTATAGCTATATTTACGCTGTATCATTTTAAGTTTTTATTATTTAAATATTATTTAATACAAATGTTGAGAGATTTAAGCATCGTGTTTTTAAAACGAGTTAAGACCCAACAAATCATTTTTAAATGTCGTTTTTATTGCTAAGGATAAATGCTACATCCTGTATATAATTAAGTATATCTTGTATAAAATTGTATTTTCTTATATTTTTAATAAAAACTGTTGCACAGATTTTTACACGTTTTTTTATTTTCATATTACCGTTCGTTGTAATATAGCATTGTGCATAAATTTAGATTTACCATTCGCGGCGATTCTGTGCAGTAATGTATGGCGCAGCAAGTCAGTAAAATAAAAACATAATACAATTTTTTTAGAAGCAAATAAATATCTAATACCTACTTCATTGGTAATTTTCCACATAGCCTCCTTGATTATTAATACAATTTTGAATAATTCTTACAAATTTTCTGTGAATACCTTGATAGATAGAGTGAGCAGAATTTCCATTAAGATCGACGATTTTCTGTTCTATTTTTTCTTGTAGAATTTGAGGTGTTTCCAGCCTGATGTAATACACCTGATTTTTTACGTCAGCCCAAAAAAAATTCAAGGGGGACAAATCGAGGCTATTTGCTGGCCATAACAATGTGTTTACTGTATTTAATATGGTTTGGAAAGCTGGTTCTCTTCTGCCGGAAGACTGAATCATAACAAAAACATTTCATGTAAAAAAAGGCCAAGTACGCGAAAACGGCATTCCGTACAAAGAATTGAGATAAAAGTAAAGCCAAGTTCTCCAATACAAATTTCAAAATGAAAGGTTCTTACTAGTTTGGAAATATTTTTCTAAACTTTGCTATTACAGCCAAACTTCTTTATGTTCAATTTAGCACTGTGCCTAAGAGCACAGAAAATATAGGCTATACCAATAAGAGTCATTTACAGCCGTAATAGCCAAGTTTAGAAAAATATTTTCAAACTAGTAAGAACCTTTCATTTTGAAATTTGTATTGGAGAACTTGGCTTTACTTTTATCTCAATTCTTTTTACGGAATGCCATTTTCGCGTACTTGGCCTTTTTTTACATGAAATGTTTTTGTTATGATTTCACTTCTTTTTTAAAGGAATTGGATAATACTTAATTTTTAAAGTAGTAAAATATGCGGAATATTGTTCAAAACGTTTGCAATGCCTTACTTAAATTTTTGAGGTTTTTTAATTTTTTTCCACTGTTTTATCGTAGTTCCTATTAGCCTTCCAAAGCTCAGCTCTCTAGCGTTTCTGAAAGTGCACAATGTTACTTTTACATAATTTTACATGTATAGGGGAGGAGAGTAAATGAAAATATTGGACTTTTTAAATTCTTTCCCATGGTTTTATCATAATTTCTATCAGCATTCCAATGCTCAGCTCTCTAGCGTTTCTGGAAGTGTGCAATATAAGTTTTATATAAATTTACATTTATAGGAGAGGAAAGTAAATTAAAATGTTGGTGTTTTTAAATTTTTTACTTTTATCATATTGTCTTTCAGTCTTAAAAAGTTCAGCTCTCTAGCGTTTCTGGAAGTGGGCAGTGTTACTTTTACGTAACTTTACATTTATAGGGGAAGGAAGTTAAATTAGAATTTTAACATAACTTTAAATGTTAGGGGAGGGGAGTAAATTAAAATTTTGGGGTTTTTTGATTTTTCCCAGGGGTTTGGTCATAATTTCTATCAGTCTGCCAAATTTCAGCTTTGTAGCATGTCTGGAAGTACAGTAGAATATTGATGATCTATACATGAGTGAGTGAGTCAGTGAGTGAGTGGCAATTTCGATGTTTTTTGAAATTTCGTACCTACTTTACTACTTTATGGAATTCCATGAAACTTGGAGGGGTTGTTAACTCCATGGAGATCTACGCCTGCGCAAAGTTTGAGTTTTAGGTAGGTCAAATATCGGCTCAAATGTTTCCTGAAAAGATGGTTACGCCGCGCGAACTTGGCGAAGCACTGCCGTGCCCTCAGATATAATACTGGTTGCATTTTTATTAATTGAGTAAAACAATTTAATCATATCCAGATTTTCTTCCTTGGAAAAAACCATCTTTAACCTTTCTTAAAACTAAATTTTACAATTTGACAACTCACAATAGCATCACTTTTTGTGTCAAATACGATTGTCTTTTTTATAGCTGCCTTGATGTTTTAAAGAGTACTTTAAGTTTTAAAACATTTAAACGCATATATCTCCAAAACTAATTGACGATATAATCCCATCATAAATATTTTTCAAATCAGAAAGAAAAGACCTATAAAATTCTAAAACAATATACAGGGTGATCTATTTAAAAAAAACCATCGACCTGTCAAATTTTGACATTTAAAATTTCTTTTTGACATTCTGACACATCAATTCTTAAACTTCGTAAAACGTTATAAAACTTTTGATTTATCGTATTTTGATTTCTATTCAGATAAACGTTTGAGGTATGGTGTAAAAACATACCGGATAGCTCTGTACATTTTTAAATATTAAATTAAACTAAGTTACTAACTTTATTTTATATTATTATTTATTAAGTTAGGGTATATTATTATGTTAAATAACTTTTAACTGATTTTGATAAGCTAGGATTTTTTGTCTTAGGAAAAATCAATCAATTACGAATTTGTAGGCTGTCTCAAACCACAATTACTTTTATTGTCTAATCACATTCTGTTAATGTTTTTTTGATAGATTATGGTTCACATTTTAGAGAATCACTACAATTTAAAATTTAAAAATTACACACACAGGTATAGAAAAAAGTTTATGAATATTTTTAATAAGGTTTCAAGTATTTCAAGGATGTACAACAATATAAAATGATGATTTTGAACAAAAGTCGAGTGTTTAAGATTGCAAATTAAAAAGTTTTTGAAAAGTATAGTTTTTGCAAAGTCAGTTGAACAAAGATAAAAGCCGACCATCGGCATATCCTTTATAGAAAATGACATGTGCGGCGGTAGATATACTCATGAAAATTATTTCATTTAATTATGGCGTAAACTAAAGAAATAAACATAGATAATAAAATTTTCTAGTCCTACTGATTAATTTTCTAACTCTGCATAATGCCGACTAAAGGGGTCCCGAAAACCACACCTGAAAGCAATTAAAAGCGCATCTCAAAAAAATCTGCCAATCAGGTGCTGTCCATCCACCTGGACTCGGTCGGTCGGAAAACAAATACTTTGTCGTCGGACCGCAAAGAACCGCGCCTCTTCTGTGTCGGTAGGGTTGAAATTATACGAGGAAGATTTTATATGAATTTGGATAACTTTTGAAGGACAGAATGAAGCAAAATTTCATGAAATCGATAGAACCCCGTATTAGGAGTTACTCAAGTGACTTTGCAAAAACTATACCCACAGCGGCGGCT